>CM033699.1:25957410-26681544 GCA_019514585.1 Dendrobium officinale | reverse complement strand
GCATGTATACTCTTTTATAAATTATCAAAGGAGAACCCCAAACTTGTTGGGGTTCCTAAAGGTCTAACGTTTGATAATTTTGTTAGTGGTCGCTCTCACATAAGACCTAATGAGGACATAGGTACATGGACTGCGGGATGTTTAAAGATATGATTAAAGATACTGTACCATTTTTATCGCTGGAATAGCCAGAAGTTAGGCAAGGTTACACTTGGATGATAACACCATAAGGAGGTGATTGGGACAAGTATGATCGGACAATCTAAAGAATTTTTTATATTGAAAATGTGTTATTGGTAGAAGGCTATGCTATAATTTGTTAGTATAAGCCAGATATGTGACAATTAAATATTTTGTGTAAAATTTTTCTACTCGTGCATTGTCAAGCATAAAATGAAAATGATTGTTTTAATGGAAACAGGGTATACATATTTTATATGCAGAGACTTAAATTGCATTCAAATCTTCTATTATTTTTTTGTTTAAAAACTATTTCTGATGAGTCATGGCTTTCTTACATAGGAGACTTTGTCATTCTAGCATGAAAAATCTTAGGAGGAATTACACCAAAAAGAACTTAGTGAGAGGGTATACCAAAACTAGACTTTACTAAGGACCACCTTTGTGATGCATGTCAATTAGGAAAACAAGTGAAGTCCTCTTTCTCTAGTCCAATAAAGCGATCTTAGAAACTAGTAAACCATTGAAGATTTTTGCATATGGATCTTTTTGGACCAGTTAGGAACTGTAAAGTCTAGGAGGAAGGTATACGGATTTGTGATTGTGGATGATTACTCTAGATTTTACGATGGGTTAGATTTCTTATTTCATAACAAGTGAATCATTTGGAGAGAATTTAGACAATTTTTTGACTTGGATTCAAAAGAAAACTTGGGGTGTTGAAATCATGTCTATACAAAGTGATCATGGAGGAGAAATTTGAAAATGAAAGATTTGAGGATTTTTGTAAGGAGAAAGGTATTGATCACAACTTTTCTGTCACCTAGAACCCCTCAACAGAATAGGGGTAGTCGAAAGAAAAAACTTAGAACAGTAATAGATTGCCGCCCGAGCATTGTTGGCAGAATACTCACTTCCTAAATATTTTTGGGCTGAGGCGGTTAGCACTGCATGTTATGTTCTGAATATGGTGAATGTGAGATCTCAAAATTAAATTAAACCACCCTATGATTTGACTAAGGCGAGAAGAGAACACCTAATTTATCCTCATTTGCATGCTTTTTGGTTGCAAGAGGTGTTTATACATAAACAATGGGAAAAGTCTGCCTTAGGAAAATTTGACATCCAAAATCAGATGAAGGAATTTTTGTTGGATACTCAAGTGTTGGAAAATCTTATAGAGTATTCAATAAAAGAACTTTGGTAATTGAAGAGACCACACATGTTGTTTTTGATGAAAATGGAAACATGGAAGAGCCAAAAAGTTGTAGAAGATGAGATTGAGGATAACTCCCAAAAGATTGATAGAATAAATTTGGAAAGAAAATTTGGAAAGAAAATAAAGAAAATTTGGAGAGAGAAAACCCTTTGCCTAGAGATTTTGAGATTTTCTAAAAAATCACACCCAAAGGAATTGATTATAGGTGAACCAAGTGAGGGTGTTAGAACTAGGCGTGGATTAAACAAAGAAGTCAATCATTCAGCCTTTATTTCAACTATTATAGAACCCACTAATATTGATCAAGCACTTTCAGATGAATTTTGGATATTGCACCATGCAAGAAGAGTTAAAATCAATTTGTAAGAAATAAAGTTTGGGAATTAACTACAAGGCCAAAAAGATCAAAGTGTTGTTGGAACCAAGTGGGTGTTCAAAAATAAAATGAATGACTCAGGAGTAGTCATTAAAAATAAGCTGCTAGATTAGTAGCTAAGGGGTATAATCAAATTGAAGGAATTGATTTTGAGGAGACTTTTGCCCCTGTAGCTAGACTTGAAGCAATTAGGGTTTTACTAGCCTTTGCCTGTTTTAAAGGTTTTTAAATTGTTTCAAATGGATGTTAAAAGTGCCTTTTTAAATGGGAGGTAATTTAAGAAGATGTTTTTTGTAGAACAACCTCCAGGTTTTGAAAATTCTAAATACCCAAAATCATGTTTTCAAATTTAAAAAAGGCATTATATGGATTGAAACATGCACCTAGGGCTTGGTATGAGAGGTTGAGCACCTTCTTACTTGAAAGATCATTTGAAAAAGGAAGTGTGGATACAACTCTCTTTTTTAGAAAAATTGGAAAGGATATACTACATTGTTCAAATTTATGTGGATGACATCATCTTTTGGATCTTCAAATAAAAATCTTTGTGATGATTTTTCTAAAACAATGAGTAGTGAATATTAAGAGATGAGTCTAATGGGAGATTTAAAGTTACTTTCTAGGATTTAGCATTAAGCAAACTTGAGGAAGGTACATTTCTTAGTCAAACAAATATATTAAGGACATCCTCAAAAAATATGAAATGGACAATGCTAAACCTGTTAGTACACCAATGAGTTCCTCAGTTCAGTTGGATAAGGTCCTTAAGGGGGAAAATCTGTTGATCAAAAAAAATTTTAGAGGGATATTGGATATTTACTTTACTTGACTGCTAGCCGACCAGATATTATGTTTAGTGTTTGCCAATGTGCTAGATTTCAATCAGATCCAAAAGAATCACATTTGACAGCAGTGAAAAGGATTTTAAGATATATACTAGGAACTCAAAACTTAGGAATTTGGTATCCTAAGTTTAGCTCTACATTTGAAAATTATTGATTATTCAGATTCTGACTTTGCAGGCTGTAGAGTGGATAGGAAACTAGATTTAGGATTAATTATAGGCACTATTTCAATTTATTGTGATAACACTAGTACTATTGGTATTTCTAAAAAAATCCTATTTAACATTCAAGAACCAAACATATAGACATCAGGAATCATTTCATAAGGGATCATATATCCAAAGAAGAAATTGAACTCACTCATATTTCTTCTGAAAATCAACTTGCACACACTTTTATAAAACCTTTAGCCTTTGATACTTTCAGTGCATTAAGAACAGGGCTTGGTGTGATTGATTTGAATGTTTAATTAAAAATGTTTTCTGCAATAATGATATGTGTTTTTAATTAATATTTTGTGCATTTTTTATGAGTTTTTGATCTTGTGTTTTGTGATTTTTTTCTGTATCTTGAGTTTTTGTTTTCATTTTTCATTGTGTTTTTAGTGTGCTTGTGTTTTAGTTTTAATTGAGTGCTTATTTTAAAAAATTTGATGACAATCATCCGGGACGAAATTTTTTCATACGGGACGAATTGTGTCGTGTATCAAACTATAGGATTTTGAACCGTTTGCGTGCCATTTTTAATGTTCACTTCGTCTGTACGATCGTCACAATCATTCAGGACGAAATTGTTCAAACAATGGGATGATTGAATGACAGTTAAACAGATAAGATAGTTTTTAATGCTATATTTCGTTCGTACGAACCTTTGGTTCTTCCGGACGAACACATGTCGGTTCGATGGAGGAGATAGTTTCAACTACTATTAAAACGATCATAAGTTCTGATCATCCAGGGACGAACACGTGTTCGTCTGTATGATCAGTTTGGTCAAAAGTCTGTATGAAAGAATGCTTCGTAAGTTATGTGATTACGAAAAGCCATTTTATTTTGGACTCATTCATTCATCCAAACAAAATTTTTTTGTACGAGATGAATCTATTTCGTACGGTACGAACGTAAAATTTTGTCTGTACGAACAGTCATTTTTTTAATAAATAGACGGGCTTTTGAACTCAACAGTCACACTCTCACTTCACTTTCAAATCTTTTCTTTCCTTAGATCCTATCAATGGGAAGTTCAGGCAAGCGTCAAAAGATTCTTGCCAAGGGTCCACCTAAGAATTCTTCTAAGAACTTCCTTTCTAAAGCCAATGAAGAATCCTTTCCTAAGTTTGTCTCTGCCAGGATCACACCCTCTAGAATTCTTATCCAGGAATAACCAACTTTTCAGGTAATGAACTTATTTGTCTCAACTCAGTTTGGCTTTATCCTCACCCTAGTTTATCTTTACAACAAAGAAACCTTCCACTATTTTCTTGCAAACATGTCTTTTAACTCCGACCATTCTGTAATCTGTCCCTATGTCTTTAAGACAAAAGTTGAAATCACCAAGGCTGACTTAGGAGCCTTTTTAAATATAAGAACTGAGGGAGCTAAAGCACATACCTTGATCACCACTTCTGATTATGCATGGTATGAAATTAATTCTGTAATTAGCGGAATCAATTTTAACGAGCATATGCCTAAAGTATCTGGTCGCGTTCGTAATGCTCGTATCATCCAGCATGTTCTTAAAACTTCTATAATTCCTAAAGCTGGTGATAGAATCAACATTACTCCTCTTCTTTCTATAGTAACCTTTTTTATCATGACTAAAGAATCTATAGATGAAGCCCAAGTAATCCTTGACTATCTTTATGGACTTTCTGAAATTGGTCGAGCATAAAAGAAAGAAGAACATTGCCTTAGGACATCTAGTTGCCTACAATCTGGAGAAGAAGTATAATTTGGTTCATCTTGATCAAGAGTTTGAAGAACTGCTCTACTACAATGACGGATTATTTAGAGCAATCTTCAATTAATATGAACTAAGTAAAACACATGTCATTAGTGATACCGAGGAAGAACATGAAGCTGCACCTGCACCTGCTAATGAACCAAATTATCAAGATTTGGTTCAAAGATTTGATCGTTTAGAGACTCACTTTGATCAAAGGTTTGATCAAATTGAAGCTCATATGCAGCAACAGGATGTACAGTACGCTCAAGACGTTGGGTTTATGAGAGAACAAATGAATGATATTAGTACCAACGTGGTTATGATGAGTACTTATTTTAACATCTTTGGTGCTACTGCTCCTCCTCCAGATCAGGGTCCTTCTCAGTGACACTCGTACTAGATTTTATGTGTTTCTTTAGTTGTTGTTTTCATTTTTGTGGGTTAGGAAAATGTGTTATACTTTCTTTTCCTTAGATGTTTTGTTTTTAAATCTTATGATATATTGATATCATATACTTAGATTGTAATATCTTTCATTTTGATATTAATATAAGTTATCCTTTTTTGGCTTTAATCTTATTTTTGAAATGTGTGTTAGTCTATATGACAATCGTTATAATTTTTTTATCTTAAAAGTGGTATACTTTGAAATGCAAGTTAAAATTAAATTCATTAGAAAATCTAATTTTTTTAAATTTAAGTATTGCATATAACTTGATGTAATTAAGATTGTAATTTTAATGTCTCTTATTTAGACTATATTAATGTCGAATATTATTATTGCAACTGTAATGTTTTCTTATTTTGTATTTCACTTATCAATAAATATTTATGCATTTAAAAAATTTTGAAATTTTTTATTATTGATTTTGGAAAGATCAAAATTACTCTTGAAAAATGTACAAATGTACAAAAATCAAAGGGAATGCACAATGGTTTGCAAGTTGAAAGAGAGGCATAAAATAAGCCCACAAGTAAAAAGATGCACAAAAATGTGCCACAAATTTGAAAAAGATGCGCAAAGCGCCACATGTGGTAGTTATTTCTTTCCATTGTCTTTTAATCTCTTAATTCAAATTGATCTACTGTACATTTATATTCCGTATTGAAATTTGAAATATACAAATTTTCTATTCATCCTTTTTGCAATAATTTTTCTCCATCTTAGTGTCTAAATTGACTCATGTTTTTTATAAATACTTTTTATTATCTATGTTATATCATTTTTTAAATTTTATGAATTACTATGATTTGCCTAATATTTTGATTTTATTTGCAAAACTTAATTCAATCACTTTCAAGGTTCAATTATCAAATGATTTTCATATGACTGCTTACATTTCAAGTCTTTTTCTTCTTCACTTTTTGTTGTTGTCAAAAAGGGAGAGAAATTATTTGTTCTATCATATCGTATGTGTGATTATTTTGTTTTGTATTTATTCTATCGTATCATATGTGTGTTTATTTTGTTTTGTATTTGTTCTATCGTATCGTATGTGTGTTTGTTTTGTTTTGTACCTCTAAAAAATTTTGAAAACAAAAAATTATGATTCAAATGCCTCCTTTTTTTTCATGTGTTCATCATTTCAGGGGGATTTTTTTTTAAGAGATTCTTAGAATTTGAAATTATACAAACAATAATTGTTTTGCCATCATAAAAAAGGGAGAGATTGTTAAGAGAGTTGTTATTTGCATGTTTTACATTCTTGCAGCTTGTATAGTTTTGATTATTCCAAATATTATTATTTTATGTATTGATATCTCTTAACACTTTTTGGAAGATTTGTTTTTGCTCTTGTGTAAACTAACATTTCAGGAAAATCAAACTCCAGACTACTGAAGACTTCAAATCAAATTTAGCATGAGAGATTTTGTGAATTGAAGCTTGTACTTTTCTTTGAATTAAGTTTGAGATAGAGTGATTATAATTGAGTGAATAAACACACACACACACTTAATGAGATCTTTCAAATTTTTACTGATCGTACGGGACAAACATAGTTTGTACGAGACGATCAAGTCAGTTATATCCTCTAAAGAGCAATGGAATGAATAGGAGTTGAAGAAAATTTTTCTAAGTCCCGATCGTCCAGGACAAATGTTTGATCGTCCCAGGATGAAATGTTCTTTGGAAAATTTTTATTCAGACGAAATTCATATTCGTGCCAGGATGAAATGCTCTCTAGAAATTTTCATCCAGACGAACTCAAATTCATCCCAGGACGAAATGTCCTCTGGAAAATTTTCGTTCAAACGAAATTCATATTCATGCCAGGACAAAATGCTCTCTAGAAAATTTTCGTACAGAAGAACACAAATTTGTCCCAAGAAAAATTGTTCTCTATAAAAATTTCATCTGGACGAACTCATATTCGTCCCAGGACGAAGTGAACTGACTCTTCAAATTTTGGCAACGTCCTGCAGTTTTTGGGAACCGACCTATGGTATAACTGTTCGTACCGGACAAACCTAGTTCATACGGGATGATGCTCGGGTATGATTTCAGTTCTTACCAATATACATTTGTTTCATTTACACAAATTTAAGTAAAATCGTCCATGATGATCCACAATCGTACGGGACGATCAATTTCGTGTTGACTTGAAAATTTGCAATTTTTAGACGATTTTTCTTATCTTTCATATAAATAGTCCAATTTAGACTTTCGCTTAATCTTTTTGCCTACTGATCTTCGTGCCAATTGAAAGGAGAGTCAAGGAGAGAGTGTGAGAGAGTGTTTGAAGGAGAATTCTTGCTACTGGAGCATGAAGGTTTCACTTGATACTCAAAGGTAAGTGTCTCTACTTTTGATTTTTTTATTACTTCACTCTTTTCTCTCTTTCTTCTAGATTTCTTGTGAAGAAGATCTGGTTCTCTGTCGGTACTTGGATAGTGTGAACAGCCTAAGGGTTCTCTACCCACACTAGGAGAGTGTGAAAGGATGAAGGGTTCTCTGCCCACACTAGGAGAGTGTGAAAGGATGAAGGGTTCTTTGCCCACACTAGGAGAGTGTGAAAGGACAAAGGGTTCTCTGCCTACACTGGGAGAGTGTGGAAGGACAGATAGTTCTCTACCAACACTAGGAAAAGTGTAAAAGGATGACGGTTCTCTGTCGTACCGGGTAGTGGTGGAAGAGAGTTTTGTAAAGGCTTCTCCGCCTTGCTGTGGGTGCAAAAGGAGAGTCACTAGTGGTATTAGTGCAATACTCGGAGGGTGCCTCCGGGAAGTGGATATAGGTCAAGTTTGACCAAACCACTATAAATCTCGTGTCTTTTATTTTTCTATTTTACTATTTCAAAATTGTGGTTGAAAAACATTTTCTATAAAATTCACTAAAGTTAATTTTCTCGGTTTTAAATTTTAAAAGAGGGATTAAATTTTAATTACCCAATTCCCCCCCCCCCCCCCCCCCCCCCCTCTTGATTAGCTGTTGGGACATAAGCTTAGGTTTAACAACCTAATTCATATTGAATAAGTTTCAACAAGTATGAGTTGGTTGACTCTTAAACAGGTGGTTGAATGGCTTGGTTTCCCATTTAAGTTTGCTAACCTCCTACTGGAATGTGTGGTTAAGCCAAATTTTTTTATCAAAGTGAATGGTGAGAATTCTAATTGGATTGAACCTGACAGTGGCTTTAGGTAAGGTTGCCCATTGTCTCCTTTTCTTTTCATTTTGTGTTCATAACTGCTTTTAGATGCATTTGCTTATAAAGGAAGAAATACTGGTGTCAAGATAGCTCCTAATTTGCAAAGAATCACTCACTTACTTTATGCGGATAATATTATGATTTTTTTTTTAAGCCAATCTTAAAGATGTAAGGAAAGTGAAGAACATTGTTTACAAATATTGTAGATGGTCTGGACAGAAAAATCAATTTCCAAAAATCTTCCATCTTGTTTGGGAAGGCGGTTAAGAGGAGATGGACAAAATGTATGTCTAAAGAAATGGGTATACATGTGGTTAATGAAATGGAGTATTTAGGTGTGAAGATTGGTCTATGCTAATTTCAAGGGTCTATTAGAGAAAGGTTCTAATAGGCTAAAATATATGGGGAAATAAGTTTATTTCCCTAGTAGGAAAATTCATTCTTGTTAATGCTACGTTTCTATCGATTCTTATATATTTATCAACTCATTCACTTGTTCCTTTGGGGGTATTGGGTGAATTTGATAAAATGTGTAGGAATTTTTTGTGGAACAAGTTTGATGGTGGTAGGGGACTTCATTATGTTACTTGGGAGGTGTTGTGCTTGTCTAATAGAAGAGGTCGTCATGGACTACATTCTATTATTTTCAAGGTTGGCTCTTTCAGGGCAAGACTGGCATGGAGCATCATTTCTAGACCAGAGTTTTTTCTTTCAAATATATTGGTTCTAAAATATGGTGAGGATATCTTTTAAGCTGATTCTAGGAAGGGGGCTTCGTTTACTTGAAAGATTTTATTGGATGGTGCTAAAGCTCTCCGACCAGTAGTTCATTGGAGGATTACAACTGGATCCGAAGTAAACACTTTTAAATATACATGGATTTTTAATAAATGTATTGAAAGGTGGCCTACATTTGTTGTTAATATAAAAGAAGAATTTGAATATCTTGATCGTTTCATCAAAGATGGGAGATGGGATATATGAATGCCAATTGAGATAGTTTTTTGTACAACAGCTACTGGAACTTGTGTTGTCCGTCCATATTCACTCTGAAGATCAGAAAGATTCATTGGAATTTTCTTTTAAATTTTTTGGAAAGTCTATCTCTTCTTTAGCTTTTGATAAATTGATGGAAGCTTATAATGAGATTGATCAATAGAGATGGATCAATAAACTCATGATAAAACCTGTTGTTGAATTATTTTGGTGGCGTTTGAACAGGAATGCTATTCCTTCATTTAACTTCCTGTTTAAAAAAAATTATAGAGTTCAATGGTTGTTTGAGAGGATGCTCAACCATTGAATATGCTGATCATATTGCTTCGACCTGTTAGGAGATTTCCATGTTACTCCTATTCTTAGTAATTGGGGTTTCACTGCTCCTAAAGATGGTTCGTTTGCTGAAGGTATTTATTCTTTAAAACAACTTGCTCCTCTAATCGCTTTCATGGTAATTTAAATTTGGCTGTGTATGGATGCTGGAAGAGCAGAAACAAATTAGTTCATGGTAAATCTGAGGATATTTCGTCTTTCATAGTAGCTAACTGTATCAGTTTGGTTGCGGCTTCATTTCAAAAGGATCAAACTTGGGAGAACTTGGATGTTAATCAGCTGTTTCAGCTGTCTCATCCATATTGGTATCCCCTGTTAACACATCTCTTACCCTACCTCGCAGAACAGCACCGCTTATTCGGATCCAGCACACGCGGCTCAATACAATTGGCCCGTTCTTATTTCTGCTCCACTACCACACTACTAACGAACCCGCCAGACTCCAGAAGCTGCTCCTTCTTCTTTATATACCATGTATCGTTACTGTAGCTGCATCCATGATATGAATCAAATGGAAATATTCTAAGGCTATTCTCTGCTTCTCTTTTCCTTTCTTTTCCTGCCGATTATCTTTGTTTGCAGGAATTCTTTATGGTATCAGAGCTACAGTGTTAGCACACATCTCAACCTATCCAAATGGGAGAACAAGGATCTTCTTCCAGCACCACAGCATCCTCTTCTTTGTCGGAATCCATGGCAAACTTCACTGTTCCAACTCCGTTGAAGTTTCTCATGTCGAACCTGAAGTCCATCGTCAATGTCCAGCTATCAAGTGACAACTACGCGATCTGGAGACTTCAGATCTTCAAATTGTTCTCTGCAAACGATTTTGATGGATATCTCACCGGAAAATAAACTTGCCCATCAGAGCAGAGCACCGACCACCGTCTATGGAAGCTCATAGACCAGAATCTGGTTTCAGCACTGATTTCTACCATCTCACCTTCAGTTCTGCCTTATATCATCCATTTATCTACCTCGAGCGAAATATGGGCAACGCTCGAAACCCGGCTGCAACCCACCAACAGATCGAGAGTAATACAGCTCAAACATGAGCTCCACAATGTGAAGATGGGGAACCAGTCTATTGTGCAATATCTCACTCAAATCAAAACCATTATAGACAATATCGTAGCGGCTGGATTGAATGTGGATTCCGAAGACATAATAATCTTCATCTTAAATGGGTTACCGGCGACTTATAACCCTCTTAAAGCAGCAATCAGAACCTCCCCACATTCCCTTAATCTCGAAGGCTTATACTCAATGCTATGTAGTGAAGAAATACACATTCAAAATGAACTTCAACGGGATACATATTCCCCTTCAGATAACCAAGCCTTATACACCAACAAAACACCCGCTTCTCGCGACAGACAGGGATAGCCAAATCGCGGTCGCAGCCCTTCATTCAATACAAAATACCAGGCATCTCGACCACCCGTAGCAACTGCTCCCGTTCCCACAGGCCGACCTCAATGCCAGATTTGCGGAAAAACTGGGCACACCGCACTCTCTTGCTGGCACAGATGCAACATTCAGCAATATGCACCACCAGCAACATCTGCACCTCGAGCCTTCATATCAAATCCATATCCTACAGAATGGGTAATGGATTCCGGCGCTTCCAGCCACCTCACTTCAGACGTCAACAACTTACAGCCGGCTACACCTTATACTGGCACTGCATCCGCTCTATTGCCAACGGATCCACATTACCTATACACAACAGCGGCCAAGGTCTTCTACCCCTCCTCGATAATTCCCGTAAGCTCATTCTCAACAATGTCTTACATGTTCCCTCATTATCTCATAACCTTATTTCCATTTCTAAACTCACAACTGATAACAAATGTTACATCTCCTTCGACTCCGGCGGTTTTTCCATTTTTGATTCTCAGGCCAACCAACCTCTGTACCGTGGCAAAATCCGTGATGGACTTTACTCACTTCAAACCGGATCATCCGCTCGACCTCAAGCCCTCCACACATCCACTCCGTCTGCTTCCATTTGGCACGCCAGACTCGGACATCCACACTCCCGAACCATGGCGATTTTATCTAGTTTTATTCCTCTTTTATGTAATTCTCCCTCTGTTTCTCTCTGTCACTCATGTAAAGTGGCCAAAAGCTACAAGTTACCTTTCTCTACTAGTTCCACTCATGTAACTAAACCTTTTACCTTAATACATAGTGATGTTTGGGGTCCTGCACCTATGTCTTCTCTGAATGTCTATAGATATTACGTCGTCTTCATCGACGACTACTCTCGTTTTTGTTGGCTATATTTATTACACACAAAAGATGAAGTCCTCTCTAAATTTAAACTGTTTCACTCCATGACCCATACCGTCTTCAATGCCCAAATTCAAATCCTCCGTTCTGACGGAGGAGGAGAATACATGAGCCACTTGTTCACTCAATACCTTCAGGATCACGGTATTACTCGTCAACTCTCCTGCCCCCACACACCCCCGAACAAAACGGTGTTGCTGAACGCAAAACACCGTCATCTCCTCGATACCACCCGCACCCTTCTCCACGCCTCTCATCTCCCTTGTCAATTCTGGGCTGAAGCACTACAAACCTCCAATTATCTCATCAATCGTCTACCATCTTCCTCAATCAAATTTACCTCCCCCATACCAACTTCTCCACGGTCAACCCCCCACATATGACCATCTTCGTGTTTTCGGATGTATCTGTTTCCCCTGGCTCAAACCTTACTCTCCACATAAACTCGCTCCACGATCTCACCCCTGCCTTTTCCTCGGATATTCCACTCACCATAAAGGTTTTCGGTGCTTCAACCCAACCAACCGCAAGATATACATTTCTAGACACGTCGACTTTCATGAAAATCACTTTTATCCTTACTCCACCCATACATCCACCACAAACACTATCAATTCTACCCCTTCCCCCCAACTCTTGATTCCTGCCTCCTCTTTACAAACTCCTACCTCATCTTTTCGGCCTTCAACACAACCAAATCCCACACCTTCATCCCCTACCCACCACACTACTCCCACTTCCACAACTGCTCCACCATTAAACAACCCAACACCCATCCCACCCCCTAATCCCAACTCACTTCAATCAAACATTCACCCCATGCAAACCCGCCTAAAGATGGGTCATCTCCGCCCCAAGCCTATTTTCGACCTTCTTGCCCATACATCTCCTCTCATCACCCCTTCCTCATACAACCAAGCTTCCAAACTCCCCCTGTGGCGTACAGCCATGTCCTCCGAATTCCTAGCCCTACAAAAACAGGGCACTTGGTCCCTCTCCAAACCGCCCCCCAACACACCCATCCTTGGCTGCCGTTGGACATACAAGCTTAAGCTCCACCCCGATGGCAGTATTGCCCGTCATAAGGCCCGGCTCGTTGCACAAGGCTACTTACAACAATTTGGTATCAATTACCAAGATACATTTAGCCCTGTGGCTAAACTCCCCACCATTCGGGTTCTCCTCACTGTTGCTTTACAACGCAATTGGAACATACTCCAATTTGTGTTGCCAACGCATTTTTGCATGGAGACCTACAAGAAGAGGTGTATATGCAACAGCCACCTGGATTCATCGACCCACAATTTCCAGATCACGTCTGTCGCCTGCATAAGGCCATTTATGGCCTCAAACAATCATCTCGCCAATGGTTTCATAAGCTAAGCTCTTTTCTATTGAAGCTTGGTTTTACTTTCAGCAGGTCTGATCCATCCTTACTGCGTCTTATTACGAACGACGTTCAGATCATTCTCTTAATTTATGTCGACGACATACTCGTCACAGGGAATGATACGTTGCAGATAGATCACATACTGAAACAACTACAAACACAATTCTCCCTTCAGCAAATTGGCCCCCTTTCTATGTTCCTTGGCATCCAAGCTCATCACACCGCAGATGGGATTTTTCTACAGCAATCACATTATGCCAACGCCATATTAGAATCAGCCGGTTTCTCCTCTTGCAAACCTGCAGCCACACCCATCTCACTTAAGACCAGCAAACAATCTTCAAATGATCCCCCATACCCAGATCCTACCTTCTACCGTCGCTTAGCCGGTTCCCTTCAATACCTCACTATCACCCGTCCCAATATAGCCTTCGCCACCAACTGCATTTGCCAACACATGCATAACCCCTCCCTATACCATTTCCAACTCCTCAAACGCCTTCTACGCTATATTAAAGGAACGATTCATTTTGGCTTACCTATTTGCAAGGGAGATCTCACCCTTCAATCCTATGCCGATGCCGACTGGGCGGCGAACTCAACTGATCGCAAATCAGTTACCGATTTTTGCGCATTTCTTGGTCCGAACCTCATTTCCTGGCATGTCAAAAAGCAGGTCACCGTGGCCAAATCTTCCACCTAAGTCGAATACAGGGCACTCTCCTCCGCCACTTCCGACGTCATCTGGCTCCGCCGCCTCGCTGCTGATTTTCTCATCCCTCAATCGACGCCAACCCAGCTTTACTGTGATAATGTCTCCGCATTAGCCCTCGCACACAACCCTGTTTTTCACGCTCAGACCAAGCATATAGAGATTGATTATCACTTCATCAGTGATCACATCAAGAACCGAGATATTGATGTTCTGCACATAAGC
Source organism: Dendrobium officinale (assembly GCA_019514585.1). Lineage (NCBI taxonomy): Eukaryota > Viridiplantae > Streptophyta > Magnoliopsida > Asparagales > Orchidaceae > Dendrobium > Dendrobium officinale. Next base: position 26,667,379 of record CM033699.1, on the reverse strand, counting down.
TCGGTTGATCAACCTGCAGATCTTCTCACCAAAGCTCTATCCGCTCCCAGATTTATAACACTTCGGACCAAATTAACCGTCCAGACTCTCGACAGTTAATTTGAGGGGGCCTGTTAACACATCTCTTACCCTACCTCGCAGAACATCACCGCTTATTCGAATCCAGCACACGCGGCTCAATACAATTGGCCCGTTCTTATTTCTGCTCCACTACCACACTATTAACGAACCCGCCAGACTCCAGAAGCTGCTCCTTCTTCTTTATATACCATGTATCGTTACTGTAGCTGCATCCATGATATGAATCAAATGGAAATATTCTAAGGCTATTCTCTGCTTCTCTTTTCCTTTATTTTCCTGTCGATTATCTTTGTTTGCAGGAATTCTTTATCCCCCACCTCTCAATTGGATTAAGGTCAATGCAGATGCCTCTTTATTGAGTTTGAACATAGCAAAGTGTACGTTGTGTATTTCGTGATTTTAAAGGAAGATTCATGGGTGCCTTTGGTTTTACTTATCTTCATTGGGATAGCTCTCAAGTAAAAGTTCAATCTATTCTTGCATTGAGGAGTTTCTTTCAATATTGGATGCTTGCGTTTAATGGCATTATTATCGAAGGAGACAACAACAACGTCATTGAATTGTTTCAAAAAACTATGTTAAATAAAGATGGAGTCAAAGAACGAACTCTTAATTGGAAGGATTTATATTTTCTTAATGATGTCAAACAAGTATTATTTCTTTGTGTTAATAGAGATTGTAATAAGTTGTTAGATATGTGTGCTAACTATGCTTTTTTTTTTTTTAAGATTGTTTTTGGGATGTTCTAAATTCCAATAATGTTCCTCCTTCCTTTAGTTCTTTGTTAAAGGAGGAATGTGATGATTATTCTTAGGTTGTTTTTTCTTTTTTTTTTTTTTTTTGAATAAAATTTTTCCTAGTGCATTTCTTCAAAAAAAAGTAAAAATGCTAGGTCAAACTCCATCTTGTATACATTCCTTTTCTCATATACTAGATCCATGACATTCTACCTATTAAAAACTACTCAAACAACTACTATATGCTTTCTAAAGTCCACCTTATCAATATTGAATAATTTGACTGGTCAAATAAGTCAACTTAAGGTTTAAAACCTAATTTTTATGGTTAAACCACTTAGCTTGATTCCCTTGATTGAATCTAGACTCATATAGCCTGCTAGAATAGTTCTGGAATCTTCCTACACTCCCCCTAAATTCCACCTCAGCTCCCTTGACCCCTTTGATCGATCAAGTGGTCAAAAAGAGTTCAAATGAGCTATAGTGGTCAAACACATTAACTTGACCTCTTTGTTTGAACCTAAGTCTATCTAACCCATTCAATCAATTCTAGAACCTTCCAAGATTGTAGCCCGACCCAACCCAGTTATTAGCTCAGCTCAAGATAACTTAGATGGTCCCCCATGCATGTGGAATGACCACCGTTCACCTGCCTGCTCATTCCCTCCTGCTCTAATAGCCAGGGATATGTTTTAAGCATACCAGCAACAACCCTGATTGATCTTCATTATTCCCTTTCCCTTTAGAAGATAAAATAGTGTTCAAGAGATAAAATCCATGATTCTAACCTAAGACTCACTTAAGTCATTCCTTAGAGCATTTGAGATTTCATTTCATTCTCTTAGAGCATTCCTACTATTCCCAACCATTTTCTTACAGTTTGGAGCTCACCGGCAGTGAAATCGATGGAGAACCGAAGCCAACTCCATCACAATTGATCAAACTCCTCATCCAGTTGATACCCAAGCTTGGTGTCATCAACAAAGTTGAAGGGGAACTCAGTCTAAAGAAAACAAGCAATCATTCATCTCCTAAGACCATATGCATAGGTAAATCTAAAACTCTAGGTTCTTATAAATGTTTATCAAAAGATTTGAGATTAATGCATCAATAACTTGGAAAACTATTCCCCACCCTTTATTAAGTCCTAATCTATCTATTTTCAAGCATTAGAGTCATTTGTTGCAATGTATTAGAAGCAAGAAACAAAAAAAATGACCTTAAGGTTTATGGGTTGACATATGAGAAAGATAACATCACAACCATTGGATCTGTTTATTTTAGATCAATGGCTATGAAACAGATCCAATGGTTGTGAAGGCATTGTATCCATAGTTTATTCAATTAATCAAAATCATGAGACGGTTGGATCTTCACCCAGCCCGATCCAGATCGTTCATTTCAAACTGTGAGATCTAGTCTAACCGTCTGACCTCTCTTAACTAAGATTAATTGTTAGATTGAATACCCACCATCAGATAGAAATCACTTGATCGAAGGACCCATATTTTCCACTGACTTATTTGAGTGAGTGGCGTCAGCTGAGCGTCGCTGTTCTTATGGACAAGTGTGTAGTCATCTCGTGGAAAGTGCTTGCTCTGTCAGTGCCATTGTTTAACATATATGTATTAAATGATTTTATTAATTTAAAAAATAACATAGAAATTTTAAAAAAATCTTAGAAAACTCATTTTGAATCGATTTTTGGAGTTTTTGGACTCTATGGTTTTAGAATGAAGAGAACTTCATTTTAAAAATGATTTTAGGTAAATTTGAATTATATTTTTTACTTTATTTCAATTATACATAAAAGCTTAATTTATTTTTAAATAAAAATGTAAAATTTATTTTGATCTGAAATTTGGCATAGGTATTTAGGGGTTTATATTTGATCTTCTTTGATTTTTCTAAAGCTATTTGGTGCAAAACCCTTAAGTTTATGAATTTACAAAAATCTAAGTCAAATTTTGATCTAGATTTTTAAAAATTCATATCTAACTCAGTTCAATTGTAATAAATGCATGTTAGGGCTCTATAGAATCAATGAGAGACATGCTTTCAATAAAAATCAAACTTAAGTTATGATTATGCATTGTTTGAGAAAAAATTGTCTCCAATAGTATATTGATTTACATGTATAATTATCAAATTATACGTGATCATATCCTCAAATTGGATTGAGATTAAATTGGGGATGTTTCTTGCATCTTCAAATGCCTTCAATTCAATTTGATGTATTCATTTCCTTATAATTGAATTCTTAAAATCATAAGTCAAAATTTGACCTATGGTTTCAACAAATTCACTATAAATCCATTCTATAGGGTATTAGGACAGTCTCTATTATTATTGATTTATATGATGTGATTGAAATGTGTATACAAAGGGTTAGAGAACATTGATTGCAAGCTTGTCAACCTCTAGTGATATTAATGATAATAATTAAGGTTGTGTCTTGGCAAACTTAGTAAATTTAGGATTCACTACACACATCCATTTTGGATGTAACATCAAACATAGAAAATTTAGGACATTATATTCCATAATTAAATCCACTATGATTTGACATTAATCAATTTTCAAAATACGATCATGTCAACTAACCCTTCATTAAGGGTTTAAATTTCAATAAATTCAAATAAATCAAATAAAATTTCATAAAATATAAAATTAATATCAATCAACTCTAAATTAAATGTACAATCATAGAAAATTAAAATCCAAATTCAAATTTCATTTAAATTTAATTAATAATTAAATTACCCTTAATTAAATACTAAATAATTAAATTCATTAAAAATATAAATAAAAATAAAAAATTCATTAAAATTTCAATAAAAATAAATAAAATTCAAAAATCAATAATTCAAATATAAATAAAACTTTTGAATAAATTTTTAATTTTAATTCATTAATCATTAATTAATAATTAATTAAAAATTAATTTTAAAATTCAACACTTAATTAAAAATTTCTAATTATTACAATATAAATTAAGAAAATTTAAATTAAATTCTAATTCATTTAAATAAAATTAATTTTGTAATTTGATTGATTAAAATATATTATAATCAATTAAATTTGATGATTAATTTGAATTAAATGAATTCAGGTTTTTATGCCTAGTGTTTGATTCCTTCTAGAGGGCACTTTGGCTTTCAATTTTGAAGGCCTTTAACGCACCTTTAATGATCAAAAGATCCCACATGTATAATGCATGATTTTTTTCAGAAAGGCACTAATACGTTGGATTGGGGGATCTTCAAACCATTAATAATATGCCAACCTTATGCAACATACTTGATTCCATCTGGAGGGTATATTGAATTTGATTTTCCCTTTTACTATCTCTAATAAATCTATGTAGGCTCTCATATGTCCACCTATCCTGCATAGAGGATGGATGTTCATTTTGAAAGCCTTAGGATTTATAAATTGATAACCCCTTGCATTGTGTTGGTTATTAATCAATAAATTCTTTAAAATTAAACAAACAACTTAAACATTTAAAATTCAAATAATTCAAAATTCAAATACATATCACTTAAACTTCAATTAAATTACCTTTCATCCTTTAATGCCTAAACATTAAAAATACATGCAAACTGAATAATAAATCCCTATAGGATATATAAAAGCTATACAACCTCTTTCACACACTTAGATGGTTTGCTAGGACAACCAAATTTAGCCTAGGTTAGGCTGGTGGATTAATTTGGTTTGATTGCAAGTGTCTTTGCCTAGAGGACACCTATGTGTGTTTGCTCACTTTATACAAGATTTACATGCCATTTTTACTTTCTTGTCAATACACTAGAGAGCGGAGTGAATGAATTCAGGACTGTGCAATTTAATTTAATTTACTTTCTTGTATATATAAGTGCTCACAATATATTTTCATATATGCTTTTTATTTCCTTCTTTTGCATTTTTACAAAGTAGAACATTCTTAGGAGATTATGTGTATGAAAAGAGAAATGTTTATTTTAATTTCATAGATTCTTGTATATAGATTGAGTTGTAAAAGAGTCAAAGAAAACTGCTTATACATATATAGGTGGGGCTTAAAAAAGTAATGTCGCCTTCTAAAGGGGAAATTCTTTTTGGAATTTCACATAAGACTTGGGGCTCAAAGACCATAAATAGTTGTATTTGATTCTACTTATATATGTTATTGGATTAGAATCCATGTTTGTTGTTAGTGGGGCATTAACACCATTACTTTATTGTAGACCCTAGGTTGTACTTTGTAAGTTTATACATTATTGTTCATGCATCATATGTATCATAAGTGTATATTTTATTTTTTTATAATTATGTACTATCACATTTGATTTAAATTCTTTAAAAACTATATGATTCTTAGGATAGAGCTTTATAAATCTTGCAATCATACCATAATTTATTATGATTAGGATGTTAATTGACAGCTAACTCTTAGCAAGTGGTAAGTCCACATTGTATACACCCTTCTTTGCATATTCCTTCTTCAATTTAAATCAAAAATATAAAATTTTCATTTCAAAATTTATAATCTAAAGCTTGTACATTGAAATTTAAATTAGCTCAAACATTTCCTTATAATTATATGTATTTTAAATTATTTAGTCTTCATTTTAATCAAGAATACTCACTCAATCAATTTTTAAATGACATTTAAAAATTAATTTTAACACATTAATATTTAAACTTTAATCAAATTTCCCTTTAAATCTTTCAACCAACCAAAACATCAAGAAACATTAACTAATCATCCTATATAGGACATATCCAAGAAACACAACCTACCTCATACACTTTAGATGGTTTGACCACTTATAGATCTAGGCTAGGTCGATGTTTAGTTCTCTGTTATGTGCTAGATTCTAAAGATTTCATTGCATGTTGGTTGAAAATATATTGATATGATAGTTTATTTAATTTATGCGCTCTGTGATGTGATTGATTGTATATTATATTACCCCTAGGTTAAGGATGATTTATTTGCTAATTCAATCTTATGTAGGTGGTCATACTCATATAGGGCTTTTAAAAAGTAAAATGGGGCAAAAATTATAAATATTAAATTGTTACAGGTGTTCGTTGTGCTAATTAACTTTTAAAACATTAAAAGAGCATGGCCAAGTGTGACTGGTTTGAATATTTTAATTTCAACATATAATTGCTTGGAATTATTTAATATTAACTTCTTAGGATGACCCTATTAGGTTGTTTGGGTCTAGATTTTATTTTTTTATTAAATATAATTTAATATAATTTGATTAAGTATTGAGTTGTAAATATAAAAGTGCTTTGAGATGGGATTAAGTATCCAATTAGGAATCCAAAGAGGAAGGGACATCCCTCAGGGGAGAGTTCATATCCATTTTAAGATCCAAATTAGGAAGACTTTAAAATATCTAAAGGGAAAAGATAACATCCCTTTTGAGCGGGAGTTTCTTTCCATTTGAATATTTAGACCCGAAGAATCCAAGGAGCTCGTAGAAGGACAAAGAAGTGAAGAATGAGAAGAATCCCGTTCTTAAAGTCACTTGTGTCTTAGGATTAGAAATTCAAACTTGATGTCAGTGGTACCCAAAAACTTTAAAATTTATACAATTTTGTTTTCTAATATTAAGTGACACTTATCACATGGACAATTAATTTTAAATAATAATTTAATTGATTTAATTATTAACTGATGTACTTGCTTTTCAATTAGGTTTGCATGCTTTTAGTAGTTTTAGTGATTTTGCGAGTAGATCTTTGATTTAGCTTGGAACCTAATCAGAGGATCATGAGGGTATGCTTAAAACTATTTTTACTTTAATTAAAATAAAAATTTTAAGCTCACATAAAAACTCTAATGATCTTAAGAAGTAAGCTCGGACCGTCAAGAATTTTTCATGCATACATATTATTCTCTACCATGTTAGGCATATCCCCACCTATGGGTTCTGGCATACCACTTGACCTATTAGGGTGCAATCGTGTCAAGGGAATGTTGTGTAATCTATAGGATAAAATATATTTTCCAAGCCTAATTTTAAAACAATTCCATTTTGATTCTAAGAATTTATCAAGTCAACTAGTATACATTGTATTAGATACAAATTAAAAAAGTGTCTAAAAATTTAATCACATTTTAGTTTAAGCTTCATAATACCCACCATCAGTTAAGGGGCCAATTAGAATGTGCTCGAGATGTCACCCTTGATTCCTCAAACTTAACTAAACAACATCCTTACCCACTCTTTCATAAGTGATCGGACCCATGGTTTTAAAGTGTGTAGATGGATAGCTGGCTCCCCAATCCATGATGGGGTAAGTCCAAATCCTACACTGCATTAGTTAGGTTTGATTTATTGATTTTCATTACCTAATTTAGATTTAGGTTCTAAGGTGGGCTCAGGCTATAAGACCTTAAATTCCGATAATTGAATTCCAATTTTCTAATAAAATTGGCAATTTAAACTTAAATCTCCTTCAATTCAAAATTAAGCCCAACACTTGGATAGGATGGGGTGCTTCTAAAATGTTTCAGAATCCCAAAGCACCTCCTACCTTTCCTCCTTTAACCTCCATAAAAAAATTTCAAATTTGATCCAATCCCTACTTAATTTCCAACATCGCTTCCTTTGACATCAAACATTGAAATCTCAAAATAAAATCTTTACCGTTATTTTAATCGAGAGTATTCATAGGAAACTCCAGTTTCCTACTATGTAATTAACAATGAGGGCTTGTGCTCGTAGGAGATTTATAAACCTAGATAATTTTTTTAGAATCATGTTTTTTTTTTAAAAACTCAATTAATATTTTTGGGAAAATAAAATTTGATGATTATTATTGTCATCTTCAAATGATCGATAATAGACGATATCCTCTTTCTTAGGAAGATATATTATTCTACTATCATGACTTTAATTATGAAATTAATGATCCCTTTATCTAGATTAGCATAGTTAAATACTAGATCAAACATCATTTTGACCCTTTAGGGTCATATATTGTTCTTTCATAAATCTAACTACGGTAATCAGGATGAACTCAAAGTTTTACAATTTAAGCCTATTAGAGAATGATATGTTTACCTTTCATGGTGATATATTATTCATAATGCGATGTTTGATTTCAAAACTAAAAATTCTAGAAATTAAATTTTCCCAAAGAAAAGCAATCTTTCAAAACCCAACAACTTTTTTTTAATCAAATAGTGGCATTATCAACTAAAGTTGGTCCAATCAAATTCCTCTCTCCCAACTCTCTCCAAGATTAATTGGTTCTATATTTTCTAACATACAATGCTTCGTAGGGGGGTCATACTTATACTTGAATGAAAAATTATTATTATAAGTAAATTTAATCAGAGGTATATGATCTTCCCAACTAATACCAAAGTCCATAATACTTAGCCTTAAAAGATCCTCTAACACTTCAATAATTCTTTCATATTGCCTATGGATCTATAGATAAAAAATATTGAAATGCATTTTAGTGTCTATATCATATTGAATACATCTCCACAGTCTGGAGATAAATCTAACATCTCTATCAGAAATTATAACTTTCAGTATTCCATGTAGTTTGATGATCTCTCGCACATATTCCTATGCCAACTTATCCACTGAATCAACCTTTTAGATTCGAATAAAGTGTGCAAAATTTGTTATATTATCTACTATAACCTAGATGGCACCATATCCTTATCTCAACCTAGGAAATCCCATAGAAAATTCCATCATCACCTATAGCCATTTCCACTTTATAATATGTAACAGTTGTAGAGGACCTCCTAGTCACTGATGCTTTACTTACACTAACTAACAGCCTTCACACTTTAAAATAAAATGTACTACACCATTATTTAGTCCAGGCCACCAAAACAAAAGTTTTAGACCACTATATATTGTTGCTTCCTAGATGAATAATATAACCTGAATAATGAGCTTCATACAAAATATATCATCTTAAATCCCCAAAAATAGAAACCCATAACCTATCTTTACATAAGATGATATTAATATTGGACAATTGTAATTCAAGTTTCTTATTAGACTTCATCTGATCATTAATTATAGATACTTCATATCTAACCTTTAAGCTTCTTAAATCCTTTTTTACATAGATGGTTGGATAATCATCTTAGTTAGAAAACCAGAATCTTGACCAATAGGAGGAATCACTTAAATTAGATGATCATCGGAGGTAAGAAAAAACTCAATACTCCAAAAGATGTTCTACTAAGAGCATCTACAACTACATGCATCTTACTAGATTGATATTGAATAATCAAATCATAATCTTTAATCAGTTCAAGCCACTACCTTTGCCTCATATTCAAATCATTCTAAGTGAATATATACTTTAAATTGGTGATTAGTAAAAATCTCACATCTCACACCATACAAATAATGCATCCATATTTTCAAAGAAAATATAATAACAACAAGCTCTAAATCTTGCATTGGATAATTTCTCTTATGTGACTTCAATTGCCTTTAAGCATACACTATAAATTTCTCATGCTGCATCAAAATACATCCTAATTCCTTTAGTGAAGTTTCACTGAACACCTAAAACCCTTCTATAACAGATAGAATAGTCAGAAATAGAGTAGATATTAAACAGTCCTTCAGCTTTTGAAATCTCTCCTCATAATCATATGTCTATATGAAGGCCACTAAACTTTTCAATCAGTCTCAACAGGGAGACAAAAAAATGAGAAAATTATTTCATAAATTTCCTATATAATTGACCATGCATAAAAAGTTATGTACATCATATACTTTAGTAGGACTAAACCAATCAATAATAGCCTAAACTTTCTAAGTATTTATAGAAATGCTTACACTACCCACCATTGAGCTAGAAATGAGATACTTTTTAACCAAATTTCACACTTCGAGAACTTTGTATATAGTTCATGTTTCTTTAGTGTCTCCAAAAAAATCCTTAAATGAGCCGCTTGCGCTTACTGCAAGGCTGAATAAAATATAATATCATCTATGAGTACAATCACAAACTGATCTTGATACCCCTTGAATATCTTGTTTATAAAATTCCTATAAATTTCAAGTCCATTAGTCACCCTGAAAGGCATGGCTAAGAACTTATAATGTCCATATATTGTAGTGAATGTAGTCTTCATCACATCTTCTCCTTTCACCTTCACCTGATAATATCCAAAATCTTAGATCAATCTTGGTAAACCTAAAAGCTCCCTCAAGTTGGTCAAATAGATCTTATTTCCTTGGTAAATGATACTTATTCTTAATTATTACTTTGTTTAGTTTCCTATAGTCAATGCAAACATATATAAATTATCCTTCTTCTTCATACATATAATAGGTACTCACCATGAAGAAGATATGCTGGGATGGACAAAACATCTATCAATTAACTAGTGAAGATGCACTTTTTAATTCCGAAAGAACTTTATGTGCCATCCTATATGAAACCTTAGTTATCATAGTAGTGCCCAAAACCACATCAATTTAGAACTTAAACTCCCTATCCGATGGCAAACTCATTAATTCCTTATGGATTACATTAGGAATTTTTTTTTACTACCAGGACATTAGATAGAGATCCATATTCTATGCTTATGTCTTTAATAGATGTCATAAATACTATACATCCTTTCCTTCATAATCTATCTACATGTACGACATATATTAGACTTGATAATACTCTCCTAACTCCTTGAAACAAGCAACTCTCACTTCCCAAAAATAAAATAACTCTTTCAAATAATCAATCTAAGCTCTATACCAACCCAGCTAATCCATGCCCAAATTTCAAAATAAAAATAGGCAACAATATCAAATTAGACCTCCATTTCTTTAAAAAATAACTCTATGTCACAAAAGCACACCTTAGTGGCTACCATACCATCTCTAGTAGGAAAAATAAGGGATTGAGAAAAAAAAAAAGGTAATATTACAGAAGGTAAATGTAGTAAATCAAAATATATATAAAAATAAATAAGTGATTGGCTCTCGAATCAAAAAAAAAAAAATGCGAGAAGGTAAATTAGAAATGTCAGTCATACATGTAACTACAGTCAAAGAATCTCTGGCTTCATGATGCATCAAATTGTATACACGTTCCTGAACTAGAACTAGATCAATATAACCACCAGACAATCTTTGAATGCTCCCAGAAAGCCTCCCCATTACAAAAACTAGAACCACTTCCCTTGCTATTCTACCCCCCCAAACAAACACACAAGCAAAACTATCCTTGGTTTTCCTACTAGTCTAATAAAAATGTCAGACCTAGGCTCAAAACATTGATTGGGTCCTATATATAGATACTTAGTTACCCTATGTTTGACAACATAAAACAATGTCACGTCATTCGATCTGTAGCACTGATCAAAGTGTCTCCCACCATAGCTCTAGCATATAGGTGACCCATAAATAAAACCTCCAAAACTAGCAATGCTTCCACCACTAACAACTAACACATATGGTCCACCTCTCCTAGAATCTCCATGTGTGAACTAGCTCCTCTTCCCAGAAAAACCACAAACAAAAGTTCCACCACTAAAGCTATTCCTAGTAGCAACCCACCACTATTGAGTAGCTCATATATCATTTTAAATAAGATGATCCCTCTCTACCAACTAAAAACTTTTTGGGATGAGAAATGAGACTAATGGCTAGCTAAAATTGACCTGAAGTCCTCTAAAATATATGTAATACTTCTCCTCTAAAGTGCTAATCAACTATGGAGCAAATTTAGCTAATGCAGTAAACTATGCCTCACACTACATAACTATCATGCTCCCTTAAACTGACGTAAAAAAGTATCATGCATCACCTGACATTTATAAATAAAGCTAAAAAAGTATATATAAAATCATCTCAACTTATCATGGAGTTTAGCCTCCCTAGAAATTTCTCCCTTTACAGGCTCAACCACTAGCACTCAACCTCCTCTTCTAATAGAAAATAAGAAACAATACTTTCCTCTCGAGAGGATACTACTTCCCATCAAAAGTCTCTCCATTCTCATCAACCAGCCCTCTCCTACTCTCCAACATAAGAAACATCTGAAAGGGTCTATTAATGTCATTAGATCTAATAGAAAAATAAAATTTTATGAGCCTCACCCATCAGCTAGGCTAACATACTAGAAAATTGAGAAATAGGTGGTACCCAGTACTGGTGCTTTTATAACATCATTTATTTCTTTTACATAATAATAAAAGTATAAATGGTGACTTTAATTATTGGTCACATTGATCCCATCCCTCTCATCCTAAAAGGGCACTGACAACAAAACATAAGAATGATATTTATCTTTAAACTTGTTGTCGAGTTCATGGGAGGTGATCAAGTTAGGAAATACTAGATATTTTTATTATATTTTGTGTAGAGTAAATCATGGCATTGTTGCAAGTCAGTAAATGTTGCACACTAATCATCCTTCATTTTAAACTCCTGAGCATGTCGGGTGAGTTCTTTCACATTCTGCTTTACTAACTCTTCATTTGCCTTTAAGGAGGCCGCTTTCTTCAATAACTCATCCTTCTAAGATTGAATTTCTTTGTTATCCAATTGGTGAAGGAAAAAATCTACATGAAAGTATACCTTAACCCACAAGGTCTTATCCTCCATCTAATCTCCAAAGAAAATGGGAAAAGTTGTGCCTCAATTTAAGGGAGAAGTGGTATTTATAAAGAGAAGAGACTCAAGTTTTGGGGCATATATATATATATATACATATCAAAGCTTATGACTAGTGTTTGATTAATTTCATCCTTCTTCTTTAATAATTTCAAGCACTTCAATCATAGAGGAAAACATTCTCATGAGACTAATTAAAAAATGAAAATGTGAACTCCATCGAGTATCACCATATATTTATAAATTAGCCTCTTGATTTAAACATTGCCCATTTAGGAGATTACTTTCATTAAGATGAAAAAGTATTTTATCATGCTAATTAGCTTTAAGAGCATCTAATCTCTTACAGGAAGACCCAATAGCATTTATAATTTTAGAAGTAAACTCAAATAGATCTTTCACTTGCCAATGATTCTTCGTTATTGCTATCAAGCATAGTTGGAGTTGATGGACAAAACAGTGAACATAAAATGATTGAGGATTATCATAAAGAATAAGTATCTTCAAACCATTAAATTCTCATCATATATTAGATGGCCCATTATAACCCTGATCATGAATTCTATGAATACTTAACGAGTGTTTTGTAAGTATGTTTTCAATTATTGTTTTCAGGGTTGTTACATGAGTTGAAGCAACATATGTAATGTTTATAAACATTTCTATGACTTGCCCCAACTTGTCAACATATCTCAATGCAATAACAAGTTGTTTTATTGTAAAAAATATCTCTAGATTCATTGACTATGATTGAGAAGTGCGAGTAACTAATATATTTCCTAATATGTGACAAAGTTTCAGCAACATAGCAGAACAAATATCTTTCTCTATTTTTGGTGAAGTTAACTTTAAATTAGAGCTTGCATATGTTGAAATAATCTTTTTTAATTTCATCATTATGATTAGTAAGGAAATCAAGAAGCTCTAAATAATTTCCATGATTAATTGACTCGGAATACTTGTCATGTCCACGAAATAATAATCTTTGATGTAAGAGAAATCAAACACAATCTACTGCAACAGTTAACATGACCCTGTAATCTTCTTTTTTATTTTTTTTCCTCTTAGCTCAACCATAACGCAAGAAGTTCTTGTTCCTGATTCTTCAATAAATCTTCACATTTTGCCTTGCCTTTTATGCTCACTATTATGCTCTCCAACATGACCAAGTAGTTTTTCTTTTTTTTCTTTCAATTTCTGAACCCTTTCCTAATAAATGAGTCTCCACCAGCTTGGCCTTTCATAATTGTTATTGGGGTTTGAATATGTAACAATAAAGATAGAAAATAACATCTTTTGTATGATGTACTCTAACCAATCAGCATATTCTCAAACCATTTAGGTTTAAACATGTGTGCAATATTTCTAATAAATATTTGGGGGAATTGATGAGTTCTCGGTTGATGGGGTCCCTTCAAAAGATAATCTCTTTGAATTTTATATCTATCTATTATTCATATTGTAACTCCATATTGAAGGTTGGAGTCAAAGATCAGTCAAGTCAATCTCCACATGTTCTTTCCTTTTTAAATAATGTTCCATCTAAATAAATTATTCTCTTTAATAAGGCAGATTTGCATATTATTTCTAAAAACTGAATGTATCTTAAGAAATTGTAATAATCCGGCTAAAGTACCTTAAACCATGAGCCGGCAATCATAGTTTCAACCATTTACGCATAATTGAATCTTAAGTTTATACTGTACACTTATATGTTCTTGAGCATAAATGTAGCAATAACGATCCATGTTAAAAAAAAACTTAAAATTCTTTGCTCACATGGCAACATAATAAACAGAATATAATCTTTAACAATACATTGATGTAAAGTTGAATTCAAATAATATATTCTTAATTAATTTAATTGACCAACTAGCAAAATTTAGTGAAACTGTTCTCAATAAGCTTAAGTGCTTAACTTTTATATTTTTTATCAATAAAAATCTCTATCCATGACCTCTCCATCTTCATTTAGTTTCGTTATGAAGGTGAAAATTTCTCTACAAATAAGCATTGCATGTCTCCACCAACAAATATACAGTTTAAATGACTTTGATAGGCGTTATCATGTATTCTTTATTCAGGAAAAAGAAAGCTTGCACACAAACAAAGATGACAGCGACTCAGCGAGAGATTACAGAAAAAAGAGAAAATTTGACAGAGAGATATATACATACATGGACTGATGGACTGGGGGACGTTCCCCTCCGGCCCTCCCACAGAGAGATTTAACTAAACTAAGGGAGGAACTTGTCTTAGTAGACATTGACTTGAGGAGGAACTTACCCCATGATAGCTCATCCAAAAGAAAGAATTACCCTACTCGAGGTATCTCCCTCACAAGGCCTCTTGTCTAATATAAAGGAGACGCATGACTACAAAGCTAATAGTAATGGCCTTATCAATCATGTTAGTGTCCATAGCTCAAATAAACTTGCCAAGGTACCCACCTAAGGTAGTCAACCAAGTGAGCTCGCTCAAGAAATTTGTCCGATATGACTCACCTAGGGCACTAGCCCAAGAGTGGTCACCACAAGTATTCCCTGGAGCTAGCCAAAGCCATGCTAGATATGAGTGTCCACATGTACAAGTCCAAATTTATGTAACATTCTGTCACTGTCTAGTAATATATTATTTATTATTTCTCTTACCATTTTTTTCTTCTCTAGTCCTATAAAAGAGGATTTAACAATATATATATATATATATATATATATATATATATATATATATATATATATATATATATATATATATATATATATATATATATATATATATATATATATGCTACTTTCATTATTATTCATAAAGAATAGTTAATTTATAAGTTTTAATATTTACTTGTCTATTTCTCGACTGCCTATTTAGACTTGTCAGTACAATAAATGTGTCACATGTATATAAATTTTAATCAAAGGCGGAACGAATAGTTTTTTGAAGTGGTGGCACAAATTATTGAATTAACAAAAAATCTTAACCTTTTTCATTTGAACTTGGGATCGATATTGACGGTTTTTATTTTTTTATTTTTTTAAATTGTCATTATAAAAAGATATAATATATGATTCGAAACTTTCCAATCTTCTCAAAAATTTATACGACTCCAAATTATTAAAACAATAACATTGTGATAATATGACAATATAATTCTTAAACATTAACAGAAAGTATAAATTATTTAATCCAAATATTGAAATAGTGCAAAAATTATATTAACAAGCAACTTTTAACACAAAAAATTAAAAAGCTAAAAACTCCTCATATTTTCTATGCACTGTTAGAATCTTCCCACAGAACCTTTATAATAACTTATTACTTAAATTTATAGATAAAAATCTTTTTAGTATAATTTTATAATCATACAACTCAAAGAGTTAAATAAAGAGCAACTATTTAATTTGTTTTAACATCAGTAAACCTTTATAATAATTTGTTATTGAATTTTACAGGTAAAAATATTTTTATTTCAATTTTATAATCAAACAGCTCAATAAGTTAAATGAAGAACAAATATTTAATTTGTTTTAACATTAGTAATCCAAAACAGTAATCTCAATTCTCAAAACATCCAAATATTTGATTCCTGAAACAATATTTTTTCTAATTAAATTTACAACTAATGAAAGAAAAATTAATTAATAAGCGGCAAAAGGTGAAGCGCTTATAAAAGATAATCTTACTTAAAGACTAATTATGACACCATCACATAAAAGATTTCTAATTATTTTAAAAACTTATTTGAGTCAAATCTCTTGATATCTAATTATAGCATTTTACTTCCTAGATTTCCACTAGCTCTATCAAAATTTTAATATGGAAATAAAAAATAAAAATCTATAGGCATCTTGCTTTTGTATTATGCATCTAATCTATTTTGGTTTACCTCTTCGTCTCGGCAAATTATTGGGTCAGGTGACCAAACCTATCTCCGCGTTCGGACGCCAATAGAAAGCAGACATCTGGCTAAATAAACTTGGATTTTTTTAATATAAACCTTTTTACTTTATGTTTTGTCAGTCCGATCGACCTGACCCAGTAACCCAGATGATTTGAATTCCGGAATAAAAGAATGGAAACGAAGCGTTTTTTCATTTCATACGACATTTTTACTACTCTGTTACTCTCGGCTCTGGTAATCTGCTCTCGGACTCCTCAAATACCTTTCGGTTTTGCAATATCTTCTTCCTGCCGGCGGTAGACGACGACATTGGAGAAGATCATCATTTTGAAAAAGGTATGGTTGCGCCTATCTTGCACTTGACTTGCGTTTTTGTTGCGTTTATGTTATATGTTAAAAATTTAGGGTTTAGTAATAATTTTTTACATAACATTATTTGTTCAATGTAATCTTCAAATGTTTTATTTTCTGAATTTCAACCTTCTTCGTAAACGGAAAAAACAAATAATGCGAAAGGTTTGGTTGCGCTTTACTTGCGCTTAACTTGTGCTTTACTTGCGCTTTTATCTGAATTTTTTTTATAGATGTCGTATCAAATGCCAGTAACTTCTCGATGCTACGTTACCACTTTTAGAAAACATTGTGATGCTTTTGTCGAGATAATTGATGATGAACTTGAGCAAACATTAAAGAATTTGAACATTCATCAATTTTTGAAGTTTCCAGCATTACAACAGTGTATACCACTTCTTTTTGAGGTTTTAAAATTTTGGAGTCCTCCTGATAAAGACTTCATTATCCATGATCATTTACTAAAATTCACCTCTGATGAGGTTACGTTGTTGATAGGTAATATTTTGAATAAGAAATTATGGATACATATATGTTTTTTTACTTTAAATGTAACATCTACAAAATTTTTCTGACAGGTATGCCTAATAGAGAGGAAATGATATCAAATGGATGATTGATCCTCTAATTGGACTTCTAACAATTGAAATAAAAATAGAAATGACAAAATTAGACAGATTGACTGATAATGCTACCAAATTAAAGACCTTTATAATGTTTTGTTATGTAATCTTTTTTTACAACGAAGAAGTAAATTTACTGTAACATATTATAAATTTTGCCCATGAATTCTAAATGTACATTTTATTATGTTAATATATAGTTTTTGAATCTTGTGTAACTTGTGTAAATTTGATGTTGTGTAACTTGTATACATTTGAAAATTGTAAGAGTTATAAATTTATAATAATATTTATATGTATCAAAGCGCAACCAAAGCTCATGTAAAGCGCAACCAAAGAGCAAGTAAAGCGCAACCAAAGCGCAACAATAGCGCAAGTAAAGCGTAACCAAAGTGCAAGTAAAGCACAACTATAGCGCAAGTAAAACGCAACTATAGTGTAAGAATAACGCAAGTAAAGCATAGATTTTTAAATTTACAAGTAATCAATGCATGATTCATTAAATAAATTTTATCAATAAAATACTTTATTTAGATTCCATAATTATTACAATAAAAAATCATCAATTCCCACTAAATGTTATTACAATGCAAATTTATTAAATTCCAACTACGAAGAAATGAAATCCATCATCAATTTGGTGTATTCAGCACCAGGTTGGCTTTTTGTTAGGCTGGTTATAAATTCCTCACTGAAACATTCAGGCAAGCTTGAAAAGTTCATCTGTGTTGAAGAATGATCATCCATTGGTTTTTCCCCCACCAAAGGTTTCTTATCTGTTAGAAACTAGAGGTTTAGTCTTAGATAAGGAATTAAATAATTAATATGTTATTAAAAACTTACTCTTACGCCGCTACTTCTTTTCACAATGACTTTTTAGTCTTGCATTTGATATGCCTTTAGGTCTACGCTTTAGAGGATCTTTCAAATTAGCACTTCCACCTTGGGATCTAGCTACATTCTTCTGATTTCTTTTCTTGCCACCAAGAATTAAGTATAAATCTTGAGTCATGTCTTTCATTGAGGAAAGAATAAACTCATCTACCTCCTCATTCCCTTGAGCTTCTGTGCTCATTTGATATGCAAATTTGCTAACTTGATTTTTGAATATGAATCCCCTACCACTTTTAAAGTTATTACTTTTTTGAGAATTAACCAAGTTATCTGAATAAAAATCTTATCGAGCCCTTGCTGATCAATGATGTAGTAAGTACTTCTCAAGAAATTTAGTCATATCCAACTGTTTAAAAACCCTCAAATAGTGAGAACACAATAATCACATGATTTCATATTTCTTATAGCTGCATTGAATGTTACCTTCTGTTACATCAAAGTGAACCACCCAAGGATGATGTTGGTTCTTTTTCTCTATGTAGTTGACTAGAAACTTTGAAAAATCAGTCAAGACTAAGTCTATACTCATTTCTCCCATAGCCTTTATAAATTCTTCCTAAAAAATTGAATATATTTTTCTTGAGTAAAACCGAGCAACTTGTTTTAATATTGAGTTGTTCTTTATCACAGGGACAATTTCAAACTGACTGAATTTATACTCCTCATCCTGCTCATTTTACCGCCAATTCATCAATACCTTTTCAAGCCCAAGAAAATAATCAGTTAATGAACTTGTTAGCTTTGAAATGTCATTTTTTTGACACACATTAGTAGTACACTCGTTATGCTGCGTTGATAAAATGTCCATACTAAAACAATCATTGTTGAATGCTGTTGACCACTTTTTTCTTATCTTATAAAGATCTTGCAACCATTCATGATTATGAAGGTTCCCTTCCTTGATCATTTCATCCAATGCCTCCTCAAACACTTCCTCAAAATCACACCACCTGATACACTTATAGAAGAGTCCTTTAACTTTATTATTATTATTATAGATAGAAACTTTTGATGGAATCTTTTTAAAGATGTGCCATTGACATAATCTATGACGAGTGTGAGGTAATGCAACTTCTATGGCCCTAGTCATAGTCTGGTCCTGACCAGTGAATATTATTGTTGGATATATATTACCCATTATTTGTACAAATATTTTAAATAACCATGTAAAACTTTCAATTATTTTTTCTAACAAAAAAGAAACTCATAACAAAATATTCTGTCAATGATGGTTAACACCAACAAATGGTGCACAAACAAAAAATTATACTTGTTCAGCATGTAGCTAGTATAAAAAATCAACACATCTTCAAAACATTCATAATCTATCCTGCTTCTTCCATTAACCCAGAAAAAATTTAATAATCTATCATGCTCATCATATTGAACATCCCATGCAAACATGTGGTCCTCAACTTGTCGATCTTTAAATAATTGAATCAAAGAATTAGTGTCGCCAATTTCAATCCTTGCTCTTTTTCTCCTTCTGAATAAAATTGTAACCATCCTCTTAGAAAAATCCAACATTCTCACTTCCTCTTGTTGAAACTCGTTCAATGAGAATTAGGATGTTAAGCCTAATTAAATATCCCAAGGCTAACCAAGAGATGGGGTGAATTGGTACTTAAAAATTTTAACCCACTTTTAAAATTATTGGAAACTAAAAACTTGAGTTAATGAGTTTTTTTCTAGAAAAAGTTTTTCAACCATAAAGTTTTTAATTACAAAAAGTAAATAAGCAGTGAAAAATAAATGACACAAGATTTATATAGTGGTTCGGTCATAACCAGACCTACATCCACTCCCCAGAGGCACCCTCTGAGTATTGCACTAATACCAAATAGTGACTCTCCTTTAGCACCCACAGCAAGGCGGGAGAAGCCTTTACAAACTCTTTTCACCACTTTCCGGTGCGGCAGAGAACCGTCGTCCTTTCACACTCCCCCGATGTCGGCAGAGAACCGTTCGTCCTTTCACACTATCCCAAGTGTTGGCAGAGTACCGTCATCCTTTCACACTATCACCAGTGTTGGCAGAGTACCGTCGTCCTTTCACACCCTCCAAGTGTTGGCAGAGAACCCTCGGCTGTTCACACCCTCTAAGTGTTGGCAGAGAACCGGATCTTCTTCCAAGATCTTCTTCACAAGTCGAATCTAAAAGAAAATAGATAAGAGTGAAGTAATCTTAAACTTGAAAGTGGAAACACTTACACTTGAGTACCAAGTAAAACCTTCACGCTCCAACGGCAAGAAATCTCCTTCAAATGCTCTCTTAAACTCTCTCCTTAACTCTCTTCTTAATAGGCATGAAGATCAATGACCAAAAAGATTAAGTTCCAGTTTAGAAAGGCCTATTTATAAAAGAGACAAGAAAAACCATCTAAAAACAGCAGATTTCAAGTTATGTTGAACATGATCGTCCCGTACGATCGAAAATCGTCCCGGACGATTTTACTTAAAAGCCTTGAAACGAATCTGTTTGCATATGTGCGAAATAATTTCGTACATGCTAATCATCTGTACGAACTAGGTTCATCTAGACGAATAGTTATCATAAGGTCGGTTCCAAAAACTTCAGAACTAACTCACGAAACTGTCTTAAGTCGGTTTGATCGTTTGTACGAAATTGCGATCGTCTTGACAAAATTCGTCCAGAGAGAAAATCGTCCTGACGATAATTAATTTCGTTCGGGACAAAATTCTTACTGAGAGCAAATCGTCCCGACGATAATTAATTTCGTTTCGTACGAACATGACTTAGAAAATTTTCCTTGGGCAGTTTCTGTTCATTCCATGTGCTCTTATTGAGAGATAACTGACTGATCATCCCGTACGATCCGATATCGTCCCGTACGATCAATACAAATTTTTATGTTCTCCTTAAGTTTATGTTTTTATTCACTCAATTACAATCACTCCCTCTCAATTCAAATGATAATTTTAAGCTTCAAAAACCAAAAGTATTTCTTGCTGAATTTGATTTGAAGACTTCGTGTTGAAGAGTTTGATTCACTTGAAATGTTAGTACACACAAGAGCAAATACAAATCTTCTAAAATTGTTAGGAGATAACTACACATTTGAATAATAATATTTTGAATCATCAAAACTATACAAGTTGCAAGAATATAAAACATGCAAATAGCAACTATCTTAATAATCTCCCTCTTTTTGATGATGGCAAAACAATTATTGTTTGTATGATTTCAATTTAAAAAATCTCCTAAACTCCCCCTGAATTGATGAATACATGAAAACAAGGAGGCATTTTGAACTAAAGAACACAATTTTTATTTTTCAAAATTTTTTTAAAATAAACAAACAAACAAAAAATTACAAAAACAAAAATACAAGACAATACTAATAACACAAGGTAAATGACACAAAACCAAAATACAAACATACAAATATAATAATTTCTCCCCCTTTTTGATAACAACAAAAAGTGAAGAAGAAATAGACAAGAAATGTAAGTAATTATATGAAATCTATTTGAAAATTTAATCTAAAAAGTGATTGACATAAGGTATGCAAATTAAAACTAATAACATTAGGTAAATCATAGAAATTCATAGAATTTAAGAAGTGATATAACATTGTAAGTAAGAAGAATTTATCAAAGACATGATTCAATTTAGACATTTGAGATAAAGAAAATCATTACAAGAGAGGTGAATAAAAATTGTATATTTCAAAGTTCAATAGAAATAAAAATGAATATAAGATCAATTTGAATTAAGAGATTGAAAGAATCTGAAAAGAAGAGAATTACCACATGTGGCGCTTTGCGCATCTTTTTCAAGTATTTGGCACATTTTTGTGCATCTTTTTACATTGGGCTTATTTTGTGCCTCTTTTTAACATTTGCAAACTTTTTGCGCATTCCTTTTTAATTTTTGTACATTTGTATAATTTTTAAGAGTAATTGATACCAATTTTTTCCAAGATCAATAATCTAAAATTTCAAATTTTTCTAAGTGCATAAATATCACTTGAACAAAGAAATACAAAATAAGAAAACATCTAAATTGCAATAATAATATTAAATTTAATGTAGTCTAAATGAAAAGACATGAAATTAAAAATTCTAATTATAACAAGTTAAAAACAAATTTTAAATTTAGAAAGACTAGATTTTCTAATGAAATTAATCTCAAATTACAATCTAATTTAAGCATAATTAAGATTAAAAAGACTAATGAAATTCATAAATACTAAACACATTTCAAAAATAAATAATACTAAAGCAAAAAACACAACAACATATATTGATATTAATAAAAGGATTACATTATCAATTTATAATATCAATACAACTATAAAGGAAAATACATAAAACTCTAAAAACAAATATATAACTAAAGAAAAGATACATGAAACCATCTAGTACTCAAACATATATCACCCTAATTTTGAGGAGGCTGAGGAGGAGGAACACCACCAAATAAATTAAAGTAGGAACTAATCAACATAACATTGGTATTTATGTGATGAACATCATTTCTTATACTACCAATGTCTTGTTGTTGCTGTTGAAGTTGAGCTTCAAATTGATCAAGGCGTTGATCAAAATGAATCTCAAATTCATCAAATCTGTCAACCAAATTCTAATAATCTGGTTGATGTGCAGAATTTTGTCCTCCTTCTTCTTCTTCAGAATCACCTGCTTGTTTTTTTCCCTTTGTCCTCTTTGAAGATTGTTCTAAATGAAGCATGGTTAAAATAAAGAGGCTCTTCATAATCTTGGATAGGGTGAACAATATTGTACTTTTTCTCCAAAACATAACAAACTAAGTGACCTAATGCAATGTTTCTTTTTCTTTTCAAATCTCCATGCCCAATTTCAAAAAGCCCATAAAAATAGTCTAAAATGAGTTGGGCTTCATCAATTTCTTCTCCTTTCATAATTAGGAAGGTTACAACAGAAAGAAGTGGGGTAATATTGACTTTATCACCAGCTTTTGGGATAATTGAAGATCTAAGTATATGCTGAATGATTCGGGCATTTTGAACAAGTCCTGAAACTTTAGCAATATGATCGTTAACATCATTTCATCTAATCACTCGATTTATTTCATACCATCTAAAAACATTAGAAGTGATTATGGAATGGGCTCTAAGTCATTCAGTTCTTAATTGTAGAAATGCACCTAATTCATGCTTTATGATTTCTACTTTTTGTTTATGGACATAGGAGCGAATGGCTGATCAATCCGAGTTAAAGGTCATGTTTGCAAGGAAATAGTGAAAGGTTTCCTTATTGTAGAAGTGGACGAGAGTGAGAATGAAACTGAATTGAGTGGTAGCAAAAATGTGCATTACCTTGTAGTTAATTTCTTCCTGAATCAAGATGCGAGATGGAGTGATCTTTGCTGAAGCAAAACCAGGAAATGTTTCCTCATTTTCTTTTGAAAGGAAGTTTTTTGATCTATTTGGCTTCTTTGCTATAACCTATTCTCTCTTGTTTGAGGAGGCCATAGTTGATCTAGAATTTGAAAGAATTAGAAAGAGATGTTTGAAAGTGTGAATGTTGAGTTAGAAAGCCCTCTAATTTAAAGAAAAACGATCTGTTCGTACCGGACGAAATCGTTCGTCCTGGACAAAATTTTAAGTTTGTCTGGACGAAACCATTTCGTATAGACGATCAAATACGTCCAAAATGAAACGGCTTTTCGTAATCAACACAACTTACGATGCGTCCTTTCGTACAGATGTTTGACTTGACCGATCATCCAGACGAACATAATTTCGTATAGACGATCCACTAGTCATCATTTTCAGGACAGTTTTTAAAACCGTCCCTCATAATAAACCGCCACGTTTTCATCCAGACGAACTTCAAGTTCGTACAGACGAAGTTCATTAAAACTATCTTATCCACTCAACCGTTTTCTCATTTTCCCGCACAGTTTTTAAAAAGAAAGTTCGTCCCGGACGATCTGAGAATCGTACAGACGAAATAAATTAAAAACTGAAAAACTGCATGAATCAATTTTAAAATCTGATAGTTTCACGCATTCCAACACATCGTCCTATATGAAAAAATTTTTGTCCCAGACGATCAACACAAATTTTTATGTATTTTTATGAAATCAAAAAAATAAACACACAAAACACAATGAAAAATGAAAATGTACAGACTCTAAATAAAAATCACTCAAAAACAAACAAAAATCACAAAAATCACAAAAACATAAACTAAGAAAACAAAACATCAATGTTGCAAAAATATTTTTTTATTTAAGCATTTAAATCAATCACACCAAGCCTTGTTCTTAATGCACTGAAAGTATCAAAGGCTAAAGGTTTTGTAAAAATGTCTGCAAGTTGATTTTCAGTAGAAACATGTGTAAGTTCAATTTCACCTTTTGAAACATGATCCCTTATGAAATGATGTCTTATGTCAATATGTTTTTGATTCTTGAATGTTGAATAGGATTTTTAGAAATGCAAATAGCACTAGTGTTATCACAATAAATTGGAATAGTACCTATTGTTAATCCTAAGTCAATCAACTATTGTTTCAACCAAAGTACTTGTGCCACACAACTTCCTAATGCAATGTATTCAGCTTCTACAGTAGATAGGGCAACTGAGTTTTGTTTTCTACTAGATCATGACACTAAAGAGTTTCCTATAAACTGACATGTACCAGAAGTGCTTTTTTCTATCCACCCTACAACCTGCAAAGTCAGAATCTGAATAACCAATTATTTCAAAGGAAGTGCTAAACTTAGGATACCAAATTTCTAAGTTTTGAGTTCCTAAACAGATATTGGTGTACTAACAGGTTTAGCATTATCCATTTCATACTTTTTGAGGATGTCCTTAAGATATTTAGATTGACTAAGAAAAGTACCCTCCTCATTTTGCTTAATGCTAAAGCCTAGAAAGTAACTTAAATCTTCCATTAAACTCATTTCAAATTCACTACTCATTGTTTTAGAAAATTCATCACAAAGATTTTTATTTGAAGATCCAAAAATGATATCATCCACATAAATTTGAATAATGAGTATGTCTTTTCCAAATTTCTTTAAAAAGAGAGTTGTATCCACACTTCCTTTTTCAAATGATCTTTCAAATAAGAAAGTGCTCAACCTCTCATACCACGCCCTAGGTGTCTGTTTTAATCCATACAATGCCTTTTTCAACTTAAAAACATGATTTGGGTATTTAGAATTTTCAAATCTAGGTGGTTGTTCTACATAAACATCTTCTTAAATTACCCCATTTAAAAAGGCACTTTTAACATCCATTTGAAACAATTTAAATCCTCTAAAACAGGCAAAGGCTAACAAAACCCTAATTGCTTCAAGTCTAGCTACAGGGGCAAAAGTCTCCTCAAAATCAATTCCTTCAATTTGATTATACCCCTTAGCAACTAATCTAGCCTTATTCCTAATGACTACTCCTGAGTCATTCATTTTATTTTTGAAAACCCACTTAGTTCCAACTACACTTTGATCATTTGGCCTTGATGTTAATTCTCAAACTTTATTTTTCACAAATTGATTCAATTATTCTTGCATGGCCAAAATCCAAAATTCATCCAATAATGCTTGATCAATATTAGTGGGTTCAATTGTTGAAATGAAGGCTGAATGATTGACTTCTTTGCTTAATCCATACCTAGTCCTTACACCCTCACTAGGTTCACCAATTATCAACTCCTTTGGGTGATTTTTAGAAAATTTCAAATCTCTAGGCAAAGGGTTTTCTATCTCCAAATTTTCTTCCAAATTTTCTTCAAATCCTTCTTCCAAATTCTCTTCCCAAATTTATCTTTTCAATCTTTTGGAAGTTATCCTCAATCTCATCTTCTACAATTTTTGGCTTTTCAAAATTTCCAATTTCATCAAAAATAACATGTGTGATCTCTTCAATTTTTTAAAGTTCTTTTATTGAACACTCTAAAAGATTTTCCAACACTTGAGTATCCAACAAAAATTCCCTCATCTGATTTTGGATCAAATTTTCTTAAAGCAAATTTCTCATTATTATGAATGAACACCTTGCATCCAAAAACATGCAAATGACTTAAATTTGATGTTCTACCTTTTAATAATTAATAGGATGTTTTATTTAATTTTGATCTCACAATCACCTTATTCAGAACATAACATGTAGTGCTAACCGCCTCAGCCCAAAAATATTTTGGAAGTGAGTATTCTGCCAACATTGCTTGGGCGGTTTCTATTAATGTTATGTTTTTTCTTTCGACTATCCCATTCTGTTGAGGAGTTCTAGGTGCAGAAAAGTTGTGAATCCATTCCATTTTCTTTACAAAAAATATTCAAAATGTTCATTTTCAAATTCTCCTCCATGATCACTTTGAATATTTATGATTTCACACCCAAGTTTTCTTTGAATCCAAGTTGCAAAGTTTCTAAATTCCTCAAATGATTCACTCTTATGAAATAGAAATCTAACCCAAGTGAATCTCGTGTAATCATCCACAATCACAAATTCATATACCTTTCCTCCTAGACTTATTGTTCCAACTGATCCAAAAAGATCCATATGCAAAATTTCCAAAGATTTACTTGTTCTAAGATCCTTATTGGTTTGGAAAGATGACTTCACTTATTTTCCTAATTGACATGCATCACAAAGGTGGTCCTTAGTAAAGTCTAGTTTTGGTATTCCTCTCACTAAGTCTTTTTGGGTAATTCTTCTAAGATTTTTCATGCTCGAGTGACAAAGTCTCCTATGCCAAAACCATGACTCATCAGATACAGTTTTCAAATAAAAAGCAGTAGGAGAATGTAAGCAATTCAAATCTAGCATATAGACATTATTTACCCTTTTTGCATTTAAAACATCTTTACTATTAAGGCTTAATATGCAGCTAGTAGGAAAAAAATTGACACAATACCCTTTATCACATAGCTGACTAATATTTAACAAGTTATGCTTTAAGCCTTCTACCAATAGCACATTTTCAATGAAAAGTTATTAATATTACCAATTATACTTGACCCAATCATCTTTCTTGTGGTGTTATCTCCAAGTGTAACCTTGCCTCCACTCCTGGCTTCTAGCGAAATGAATTGTGTTGAATCTTCAGTCATATGCTTTGAACATCCGCTATCCAGGTACCATATGCTCTCACGGATCTTGTGTGAGAGACATCCTGCAAAAATATCAAACATTAGACCTGGGAACCCAAATAAGTTTGGGTTCACCTTTTGACAATTTATAAAAAGATACATGTATGATATGTCTAGGGTTATACATCTTAGGTTTTCACACCATATAATTTTTCATCCTCGAAGTATAGGTGTGACCTATATGACCAATCAATCCACAAATATTGCATTTAATATTAGGAAAGGGTTTCCTAAGTCTTCTACCATTCATTTAATTTTTTAGGGATTGTATAAATTTAGGATACAAAATAGGATTAGTGAAATCTTCAAGTTTTGGAGGTATCCTATTATCCTCGAGAGCTTTTATCTTCAAAATATAATATGAGTTCATATCTTTCAAAATTCGATTTGAATAATTTGATCTATAAAGTTTGCTCTCCGATTCATCCTTTAAAAATTTTAAAATCTTTCTCAAGTTTCTCAAAAGATGATTTATAATATTCAAGGTTTTTATTCAAGTCATCAAACTCATCAAGTAATTTCATGTAGTTGCTATCAATCAAAGCATGATCATTCCTAAGGATTTTATGTTCCTTTTTAAGATCTTCCAATTCTAAACAAAGGCTAGCATGCAATTTCTTTGTCTTCCTATATGCTTCATGTAGTGTTCAGAAACTTCAAAAAGTTCATCATATATTAAGTCACATACCTCTTCTTGATTTGAATTATCAAGTATGTCAGCCATTAAGCACAAATTTGTAACTTCCTCTTCTTTCTCTGTTTCCGATGAATCTGAAGCTGAGTCCGCCCAAAAAGCTCTTTGAAACTTTTTTTTGCCCTTTTTCACAAATGGTTTCTCCTCTACTTTCTCCTTGCTAGGATTGGCTTAGAGTAATGGGAAATCAGTCTTAACATGTCCAGGTTTCCTGCATTCATAGTAAATAACTTCATTAGAAAATTTTGCATTTCTATTGAACTTATCTCTATTCCATTGTTGGCGTCTCTTTTGTTTTCTCTTCAGAAAGTTTCTGAATTGTCTTGTCATTAAAGCAATGTCATCTTTATCCTCAGGTTGTGAATTCTCACTTTAAGACTCTTCCACATTTAATGCAATGTTCTTCTCCCTTCGAGGTTCACATGCATCAATCTTTCTTTGCCTAACTCCTTGCTCGTAAGCAATTAGCGAACCAAGAAGATTGTCAATGGAATATATGTTTAAATCTTTAGACTCTATAATTACAGTAATTTTAGCATCATAAGCAGTAGGCAAGCAATTCAAAATTTTATTAATCATTTCGGCATTAGTTAACTCCCTACCTAAAGCATACAAAGAGGTGACAATTTGTGTGAATCTTGTGTACATTTCAGAAATTGATTCATTTGGTTTCATTCAAAACAGTTCATAATCATGCAACAAGATATTAAGTTTAGATTGTTTAACCTCATTAGTCCCCTCATATGTAATAAAAAGTCTATCCCATATGTCCTTTCCACTTTTGCAAGTACAAACCCGCATGTAGTCTTCAGATTTTAAAGCACAAAAGAAACTATTTAAACATTTGGCATTAAGTTGTGCTAAGTCACGTTCTTCTACTGTCCAGTCCGTAAAATGTGTTTCAACTCTAATTTCATCAACTAGTCTAGTTGGTTTTGTATATCCTTCTTGAACTAAAATCCACTTACGATAATCAAGTGACTGTAAAAATGTAGACATGCGTGTTTTTCAAAAATCAAAAGGAATATTTTCAAACAGTGGAGGTCTAGTTATAGAATAACCCTCAGGTGTATTTCTGTTTCCAAATGTAGCCATCTACGTTAATCAAAAAGTAGTCTAAACTTATGATTTTGAAAAAAAGCTCTGATACCA
Source organism: Dendrobium officinale (assembly GCA_019514585.1). NCBI lineage: Eukaryota > Viridiplantae > Streptophyta > Magnoliopsida > Asparagales > Orchidaceae > Dendrobium > Dendrobium officinale. The sequence continues at coordinate 26,638,220 of CM033699.1, read as the reverse complement.
CTTGTTGAAACTCGTTCAATGCGAATTATGATGTTAAGCCTAATTAAATGTCCCAAGGCTAATCAAGAAGGGGGAGGGGGTGAATTGGTACTTAAAAATTTTAACCCTCTTTTAAAATTATTGGAAACTAAAACTTTAGTTAATGAGTTTTTCTAGAAAAAGTTTTTCAACCACAAAGTTTTTAATCACAAAAAGTAAATAAGCAGCAGAAAATAAATGACACCAGATTTATAGTGGTTCGGTCAAAACCAGACCTACATCTACTCCCCAGAGGCATCCTCTGAGTATTGCACTAATACCAAATAGTGACTCTCCCTTAGCACCCACAGCAAGGCGGAGAAGCCTTTACAAACTCTTTTCACCACTACCCGGTGCGGCAGAGAATCGTCGTCCTTTCACACTCCCCTGATGTTGGCAGAGAACCGTTCATCCTTTCACACTATCCCAAGTGTTGGCAGAGTACCGTTGTCCTTTCACACTATCACTAGTATTGACAGAGTACCGTCGTTCTTTCACACCCTCCAAGTGTGGGCAGAGAACCCTCGGCTATTCACACCCTCCAAGTGTCAGCAGAGAACCGGATCTTCTTCCAAGATCTTCTTCACAAGTCCAATCTAAAAGAAAAGAGAGAAGAGTGAAGTAATCTCAAACTTGAAAGTGGAAACACTTACCCTTGAGTACCAAGTGAAACCTTCACGCTCAAAAGGCAAGAAATCTCCTTCAAATGCTCTCTCAAACTCTCTCCTTAACTCTCTTCTCAATAGGCATGAAGATCAATGACCAAAAAGATTAAGTTCCAGTTTAGAAAGGCCTATTTATAGAAGAGACAAGAAAAACCATCTAAAAACGGCAGATTTCAAGTTATGTTGAACATGATCGTCCCGTACGATTGAAAATCGTCCTGGACGATTTTACTTAAAAGCCTTGAAACGAACCTGTTTGCATATGTGTACGAAATAATTTCGTACACGCTAATCGTCTGTACGAACTAGGTTCGTCCAGACGAATAGTTATCATAAGGTCGGTTCCAAAAACTTCAGAACTGACTCACGAAACTGTCTTAAGTCGGTTTGATCGTTTGTACGAAATTGCGATCGTCTAGACGAAATTCGTCTAGAGAGCAAATTGTCGTGACGATAATTAATTTCGTTTGGGACGAAATTCTTATAGAGAGCAAATCGTTCCGACGATAATTAATTTCGTCCCGTACGAACATGACTTAGAAAATTTTCCTTGGGCAGTTTCTGTTTGTTCCATGTGCTCTTATTGAGAGATAACTGACTGATCATCCCGTATGATCCGATATCGTCCCGTACGATCAGTACAAATTTTTATGTTCTCCTTAAGTTTGTGTGTATGTTTTTATTCACTCAATTACAATCACTCCCTCTCAATTCAAATGATAATTTTAAGCTTCAAAAACCAAAAGTATTTCTTGCTGAATTTGATTTGAAGACTTCGTGTTTGAGAGTTTAATTCACCTGAAATGTTAGTACACATAAGAACAAATACAAATCTTCTAAAATTGTTAAGAGATAACTACATATTTGAATAATAATATTTGGAATCATCAAAACTATACAAGTTGCAAGAATGTAAAACATGCAAATAACTACTATCTTAACACCTCTAACTTCCTATGTAAGGTAGGCATATGTATCAACGGTTCTAATCCTTACATCTGTCATTGATTTTATGACGGAAGCTTTTTCCTCAACAACATTCCTACATGATCTTAGAAGATGTCGGTCGGCTGGGCTAGCTAATTCTTGATTGTGGGATTCAATAAATCTTTTGACATGACAATAACCATCCTCATATACTGCAAACCTCACCATGCATAGACAACCAATTCTAACATCTAGTATAGTGAACTCTTTCTTGAATTAAGATCAATACTTTTGTTGAAACCAGCTTTTGAACAGACAAAGTCCTTCAATTTTATCTTCCTAGAATTTGGCCAAAAACTGTAATGATCCTTCCTGACGCTAAAGCCATTATCATGGGCATAAGTACAAAAACATTCATATACTTCTTTCTCATCTTCATAAATAGACTGAAATAATAAAAAAAACTAAAGTACAATAAAAGCGCAAGTAAAGAGGAACAAAAGCGCAAGTAAAGCGCAGGTAAAGCGCAACAAAAACGCAAGTAAATAGCAAGTAAAGCGCAAGTAAAGCACAAGAAAAGCGCAAGTAAAGCGCAAGTAAACCTCTGGATTTGTTTATCATCTTTTGTTTTACCCATCCTTAAAATAATGATGTTCTTCATCCTAAAAATAATAATGAAAGCTAAACAATAACATTAGAGTTTTTTTTACTTTTCTGCCAAAAAAAAAAAATATTAATGCTAATTGCAACATCTAAGATCCTAAGACTCTAATGAGCTGAAACCTATGCCTTTTTTCTACGGCGATGAGATTGAAACTGTTTACAACTTTCTAGTTGATTTTTCCAACTTGCGATGAGATTGAAACTTACCGATATGTTGAAACCAGAGGAATTTCCGGCTAAGTTAACTTCCGATTAATGCACCACCCCTTTTGATTCATGCATCATTTCCGATTCATGCACTCCCTCTTCCACCTCCCTCTTTGCTGAGCATTCCATCTCTTTTCTTCAATTTTCTAGCTCATTTTTTCTTCCAAAGCAATAAATATTTAGATCTTTTGCGGGTTTCAAAAATAGGGCGACAAACGCTTAAAATGAAAATAAAGTGGACTGGGTCGGATCGATCGGGCTGACAAGACATAAAGCAAAGAGATTATAATAAAAAAATCGCAGCTAGGTGTCTGCTTTCTATTGGCGTCCAAACACAGAGATAGGTTCAATCACCTGACCTAATAATTTGCCATTCGTCTCAGCACCTCCCACGTTTTGTTTTTTAGTTTATATGATCAAATTTGAGGTGGGGTCATGGAGAGAGAGAAAGTGAGAAGACTTGAATGAAGATCCGTGCCCTTAGGGCTCTCATGTTAAATCTGCCCTTGATTTGAATTCAACAATATATACATTCACCCTTATATTATATATACACACACATAATATATACACATTATTTTACAAAGGATTAAAAATACATTCATGACACTCAAATATTGGATATTTATAAACTAGCATCCTCAATTTTAAAATTTTATATAAATATAAAAAATTATAATAAAATTATAAACTCATACTATTTTTATTTATATTTAATTAATATGATTTAATTGTGACATAAATAAATACAAGTTTTTTATAATTTAAAAAATATAATATGAATATGATCATTATTATTATTATTATTGAGTATTTATATCAATTAAATTAAATTTATATACACATCACATACTTATATTTGAACTTAATATTTTTTAATTAATAATCAATATTTCAACCAACAAATGAAGGGAGCTAAGTTAATATTAATATTAATATTATTTTTAAATTAAAGGAGCACTAATACGTAGCTTTTACCTGAGAGTTCAGCGGATGACTCCGCCGCTCACTTGTGAGCCATTGACGCACAAATTCAGGGAGAGAGTTGTCTCCACGCAACTCTTTCTGTGGCCGGGGAAGACCAGTCCCGGCCGCTTTTCTGTGCCTGGACGAAAGCTACTTATCTTCGAGGTGACAAGTCTTATCCGGCGAAATTGGCCGGCTTCGTAGCAGTTCCTCGGAACCTAACTTACTCTCCATGGCCGCCGCCACCGCCACCGCTCTTTCCCTTTCATCCTCCTCCTCTTCTCCCAATTTTCTCCAACTCCGAAGGTTTCCACGACCGGAAAAAGGTTCGAGACTACCGCGTGCTGCTTTAGTCGAGGCAAAGCCCTTACCGGCCTTACGAGGCGGCGCCTCCGGCGGAAGCAGCGTCAATGGAGAATACGCGGTACAGGTAGTGGATGCGGCGGCAGCAGAGCTGTCCATCCGATCTCGGATGGATCGAGCCGGAGATATCCAGGCGGAGGCGAGGGCAATGACCCGCGCCGTTAACACCTCCGTCTACAGTCCCGAGCTAGTTGCTGCCCGATACGGCTCTCGCCCGATTAAGGTTCACTCTCTCTCTTCTCTGCACTGCTCTGCTCCTCTCTCTCTGTCTCTCTCTCTGTCCCCTCCTTTTCTCACTATATATGTTTCTATGCTACCAGGTGTTGCAGCGCACTGTCGAGATATTGACAGCTGTTGGAAGTTTCGCCTTCAAGTTGTTCCTTGACAAGAGGCTGGGATTGCTTGACCAAAGGAAGCGGATGAGGGCTGCGGAGCTGCGGAGGATTTTCACGAGACTGGGTCCAACCTTTGTCAAGATAGGGCAGGGCCTCTCTACACGGCCTGATATCTGCCCTCCTGAATTCCTGGAAGAGCTCTCGGAGTTGCAGGTATACTGGGAATTTTTACGTCACTCTACTTGTTGATTAGAAGATGAAATTTTCAGTTTTCAGTTTTCATAATGGAAGTTCACATGCTAGGACCTCCAAATTTTCTGCAAATGTGGTGATGTTAAGTGAGATAAAATCACTTTCTTAAAGAAATTGCTCGCCAAAAATTGTTCTAGCTTGATTTACTTGCATAGGCCTTTTTGGTCAAGTATTCTTACCTGTGTTTTTGTTGCGTGCTGCAAGCAATTCTGATGTTGGTTCCTGTTAGTGTTACATGAATGAAGAACAATGACTTTGATGATAGATATTGACACCGTATGTAGGAAGTACATATGGTGATAGATTTGTGATTAGCCATGAGCAATAATGTCTTTGAGGCATGGTCTGCGATTTCTGACGATGGATTGAGGAGTGTTAACATTATATGTGGTAGGTAGGTGCAGACGGCGTCTCCTCTTTGCATCCTAAGCATGAACAACTATATCTCTGAATGTTGTGCTTGACAGCGGTTGATGTTAGTTTAATGATAGACATCGACACTAGTTGCAATGGGAAGGTACAAACTGATGATTCTACAAGTGGTGATAGTGGAGAACTTGATAATGATAATAATGACATACCTAAGGGTGGTGTTTGCGACAAGATTGTAGGTGACACCAATGATAGACTTGAAGGAAAAAAGATATAATAATTTAAGAGTAAAAGCTCAAAGTAGTCCCCTGACTATCAATAAATGTCCAATTTAGTCTCAGAGTATTACATTGCCCCATTTAATCCTCAGACTATTGAAATTGAGCCAATTTGGTCCATCGCCTTTTAAATTACAGAGAGAGCCGGACAGGTTTGTTTCTTGGGGGCATTTAAGTAAAATACCTATGCCTTGCTTCACGCTATATGTAGTGCACGCACTCTGCTAGACACGACGCCTAGAGACCATTCTACATGGGAGAAGCGAACAACCCACATAACGTGAGTGAGGCAGCCAACACGAACGAGGCAGCGACGCGGGCGAACAAGCAATGCTAGCGACAGGTTGGGCGAAACACGCTGTAACATCCTTCGACGCAAGCGAGACTGGTCGCGGACGGAGCTAGGTTTTACTATTTCTCTTGGCCTCAATTTTTTGCATCTAGTTTTATTAGGGCGTTGTTGCAGTTCCGAAGCTAGTGATTGAAATTTTTTTGTACTTATCATAAATTAACCCGAGCCTTTCTTGGTGCTCTGTAAGCATAATATAATGGCATACACCCTATTTTAGTGGTAGTTTATTCTTGTGGAACAAAGATTTGGGGGCATTAGGGGCATGCAATATTGACATTTAGGCAACTCTAAGGATGAGTATCCCGATGGTTAATTGGGTTGGAATCATAGATCTATTTGAATTGAGATTTGATGTCAATAAGATCCTTGTTTGAGCAAATATAATAGAATTTTAATTATTCTTGTGAATTATGATCTTAAACATTTTTATTAAGTGTTATAATGTATAAAGCTTGATATTGTTGGCGTTGTTCTTGTTAAAAAATTTAAGAGGAAAGAGTTTAAAAATGTTCATGGTTACTACATGGTTCATCTCCAATAAGGGACCTTATTGAAGTATTTGTTTTAGTAGGTCAACCCAACTTCAGAGAGAATCCAAAAATAATAGCTTAGCAACTGGTTTCCTTTGATAAAGCTGTGAGATCATCTAGTTTTTATTCTTCTTTTTTTTTTTTTTTTTGGCTAGTGGAGGCTATTTATTTTTTTTATTACCTATATTTGTTGTAATTTAGTTGGAATTATTGAGGGTGATAAGAGACGTGTCATATACAACAAATGCAAATATTTTTGGAGAGCAAGTTCTTCTATTGGTTTATCCCATTGATAAGCACAAAAAATAATTTGAAGTTAAGTTTAATTATGATTGTATTTTTCAAATTGTGCATGTATGTAACAGTAAAACAGGAAAAGATGAACTACATGCATTAGTTTCTGAGTGGATGGATGAATCCATTTTCTTACAACTTTGTAGTGATTTGTCCCCAACCAACCACTATTAATCTGTCATGTGGTAATGTCGAGGATGCAGATGCACCTGAGAGTGGTTATTATAGTGATGACATGGACGAAGACGATGACGAGGATGAGGATTTCAACTTAGCTGATGCCAATGAGCAATTTGCAGACATTGATTATGAGATGCATGAGGATAATGAGTTATTTGAAAGTAATGTTGATCCTTATGTTGAATTTGTGGGCACCACAAATAAGGTAAAGGAAAAAATTGGGGTTTCAAATATCGGGTTTGAGGATAAATTAGAAAGAAATAACTTGGAAGTTGATTGTATGGATTCCAATGATGATGCAAGTGTTCATAGTGGCGAGGAAAATGATCACAAGATAGCCATTTTCAATATCAAAGCATTGGAAGGATTGTGAAAAACTGGATTTTCCTTGTCAGACCTAACCTAAGTCTTTCTTCTCTCTTCCCTTCTTCCCCTTCTTTTGTTCTTCTACCTTTCCCCTTCTTCTTCTACCTTTCCCCTTCTTCTTCTTATTCTACCAAGTAGGTCTGCCATCTTCGAATTGCCTCCCAAGGCTTGGGTGGGGCCCACTAGGGAATTCAATTAGGAAGAGGGGGGCGGCTAGGGCTTGGGAGGATTTTGGCTTATTTGGTTTAATTGAGTGCTTTAAAGTAGAAAGAAAATATTAGGGTCATGGTTATCGATTTATTGTGGATATTTTTGTGTTCTTGGAGTTTTATGTTCTCGGAGTTTAACACTACCGTTGCCAGGTCCTAAGTCCTGGATGAGAAAAGTGGACGTTGCATTAGGTAGTCGACAACTAGCTTAAAACTTGTTGAATAATCATGACAAGAATCATTTAAAAAATTGTGTTAATGCTAGGGCATCCCCTGGAAGCGATGCGCTGTATGGCCTGAATACAACGACAAGTGTGCAAGGACCGTTGCACCGGCGCCCGGGTGCAGTGTTAAATAGGCAAGGGTTCCCACATCAAGGATGGATGTGGGCAAAAAAGCTAGTCCATGAAACTAAAATTAGGATAGGAATTGGGAGTACAGACTCCCTTACAGGAAAATTATTGAAATTAATAAATATTATAATTCATAGGAAGATAAATATTTTGTGCATTAAGGAAAATAAATAGATTGGAGACAAGGCTAAGAAGATTGATAGTTTATGATATAAACTATAATATTTAGGTAGTAGTCGTGCTAGAAATGGTGTATGTGTGATTATAAATAAGAGTTTGAAGGATAATGTTATAAAAATTAACATAATTGAAGATAAAATTATAACTTTAAAGATTATTGTTGATGCTAAGATTGTTAATATTATAAGTGCTTATGTTTTTCAAGGAGGTTTGTATATGAGTTCAAAACTAAAATTTTGTAATGACTTAGAAGAATTAATACAAAAGATACATCTTGAAAAAGAGTTTTTATTGGAGGAGATTTAAGTGGACATCTTGGTAGAGAGGTAGATGATTTTAAAATTATTCATGATGGCCATGAGTTTGGAACGACAAATAAAGGTGATAAGATCATATTATATTTTTCTTTAGCTTATGTTTTTATAATTGCCAATACCTTATTTAAGAAAAGAGATGAACATCTTATCATTTATTAAAATAGATATAAGAAAATGCAGATTGATTATTTTCTTATAAAAAATTAGATCGTTTAGATTACAAAGGTTATAAAGTTATGCCAAGTGAAAATTTATGTACCCAACATCGATTATTAGTTTTGGACTTTAAGATAATGGGGCAAACAAATAAAAAATAAAGTAAAATAATTTTCTAGAATTAGATGGGACATTTAAAGAATATTAATAAAAATATTTTTGAGAGTAAGATTTTAATTCTTAAGATTTTTTCTGTAAATGAGGATGCTAATGTTATGTGAGAAAAAGTGGCTAGAGATATTAAGATTATTGCAAAAGACGTGCTTGAAGTTTCGAAGGGAAACAGCTCCTAATAGTAAAAATATTTTGTGGTGAAATCCAAATGTACAAAAAAAGATAAAAACTAAGAATATTTGTTATAAAAACTAGTTTAGATATAAAAATTTTGATAATTAGGAAAGCTATAAATAAGCTCGTAAGGAATCTAAGAAAGCTATTTGCGATGTAAATACCTTAGCTTTTAATGATTTATATAATATATTAGATATTAAGGAGGGAGAAATATATATATATATATATATATATATATATATATATATATATATATATATATATATATATATATATATATATATATATATATATATATATATATATATATATATATATATAGTTAGTCAAGTAAAGAGATAGAGATATGAGTAGTAAGGATTTAGTTAAACTGAAGTGTATTAAGGATGAAGATCAAAAAATATTTTTCTTAGACATGGATTAAAAAGGCGTTCGAGGCGGACGCCTCGAGGCGCCTTGAATCGAGGCGGAGGTCGGGCGAACAGAGGCTTAAGCCTCGAACGTCCGGGCGAGGCTTACGCCTTTTTCCATGGAGGCGTATGCCTCAATACGTGAGGCGCCGAGGCGCATCAAGGCAGCGCCTCGAAAGGGAGAAAGTTACCTTCAAAGCCAGTGAGCCAACGAGCACCCGTTGTTTCTTCTTATCAAAATGTCGTAACTTATGATCCGACAGGAAGGGAAAGTCGTCGAAGGAGCGCAGTCGAACAGCCACAAAGGAGCCAAAGAAGCGACGCGTGTCATCTCTACACCTCCTATGAAGCAACGAAGCCGAACAACAAGGACGAAAAGAGAAGATGAAAGGCAAACCCTAGATGCAGCTAAGTTATTATTGATTAACTTAATTAATATAATTTAAATATTAATAATTAAGCAAATTAATTAAATACTTAATAGTATAATTAGATAAATTAATTGACTAATTAGTAATATAATTATTAATTAAATATTAATATAATTAGCCTAATTAATATAAATTAAAATATATATTATTAAATATATAATTAATAGTATTAATAATAATTATTGAGTAGCTTGTACCGCTCAGTACATGCTCGGTATCGAGCCAGTACCGCTCGGTACCGAGCAAGTATATGCTCGGTACCACTAGGTACATGCTCGGTACCAAGCCAGTACCACTAGGTACATGCTCGATATTGCTCAGTACATGCTCGGTACCGAGCGGTACATGCTCTACACTGTTAATTACTTTATTTTTATCATTTTTTAGGCTTACGTCCCGATCCGCCTCGAGACTTATGCCTCACCTCGCTTAGCCAAAACCCCTCGATTCCCGATTTCGCCTTTTAAAACGTTGTTCTTAGAAGATGATATTCAACAAAGGTGGATGAGATATTTTGCTCAATTTTTTAATGAACAATGTGAAAGTACAATTGATTTTAGTGATTTTAGCATCCTAAATGAAAATTAAGATTTTTGTTTTTATCGGCGTATTAGTAAAACCGAAGCTAGAGAGGCTTTAAAGAAAATGAAGTGTGGAAAAGCTGTTGAACCTAATGATATTCCAATAGAGATGTGGAAATTCTTAGGAGATGAAAGAATTTATTGGCTTACTAAATTTTTTAATGTTGTTTTGAAGACTAAAAAGATGCCAGATCAGTGGAGAATGAGTGTGTTAATTCTTATTTTTAAGAATAAAGGTGATGCACTAGAGTGTGTGAATTATAGATGAATTAAGTTAATGTGTCATACTTTAAACTATGAGAGTGAGTTATGGAGTGTAGGTTACGACGTAATACTAATGTTTCTCAAAATCACTTTGGATTCATGCTGGGTAATTATACTATGGAAGCCATACATTTATTGAGAGATTTGATGGAGAAGTATAGAGAGAATAAGAACGATCTACATATGATATTTATTGATTTAGAGAAAGTATATGATAAAGTTCTAAGAGAAAAATGCTATGGAGAGTTCTTGAAAAGAAAAGTGTTAATAATGCTTATATTCAAATCATTAAAGATATGTATGCAGGAGTTATTACTTGTGTTTAAACACAATGTGGTTTGACCAAGTATTTTCTTATTTCGGTTGGATTACATCAAGGATCAACCTTAAGTTCATATCTTTTTTGCTTTAGTCATGGATGTTCTCTCTAGACATTTGCAAGAGGATGTACCTTGGTGTATGCTTTTTGCTGATATTCTTCTTATTGATAAGACTTGAGAGGGAGTTGAAGGTATACTTGAATTATGGATGTCAACCTTAGAGTCTAAAGGTTTCGCTTGAGTAGATCTAAAACTGAATATATGGAGTGTAATTTTAGTAGCAATAAACCTAGTGAGGGGATTGTGACTTTGGGTGATCAAGTCATTAATAAGAGTACACATTTTAGATATCTTGGATCTATTGTTCAGAGTGATGGTGAAATAGATGGGGATATTATCAGCAGAATTCAAGTTGGATGGTTGAAGTGGAGGAATGCATTGGGCTTGTTGTGCGATAGATGGTGGTGAGACTTGCAATGCTTTATGGTGCCGAATGTTGGTCATTAAAAGAGAAGCATAATACAAAGTTAAGTGTTGTAGAGATGATGATGCTTAGGTGGATGAGTGGCTTTACCCTTATAGATAGGATATGAAATGAGCATATACATGAAAAGGTTGGAGTAGCTCCAGTGGAAGATAAGATTAGAGAGAGTCGCCTTAGACGGTTTGGTCACATTAAACGGAGGCCTTTCGATGCCCTGATTAGGAAAGTTGAGGTATTAGATTTGACTTATGTTAAGAAAGATAGAGGTAGACCTAAAAATACTTGGTTAGAAAATATTAGAAATGATTTTTCTTTATTAGATTTAAATTAGAATTTGACTTTTAACATGACACAATAGAAAAAAAAAGGATTCATGTAGCCGACCCCACGTAGTGAGATAAAGGCTTGATGTTGTTGTTGTTCATGGAGTTTGGCATCTTAGGCTCTAGCGGCGTCTAGGGATTGGGAGAGGTAGATCCTCCTCTCGAATTGAGAATCAACTGTATCTTGGTATTTTTCTTCCGTTATCTTTGATTAATGCAATAAAATTACTGTTTTTTGGTTTTCCCTCGGAGTTTGAGGAGATTTCTCGTTGTTTTTTCGAGGATAGATAGGGTTTACTTGAGATCTTTAAGTGTTTCCTATAATATTGCTTATATTCATGTCATTAAAGATATGTATGTAGGAGCTCTTACTTGTGTTCAAACACAAGGTAGTTGACTAAGTATCTTTCTATTTCAATTGGATTACATCAACGATCAACTTTAATCCCATATCTTTTTTTCTTTAGTAATGGATGTTCTTACCAGACACTTATAAGAGGATGTTTCTTGGTGTATGCTTTTTGCTGATGATATTCTTCTTGTTGATAAGACTTGAAAGGGAGTTGAAAGAAAACTTGAATTATGGAGATTAACCTTAGAGTCTAAATGTTTTCATTTGAGTAGATCTAAAGTCAAATACATGTAGTATAATTTTAGTAATAATAGATCTAGTAAGGGGGATTGTGACTTTGGGAGATTAAGTCATTAATAAGAGTCCACGTTTTAGATATCTTGGATGTACTGTTCGATGTGATGGTGAAATAAATGGGGATATTATTAGTAGAATTCAAGTTGGATGGTTGAAGTGGAGGAATGCATCGGGCCTATATTGTGTAATAGAAAAGTACCCCTCAAACTTAAAGGAAAATTCTATAAGATGGTGGTGAGACTTGCAATGCTTTATGGTGTAGAATGTTGGCTATTAAAATAGAAGCATAAAATTAAGTGTTACACTGATGAGAATGCTCAGCTGGATGAGTGAATTTACTCTTATAGATAGAATACGAAAGGAATGTTTGTGAAAGGGTTGGAGTAGCTCCAGTGGCAGATAAGATTATAGAGAGTTGCCTTAGATGGTTTGGACACATAAAACGTCGTTCTTCTGGTGACCATGGTGACCCGATTAGGAGAGTAGATGTATTGAATTTGACCTATGTTAAGAAAGATAGAGGTAGACCTAAAAAGACTTGACTAGAAAATATTAGAAATGGTTTTTTTATTAAATTTAAATAAGATTTTGACTCTTAAAAATACACAATGAAGAAGAATAATTCATGTAGCTGACCCCACATAGTTGGATAAAGGCTGGATGTTGTTGTTGTACTGTATACAAGAAACTTGACTCTCAGTAGGATATAGTGGAGAAAAAAAGGATTCATGTAGCCGACCTCATATAGTGATATAAAGGCTTATTGTTGTTGTTGTTGTTATTGTTTACAAGCTACCAAGATTTTTACACTTAAAAACATATTTTTGATTAGAAAGCAAAACATATGCTCTTGAAATGTCCCATGTTGGAAGATAAATTTCTCATACAAGATACTGTCTACAAGATACTTGACTCTCAATAGGATATAGGGGAGAAAAAGGATTCATGTAGCCGACCCCATATAGTGATATAAAGGCTTGTTGTTGTTGTTACTGTTTACAAGCTACCAAGATTTTTACACTTAAAAACATATTTTTGATTAGAAAGAAAAACATATGCTCTTGAAATATTCCATTTTGGAAGATAAACTTCTCATAAAGGGAAGATTAATTTCTTCTTTCTAAAAGGATCCTGATTATCTCTCTATGTAACTCTTATACAATAACAACAACGACAATATCAAGCCTTTGTCACACTATGTAACTCCTATAGAGGAATATAATTTCTTTAACTTCTTGCAAGTGCTTAACAAATTGTTACATCTTTGGAGCAGGATGCCCTACCCACTTTTCCAGACGCTGAGGCATTTGCATGCATTGAAAGAGAGTTGGGTTTACCTATTGATTCCATCTATTCAGCATTATCTCCATCTCCAATAGCTGCTGCTAGTTTAGGCCAAGTTTACAAAGCCCAACTGAGGCTGTCTGGAGAGCTTGTTGCCGTGAAGGTACAGCGACCTGGTATTGAAGAAGCCATTGGCCTGGATTTTTACCTTTTAAGAGGTTTGGGCTTTCTCATTAATAAGTATGTGAACTTCATCTCAAGCGATGTTGTGGCTCTAATTGATGAGTTTGCTCGAAGAGTATACCAGGAGCTCAACTATGTGCAGGTACTAGAATCACTTACGTCTGAAATATTTCCAATTTAAAATGTTTGTTAGTCTGTTTTTAATTTCTGAAATCTTTCGCTATTTGGTTTAGTGAAACATTACTTCTTTAATTTTTCAGGCTTTTATTTATAAGTTCCTGTGCAGGAAGGAAAAAATGCACGGAGATTTAAAAAGCTATATGCCGACAAGGCAGATGTATTAGTACCGGATATCTTTTGGGATTACACGAGTGCGAAGGTTTTGACAATGGAATGGGTGGATGGTGTTAAACTGAACCAACAGGAAGCCATTGAGAAACAGGGTTTGAAGCTATTGGAGTTGGTGAATATAGGTATTCAATGTAGCCTAAGGCAACTGCTTGAATATGGCTACTTCCATGCGGATCCCCATCCCGGCAATCTTCTAGCAACTCCTGAGGGAAAACTTGCTTTCCTTGATTTTGGGATGATGAGTGAAACACCAGAACAAGCAAGATTTGCTATCATTGGTCATGTTGTTCATTTGGTTAATCGAGACTATGAAGCCATGGCTCGAGATTACTATGATTTGGATTTTCTATCTCCTGATGTCGATGTTTCTCCCATTGTGCCAGCTCTTCGTAACTTTTTTGATGATGTTCTTAATGCTACCGTTAGTGAACTCAACTTCAAAACCATCGTGGATGGTTTGGGTACTGTTTTTGTATGATTATCCGTTTAATGGTAAGTTTCTTTCCAATGCATTTTACATTAGATCTGTAATTGTTATTCTTGTTTTTCTGAGTCGTTGTTAGTAAAATCTGATACATTTAACTTATAGTTCATTCTTTGATCATCTATTCTCTTAAATAATGACCTATGATTATGTTTGTTTTCCTCCTACAGTTCCAGCATACTATGCATTGATACTTAGATCACTTACGGTGCTTGAAGGTCTTGCTCTTTACGCTGATCCTAATTTTAAGGTCCTTGCTGCTTCGTATCCGTATTTTGCTAAACGGCTTCTCACCGATCCAAATCCTTATCTTAGAGATGCCCTAATTGAGTTGTTGTTCAAAGATGGAAGATTCAGGCAAGTAATAAAATTATCAAGTTATTGTGCCAAATTTATAATAATCACCTAGTCGGGTGCATATAGAGCTCCTGCCAACTGTAGCTCCTGATAAGAGTTTGATTTGTGCAAAAACTATTAGCCTTCATATATCTTAAGGGAGGTTTTTTTGAGCCATCTCCATAGGAGCATTATCTGGCAATCATTAAATGTATGAAAAAACAATTACTTCAGTTTAATTTTAGTCAGTCTTTCTTGTTTCCTTTTGGACCTACCTAAAACTATATGATCTTCAGTGGTCCTTAACAAGTGACATTTTGGGAATCATTAGGGGTGTACATTAATCAGACAAAACCTAAAAATTATGATTGCTTTGGTTCAGTTTTTAAAACAATCGATTTGAGAATGTTTGGCTTATTTTGGTTTATGACTTGAGATTGGTTTATTCTTCTACAAAATTTAACAGACCTGAACAATTGTCCAAATTTTGTAAAATCGGACCCAAATTTTGAATCTTTCACGAGATATTGGAATTTGGGTTGGTTTAGTTTGGAACTCAACTCCAATCCCAAATCGAGATTTATAAAAGTTCAGCTTTGGTGAAAATGAATTAAAAAAAGTAAAATTTGGTGAGTTTTGCTTGATTTTGTACTGGTTCTCAGTTTTTCAATTTCCAGACCGGCTAAATTGAAAGTGATAAATTTTATTAACTTGAACCGAGCCAATTGAATTCACAGCGCTAGCACCCTTATTAATAACCTATTTAAAATATTCAATTGTGTTTTATTCAACACTATCTCTTAGTTTGTCTTTAATGTATTAATGTCTTACATATAGGTGGAATAGGCTTGAAAATCTTCTTGTTCAAGGGCGCAAAGATAAGGATTTCACTGCTAAAGATGCTTTGCAGCCAGTCCTAAAGCTTCTATTAGATCCTGAAGGGGAAGAATTAAGAGTTTTGGTTGTCAAAGAGTCGGTTTATGTTACAGAAGCTGTTGTGTTTGGGTCGATGATAGATGCATTCAATTCAATTCCACAGCCTATGAGGAGTCTAATTTCCAATGGCAATGAAAGTGGGCCTCTGAATCTAAACAATGGTGAACGTGAAAGAATCCTTGAACTTCGAGATAGGGTTTTCAGAATATGGAGCCTCTTGAGATCCTCAGATAATTTTGATCCAACCCTTTTTGAACCAATTCTACAGGTATTTGCTATACTATACGGTTCTTCTATATTATCCTCAAATGCCTTCAAGTATTTCTACCAGTGTATATTCTCAACTTGCTTGAACTTATGTTTTCTCGGATATTTTGAAATTGTTCTTACTATTTAACTAATAGTTTTTCTTCTGTACATTACATATATTTATTACCTATTAAGTGGAATCCATTATTCTTGGGCTATCAAGGTGATGTGAATCCAGGAATCGAATCTTATGAAATTAATAGAAGTTCTATAAAGTAAAGATCATACATCCTCTAGCTTTACTAAATTGACGATTCAAGGAAATCTTAGAAGTTAACCACGCTTAGGCAAGAAAATTCAGAAAAGTTTACAAGTTCAATAAAATAACGACTTCAATACAGTAATGCAAATGATTAAATCAACTAGAATCCCAGGGTTAACAAAGCGATTGTCTCACCTTGAGGCCGCTCTCATTTACCTACTCCTAAGCTTGTGGGGAAGAAGAAGAACCACATGATTGATGAGACCACCCCTAGGGCGATGGTGCCGTAGATCCGTAGGGAAGAAGAGGTTGGCGCAGGTCGTGGAGGTGGTGCAAGGCGACGTCCTTCGACGATCCAAGTGTAAACTGAATAATGATCGTCGACGGTCTCTATTAGAGTGGGTACGATCCGGGCCAAATACTCCTCGACGGTGTTGTCGAAGTCGAATCCGACGTCAAAGAAAGGAGATCGGAGGATGTCCACTCGTCCACGGTTGTCGTATTCAAACCCGAAGTTCCATTCGGGGACCTCCATGCAACATTGACGAGGGATTGAGCGGCGCTACCACGGAATCTCCAAGGGGAAGCAAAGGGGCCGGCGGGTTGGGAGCAAGGGGCAGGCCGGCGGTAGGATTAGGTTGAGGAAAGGGGAGAGGTTTTGAGAAAAGCTGAACTTAATTTCAGCATTAGGAATTTAGGAGGGAAATAACATTCAAATTTGAATCTCCTAATGAGTGCAATTAATGCATTAATTGGAAATCAATTGCCATTAAACCCATAGGTGGGCCGGCGGCAAGGTGAGGTGGGAGAACTTTAAAAACTGAAATTATTTTCAGTTTTGGTGAAAATAGGAGGGAGGATTATTTGCATTTAAGTTGTGATTTCAAATCACAAGAGGGGAGTAAATGCAAAAATCAATTGGGGCTTGATTGGGGGGTTTGAGGCTGGCGGCATGTGAGATGAGGAGGGATTTGGGGAGAGAGGGTGAAGGGTTTCTAAATTTAGGATGATGACGTGGATAAGTAATTGAAAACTCCCAAATGAAAATAAATTGAGATTGATTCAATCATGCAACTTTCCTAATTTGGAATTCCAAATTAGGAAAGAATTCAAATTTGAATTCTTCAATTTCAATTTCACATGGAATGATGGAGGGGAGTTGGCCGAGGGAGGTGGGGTGGCGGGAGGTGGTCGGATGGGCTGGAGGGGGTGGCCGGCGGTTGGGGAAAGCCCTAGGGCCGGCGGCAAGAGCAAGGCTAAGGAGAAGATGGATGAGCTCTTTAGAAAAAGATTTGTGCAAGGCAAATTAAATAAAAGAAAACAAGAAAGATAACTAGAGAACTCACTAAGAGATCTCAAAGGGAAGCACTCACCAAGAGAACTTTATGCACTCACAAAGAGAACAAGCAAAGGGAAATTTTCATTCATTCAATAATAATCCAAAATACAAAATCTAGCCTTTATATAGGCTCCACAACATACGGAAAATAAAAGACTACAATGCCCTTGGGAAAAAAACAAACACTACTTCCCTCATAGGGGTACAAACGGAAAAGACAAAATATAAATGACATGAATACAATAAGACATCAAAAATAAAGACTCTGAATCAAGGCCGTCGATCGACGTCTCCGGCGATGGTACACATGTCGGAATCTGATGCCCTCATCATTCTCCCCGGGTGGGAGAAAGCTCGACCCTGTCGAGCGAGGGTCCTGAGAACTCTCGTACAGCTCCAAGATGTCGGGATCCAGTCTCTGTATCTTCTCACGATCTAGCCACGTGTCCTCCGTCTCCGGCTTTCCTCTCCAACGCACTAAGTATCTTTGGCGACCGCTGTTCCTGGTGGAAATGATCTCATCACTGAGTATGGTTTCAATCTTCTCCGTATTAGGTAATAGGGGAATTTTGGGAAGTGGGGGTAGGCTGGGGATCTCACAAGGTATGGACTCACAAGGCTCAAGATGTAGTGGATTTTCAGGGTTAAAATCAGGTCCATCAAAGGCTACTAGATCCTCTATGTTAAACGTGGGATTCATGTTGAAACCTTTGGGGAGGTCCAAGACATAGGCATTACTGTTTATTTTTGAAGTTATTTTAAAGGGACCTGCGCTCTTAGCATGAAGTTTCTTAACGGCCCCTGGAGGGAATCGCTCCGGACGAATCCGAACCATGACATAGTCTCCAACTTCGAACTCCTTGAAGCGTCTCTTAAGATCAGCATTAAGTTTGTACTTCTCATTACTTTGCAAGATTCTTTTATTAATTTCTTGATGCAATTCCTGGATATGCGATGCAAATGCAGATGCAGACTCTGACACCCTAAGCCTAGGACTCATGGGGAGTAAGTCTATTGGCTGCCTAGGTTGGTACCCATAAACAATCTCAGCCGGGCTCATACCGGTGGTTCGATTGACGGAATTATTGTAGGCAAATTCGGCAATGGGTAGTTTGGAATCCCAATCCCTAATGTTGTCTCCAACTAAAGTCCTTAGAAGGTTCCCGAGGCTCCTATTAACGACTTCCGTTTGGCCGTCCGTCTGGGGGTGAAAGGCGGTGGAGAATTTTAGCTTGGTCCCCATCTTAATCCATAGTCTTCCAGAAATAGCTTGTAAATTTTACATATCGATCTGACACAATTGTCTTAGGGAGTCCATGGAGTCGGACAATCTCATCAAAGTAAAGTTTGGCAATCCTAGAGGCATCAAAAGTTTTAGCACAAGGGAGGAAGTGGGCCATTTTAGAGAAACGATCTACTACGACACAGATGGAATCGTGCTTCTTAAAGGTTTTGGGTAGACCTAGAACAAAATCCATACTAACGTCTTGCCAAGGGCAGTTGGGGACAGGGAGTGGCATGTAGAGGCCTGTGTTTTGTTTTCTCTGCTTAGCTAATTGGCAGGTATGGCAACGTTTGATTAGCCTAGTGACATCGCGCTTAAGGCTGGGCCAGAAAAATCTACACTCGACGGCTGCGATAGTCTTAGCTTGTCCAAAATGTCCAGCTAAACCTCCTGCGTGTAGCTCCCACACAAGAAATTCACGGAGAGAGGTGTTGGGGATACACAACTTCTGAGACTTGAATAAGTAACCACCCTCTAGCAAGAAATCATCTATGAATGGCTTATCCCCTGCCATAAGTAACGCATATATATCTTTAAAGTCAGTACACTCCTGATAGTCGTCCTTGATGCGTTCGAATCCGACAACTTCTGTTCTCATTTCTCTTGTGACCATTATCCTACGGCTTAAAGCATCGGCCGCCTTATTCTCAGTTCCGGCTTTATGTCTGATAGTGTACGAATATTCTTGTAAGAACTCAACCCAACGACCATGACGGGCATTTAACTTCTTTTGGGAGTTGATGTATCTCAAAGCCTCATGATCTGAAAAGATTACAAACTCCTGGGGTAGCACTTAGTGTCTCCAATACCTAAGGGACTGAATGATTGCATAAAATTCCTTATCGTAGGTAGAGTACCTTTGTCGTATGTCATTGAGTTTCTCGCTGAAGTATGCTACCGGATGTCCTTCCTGTGACAAGACTCCTCCTATTCCGATCCCTGATGCGTCACAGGTTACTTCAAATACTTTAGAAAAATCTGGGAGACGCATAACAGGTGCTTCTACCATTCTTTTCTTAATATCCTCAAAAGCTCTGGTTGCGGCAGTCGTCCAATGAAATTCCCCTTTCTTAAGACAATCAGTTATGGGGGCTACAATGGTGCTGAAGTTTCGAATAAACCTCCTATAGAAAGTAGCCAATCCATGAAAACTTCTAACATCCCGGATATTCTTAGGTTCTGGCCACTCATTTATAGCTCGCACCTTCTCGGGGTCTGCAGATATCCCTTGAGTTGAAATAATAAATTCAAGAAAGGTCACACTATCGGTGAGGAATTTACACTTAGCAGGGTTGGCGAACAGCTGTTCTTTCCTCAAAACTTCACAGACTTGAGTGATATGATTGAGATGTTGATCCACCGAAGTGCTGTAAATTAATATGTCATCAAAGTAAACTACTACGAACTTTCCTAAGAAAGGTCTAAGAACTTGAGTCATAACTCTCATAAAGGTACTAGGGGCGTTGCTTAGTCCAAACAGCATAACAGTCCACTCATAAAGTCCATCTTTAGTTTTGAATGCCATTTTCCATGGGATAGGCTGAGGGTTGAAATGGGTAGGTTTGGGATGGGGGACAGCACTGTAATGCTGCAGGAAACAGCTCTTACAGCCACCAAACAGCCGCTGGAATGTCGGGGACAGCAACCTAACACAGTGGGGAAAGTGGTGTAGGTGATTAGGGTGGGTTGTGGTGTGTGGACAGCCACTAGACAAGGGTTTCGGGCACCTAACAGCCACAAAACAGTGCAGGAAAACTCAAGACAGCAAGAAATTTAAGTGTAGCAAGTGCGTTAAGTGACTTGGTGGTTGGTAAGTGACTAAACTAACACTTGGATAACTTAAGCATGCATGTAAGCAATGAAAATAGGATGCTGGAATTTACTGGACAACAAACAAAAGCAGTGAATAAAATGTTTTAAGCAATGTTATGCATGTAAATGCTAAATGTCAAGCTAATGGGGACTTCCTAGGATGCATCTAACATGAGCAAAGCATGCTAGCCATGCTCTGATACCAAATATGATGTGAATCCAGGAATCGAATCTTATGAAATTAATAGAAGTTCTATAAAGTAAAGATCATACATCCTCTAGCTTTACTAAATTGACGATTCAAGGAAATCTTAGAAGTTAACCACGCTTAGGCAAGAAAATTCAGCAAAGTTTACAAGTTCAATAAAATAACGACTTCAATACAGTAATGCAAATGATTAAATCAACTAGAATCCCTGGGTTAACAAAGCGATTGTCTCACCTTGAGGCCGCTCTCATTTACCTACTCCTAAGCTTGTTGGGAGAAGAAGAACCACACGATTGATGAGACCACCCCTAGGGCGATGGTGCCGTAGATCCGTAGGGAAGAAGAGGTTGGCGCTGGTCGTGGAGGTGGTGCAAGGCGACGTCCTTCGACGATCCAAGTGTAAACTGAAAAATGATCGTCGACGGTCTCTATTAGAGTGGGTACGATCCGGGCCAAATACTCCTCGACGGTGTCGTCGAAGTCGAATCCGACGTCAAAGAAAGGAGATCGGAGGATGTCCACTCGTCCACGGTTGTCGTATTCAAACCCGAAGTTCCATTCGGGGACCTCCATGCAAGATTGACGAGGGATTGAGCGGCGCTACCATGGAATCTCCAAGGGGAAGCAAAGGGGCCGGCGGGTTGGGAGCAAGGGG
Organism: Dendrobium officinale; assembly: GCA_019514585.1. Taxonomy (NCBI): domain Eukaryota; kingdom Viridiplantae; phylum Streptophyta; class Magnoliopsida; order Asparagales; family Orchidaceae; genus Dendrobium; species Dendrobium officinale. The sequence continues at coordinate 26,617,040 of CM033699.1, read as the reverse complement.
AAGGCCAGCGGTAGGATTAGGTTGAGGAAAGGGGAGAGGTTTTGAGAAAAGCTGAACTTAATTTCAGCTTTAGGAATTTAGGAGGGAAATAACATTCAAATTTGAATCTCCTAATGAATGCAATTAATGCATTAATTGGAAATCAATTGCCATTAAACCCATAGGTGGGCCGGCGGCAAGGTGAGGAGGGAGAACTTTAAAAACTGAAATTATTTTCAGTTTTGGTGAAAATAGGAGGGAGCATTATTTGCATTTAAGTTGTGATTTCAAATCACAAGAGGGGAGTAAATGCAAAAATCAATTGGGGCTTGATTGGGGGGTTTGAGGCCGGCGGCATGTGAGATGAGGAGGGATTTGGGGGAGAGAGGGTGAAGGGTTTCTAAATTTAGGATGATGACGTGGATAAGTAATTGAAAACTCCCAAATGAAAATAAATTGAGATTGATTCAATCATGCAACTTTCCTAATTTGGAATTCCATATTAGGAAAGAATTCAATTTGAATTCCTCAATTTCAATTTCACATGGAATGATGGAGGGGAGTTGGCCGAGGGAGGTGGGGTGGCGGGAGGTGGTCGGATGGGCTGGAGGGGGTGGCCGGCGGTTGGGGAAAGCCCTAGGGCCGGCGGCAAGAGCAAGGCTAAGGAGAAGCTGGATGAGCTCTTTAGAAAAAATTTGTGCAAGGCAAATTAAATAAAAGAAAACAAGAAAGATAACTAGAGAACTCACTAAGAGATCTCAAAGGGAAGCACTCACCAAGAGAACTTCATGCACTCACAAAGAGAACAAGCAAAGGGAAATTTTCATTCATTCAATAATAATCCAAAATACAAAATCTAGCCTTTATATAGGCTCCACAATATACGGAAAATAAAAGACTACAATGCCCTTGGGCAAAAACAAACACTACTTCCCTCATAGGGGTACAAACGTAAAAGTCAAAATATAAATGACATGAATACAATAAGACATCAAAAATAAAGACCCTGAATCAAGGCCGTCGATCGACGTCTCCGGCGATGGTACACATGTCGGAATCTGATGCCCTCATCACAAGGAGGTTGGGATAGCTAGTTGCCCATGAGTCCAACCCTCTGATAAAAGGTTTAATGGGTTGTCTCTAATTGGTATGAACTTAAATAGGCTAATCCTAACAGACTTGCAGACATAAATATGTATGCCACAAATTGACATTGGGACAAAACTGGCATGACAACTAAAAATTCACACAGGAAAATGATAATGAAGTGATAGTAGATGACCAATCTCATTTTGGATGAGAGTTGTTGCTATAATTTTATTGAAGACTTTTTGCTTGCTTTTATTGGCAATTGTTGGTTCCCATCCTTTTGTTCTTCTACTGGTTGTAAGACTTTTGGATGATGATAAGAGGTGTTGCTATAATATTCTTGAAATTAAGGGATTTGAATTTCTTGTATGTGTTCATTACTCTATCGGCTTGACTAACTGCCTGTAAGTTTTTCCGTGGTTTTACTATAAATTGATTGATGAACTTTCTTTCATCTTTTAGAAATTTGTATTTTTGCTGACTTTATCTTTATATTATGCAACGTATTTATGGCTTTACTTCGTACAACATACTTTTCACGTAGATAAATAATTATAAAAAATTTTGTATTTCAATTCTAATGAAGAACCTCACATGTCACCTGTCACCTCATTTATGAATTGAGTAGTTGTGAAAGATTTACTAATTTATTATTTTGTTATCACATATTAATTGGACTTTTTGAAGTTTCTTAGGAATAAGGTTTTGGATGTGTTATATTAGGTTACCTTAATTTTTCAACTTGAATTTAAGATAAAGAAATATCCTCTTCTTGAATTCATTATATTACTGAATTGTTTTGTTGAATATTTAGCCAAAGGATTTTCATATTCCATCTCTTTGGTGTGGCGAGGACACATTAGGAATTTAGTAGGATCAATCTCTCAGGGGATCTTAGAGTATTGAGGTGGGAGCATGTAGCCGAATAAAAATTTTAATTTTAGTATACTTTCTAAAGAAACATAACAATTTAAAATAAACTGATTCATTTATATATAAGACTTCCAACATCACAAAAGAGCCACAAAATAAAAAATTTCATTTAATATGAAGATATTCATAGACATGCTGAAATAGTATATATGACATATTACAAACATCTAAAGCAAAAATATCTAAACTATGCTATATGTCTATCATAACTACACATCTACTAACAGGCGCTTCTCACCTAATATAAGCAAAATTTCTTCTATCATCCATTTATTCCGTCAGAATTTTTCTTGAAAACGATATTCATTAATTGATGTGGGTGAGTTATATATATAACTCGATATTTAAATAATAATTTCAAATTATAGCGACTAAAAAAAGTGTGACGGTCATCATATTTAACATATAAATAAACCACAAAACGAGTTTTTTTATCAATGACATTTATGATCGCAATCATTGCATTATAATCAAATTTATGAACCATAATTTTATTATAGCATTCAACTTGACTTTTATAACATAAACATGGATAGAAGCTTATCATATAATAGCTTATTATTTAGTATATATACTTAATACTACCATCATAGGAGAAACTCCTAACCATAAACTTAACTCAGCATTGGCTGTTGCATCCCCCATTAGCGCAGTGGAGTATAACTCATGAATGAACTACTATTTATGGTGGAAAGAAACTTAACTCAAAACTGATCAATATACCCAACCATTGACACATCAAAGCTTGAGTCATGCATCTACTATTGCATGTGGTGGAAATGTTGAAGCTGTCAATGCGTGAGTACATTTGCTATATATATATATATCATTTCTTTAGTATTTGCTTGGGCATACATTATCTATTTTTAAGGAAAATTGCATAGAACAATATGAAGTTTACATGAGCAATTATGACTACTTTAAATCTACATATCATTTATAGGAATATGAAGATCATTTGCATTAAGAGATAATTCATTGCAAAATTGTTCATAATAATTAGTCTTAAAGAAATAACTCATCTTATGGGTATAAGGTAAATGAATCATAAATAATAATAGCAATAAAAATAATAAGCCTTTATCCCACATGAGGTCGGCTATATCTTTTTTCTTCATTATGTCCTATTAAGACTCAAATTGTCATTTAAATTTAATAAAAAAAAGGTCATCTAACCAAGTCTTTTTAGATTACCTTTTATCTTTCTTAAGATAGTCAGATCTAATACATTTCTCTTAATAGGGTTATTATTTTTTTTTTTTTGAGAAAATACATAGAGCAATTTTATTAATCAACTAGGTACAAATAGATTCCTCCTTCAACAAATAAGGAGGAATGTTAATGTCACTAACATTTTGCCAAAAAAAAAATCTAAAAAAAGAGCAAAGTTAGCACAAACATCGGCTAACTTATTACATTCTCTTCTAGAAAAATGAAGAATAACTTGCTTAAATCCTTTAAGAAAATCTAAATCCTTAGGATTTAGAAATTCTTCTGAAATAAAATTGTTTTGAATAGCCTTTTGAAAAAGACGAATAACATTATGATTGTCTCCTTCAATCACAATGCCATTCACATCAAACATCCAATCTTGAACATAATTTCTCAAAGAAAGAACTGAAATTACCTCAACTTGTGCACTATCCCAATATGTACAGCTAAATCCGAAAGCTCCAAAGAATCGCCCCTTGTAGTCTCTGAAAACACCACCAATTCCAGCTTTATTGTTCATGCTTAAAGAAGCATCAACATTACATTTAATCCAACCAGGAGGTGGAGGAAGCCAAGAGGAATGATCCAGCAAATCATGCTGATTAGCTTCCCAGTTCTCCCAAATAGGATTATTTTGAAAAGATCCAACTGCATAGCTTAGAGCATTGGCTGCAATAAAAGAGCAACTATCCTCATTATTTCCATGTATTAATTTGTTCCTTCTTTTCCAACAACAAAAAACCAATGAACAATAAAGGTTCCCAATGTGGGGATTCTGAACTGAAAGTTTTTGTAAAACATTCAAGCATTCTTCCAACGAGTATGGAGCTGGCATTCGAAAATTCCATGCTTCAAGTTTCTCACAAACTTTCTTGATCATTACACAGTTCAGAGCTATATTTTCAGCATTTTCCACACCTTCAATCCTCTCGCGCAGCCATCAAAATCAATTATTCTCCTATAATGAAGAAAGCAGTTAGATGGGATAGTATTCTTACAAAGACGCCACCAAAACAATTCCACTTTTGGCCTTAATTTCATTTTTTTTGTCCAGATCCAATTTAAGTCTTCCATATCATCTTCCATGGTTTTTTCATAAGCTAATGCAGCCATGGATTTTCCAGAGTGCTTCACAGTGAGTTTCATAGTCTTTTTCACGTTCAGAGTAAATTGGGACCTGTTGAATAAGGTTTACTAGTTGCAGACCGAAGCATTGATTCAGCTTCTGAACATTCCATTCTCCATTCATTATAAATGCTGAAAGATTAAAGCAATCTTGATCTAAAACTGAACTAAATGTTGGCCATTTGTCAATACATTTATCAAGGATCCATACATCACCTGTGGTATTTACCTCTTGACTGTTACAAATATTCCATCTCAATAGAGGTTGTAGAAATTCTGCTCCATTCACAATAACTTTCCATGTTGAAGAGAAATTGCTTCTATTCCCGCCGCTCCAAAGATTATGACCATATTTAGAGATTAATGTCCTGTTCAAAAGGGATGATGGTTTTGTGATGAAATTAAGAGCCAATTTGGCTCTTAATGGACCAATCCTTCTTAGCACCGAATGCACCCCTCTACCTCCTTTATTTTTTAATTTGCACAAAACATCCCCAGCCACATAGTGAATACCAAAGCTCCCATCTTTTTTATTCCAAAGAAAATTTCTACACATTTTATCTACTTCATTTAAAATTCTCAAAGTAACAAGAGAATGAGTAGAAACAAAGATTGGCAATGAAAAGAAAGGATGCATTCAGCAATATTAGCTTTCCGGCTAAAGAAATAAACTTATTTCCCCACATATTCAATCTTCCAGCTGCTTTTTCTATCAGATTGTAAAAATCTGAGTTTACTAGTCTTCTTAGTACAATCTTAATTCCCAAAAAATTCAACTCTTTCACCACTTTTAACTTCAGCATTTTGGAAATGTTCTTAACAGTTCTTCTTGAAACAGATTTACCAAATAACAAAGAGGACTTACTTGAGTTGATCAATTGCCCAGTCCAATTACAATAATTTCTCAAGATGTCAATAATTTTCTTCATGCTTTTCCTAGTTGCTTCAGAGAAAATTGTTATATCATCTGCATACATCAGGTGAGAAATCAAAGGAGCACTTGGAGAGATTTTAATAACAATTCTACTTCCTCTTCTAGCAAATTTTTTCGATAGCAACTGAGAGCACATGATAAAGAGGTAAGGAGATAACGGACATCCCTGCCTAAAACATCATTTAGACTCAATCCAATTTGAGTTACTACCATTGATCAAAATAGAAAATCTCGGGTTCTTAACAAATTCCATAATAAGATATGAAAATCTTGAAGGAAAGCCAAACCATTCAAGCACTTGATTAAGTGTGGGCCAACACATGCTATCATATGCTTGCTCTATATCAACTTTGATAGAAATCCATCCCTTCTTAGATTTAGAAAATCTAAATTTATGAAATAGTTCTTGAGCAAGAAGTATTTGATCCAACATAAGTCTCCCTTTTACAAAGGCATATTGCACCTCCGAAATGATTTTAGGAAATAAATAGCTCATTCTATTCAAAAGCATGCTAGCTACAATTTTATAAATTGAATTACAAAGACTAATTGGCCGGTAGTTAGAAGGTAAAAGAGGATTTTTTACCTTAGGAATGAGTACCAAATTAGTATCTTTCCAAGCATTGCATATAGAACCAGTTTTGAAGAAATAATCAATGGCTTTTTATACATCATTATGAATAATTTGCCAATATGCTTTGATAAAGGAGTGAGTGATCCCGTCTCTTCTAGGAGATTTATTAGAACCCAGGTTTTTGATAAGCTCCTCCAGCTCCTCTTTAGAGAAATCTCTATCCAGAATTTTGAAATTCGTAGCTTCAATCTTATTTGAAGGTGAAGGCCATCCCTCCAATGTGCAATCTCTACTCCATTTGTTTTTGAAAAAAATCCATAAAAACTTCCATAATATCTTTCTGATTTTCCAGCATCACCCATCATTATTTTTGATTAGATTAATCCAATTTCCATTTTTTCTTGCTGTTGCAGAAGCATGAAAAAATTTAGAATTACTATCTCCATCTTTAAGCCATTGAATTTTAGATCTTTGTTTCCACCACGTGCATAACCGTCCAAGAGTAGAGTTAAGATCTCGTGTGGGCTCCGAAAATTCCATAAGTGTGATCCCGGCCTCTCAGCGCCATCCGTCAAATTTTCTTTTAAAGTGTTTATGTGACGATGATGGTGATAGAGAATTTTAACGAGATTAAGTTTCGGGGGAATTTTCAGAAGGTAGATTGGGTTTTAGATAAGACACTACCCAGAGATTTCACACTCATTTTGTGAGGACTTTTTAATCTGAGTTCTGGCTTCCTATAGGCGCAAGCCCCTATAGTTAATTACCCCTCCCGATAACAGGAGAGAACTTTCGATTAAGGCTAATCATTAAAACAGTTATATATATTATAAACCTATCGTATAATAACAATAATTTTAGAGTTTGAATTTGAAATTTGAAATTTGAAATTTTGAAGTTTGGAATTTAGAGTTTATCACCATAAACTCAAAATAGGTGGTGGGGGGAATGAAGATGAGCTCGATCAGGATCCCATGGTTCTGTCGTCCCGAGCTATCATGATCCCTGGTCTACTTAGTCAAAGGAGGTAGTCGACCCAACCTGACAGAAAGTACCTTATCGGCAGCCATGGGTTGCTTCGTCCAAGAATACCTTATAGACCTGGGTTGGTATTTGTCTAAAGGGATATATCTGAATCCACCTTAGCTGACAGGATTTTATGCCTATCGAATATACCCTATGATTCATAACTCAAGGGTTTGATGCCATTAGGGAACATACGGGCTTTGGCCGTGATCGTAATATAATGGTGTCATTTTGCGGCAAAATCACCTGATCAGAGGGCACGTGCCACGTCCCTGTTGGCAAGAGACTATTTGAGGATGAATCAAAGTGATACACCTGACAAACATTCACTCTTTGTGAGCTGAGGTTAATTTCAGATTTATCACCCCCGATAAACAGCTGCGGGAGGTGGATGATTTTTAGTTTTTAGTTTTTTAGGTGATTGATTTTATTTCAAGAATTTAGACTTTTGTTTGAGGTTGAGATTTTCGATCAACACGGCCATCATCGGGGTGACTTCAAAGTCACTTGTATTTTCGTAGGATTTTGAGAGGCATTTTGTTATTCAAGTCATGTTAACTCTGGTCCTTTCGTGGAGGAGGATGAAACTTGAATATTTAACCCGCGCAGCATTCTCGAATCGTTGGATTTAAGATTTAGATTTGACGATTGGAGCACATGCGGGTTGTAGCATTTGACCCTGCGCATCATTCTCGGTCATTGGTGTTTTTGCTTTTAACATGTTGACCGGAGCACATGCAATGATATATTTAATTTAAGAGATCATATTTAATATACAAAGGACATTTTAAAATATTTAAATATGATCCATTTGCGAGAGTGGATTATTTAGGAAATGCCCAAAATTTCATTTAAGGGCCTACGAACGCCTTCTGTCCGCTTGTACACATGTTGCGGATCCGTTGGCGTTTTAAATTGATGAATTTTGCTTATGAAAATATGTTTTCCTGGCATTTCAAACATTTCCATGTCTTTTTTGTGATAATTCAGACTTTTATCATTTTATCGGACCAATAGTCGTATATTTGTTAGTATTTTAATGTATTTTCTTTAGTCTCCACAATCCTTCCAAACATAGAATTTCAATGATCATATTACAAATTTCTCATAATTATGCATTATATCATTATGAATTTCTGATTTTGATATGCCATTGAGAGTCTCCCTCTCTCCTTTTTATAATTGTAGTTTAAACTTGATACGCCCTAGGGTTCCCAAGTTAGGGTTTGCCCTAATGCTCTTCCAAAGATGAAATTTCTCCTCCAAATCCAAGAAAAAAAATCAACACAAGAGGGATGAGAGGAAGAACAAGAACCTTTGCATTCAAAATCCAAGAGAAACAAGTTACAATTTGTCCACTTCGAGAAGGACAAGGTCTCCCACTACAAACCCTAGAAAAAACAAGAGAAAGAAACTAAGGAGGCTAAGAGAAAACTCAAATCTTGCATAACCCTAGAAATCCCCCCTTAATCCCTACTTATAGCAAGCAAAAGACCAAACCAAACCCACTAGTGGGCTGCCCAAACTGAACCGCCCAGCTCAGGGCTGACCCGAGCCAAACCGGTCCAGAAATGGACCGGTTCCGCTCAAGCCGAAGCCACCGCTCCGCTCTGCGTCAAGCTCCGCGCCCGCGTCCCTCCGCGCGATCCTTCGGCGGATCGGCTGACGCGGCCCTCCTTTCCGGCCGCTTCCGAGCGCTCCGGGGTCGCCGGCCCCTCCCTCTGCCGGTCGGCGGCGGCCCGCATCAATACTCCCTCCTTTAAATTTAACCTTGTCCTCAAGGTTAAAGAGTGTAGATTCCTCGGTGGTCGGAAACCCACATAGGCTAGGGTCACCCTGTAGTGCCACCCTCCGACCATTACTGTTGTATTTAACCAACAACTTCTCCCAATTGATTTCCATGTCTCCTAAGGACTGAAGCCGCTGCACACCCAAGATGACGTCGGCGTTTTCCAGATCAATCAGCAAAAAATCTTGAGTAACTACCTCCCCTTGCAAGATAATAGTGACTCCCTTGCATTTCCCATAAATACGGGCCTTCTGTCCTGTGCATATGGTCACCTCTAACTCTTTACTTGCTATCACCTCAAGACTCAACTGTTCCGCCACTCGATAGGCCAAGGAGTTGTGAGTGGCTCCACTGTCAAACAAAACTCTCACCTTGCACCCTTCAATTTCCCCCTCCATCTTCATGGTGGGATGGAATGGTAAACCTTCCATCGAATTCAGACTCACTTCTATCATATCTAGGTGAGGATGCTCTACCTCACATAGCTTTTCCATTGTTGCCCCTTCATCCGTGTCCTCATTTGAATCTCCCATCACTATCACGTGCAGGGTCTTCTCTTTACACCTATGCCAAGGTGCAAATTTCTCGTCGCAACAGTAGCAGAGGCCCTTGACCCTCTTCTCCTTCAATTCGGAGTCAGTCAGTCTCTTGAACCCTCCTTTGTTCATCACAGTGGTGTCTTTCTCCTGTTTTACCTCCTTTGGATGAGTAGTGGCAGTCACCTTAGGTCCTTCGAGCATGAGTGGTGAGCGATATGTGGGGTGAGACCCCCCCCTGATTTCCGTGTCTGATCCGCCTTCTGCTTGTCCTCAACAAGCTGAGCGGTCTCCATAATTCCCACTATCCCACGTGGGTTGACCACCCTGATGGCGGCTCTGATGTAGGGTTTCAACCCTTTCATGAAATTCCCCTCCATGGCGTCATCGGGCATTCCCCTCAATCGCCCGGATAGAAGCTCAAAGCGCTCCCGGTACTCTGCCACTGTGCCTTCCTGAACAAGAGACATGAACTGTTCATAATGGGTGCCCTCACTGGACACTCTGAACCTGTGCAGTAATAGGTCCTTGAGCTCTTCCCAACTTCGTATAAGTTGTCGCCCCTCAATCCATTGGAACCAAGCCAATGATTTCCCCTCCAAGCAAATCGGGACAACCATCAGCTTTTCCTCCTACGTGACGCCGTTAACGGCGAAATATCGCTCCACCCTGTAGACCCATCCGTACGCATCTTCCCCTTCGAATACGGGGACCTTCAACTTCCTCATCTGTGTATCTGTCCGAGGAAGATTCCTCCCATCTTCCCATGGCCCATGCTGAAATCCCTCCCACTGAGGTCTTCCCCTCCACTCCCCTGGATACGGGGTCTGCACCCCGCTTCTTGGTGGTTCCCAAGGGGCTCGGCCCCCCTCGTGTGCGCCTCCCGGTTGTCTCAGCCAACCACCCTCGACCTCTCCTTGTGGCTCGGCCCAACTCCGGCAGTCCTCCTGGACCTCTCGGCCACCCTCCTTGTGGCTCCCAAGTGGTGCGACCCATCTCTTGCACTCCTCCCGGCCTCATCGGCCACCCTCCATACGGACCGTGAGGGTCACGTATGGCTCCTCCCCCTTGGCCGGCGACCCCCTCCCACGGGGCACCACCCACGCCAGATGCCTCCCACCCTTCCCTTGACCAAGGCTCTTGGCGCGAGATGTGAGGTGGTGCTTGCATGGCTTTCCCCGGTTGGCTTGCTCCATCTTCCCTAATTGAGAAATTAGGGTTAGGGTTTTTTGACATCAGCGATTTCCCCTTTTCCTTTGGATTTGATTGAGCAACTTGGGCGTCTACCAATTTACGGATCATCTCTTCCATTCCCCCCCCCCCCCCCCCCCCCAAATCTCTCCTCTAGGGATGATAATTTTCCTTCCAACGATGAAAGCTTCTCTCCCACTTCCTCCTTCAATTGGCTCATCTCCCCCTCCAAAACTTCTACCTTCTTTGATGCCATGCCGTCTAGGATCGAGAGCTCTGATACCAACTTGATACGCCCTAGGGTTCCCAAGTTAGGGTTTGCCCTAATGCTCTTCCAAAGATGAAATTTCTCCTCCAAATCCAAGAAAAAAAATCAACACAAGAGGGATGAGAGGAAGAACAAGAACCTTTGCATTCAAAATCCAAGAGAAACAAGATACAATTTGTCCACTTCGAGAAGGACAAGGTCTCCCACTACAAACCCTAGAAAAAACAAGAGAAAGAAACTAAGGAAGTTAAGAGAAAACTCAAATCTTGCATAACCCTAGAAATCCCCCCGTAATCCCTACTTATAGCAAGCAAAAGACCAAACCAAACCCACTAGTGGGCTGCCCAAACTGAACCGCCCAGCTCAGGGCTGACCCGAGCCAAACCGGTCCAGAAATGGACCGGTTCAGCTCAAGCCGAAGCCCCCGCTCCGCACTGCGTCAAGCTCCGCGCCCGCGTCCCTCCGCGCTATCCTTCGGCGGATCGGCCGACGTGGCCCTCCTTTCCGGCCGCTTCCGAGCGCTCCGGGGTCGCCGGCCCTCCCTTTGCCGGTCGGCGGCGGCCCGCATCAAAGACATAATCACATTCTCATTCTTGTTGAATGATACTGATCATCTAGTTCTTGCTCTTCACTTACCTTTGACTTGAGATTATGTTTGAACTTAACTTGCATTTTCAGATTAAGTACAGTTTTCTCCGGAACTATCATCAAGCTTTTAATTTCTTTCATTAGAATATCTTTACAAGGTGGAAGACCAGCCACTTTAGAAAGTTTTATTGTTATTATTATTATTTTTCATAAAACTCTCATATAGATTGATTGTGGAAAAAGTTGCTTCCATAAATAATCTTATTATTGTTGAATTTGTATGCAACACATCCATTCATAAAATGATTACCAGTCTTATGAAGTATAACATTGTCTCTCAAGTCAATATTAATATGATTGTTCATAAAATCATTTGAATCCTCATTGTTCAAATTATCATAAATTTTGTTAGGTTATCTTCATCCCGATCTTTTACACTTACATGTGTTGCCTCTGCTTCAATCATATGAATTTCATTAGTGTGTGGTCTCTTTTTATCACCATATATATTCATTTTGTAATCAATTAAAGTGATAAATTAATTGTGTAGGAGGTTCTTTATTTTGTTCCAAATTTCTTATAAGTCCAACAGATTTTTCTAAGTCCCGAATTTTTAAGAAAATTTCGGCAGCCTCTTATCGTCTCCTCCCCACCGAGGGAGAAATCGGGACGGCATCTGCCGAAATTTCTTCCTACCCGGACCTATGGTCGACGGCGTAGGGTCTTCAATTTTAAACAATCCCACCAGGATCTAAGATCGACTACGTGGGGTCTTCGAATTTTGTTTCATCCCGCCCAGATCTAAGATCAATGGCGCGGGGGGGGCTTCGAATTTAAAACCTTCCGCCCGGATCTAAGATCACGGTGCGGGTCTTCTAATTGTGAAACCATCCGCCCAAATCTAAGATCGATGGCGCGGGTCTTCGACACCTGTTTCAAAATTATTTCTTCACTCTTCTCTCTTTCTTTTTTTTAATATATATATATATATATATATATATATATATATATATATATATATATATATATATATATATATATATATATATTATATAATACATATAACAGAGGAGGGGCGGAAGAAGCCTGATCGGGCTAGGGCTAGTCATGCACGGGTGCACATCGGAGATCCTTGATCGGCGACGGACCAGTTGGCGTCGGCTCGGGTGGGGTTGGTGGCGAGTCAGGCCGGCGACTTTAGCGTCGGCAAGAAGAGACGGAGACTAGGCGTCGGGCTCGGTTTGCTTGCGGCTTTAGGGCATGACGGCTGTCCGATTGGAGTCGAGCCGGCAAGTAGGCGTCAAAGGGCTTCGGTAGTGCAGAGGAGGCGACGTTCTTCTTCAGTGACGGTCGGGTGCAGGTGTCGGAGAGATCGAGTGGTAAGTTCCTTTGCCTTGCTTGCGATTTTCTTCCAATTCTGTGAGCGTATGTGTGCATTCGTTTCTTTCGGTTCTCATCGCGTGAGAACTGAATGAGAGAGGGTTTTATGTCGTGAGAGGGGCGACGGTTTGCGATCGTGGGCGGTTTGAGCAGTTACCTATTTTTGAACGAACAGTTGCTTCGTTTTGGCGATAATCATCATGAGGTGGGACCGGCAGATGCATGTATATCGTTTTCTGACAGTTAGAGGTCAACATCTCGGACCTTAGATCTCATCAAATTTGTTTTTTGTTCGGATAATCCTCCATCAGAAGATTCTTCTTCTTGGAGCTCCAAAATTTCTTTTTTTTAAACAATATTTCAACATGGTTAAGCTCTATGCTTAGCTTTATTCCAAAAATACAAAGCTTTTAAAGAGCGTTGAAAATTTTTATTCAAACTTTCATCAGCATTACCTCCAGCAGGTTTATTCCAAGAAAACCAAATCACAGAATGTGAGGCCGGATATGATAGCCATACATCTTCAAATCTCAGATTATTTCTTCTGTAAATAATAGGAGAAAAGATTTTCAGCATAATGAGATGATGGTTCGATGCAACTCTTGCTAAATGCCTTACCACCGCCACCTTCAAGGAATTTAAGGCTGTACAGTTTAGAATGCACTGATCCAACCTTTCTAAGATACGGGCATTACCCGTCTTATTATTACACCATGTATATTTAGGACCAATAAATTTAATATCATGGAAATCACAATTTCTCATGAAGGAATACATTTCTTTAGCTCCTTGTGACAAAACAAACTTTTTTCCACCCTTTTTATCATCTTGGGATAAAATGCAATTAAAATCTCCACCCATGACCAATGGAAGTTTTGAGGATGATAAGGTCTCCAATTTATTCCATAGTATTCTTCTTTCACAGCTTTCAGTGCTTCCATAGATTGTAGCTATCACCCAAGTGCCTTTGTTAGCAATGTTCAGTTCTCCCAATACAAGCTGTTTAGATGCTTCCATGACAGAAAATACAGTCAAATCCGATCTCCAACATACCATTATGCCACCAGATAATCCTCTTGATGGGAATAAAAAGAAATCCCATCTATCTCCTATAAATCTTTTGAATTCCAAAGGATCTATAGAAGAGATTTTGGTCTCAAGAAGATCCACAAAAATTGCACCATTGTCATTCACAGTTTCCTTCAAGTAATGGGAGGCCTCAGCTTTCCTAGCCCCCCTACAATTCCAAAAAATTAATGAGCTCATTTTGGATCAGGAGTGGGTAAATGCCCACAGCCTCTCCTCTTGGTCAGATCACCCTTCCTGTTTTTTGATGGTAAGCTAATATTGCCCAAGGACTTCAATTCCTTTTGTAATTTGAATTTGGTCACATTAAGACTTGAAGCAGATACAATGGTGGGAGAAGTAGCATCTTCAATTACTCCTCTGTCTTCTTTATCATTTTTGTCAATCCTGATTTCTATATTATCTTTATCCAATTCTTTGTTATCAGTAATCAAACTGTCATCTTCATCAATCAAACAAAGAACTTTAAACATATTATCCTTATCACATAAGACAGATTCACGAATAACTTCTATCTGATTAACAGATGTTGAATAGTTAGGAGCTTCAGGAATTACATCAGAAAGCTGATTTTCAGCAGGATTGACAAAATTATCTTTGTTAGAGGTACTTACAGGTTCCAAACCATTAGTACAATCCACAGGCTTATCAGTACGAAAGGCCAACTCCTCTAATGTTTTCAACCGCATTTCCTTCACATTCGCCTCCTGATCAACATCAATTTCCCCCTCTTCCAGATTGTTTTTATCAGCATAAGAATCCAGTTTTACGGGATCTTCATTATTCTGAATTCCAGAATTTGCAACAGCTGCATCACCAATTTTTCCCTTACTTATGTAAACCTGTTTCCTTGCAATCTTCACATTTTTCTTCAGTTGGGTTGGTCTTCTATTATTCTTTCTGTTCACCATTATCCATGGGCCATAAGTAGAATAATTGTCTACCTCTAGATAGCCATCCACATCCTTTACAGATTTAGCACTTCCACCATCAGCATTTTTTTCCTTATCCACTGAACATTTCTGTTTACAGCTTTCTTTTACATGTCCTACCAATCGACATTCATAACAAAAAGTTGATATCTTCTCATATTCAACTCTTTGAAAAAAATCTCCCCGATATACTTTCCACCCAAACTCCTAATGGAAGACATTGGTCCAGCTTAACCCTCACACAAACTCTAGCAAATTCCCTCTTCCCCCATTGGAACATATTTCCATCCATCATTAGAGGTTTGCCTACCATAGAAGCTATTCTTGCCACATTAATTTCGTCCCAACATTGCAAGGGTAAATGAGGTAATCTGATTCAAATAGGATAGGTCACTCCTTTCATAGATTAAACTAGAAAATTCAGGAGTCCATCTCTTCATACCTACAATATGACCATTCACAAACCACGGTCCTCCTGTCAGAACTCCTTCCACCATTTCATTAGAACTAAAAGAACATAGAAACCATCCTCTACCAAGGGTAGTGAAATGGAAGTTCCCAAATAACTTCCATTGACGCCTCACTTCCCATGCTACCAAATGAGACGGAATTTCCTTCCCAAACACCTTGATAACCAATGAGTTCCTCAATCTATTTGAGTTCGAAATTTCTATATCATCCCTCAACTTAACAGCTTTGCCATCTTCTGATAATATCAGATCTTCCTCCTTAAAATCCAATTTGATATAAGGCTTCCTCTTCCAAGGATTTCCATCTTCCTCCTGCTCAACCCTTTTAGGCATTAAAGTGTTCACTTATCCGCAGCATTTCCTTCACCAAGACCCGGATTTTCATTGAAATGAGAATTTTTGTCAAGAGTATTATGAGAATTCGCATTTATCACACTGTGTACAGGGATTGCATTTGAATTCCCAAACCTATTAACAAAAATTTTCATTTCAGATGAAGAAGCCAAAGGAATGTTAAAATCCAAATCTGGAATAATCTGAACAGAGCGCGGAGTAACAACTTCTGTTTCATCAGCAATGCCCTTACCTTTGCCTTCCACATATGTAATCTTCTTAGGTAACTCCCCATTGTTCTCCTTGATCACGAGAGGACCTCTCAAGTTCCTATTCACCCCATTCATCTTCTTCAGGACAGAACCGATAACGTTTCAATTCTCATCATTCACAAATTGATTCTTTATTCCTCCTCTAGCATTATCACTCTCCACCACCGCCGTAGATGGCCGGTGGCCTTCCATAAAGTCTCCCCCGCCAATTCCGTGAAGGGCAGAATACAAACTGGGAAGAAGAAAATTTGAAAAAAGACAACTTTCTCTCTCTAGAATTCCTGAAGCTTCTCTCTCTACAGAACCGTACACACTTCTCTCTCTACCGAAGTTCACCGTTCACTCACTTCTCTCTCTTCCGAACCGTTCACACTTCTCTCTATAATACGATTGACTTAATAGGGTTATTAGAAGGCTAATGTTTTATGCATTAAACCATCTAAGGCGAGACTCTCTTTAATTTTATCCGCCACTAGAGCTACTAAAACATTTTCACATATATACTCATTTCTAAGTGTAAAGCTACTCATCCACGTGAGCATTCTCATCTTTACAGAACTTAAATTTTGTGCTTCTCTTTTAATGGATAACATTCTACGTCACAAACTATTGTTGGTCTGACCACCATCTTATAAAATTTTCCCTTAAGTGTGAGGGGTTCTTTTCTATCACACAACAGACCCGGTGTTCTCCACCACTTCAACCATCCAACTCGAATTCTACTAATAGTATCTCTATCTATTTCACCACCGCTTTGAATAATAGACCTGAGATATCTGAAATGTGGACTTTATTTTATGACTTGATCACCTAATGCCCTATGTTGCACCGATACGGATACGACGATACGGATACGACACGATACGGATACGGGACACGCCAATTCTTAAAAATACAGGATACGAATACGGCGCGGATACGACATTATAATATATAAATAATACATAAAAATTAATAAAGTAATCAAAGTGTAATATTTGAAATGACAAAAAAATTGAAATAAAAGTAAGCATTAAATATTGAAATGTCTAGTACAATAACAAAAACAAGAAGATAAATTGCCCAACACATGAAATTTCAACTATTCAATAAAAGGAATGATAGGATTAGCTTCTTCAGTGGTTTGTCTTTGAGTTTCTATATCATCTTCAATAAATATCATAGCTTCTAATTCAGGCTCATCAAGTGAAAGATTAGCAATTTCTAATATTCCCATATCCTCAAGAGATTCAAATCCATCTCCAGCAACATCCCACATCCTGTTGTCTCCTTCCATATAAGTTGGAGTTTTCCTTGAGAGAAGTCGAAGGTTTGTCTGCACGTAAACTAAATCTTCAGCCCGTTGTGGAGTAATTTTATTTCTCTTCATTGATTGGATGAATGAGTATGTGCTCCAATTTCTTTCACAACAGGATGAGGATGAAACTTGGCCAAGCAATTTTATGACGTTTGTTTGAAGTAGAGGTGCTGAAGCTCCATGTATAATCCATCACATTTTCGGATCAATTCTCCACCTATCACGCAATGACTCTTGGTCACCAAAGTCCTCTAAATAACCAAAAAATTTAGCAAGCTCAATATTGACACTTCTTCTCTCCTCATTTGGAAAATAACGCTTCAAATATGTCTTCCTCATTTTTGAAATTTCTAAATCTTTCTATGGTGAAATTCTTTGAGGATCTTCTTGAAGCCATTCTTTAGTTGAATATCTTCAAATAACATTAAAATGAAATAATGAAAAAATGTTGAAATTACAAAACAACAAATTGTGAATTCATAATGAAAAAATGTTGAAATTTACCTTGGATTTAGTGAGTGAGCCAAGCAATGCAAAGGTGTATTACTTTTGCTCCACCTATCTTCTAGAATAGCATAGATAACATCCCAAAAGCTTGAGTCTTCATGAAGTGTCTTCCTCTCATGTCTATATATAATTTCTTTTACTTTGGCTAGCATTGAATCTCACATCTCATAAATGAGATGTAAACAAGACTTATCCGTATCAGCTACTCTCAATATCTCATAAATTGGGTCTGTGAAATTTATGATGTATTCAATCTCATCCCACCATAAATCATCTAAAAGCTTCTCTTTTACATACCTAGCCTTTCCAACATCATCTTCCCTATAACATGTCCATTTGTCACTATCACTATACCTTGAAGAGCATTTTTTATTTTTTTGAATCTTCTCAACATCACCATTATTGAGGCAAACCGAGTTTCAGCAACTGCAAGCATCTTTAAATTAGAGAAATCATTGAACATAGAGAGTCTCATGGAGTGATTCATAATAAAATTTCTAATTATAATTGCATCTCCAACAATCACTGTGATCCAATGACATTCATTATATGTGATTTCATTTGCCTCCGTATTCTTAGCTGCACAAATATTCTTCAAAGCAAGATTAAGCGTATGCACAACACATGATGTCCAGAAAATATGAGGATATGCTTGCTCTACAAGTAGACCCGCAGCTCTACAAACAGGTGCATTATCAGTAATGACCTGAATGATGTTTGAAGGCCCCACCATCATGATAACTTCTTTGATTAAATTAGAAATGAAGAACTTATCCTTGTACTGTCCTTCACAGTTTACAGCTTTGATAAACATAGGATAGCTCTCTGTTACAGCCATGAAGTTGATAAGTGGTCTTCTTTGTGGATCTGTCCACCCATCACAAACCAAAGTAACTCCTTTTTCCTTCTAAACCCCTCTAGTAGGCTCGAGCAACTTCTCAATATTGTCCCTCTCTCTTTGCAACAACTTCGTTCTAATGACATTATATCCTGGTGGCACGTATCCTGCAAGATTGTTATTGCATGCATATGTAAAGACATTTTTGTAATGTGGATTCCTTGCTAGGTTAAAAGGAAGTCTAGCTGAGTAAAACATTCTAGCTATTTCCCCGTCTAGTTGTTCTCTCATTTGTAAATTAAATGCTTTCTCCAAAGCACTATCTACAACATGTTTTCTTTTTTTTTTGTTCAAATCTCTCCATTCGAAAAGGTCCTTTGTTTACAGTACTGTCATCACATCTAATTGAAGAAGATGATGAAGGATATGAAGCATGAGTGCTTGGAAGTGGAATATATTTTGGAAGCTCTTTTTTACTCCTTTGCTCAGGTTCACTGATTTTTTTTTGTAATTCAGCCATTTGTGATGAGCTTATCTTCGGGCAAACTTTGATTCCATGACCACTAATCTTCAACAAATGAGGTTTCACTCTATAATATGATCCTTTGTATGTTGCATTACAAAAATTGCATTTGAATGCAATATTGCCTCCCCCTTCTGATGTTTTACCTATTTTTGTAACATAACCCCATAAAGGTTTGTTATCTTCAATATTAATTTATGATGGACCATCATCAGAACCAATTCCTGCTCCACTAGAGCTCATTATCCTACAAAGGATCTATATAAATTAAAACATATGAATTTGAAACATGAAAAAATTTAAGTGAAAGTGTAGATATGTTGCGACTCTGCCGGGGGTCCAAGGGGGCGCTGCCCCCTGGCGGGGTTCGACCTGCATGTTTTAGCTTCTCGATGCCGCTTGGTACCATTCGGTACCCCTCCATACCAAGCAATACCGAGCGGTACCGAGTAATACCAAGTTACAGTACCGAGCGATACCGAGTTCCAATACCGAGCAGTACCGAGTTCTAATACCGAGCAGTACTGAGTTCCAATACCGCTCGGTACCGAGAGTAGTACCGAGCAATACCGAGTTCCAATACCGAGCGGTACCGAGTTCTAATACCGAGCAGTACTAAGTTCCAATACCGCTTGGTACCGAGTAGTACCGAGCAATACCGAGTTCCAATACCGAGCGGTACCAAGTTCCAATACCGAGCAGTACTAAGTTCCAATACCGCTCAGTACCGATTAGTACCGAGCAATACCGAGTTCCAATACCGAGCGGTACCGAGTTCCAATACCGAGCAGTACCGAGTTCCAATACCGCTCGGTACCGAGTAGTACTGAGCAATACCGAGTTCCAGTAACGTTCGGTACCAAGCGGTACCAAGTTTTGATACCGAGCCTATGATTAAAAAAATGAAGAACGATGAAGAAAACGAACCTTCACTGTTCACGTTGTCGAGCCGCTTCGTCGACAAAGGATGATCCTATCGACTTTAATGCTCGCGTCGTCAAGCCTCTTTGTCGACAAAGGATGATCCTGTTTGCTTCTATGCTCGCGTCATCGAGCCGCTCCTTCAAATATAACGAAGAAGATGAACATGTGTGTGGAAATGAAAAACCTAGCTCTTTGAAATGTTTCAGCCGCATAAATGAATATGGATATTGAGCGGAAACGGTGGAAAGTCGAAAAGAAAAGGGTAAATCTTACAATAAAAATTTGTTCCGGGGGCAACGCCCTCGGAAATCCCCGCAGGGTCGAACCCCGCCAGGGGGCAGCGCTCCCTTGGACCCCCGGCATAGGCGCAAAATATCTATACTTTTTATTAAAAAATTTCATGTTTCAAATTCATGTGGATTAATTATGTCAATCCTTTGTACTTTTAATTAAAAACTTCATCTGCTAGACAATTTATGTTTATGTTTTTGTTGTTGTACTAAACATTTAAATATTTAATGCTTACTTTTATTTTGATATTATAAGATACAATGCTACAAATGATGTTGCTTTCAATTTTTTTTTTGTCATTTCAAATATTATGCGTTGATTAATTTGTTATTTTTTATGTATGATTTATATATTTTAATGCCGTATCCGCGCCGTATCCGTATCCCGTATGTTTAAGAATTGCCTTGTCCCGTATCCGTATCGTGTCGTATCCGTATCGTGTCGTATCCGTATCGGTGCAACATAGTTTTCATCTATTTGTGTATAAGAAGGAAATCATCCCTTTTGAGGGATTTTAAAGGTGTTTGTAGAGTTTAAAATACACATTGATTTCTAAATACATCTAATTAAATAGTAGAACCTACAAAATTCACATTTTTCAAAATATGTTTTTTAACATTAAGCAACCAACTGAGCCCGTAGTTTAAGTATGCATTTCATTGGATTGATATAAAAAGTTTTGCTTGAGAAAAATGTCTGAAGATGTAAAATTGGCAAATGAAATGTAATTTAACACCAACGTGATGTTACACTAGGCTCTTAACGAGGAAGAATTGGACCAACCACAATAGCACAAAATAAGAAGAAAATTACTTCCATGTTAGGATCCATTGGACCAACCACAATAGCCCAGATTAAGAAGGAAATTACTTCCATGTTAGGATCCATGATAAGGAGCAAGATAAAGATATTTAATTAGAATTTAAATTTTTTTTGTGTTATGATTGTTGCGAAAAACTGTGTGTGGTGTAATTTTCAATTATTGTGATTTTTAAAATTTTGAATATTTGAATTTCAAAATTCTAATTTTGGGGTTTTTAAGTTCAAAATTTGAATTTTTAAAATTTAAAATTTTGAAGTTTGAATTTTAAATATTGAGGAAATTTATTTAATTTCAATTAAAAGATGATATTTTAATTAAAACAAAGCAAATAATGATTTCCCTTCTTCAAATGGCCAGCCACCACTTATTTGTTGGATTAGCTACTCATTCGGTAACCATCTTCTCTATAACCACACATTTCAACTTTAACTCCCTATCACTCTCTTCTAATTAATTTGAAATTAGTGTAAACTTGTTTAAATTAGAATGAAGAAGGGATTGATGTCCAAAGAGCGGAGGCTTGGTGGTTGGCTTCAACATTGAAGGACTTTGGTGATTCCTTCAAGCCTTGTCACTTTAGGGTAAGTTCATAAAATTTCTATAGAGCTTTGTTTCTTGCCGAAGTTTTGTTCTTTGATCCTTCCACCACAATCTTATACTAATTCTCCAACCCATTCGAGCCTAAAACCCCACTAAATTTCCTTAGGTAGTTCTTGAACCTTTCTTGAACACGACCTAGTCTTCTTCTAATCCCCATTTGGTCAAACCTAAAATCCTTGGAAAATTGTGAAACACTCCAAAATGATAGTAGATACATTTCTCTAAATATTTCAGGAGTTTTTACGGAATGGAGTTCCCAAGCTTCCCAAGCTATCGGCTAAAGCCCCTCCATATCCCTTGGCTGACCAACATTGTTTTGACATTTCATCACCACTTCTCCTCTAACATAATTGAACTTCTATGTCATTCCTAACATTTTTTAGAAACCTGACTAGTCTAATTGAACCTCCATTCAAAGGCATAATTTAAGGCTACACAAGCAAGATCACGACTAGACCCAGACTGGCTATCCATAGCCTCAAGTTATTCAATTCTAAGTAATGCACTGGATAGATATTTGAGTTCCCTTATCTTGCTACTTTTTCTCCTTAGCAATGACCAGTACTATCTTTAAAAAAAGGCTTTGTTTGGATTGGAGAAAAGTGGAGGAAATGAAATGAAATCCCAGTAATTTATTGGTTAATTATGGAAATCATTGATTTAAACTTTTTAACTCCATTTCCTTTCACTCAAGTTCCTATCATCCAAAAGCAACCTTAGTGATTGCTTCAATGGAAATACTAATAATTTCCAACGGTAAGAAATGTTACAACATCCCACATGGACAAAAAGGCAACAGTACGGTGGAGTAAACAAAAGCTGCCAAGCTGTAACAGGATCATCTACATCATACAAGTGTCGAAATCAGAACCAATAAATTTATACATAGTCCTCTATTTAAACCTGTATCTGTATGCTTGTTAGATGACTGATTTATTAATGGAAAATTTTGCAGCTACTTTCTACGTTTCATCTTTTACCTTCAATGCTATTCTCACTGTAAATGCAATATTTTCATGGTATTAGAGCACAATACCACTATGACCTGAATAGTTCATAAGGTCCTTTTCTGTTCCTTGTTATGGATACCTCCTCTGCTTCTCTAGCGGCAGCACCCGATGCGAACAATAGTTCTATCTCCTCTTTGGAATCCCCACCCATCCCTCAGCTTAAATTTCTTATGGGCAATATCAAAAACATTATCTCTCTCACTCTAACCTTAGACAACTATCCTGTTTGGCGCTTCCAAGTTCTTAAACTTTTCCGTGCCAACAGTTTCAAAGGCTTTCTCAATGGCAGCTATTCTTGCCCTTCCCCAAACGCTATCTCCTACCATATTTGGATTCTACTCGATCAAAACCTAGCTGCCGCATTATACTTTGTCATCTCTCCAGCACTTCTTCCTTATGTCCTCACTTGGTCACTGTGCTAAAATTTGGGACACCTTAGCCCGTCGTCTCCAATCCTCCACAAGATCCCGTACTATCCAACTCCGGAACGAGCTCCACCACCTCCCCATGAATGATCAAACTGTGTCCCACCCAATATCTCCTCACCATAAAATCCAAGGTTGATGCTATTGTGGCCACCGGATCTCCTCTAGATCCCGAAGTCATCATTCTTTATACTCTCAACGGTCTCCTCCCACAATAACAGGCCTTCAAAACTGCAATTTGCACAAACCTTCAACCACTCAATCTAGACAATCTATATACTCTCCTCGGTAGCGAGGAACATAATCTCGTTTAAGAGGCGACTAGAGAACTCCCAAAAGACCCAACCACATACAAGGAAGCTGCTCAACATAAATATTGGCATGCCACCTTGTCTCAAGAATTCCAAGCGCTTCAATCACAAGGCATTTGGGATTTTGTACCAGCTCAACCCACCCAAAACTTATTAGGCTGCAAATGGACATTTTAGACAAAATTTCTAGATGATGGCACAATAGCTAGGTAGTAGGTACAAAGCTCGTCTGGTTGTTCAAGGATTCAATCAGGAATACGGGCTCGACTACATCGAAACCTTTAGCCCCGTAGCTAAAATGTCTACAGTTTGAATCATTCTTTTCATTGCACTCTATCATGCTTTGCCAATTTATCAGCTCGACATGTCCTACACTTTCCTCTATGACCAACTTGCTCACACCATGTACATGAAACAGCCTCCTGGCTTCGCAAATGTGCTCCATCCTAACTATGTCTGCCGACTGAAAAAGGCCTTGTACGGGCTGTAACAGTCCCCTCGCCAATGGTTTGCTACACTTTCCGGTCACCTTTAAACTCTCAGATTCTAGTTCAACTGCTCCGTTCCCTTGCTACTCATGTATAACAAGAATGGCATCATACTATACTTCCTAATCTACATGGACGACATTCTACTCATAGGCAACTGCAACAATGCCATTCGCACACTCCTGGACAATTTCAGCTCTAGATTCATCATGTGAAACCTTGGTTCTCTCTCTCAGTTCTTGAGCATTCAAGTTGTGCACACTACTTATGGCTTACACCTCAATCAAACCAGGTTTGCACATGCTATTCTCTCCCGCGCCGCCATGACCACATGCAAACCCGTTTCAATGCCTTCCCAGTGCAAATCCACTCACGCCTCCACCAATACCTCAGCATTTCCCATCCCCACCATTTACCGTCAACTCGCCGGCTCACTTCTGTATTTAACACTCACCCGCCCTGACATTTTCTTTGCTGTCAATACCATTTGTTAGCACATGCAAAACCCCCTAAATACCTATTTCGAAGCTCTCAAGCGATTATTACGGTATATCCAAGGCACCCTTCATACTGGTCTCCCTCACTCTTCGCTCTTACGCTGACTCTGATTGGGCGGGTGACTCCACCGACCGCAAGTCCATCACCTGATATCACAATTTCCTTGTCTCTTCTCTCATCTCCTAGAGCGTCAAGGAGCAAATTGCAGTTGCTCGCTCCTCCACCGAAGCTAAATATCGGGCTTTAGCTTCGGCAACAAATGAAATAGTATGGCTTTGTCGCCTTCTTAAAGAGCTCAAATCTCTCTCCCCAGCCCCACTCCCCTATTTTTGCAACGACACGTCCGCTGTTGCCTTGGCCAATAACCCCGTATTTCATGTCCGCATTAAACACATCGAAGTTGACTGTCATTTTATCCGAGAATGTATAAAAAATCAAGACGTTAAAGTTCACATCTCCACCAAAGATCAAGTCGCAAATATTCTCACTAAGCCACTCTCCATTTCCCGGTTTCAACTTCTTGCCAACAAACTGGTTACATCCTCTAATGCAACATCCTACATGGAGAAAACAGCAACAGCACGGTGGAGTAAACAAAAGCTGCCAAGCTGTTACAGGATCATCTACATCATACAAGTGTCAAAATCAGAACCATTAAATATATACGTACTCCTCTATGTATACCTGTATCTGTACGCTTGTTGGATGACTGATTTATTAATGGAAAATTCTGCAGCTACTTTCTACGTTTCATCTTTTACCTTCACTGCTCACTGTAAATGCACTATTTTCAAGAAAATATTTAACAAGGGAGGAAACCTAAGAGATGCACTGGTTCTAGGATTCGATTGTGTTTTTGCCATGACTATGAGACATCAACTGGAGGAAAAGCAGTTGCTGTACTTGCTGAAGCTCAAATTTATCCTTAGCACCCGATATCTTGAATTTCCAATTCAAATATTTCATAGTTTTTTTTTTTATTTTTAAATCATTTAGTTCGAGATTAATGGTGTAAATCATCAAGAATGTCATCCCTAATGCATATTTTTTCTATTTTACCTGCAATAAAAAATATAAAAAATGTTTCCTCCAGTCAATCACAGAAGAGTCGCAGCGGATAGATGCCACTTTCTTCATGATCAAACCTTTGGTTGTTTCTCATCGGAATCCTTTTCATCTAACGCACATGCATGGTTTGATCAGGTCCTTCAAGAACCTGAAGCTCGAATTCTTGGGGGACGTGTTGCTGGTGGAATCACTCAGCGATTTGCTGCTCGCCTGCTCCAACAGGTTCTCCGCTCTCCTGTCGCAGTTTCAACACAGTAATGAATGATAATTCATTGTGTATAGCTAATGCCTATACTTTTTGATATTTTATGTGATAAATAATTCCTCATTAATGAAATTATTTGATTTTATTTTCACATCCTAACCTGGCCAATATTAAGAACACTGCATAATCTATCAAGGAGACATTCGCCAAACAGAATATTTCACGCCAATGCATGCAAATGTTATAGCTTTATCAAGTTAATTACAATTGAACTAAGATTAATTTAACTCTCAAGGCTGTGTTCAAATCCTTTTTAGGTTTTATTTGTGATTTATATAAAAAATTATTTTAAAAAATAATAAAAAAATCGTTTCAAATAAAGCCTTAGTTTTTATTTGCTTCAATTGGGATTGATGCGTGTAGAGGAATGGCTAGAGGAGGCTAACGTCAGCTTTTTCCAGAACGTGACTATGATGCACATTAAAAAAGCTATAATAAGTAATCATCATGACGTATTCTTGATAGACACGTAATTCTCATATATTATAAAAATTAAAAGCATTAGGGGATCCTATGTGTCCAGACTAGAAATTAAATTAAAATTTTTAACCTTCTAGCCTAACTAATTTCTCAGATATATAAATATCACGGATTGCTCAGTTGGCCCAGATGGATGGGATGGGTTGATAAATTTTATAATTAATTTAATAAGTATGAATTCACCCACAATGATAAATATCCATTAAAAATATGATCAGAACATTTCAAACTTCATGACATCCATATGAAATTATCCAGAAAAATGGAAATGAAATTTAGGTTTTGTTAGGGATAATTTTTTTTAAACAGTTTTTAGAATATTTTTTTTAATAAAAAATTTTTATATTAAAAAGTAATTATAGAAAGCAATAAAAAACTGTCCATATTTTGTTTGTGATAACGTCCTTATTAATTTTAGAGTAATTTTTTAGTAAAATTTTTTTTTGAATTAGAATTTTTTTATTGGAAAGTTAATTATTCAAATAAAGCCTTAATTATTATAATACTCATCTAAGAGATATATAGCTATTAATTAATTTTATCCACCTTTACTGGATGCCTTAAAAATAAACTCTCTCCTGTAGGATGTACAATTAATAAAACGAAAAGCATTAAAAATAAAAAAAAATTGGAGAAATTTGGCCAAGTTATAAATTGCAAGGCAGAAGGAATGCATTTGATCAATAAAAGAAGCATGAGCAACAATGTATACTATGTCATAGCAATTATAAATAATATACCATGTCAGTGTATCTTAAGAGGAAATATTATTAGATATTGAAACAATTCAATATTGCTTATTCTGAGTAGAGTTTATAAAAACTCGTATGCAAAATAACAATCACTGTTTTCCAATGTTAAAACATCCGTTTGCATGCATGCAAAAATATTAATGCTTACATAGTAGATTATTCTTATGCATAAGTTAATTATTTGTGATATCCTCAATGAGAAGCTTTTAACCCACCTAGTGGAGTCTAACGACCTCAAGAGAGTCTATCACTTTATGGAACCATTGGCCCGTCTGACTAATTGTATTAACAAGAGGCTACCACTATATTTATATTCATCATGCAAGCAACATGCATTATATTATAAATAGTATATCATGAGCAAGGTATTATAATAAAGATTCTAAAATTAGTTTGATCAAAGTTTGTTGTAGAGTCCATGATTTATATGAGCAAAATAAAGATATCACAACGTTTCTAAGTTTTGACTAAATTAAAATTCATAAAATAGAAAATACACAAAATCATTGAAATCAAAGGTAAGATAATGATAGCTTACCTCAAGACGAGCAAATTTTCTAGCTAGATCAATTGGTAAAAATGGCTCTAAGACCTCTAAACCCTGATTTCTCTCTTCTCGTTCTTCTCAAATCTCGATTTATGCTCTTTGTCAAACAAAATAAGATGTGAAATGGCTTTTGGATAAGTTATATAAGTGGATTTAGATTTTTTTAATAAAATAATATGAGGACGTATTGATAATTATGCTAATTGTTCAGCTTTTAGTATACAATTTTTATAAATCATTTTATATCTTCAAATACAAGGATTCAAAAATTATAGAAAACATTCATAAAATAACCTAGTATGTTTAGAAGACTTTGGTGAAATCAGTTAGCAAAATGGACATATGACGGTCTCAAAATTCACTTGTTTCAAATTTTTAAGGAACAATAATTAATTAAAAAGCTTCTTGTTTTCATATCTACATTGCTCATAAAATTAGAAAAAAATATTATAATTAGAGAATAATAATATATATATGTTATGATGAAGACGGTTTGTAAATTAGACTTGTAATGACTACTAAAATATTATTTGGCTGGATAAAAATGGGGACTATTGTATTGCAGACCCATTACACGATTTCTTAAGATAGTAGTGATAGATAAAAGAAGCACTCGACTACTTACCGTGAAGAAGAGGTGGTGTGTGTGTGAAGGGGGTGAATTGGTCAAGTTGTGCTAAGCAAACATTTGTTATGAAAAATAGAGAAATTTGGTGGCGGGAACTACCAAGAGGGCCCTTACCCATAAAACATAAGTAAAAGAAGAGGTTGCAGTAGGTTAAATAGAGGTTAACACCATCATCTTGAGATATCTAGCTTGAGATATCAAAAAGACCAACATCATCTACTAGCCCAACTAGGGGCGCCTACCTGGTAGGGTCCAGTTATGATGAAGTGGTGGAAATAAGATAATGTTTTAAAATAAACACTGTTAATCATTTAATTAATAATTAAACCAACAAAAAAAAATTAGAACTCGTCAAGGTCACCCATCTAATGGACAACTTACATCATTGATATCCGTCACCAATTTGATAGGGGACTTATGTAAGTTGCCCGCCCAATGGGCGACTTACATATTTTAGATTTTTTTAAAATAAAAGAAACAATCAATTAAATTTATACAGTTGTTGATGAAGAATGGTTTTACAATGTTACAATAAAGGATTGTAAATTTAGTATGTCTTTAGCTGGGATATTATAGTGTATTGTCATACTCTATGAGGTGTAAAGTGGTAAGGAGTGGTTATATTCTATGAGCTGCAAAGTTATCTTATCAAGTCAATGCGTATTATCAATTAATATATGAAGGAGTGTATTGTCATGTCATATAGGCAATAATAATAAATCTCATTAAATGAATTTATTTTTACAGTTTACATCATTTAGCTGTTAATCTCATTCTATATAAATTACAGATACATAACTTTTTTGAATGAGTAAGATCTGTTCCTTGAAGCCTTAAGTTTTTTTTACAAGAGTTGTGTCTCCTCTTATTTATTACTCAGTAATATATTCCTTTGTATTGGATAAGATTCAAACTATCCACACGAAGCAGATAATTCAAGAGGGAAGTACATATTTGAAAGAAAGTTTAGGAATTCCTATTGATGAGAGTGTTGACCCTGAATTTGTCAAACCCTTGGGTCAAGGGGTTGACCTGGTCAAATTGACCAAGCCAGACCCCAAGACCCCTCCCAATCATTTCAGTGGGTCAAACCAAATTTGCTGAGTCCAGACCCGAGCCCTGGGTCAACCTGGTTGACCCAAATTGACCCAATACCCTTATTCTTGGTTTCAAATCAAATCCAAGGCTTCTTACATTCAATTATCCCCTCCACTAGACTTAGCGGGTCAGACCCAACCCATTGGGCCCAGACCTATGCCTTGGGTCAACCTGGTTGACCAGGTCAACCCAGGTTGACCCAATTAGCCTATATGGGTCAAATTAAGTTCTAATTCAATTCAAATACATTCTTGGCTCAAATTTCCCATCCATTGGACTTAATTGACTAGGTTGACCAAGTCAACCTTTAACTTGGTCAACCCAAGTCTTAATAGGCCAATTTAACCTATTTAAGCCTAATTAGAGCTCATTTAATGCTCTAATTGATTCCCTTTATTCCTTAATTCAAAACGACAGTTAGGGGGGGGGGGGTATTTTACACCTAATTAACCCTAGAGATGATCTCCACCGTTGATCATGAGCTTGGGGTTATAAATAGGAGAGCTAGAGCAACATTAAACAGACCTTTTGCTCTTTTTCTCTTCCCGAGCGCTTTAAGCCTGAGATCTCTCGTGCTTGAGCTCTCCTCGTCTCTCTCCACTTTCACCAAGCCAAAGTCACCATTTAAACCTCGCTGGCGGTGAGATCTCCGGCCAACCGAGGCTATTTCTCTTCCAAGATGATTTCCATCCAATCGAAGGTGTTTCAAAGTTTGAGATCAATTAAGGAATTATACATGGACAGTCTACAAGTGCAACAAGCCCTTACACTGTCCAAACCATCCATTAAATCAAGGTAAAACCCTAAACCTAAGTTAGGATGCTTATATTCAAAAAACTATTTGCATAGCGCATTTTAGAAAGTTATTTCATGTCCCCATGATTTCTCTTTAGGCAAGGATTGTATGTTTAAAATTTTGTTGAGTTTAGTCCACCCGATCGAGAGAAAAATCCAAAAAATATTCTTAGGGCTCGGGTTTGGTTCTATGCCCTTTAGAGAGCGATCTACACCGTTGATTTTATTATCAAAGGTCAAAAAACTGTTGTTCCACGGTTTGGATTGACCGCAGAGATAGATCCCGTGGTCAGTTACTTCGTCCGATGCGAGCTCGACCATTGATTCAAAAAATGCGCTAGATCGGACGGTCGTCAGCCTCGGCTGATGTGGTTAATGAAGCCATGTCCCGCGATTTCATCATGGAGCAATCATTGCCATGATTGCCTTTATCGGCAATCATTGTTAGGGACCGCAGAGCCAGTCCCGGAGTGAAGCGTGGCTGACCGCTGCCGCTGCCATTTTTATTTATTAAAAATCAATTTTAAATAAGTTTTTAATTATATTTTAAGCCCAATTTTTTTTTAAATAATTATTATAAATTAAATTTAAATCCAAAAATATATGTATAATATATCAAATCAATCGTATTTAAATTTCCTTTAATTTAAGTTTATTTTTCATTTAAAATATTATATATATTTTAAATTATTATTAAAATAGTTATTATTTTTATTATTTAATTATTATTTTATATTATTTATAAAATGTATTTATTTATTTTAAATAAAAAAAAATCATATTTTAAGTAATAATAATAATAATTATTATCATTATTTTTAAAATTGTTAATATTTATAGTTATTTATTTTATTACTATTATTATTGTTTTCTTTTATATTATTTTAAAACCTATTTTATTATTATTTTATTATTTTTATTATTTTTAAATCTTTTTATTATTTTATAAAATATACATATTTATTTTAAAATCAGGGAAAAAAAACCTTTTTTTACTATTTAATTTTAATTTATTAATTAAAATATTTTTTTAAAATAATCTTCTTTATCTTATTAATTATATATATTTAAATATTTAAGTCAATATTTAGTTAAATTAGATTTAAATACTTTTTTTAATTAAAGTTATTTTTAAATAATCTAATTTAAAAACTTTAATGATTAGTTTATTTTTATTTAAAAATTATTTTTAATTATTAATTATTTTAAAATTATTAAAAATAACCTTTTGTTGTAATAAACTTCAATAAATCATTATAAATTCATTTTAAATCTGATTTTGAAGTATAATACCTCAGATTTTTTAGAAAAATATGTATTTATATTTAAAAATATTTTTAATAGTCAAAAATATATTTTTATGACTTATTTCTGTATTATTCTATTATTTATATTATTTAATTATCATTTAAATAAATAATATGTTAAATATTTTTAAATTATGTTATAATTTTTCAAATTATTTTGAAACCTCTCTTAGGTGGCCAGTGGATCTCCCAAACATTTACAAATGAAATTTGTTTTAATTACATTATGTTTTTAAACTTATATTTACATATTAAAATTTTAGGAATTTTAAAACATTTTTAAATTCCCTATACGATTAAATCTTTAATTTTAGGAGATCCACTCTTGAAATTTTAAACTTATGTCATGCACATGGATAGAATTCATAGGAAGGTAGATTAGTGAGTGATTGAGTTCTTATCATTCACTAATCTCACTAATAATCATGCTTAATCATTTTTTACATCGTACTTTACATGCATAGGATGCACGAGCACTTAGCTTATGCCCTCCTAGATCTTAGGGTTGATGTATTTACTATTTTTATACACCCCCTTGCATGTTTTCCTAAGGGTTAGTCTTGAACACTTATTTTAAACCTATTTAACATAGTGACACCCTAAGGACAATAATTAAGGACTAGTCTAGCAAACTTAAAAAAATTCTAGGAGCTAGGACAGATCCCCGATTGACATGAAACTTTCAACACTTAAACTAAGTGAAATTTTGAACCTCCAAGAATTTTATAGGAATTTTTAGGAGCTTTTAGACCCCTTAATTAGCAAACCATAATTAACCCATTAATTAAGTTCCGATAACTTCAGAAAGTTCTAATAAATCAATTTCAATTCATAAAATTACCCATAATGGCTTGAACTCTCCAAAATTTAGCCCTTAATCTTAGATAATTATGGCACCTTACTTGGACCTCAATTTGGGCCTTAATTTAACTTTAACAAAAAATTACCTATTTGCCCTTATTAGATAATAAAAAATTATTAAAAATTCTAAAACTTCCCCAAACACTTGGGAACATCTTATTAGGTTATTTCTGACCTTTGGGCATGATTCCAATCAGTTTGGAGCTGATTTGGATCAAAACCATAAAACCACCCTAATTAAATAATTTCTAATAATTCATTAATTGCCCCAAACTTATAAACTTCATATTTTTGCCTAGAAAACTCTAGATCCGATAAACTCAAAGACTAATTACTCCTATTAAGCCCTAATATTTAATTAAAATGCTAAAACTCCCAAACCTTGCCTATTTCCTTTAGTGATCTTTTGTACCCCCTCAGTCTAGCGTATAGGAGGACCTGAGACTTTCCAAAATTGGCTAATATAACTTAACTTCAATTACCACTACCCTAAGCATTAAAATGGATCAAAAAATTAAATTAACTAAAATGGACTCCAAACCACTAATATTCAAACTTTAATTAAAGTTTCCTTTTCAAATATTGAACAAACTCAAATTTTAGGCAACTTGAACTAAATACCCGACACAAGACCTATCTAAAAGACACATAAGACTACTACACACACATAGATGTGCTAGGGAACTACTTCTAGCTCTAGGATTAGGGCCAATGTTTACTTCTTTATGCTTCTGTGATGTGATGATCTTGCTTGTGGCACGAAAGTTGGTTGACTTGGTTTATTCTGTTGTGTTGTGATTGATGTGAGACTTATTTCATTATTATGCTTTTTATGCTTGGATTATGATTGATGTGTGTGTTAGGCAGCTCATGGGCTATGACTACTTTTATACTAATCCAATCTTATACAGGTGGCCACGCACATGCAGTGCTAATAAAGGGGGCCAAAATCATTAAAGCTTTAATACTAATGATGTTTTCTAGAGATGCTACAGAGACTGCTTAGCCCCCTTTAAAATTAAAAGAGTGTGGTAAAGTGTGTTTACTTTTCTGCTATTATATAAACTGCTTGTGATGTGACTTATAAACTGCTTGAGATTGTTTTCTTAGGATAACCATGCAGGAGTTCGGGTTTAGATTTTCTATTTTTAAAGGTAATGTAATTTGTTTATATTGAGTTGTAAAAGTTTAAAGTCTGGCATTTCAATTATAAGGTACCCAAAGAGAATAAGAAACGCCCTTACTCGTGGAATTTCTTAGTCATTTGAGTATCCTTTTGGAGGACGAACAAGACAGAGCCTGAAGGATACGATCCAAAGGGAGTTGATCCAGAGAAGGATGATCCACTCAAAGGAGGCTTGAAGATGAAATACCCAACTTTTAAGATTTGCATCATTTAGTAGGATTAGAATCCAGGATGTTGCCCGTGGAGCCTGGCTACCACTACTTTTCTGCAGACCCTGGGTTGTACTTATATGGAACTTGCTGTGAACTTTTTTTTACTTTACTTTTTTTGGGTTAATTTATATTAATGTGTTTATTTTCTATGTGCAGTAGAAATTATATGCTTTTTCTAGGTTTCTTTTCTTGTATGTATATGGCATGATTTTTGCTAGGCTCTCTAGGATAAAAAACCTTTTTTTCTATTCATAACCAAATTCTAAAATTTTAAGAATTAAATAATATAGAAACTGAATGATCAATGGAACTGCCAAAATTGTTTGGGGTCACATGCATATTACTGTATTTCTTCTCCCTCCTTGCTATGAGACACTTCCCCGCCTATGGGTAGAGTCTGGATAATATGGCTTATGAGGATGAGGTGTTGGACTTGAGAAAGTCTAGCCTCATTCTAAAAAATATTTTTTATATAAGCCTTTTTTTAAATAATTCTAAGCATTCATGATTTAGCCTTTCCAGCTAGCATTTATTGTATTAGAAACTAATTAAAATAAATATTTTATTGCATTAGTTATAGGAGCATTCACCCTACATAAATATAGGGAAAATTAGGAAACTCTCTAGATATCGGCCCTACTTCCAAATTAATCAAACTACCTACCCGTCTTTCATAAAGACTGGATAATATGGATTTGAAATGCTTATGTGGTTAGCTGGCATCCCTTTTTAGGTAGGGTATAAGCCCAGGTGCATTAGCTAGGACACGGGTGCTAGTGTTAGGTATAACACTAAATCTACCTTAGATCTAGGATTCGAGGCAACTACATTGGGCGTCTCATAGTATGCCTAAATAGTATGTAAGTTCCCTCTCTTCAGGGATTATAAATCCTACTTATCCACATCATGTAGATGATGCCACTTCCATCATTTCCCTCTATATGCTATGAGTGTTGATTC
The DNA here is from genome assembly GCA_019514585.1 of Dendrobium officinale. NCBI lineage: Eukaryota > Viridiplantae > Streptophyta > Magnoliopsida > Asparagales > Orchidaceae > Dendrobium > Dendrobium officinale. The sequence continues at coordinate 26,582,629 of CM033699.1, read as the reverse complement.
TCTTTTTTTAATTACTACCTTAGTCCCTCCGGATGTTGAGATGAACCCTTCTTGTTGACTAAGCCATTTGAGCCCTTTCTTTCCTTTTGAGTATGAACTTCTTAGTCTTCCTTTGAGTGACAATCCTCCTTTTTCGGGAAGAATAATATCAGATCCTTAATCGAGAGTTTTCTTAGGCCCTAGGCTCGAGATGTAATTTACCATGGGGGATTGCTCCCGTGGAAAATAGAACTCCACCATCAAATAAAACCCACTCGAGCTGATGTATTGGGTGGGGGAAAACCCATTATTTTGATTAGGTTGTATATATTACTACCAATCGAGGTGCGTTGGCGAGAGACACTATCCTCAATGATTAGTCGTATATACGATCTAATCTTCCCTTCCATTGGCTAGTTTGCGAGGAGCATGGAGGCCTGCAATCGTTTCTATCCCTCAGGGTGGTAAGGTCGTATATCTTATGCACTCTGCAGCCGGTGGTGTCCTTTTGGAGGTCCACAGAGATCCTTGAAGCGAAGGAAAGATTTAATGAAAATTTTTAGTGTGTTCTGCATTTCTGGAGCGAAGATGAGGATTGCTTATTGTGGCATATGCATGATGAAGTTATGAAAATAAAGATGTGTAGGGCCGATGATGATCTTAGAGATGTGGGTGGAGATACTTATAGTAGAGGTTCATGGAACATGAAGAGCATTTAGTTTCACTAAACTTTTATGAATGTTTGAATTCATAAAATAGGGTGTAATAAAGAAGGTTCAATTGAGGTGGTCATTAAAAGGTCAATAGTCGATGTAGATCATTGTATTTTGTACCATAAATTGTATCATGGATTTGATGAGTTCTTGTTATAATCATATAAGAAGATGATGGGAGATGTTATGAAAGAAAAAAGAGTTTTTGAATGGAGCAAATTGACAGTTTATTTAGCTTCATTTTGAGTATAACTTCTAATATTGTCTAACTCAAACATAACTCCAAGCTTGTCTGCGCATGCTAGTTAAGAATACATAACGTTATACTAATGCGCTAGTATTATCTAAATTTATTAGGTTTATTTTATTTGTATTGTCATGCATGTTTTATTTTAATTTTTCTTTTATGTTTAGAAGTTTATTGACTGAATGGTAATTTATTGTGATCTGGAAAGTATTGGTAAGTAGTTAAAAATAAATTTTTATTTCATTTTTTAATTAGGCATCTACGAAATAACATTATGACATAATAACTAGGAGTACGTAATAGAATAAAAGGAAATATAACAAAATGCAGTATGTCATCTATAACAAAGGAGTACAATGTCATCACCATAATCATAAGTAAATCACCAAAAAGGTACATAATACATATCACTAATGCCTCCTCATATGTCGATGTGGTATCGCATTAGTGCCAAGAGTAAAATGCTGAGGTGTACGCAACAACCTAGTACGTTGGTGGTGCTTCTCCTCCTCCGTAGTATCGTCCTGACTGGTGGAATCAATACGCAAGGACGAGGGAACAAAATCTGATGTGAACCTCAAGGGAATGTTTGGCAATGTAGGAAATGTAATGTTTCCCTGAGAGGGACCCTCATCAGCATAAGAAGATAGGTCAACACCATATGGATCTGCAGTAGCATGTAGGTGGACTTAGTCTCCTAGAAGTATCGATCATCATCAACACTATAATCTCTTCTCCATCTGAAGAAAAAAATCCTGCTGCAAGCGAATGTGGAATATGTTAGTTTATGTAAGAATAATAAGTTTATGTTAATATGCAAAGCTACACATACCATATGGCTTAGTGGGTGGTTCAATAGGTGCCTTCAACATGTAAAATTTAGCCCAAGTTCTAAACCAGGTCAAATACTGCTTCACCATGAAGTCATAGTCACCACCATGACCAAGTCCAGCCATAATGTTTGCTCTCATACTCTCACACAAGGCTATATATGTCTGGTGGTACAAAGCCCAGTCTTTGTTAGCCTTCCATTCCTGTCAACTCTAACGAATGAAGGTTCCATGGGCACCATGTCAGTTGTGGGGGAGTATCCAAATTGTTGTAGAACTTGGTCTAGAAGATGCCACTTAACTCTCTTCCAACTTATAATGGGGAATTTGGCTAGCCATATTTCCTCATATAAAAGACAAATTGGAATTGCTTGAGTGCGGATCTTTGCTGTGTATGTCTCCCATGTATCCTGTAATCAAATTAAAAATTAGATAGCATTATGAGTCTACTTTTACAACCTAAACAAATTAAGAATACTTGTATGAGTTCACTTGCTTTAACTGGCTCTCCATTAGCTTGTCAAGCTCATCTCTATAAGAGGCAATGTTACCAACAGGTAATTGTCTCAACCGTTCCTTATTCCACTTATGAAGATATAAACCATATCTCATTAATGACATGTGAATTTCTGAATTGCGTATACCAAAATGAATAGTTAGTTAATAATGGTACTTGAATCCAACACTCAAGCCGTTGAGCTTTAAAGTGTACGAGACATACTTACATGAATATGCTCCCACGCTCATATCTGCAACAAATGAATGCAGCTTGATATGTTTACCATCTTGGGCATAGTAGCCTTATTAAGCTCTTTATAAAGGTGTGACAAGATTGCAGCGTCGAGTGAGAAAGTCCTAAATATTGTGATTTCCTCCATCAAAGGAAGATTTTGCAGGTGATTCTCATATCCATAAGTATCTAGAAGTAGGTGACATCCATTAATGAATAAAATGTATGCTCTGAAATGCCGCCAAAACTCCATGTTTGTGAGATCAAGGTAGGAGTCCCGCCAGAATATCCATCATAACCATCTGAGTGGAATACATACCTATGCATGAGCATGTCCCATCATGAAATTTGAGTTGATGCAATGGTCGAATGGGTCATGGCATAATACATATGCCTCTAGATGAGTGCCCAATAAATCATCACAACAGTCTGTCCAACAACGCCATCGTCTGCCTGCACTAACAACATTGTGTCCACAAATACTAGCCCGTACACTTGTGTAAAGTTATTGTTATCTCCCTCATTATAAAGTGAAAAATATTTGTTTGCGGTGAACACCTTTCCATTAAAGTGGTCAGTAAATTATGGTCCATCCTAATGTATCTCATCTGGCTCACACTGTCTAATCTAACAAATCTCAAAGCATCCATAAACTTGGGGCAGTCATTGGCCATTAATGCACCATCAACCAGTGTGATTCAACCTATAATATAATGCCTTGGAAGATAAGTTCCAAATATGTTATAGGGGGTACTTCTAATTTGAGTGAAAATAAAATTTCAATGTAAAATTTAACACACTAACCTCTTCAGGGTAAGCTGCTTGGTGACTTTCACGAAGTGATGAAATATGACGATGAATGGTGTGTATAATAGTTTGTGTGGGTTGCTCCATATGAGATTGGCACCCGGCTTGGTGCTGTTTTGGCCTATCAAGATCGGTTTCCATGAAACATGAAAAAAAAAAGACATGTAAGATTGCAATCACATAATATAAAAAATTCAAGTAGGAATAATTACAAGTTAAAACTACAAATGAAATTAAGACAACATAATTAAATACAAAACTTCAATATAAAGAAGAAGTTATGCATAAAAAAAAATTACAAAAGAGAGATACCTAGAAGACACGTGGTCTGGTTGTGACCTACTAGGTGGCATGCACTACAAACCCTGTTACTTCTTTGTCTTGGTTCATCCATTATGTTTTTGAAATGATTTGTGCGTGGCCTATAACCCAACACTTGGACAATGGACTCCACCCTCTTCTCCCACCAAATTTTAGTTTGTGGTAACCTCCTTTCTTCTTGTTCTTGCTTCATAAGCATTGAATGAATGCGTGGTGCGAAGGGACTATCTACTTGAAGTTGATCAATGTTTAGCATCTCTACCCTTCTCAAATGCATGGCCACCACATTGTAGTGTATAGAAGTTACTAACGCCTAAATTAGCAAGTCTCTGGCTCTTTTAAAGACATTGTTGAAGGACTAAGATGCGTTTATCGTTATAACTCCATAACGATATCCACCATTGTGGGTTAGAGCCCAATAGTTAACATCCTGTTCCATAAGACATTGGTGAATCTCAACCTTCATCTTTAGCATATGCACCATGAACCTATCAAATACCATAGGGCCATTAGTGCTACATGATGTATATATCTTTTGAAATAGAAATTCCACATCATCTACACCCATTTTTCATGGTGCCTTCATGAAATTTTGTCTCAAATGACATAAACAGTGGCAATGTGCAACATTAGAAAATATTACTTGATAACCACGAACTAAACCAACGTGTCAGTCAAATATTATGCATAAATTGGATCTTGTTTTAACAACATGAAATAGTTCATGCATCTATCTCAAAAACTAAATACAGGACTTTGTGCATTTTGACTCCAAAATGGAAAATGCTAGAGGATAAAAACCATTATTTGCATCCATGCCCACAATGGTCAATAAAGTGCCCTAATATTTACTTTAAAAAAAGGTCCCATCGAGTCAAAGAATTGGCCAATAATATTTCTACCCACTTATGGAAGGGTTTAAAGACCAAAACATTCTTTCAAATCTATGATTCTTTGTGCAATGTATCCTATATAATGTATTAGGCATTGTAGAAACAACAACCTCCCTGAATAATTTAACACTCTCGTATGATTCCTCCCAAATACCAAACACTGACTTAATAGCCTTCCTTCTAGCATCGCAAGCTTTCATGTATGAAAAATTTATATTAAGCCTTACTTCAATTCAACCAATGATCTCCCTCATCTTAAGATCTATCTATTTTCTAATAATAGGAAGTATGAAGTTGCATATAAATTGAAATTTATACTAATGATGGCCTACAATAAGAATAGGCTTGTACTAGTGTGTTGGTGCTTCATGGATGAAAAATTTTGAATTCCACATAAACATTTTCTCAAAGAAGCATGCAAACGCCACAAACAGCCGGTTCTAGAGCTCTCATGTTCAATGCACAAAACTATAAACTTATGCTACATGAATGTAACAACCACAAACTGAACATTATTCATTATTGACCATTCTTATAATGCAAATAACATGTCTGATTTACTTTTGAAGCACATCTCCTCCATCAAGTCTTCTGGTATTGAAAATTTCTCTTTAACTTGATGCCCTACATTTGAATCATCAAAGGCAATATCCTTATCCCATTGTTGTGTAGTAAAACACGTTCCAACAAATTCATTAGTTGCAAACATGTCATCTTCGTTTCCCACTTGCCTGAAATAATAGCTCTATATGATGCTATGTATGTCAGCATGCACGACGACATTTTCCTTATGTATATCACAAGGCACTTTGTCATCTAGACCATGTCCCTTTGCACTAGACTTACTACTCAAAGTTTCATAACCTTCGTCAACCATAACATATGGTCAACTTGAGGTCATGTATGATGTTGCCATTACTGATTTTGATGTAACTGCATTAAAAGATTTAATGTTTACAATAATTTAGAAATAGATATATATACCTCAAATTTAGAATTATGAATTTCTAAGGATACTTATGGCTAGGGATGTAAAAATCAGGTCATAGGTCGGGTTCGTTCAAACCCGAAACTGACTCGACACTAGTTAACCTGACCCAACCTCACGGGTTGACACGTTGATCCGACCTGACCCATTTTTTCATTATCATTCAGGCACTGAGCAACACCGGCAGCGTCATCAACTAGACTCGATGTGACTTGCAACTCGACACGATCATACTAGATGTGACATGTGGCTCGACAACATGCAGGCAGACTCGATAGCATGACAACATTGGCAGACTCAACTCGAAGCTATACGAGAACTTTCTTATGCTTCTTTGTAGGTACACATTGCTTATGTACCCCTTATATTGAAAACTTCCTCCAAGAATGATAATTCATTAACTTTTAATGTAAGATTCTGAGTATCAAGCATTGTCACGTTCAACTCAACTTCCACGTGCATCCTCAGTAATTCTCTAGCAGTCTGAGATAGTACAATTTCACATTACTGCTCATCCTCAACATGCATAACAATAAAATCATTCCCCACCCACATATGACAAACTAACTGTTGACCTCTAATAGATAATCCAAAGAAAATAAAAAATAAATAAATGCCTCTGCCATACCTGCTCAAATCCCATGCATATTTATTGATGCCCATTCCGACACCTCCTATAGTACCTATCTTCTACAAGTGGCGCCAAAGTTGTTGCTTCACCCATACTCATCTCAATCCAGCGATAGATGCCCACATTAATAAAAGGTGACCGTATGAAACCTTCTGTGATCTTACACACACAGAACCTCCAATCGATCTCATACCTTCTTCCTTCCTAAGTTTTGAATGTGGGTCCCAATCCATGTTTGAGCTCGATAATCCATCAGTCTCTCTCTCTGCCTTAGCCGTCAAAGCTAACTCTAGCCGGCCTTCACCAAAATCCTATAGATCTCCAACCTCTTTCAACCACCTTGCCAAACCACTACACAATAGCAGTAGCAACTTGATCTTCTCTGACCAAATTCTCGAATCCAAACCCCCTAGCTCCATCGTCTCTCCTCTCTACAAGCTAAAACCCCTAGCCCAATTCACGCCCATTACCTTTTTCGACCAACTACTCCATCATTGCTCAACCTTTTGATCCATAAACCAAGCCCCTTTTACCCTGTTCATAGAAACTCACTTAGCTAAATACCCTTCCTCCCTACTTGATCAAATTGCCGCAAGTATAGCCCCATCTAACCCTTACCCAAAGCCTGCCCTAAGTTGACCCAGTCTAAGCCCTTTCTTAAACTCCTTTACTCAAAGTCCACCTCAAACACCTGACAAGCCTCACCAAACAATCACTCAACCCAAAGTTCATCTCACTTGATTGATACAATTTGCAAAAAAACTTTAAAAGAATAGGTATAAGATTGTGTCTATTATTATTATTGTTAGTCATGCATTGTTGTTGATTAGTATAATTAGTTTCTAATGCATAGTGATAGAGATAGTTATAATTATCAACGTTAATAGTAATAATCATTAATGTTATTAGTGAAGATTATTATTAGCACTACTAAAAATTATTGATATTAATTATAATAATAAATAGTTATTATAATTTCAATTATCATTATGATTGTAATAATGATATTATTGATATAAAAAAAGAAAATAATATAGAGAGATTTCAAAAAAAAAAAAAAAGAGCATTTTGTAAATTTGAGAGCCCACCTTCAACACTTGCAACACGACAAAACGACCATATATACACGCTTTTGTTAGCTTGGTGGGAGAAAGTGTGTCACAGTGCTAGCGACAAAGCGGGTGTCCAAAAGCCCCATTTCGACATTCATGGTGCACCGAAAAACAACCTATACACATGCCATTATTGAGCCTAGTGCGATGGAAACCCGATGCGGTGCCTACGGCGAGACGGGGTTACTTATAAGTACCCATATACGAGGAAATAATTATGCTTTCAAATAGGTGTCCTCGCTGACCCCATACACACTTTTATTAGCATGGTGGGAATGAAGACACGGTCGTGGTGTCTAAGGACACATATTATTCATGCTTTTGTTAGCATGGTGGGAAGGCCCAGACTCATATATTTTTCCTTTTAAATGGGGGTGATGCTGGGAGGCTGTCAGATTTTACAGTGATAGGGGACTTAGACTTAAGAAAATGATCATGAAATTTACTTTTATGAACTTGAACAAAATTTGAACTTAACCAATAACAACAAGTTGAGCAGAAGACTTATGGATTCGAACTGAAATGAATTAAACAAATGACCTAATTTGGGCTTAAATGAATAGTAGAATTGTGAACTTAAACTCGAACTAGAACAAATGCAAATAAGAGTTCTAACTTAAACTTTAACCAAAATGATAAGAAATTGAACTTTCAAGGACCATAGGAGAGTAAACAAAGAGAGAAGGTGCGGGATTTAGAGAGAGAAGGTGCGGGAATTTAGATAGAGAAACAAAATTTTGAATTTCTGTTTGGCGATAACGGTCGGCAAGTTGATGGAGGAGGACGATCGCCGGCTCATCGCCGGTGATCCTTCGAAGGATGATCGCAGAGATGAGGAAGTAGATTTGGTTCCCACCAAGATTGATTGTTCTCGTCATCCACTGAATTCAAATTTGGTGACGACGAAGATGAAAGATGACGGATTGGAGATTTTGAATTCAATTCAGATAGGAAATATTCCTCTAATGAAACGCCAAGGTGCTCTGGTTATCAATGAAGGTGCAGTTTCATTGCCTTCAAAGTTTTTACAGGTGGAAGGAAAAGGTAAGGCTGTGGTAGAATTGGGAGATTAGGTAACACCTAAAAGCGTGAAATCTTCGTTAATTTCTTCTGATAATACGTCATCTTCTTCTGGAATGAAGATTTTTGTTAGTCGATTTGCGAATTCGAATGCAATCCCTGGACTCTGTCACAGCGAGATAAATGAAGATTCGCAATTTCTGGTTAACAAAAATATCCATTCTGGTTTAAATAATGTTAGTAAATCAGATGAAGTTAAGATGAATGTTGAATTGCCTAAATCAATGGATTCTAGATCTATGAATCCTTGGAGTAGGAAGCCTTATATATGTGAGACCTCGTTCCCTTACTGTTCCTCTCTGATTTGGATTTTTTCTCTCAGGATCGTCCAGGACGATTTTAGATCGTCCAGGCCGATCGGCACTGTAGAAAATATCGGCCTGAGGATAGTTCTGGGAACCGTCCAGGACGATTTTTTTGGTCTGATCATCCCGGAATGATTTGGCGATCGGCCGGGCCGATCAGACAAATGATATATGAAAATCTGATCGTTTTGAGGAGAGAGAAAACATTTTTAAATCAAAATATCTGATTTGAGGAGAGAAAAAGAGAAAGGGAAAAAGAGGAAAACCTGGTTTTGGAGGCCACGGAGCGCTTTTCGTCCGACGCTGCTGTTGGGAAAAGTGAAGATCTCGTGGTAAGGACTCCGAACCCTATTTCTGTTTTCAAAGATATTGAGTTTTGACCGAGTTGTGATTTGTTTTGTGTTTTCGTAGTCGACTTTTCGACGTGATTTCTTATTGACACAACTTTCACCGCACAACTTTTGATATGTTATAGATACGATGATTGTACACGATTTGACTGTATTCTACGAAGATTTTACCGGTCGGAATTGATTCTACGCGATTTTAATCAAATAGAAAATTATTAGGACTTGATTTGATTTGATTTCTATAGGATAATAGTCTTATATTGATGTTATAGATATTCTATTGTAATTTGGAAGAATTTGGAAATTGTGCCTTTTTGCAGGATTTTTGTGTAAATTTGACCGACTGCCGTTACGCTGCCCGATTTTTGTAGATTTTCGGTTTTGCTTGAAATTGATAGATTAGATTGATGTGCTTATGATTATTGATATGATTGTTATAGATTGTATTAATATTGATTATTGAATTGATTATTGATTGATTATTGATACTGGGAAACACGTATAGCCTGGTTGAATATTGGTTGGAGATTGATATTGACCTGTACAGGATGGTGGGCCGACGGGCTTTCCTTTAAACCATTGATTATTGATATAACGATTGGGAGTCATAAGGAGTTTATAGAAATGCCGACGGGCGAAAAGAGTGACGACTCTTATTGATAGAACCAATGTACGGATCTACAACATCAATATGGATTCTACAACAGCAACATGACTAGTTGATTATACTTGTCCAGTATATAGTATTGAATTGCATGTTTACTGTATTTCTTTATGGATTCATTATTTTATAGATTCCTGCTTTATCGACTTTGATCGGATTTTCTAGTTCGTACGATTTCATTGATTTCACTGATTGATTGTTGTGCATCGATATTGAGCATTGATATAGAAATGGATGGATATAGATATTGCATTGATAGCATGGACATGAATAGTATAGAATCATTGATACTGTCGCCTATAGATTCATTGATTTCTGCTTATAGATTTACTGTTATTACTGTTTTCTGCACCGTATTGACTGCTACTTGGATTCACTGTTAGAATAGATTGAGATTTATCGTACTGCTTTCCTCATATTGATTTCATTGAATAGATTTGATTAGACCGCATTGATTTGATTTGATAGCGATTGATTTAACGGATTGATTGATTCGACGACTTGATTGATTTGACGAATTGACTGATTTCCTATTGTGTACGGATTTCTTCGAGATTGACATAGATTTATTGAGTTGATTTATCGATCGTCTACCGTTGCATTGACTGATTTTATTGACTATTGGATTTTTGTATTGCATAGATTCATTGACCATTGACTGATATTGATTTGATTGACTGACATGCATATTGATAGCATAGCCGTGCTTTGATTTCAGTTATAGGTATTAGGTGACCTGCTGGGCTTTGTAAAGCTCATTATATGTGGTTGATATTTTCAGGTCAGGGCAAGGGAGCGGAAGATAATAATTGATCCAGATCTTCAGGTTTTTGTCTTTTGATTGATAGTGATTCTTTTGTACTCAGGATAGATTTCAGAACTGGTGATTGTAGTGTAGTTCCTGAGTATTGTACATGACTTTTGAGATATGAATCGGCTTGTATATTGATGTTTTAAATTTCATAGATGTCTGATAGACTACTTAATTGAAGGTTTTAGATAACTCTGGTAAATTGTTTGGGAAATAGATTGACATTCTTTCCAAGTTAGATCTTGGGGCATCACAATATAAAATTGGATTTCAAAGAAGATGAAGTGGTTTTGTCAGATGATGGAATAGCTGTAAATCTTAATATGGAGTTAGAGGAATTAAACTCTAAAAAACTTTCTAAATCCTTGGTTATTAAGGTATTCGGAAAGGATATTCCTCCTCAAATGGTGGCATGGGAACTACGAAAACAATGGAAGCAATTTGGTCAATTCCATTTTACAACTCTAGGAAGTGGATGGTTTTTATGTTTTTTTTTTCTACAAATGAAATGGTTGATGGTGTTCACTCGGGAGGACCTTGGTTCGTTAATGAACACATAATTGGGATGGAGAAGTGGTCTCCGGATTTCAAATCTTCTTCGACTAAGGGTCTTTTTTCTCCTATATGGATTAGATTGCCACATCTACCTCTCCAATGCTGGGATGAAAGAAATGTTGCTTGTATTGCTTCTAGAGTTGGAAAACCGTTAATGTTAGATGGAAATATGTTCAATTGGGGAAGAAGAGAATTTGCTAGAATTAGTGTGAGAATTCAATTGGATCAACCACTTCCTTTAGGAGTATGGGTGGGCAGCTTGTGTTGAAGGTATTTTCAAAAGGTGGAATATGAAAAGATTTCAAATTTTTGTTTTTCTTGAGGAAAAATAGGGCATGTGGAGAAGGATTGTGTAAATTTGAAAGGAACACATAAGGAGAAGGAGGTGACTCATGAAGATACAGAAGATGTCAACAAGGCAAGGGAGATATCAAATTCCAAAGACACTTCTTATGGTCCTTGGATCTTGGTCAATAACAGGAAAAAGAGATTCACAAATCAAAGCAACAAATGGATGTATCCTAACTATTCCAATGCTCTAAAGAGATCAGTTGCATCAGTAATTAAAATTGACAAAGCTCAAGGTTTCATTAATAAAGAAGTATCTCATAAGGTACCATAATTAATAAATCCTACTTCCTTGCAATTAGAAGAAGGAGAAATTAGGAATTCTGTTTTGTCTCATGAGACAAACAATGTGGGAAAGGGTTGCTTGCGAACTCAGGTAGATCCTAAGGGAATACCTGCGAACTCAAGTATTCCCTATCAAGGTTCAGATGTCAAGAATCAGGAGGTTGTTATGGAGCAGCTTAATCATCAAAGTTCTAATGGAACAGGTATCATTTTAAATCCTGTTATCAGTACCCATTCTGTTCTGGATAAAAAAATTCTCTTGGAACCAATTGTTGAAATCACATATTCAGATCAAAGTTTGAGTGATATTAATAGTAAAAACAACTTTTCTATACTATTAAATGATCATGAGGAAAATGATAATACTACTGAAGAAACATTGGCTGAAAAAAGTTTACAAGAAAAGGAAACAGAGATAAAAGCTGAAAGAAATTCTAATACTAGAACAGTTATGGAGGAGATTCCTGCTATTGAGGAAGTTAAGTTCAAGCTGCAAAAAGAATTAAAGTCATTGGGGAATAATTCTTTAAAATCTAAAACAAGGAAAGGTGATCCCAAGAATATTTGTAGTGGGTCCATTCCCACTTCAAAGAAAAAATGAGTTCGCTTATTTTTTTGAATTGTAGGGGGGCTAGGAAAGTGGTGGCCTCCAGATATCTAAAAGAAGTGGTGAAAGAAAATGATGCTTTATTTGTGGGAATTATGGAAACTAAGGTTTCCTCTATGGAAATCAAGAAGTTTATTGGTGAGCTGTGGGATTTTTTCCTGTATCCGGCTGCTGGCTTATCATGTGGTATATTGGTCTGTTGGAGACAAGACTTAGCAATCTTTGAAGTTATTGAAGCCAATGAAAAAGTAGTGGTAGGTAAACTGAAAATAAAAAATCATCAAACTTGGATGATTGCATCAGTCTATGGAAGCAGAAATAACAGCAAAAGAAAAGAACTTTGGAATAATATGGAAAATTATTGCAATGATGATTATCCATGGATTATAGGAGGAGATTTTAATTGTATAATCTCTCAAGATGATAAAAGAGGTGGTAGAAAGTTTGTCCATAATCAAGGATCACAAGATATGATCTCATTCATGAATAGAGGAGACTTACATGAAGTTGGGTACTTGGGCCCTAGATACACGTGTTGTAATAACAAAAAAATGGAGGAAGAATATTGGAAAGGGTGGACCGATGTCTAATCAACAATGCTGCTCTAAATCTTCTTCATTCAGCGGTGGTTAAGCATCTAACAAGGATAGCATCGGACCATTGTCCAATTGCTATTAAAATTTTGAAGTCCAGAATTACAAATAATAAGAAGTTTGCATTTGAAGATACATGGCTGTCTTACAAAGGCTCTTATGCTATTATTTTAGCTGCCTGGAGCAAAAAATCAAAAGGCTCTGCTTCTGATATGTTGAATACTAAGTTCAAAAGGACTTTGAGGTCTCTATTCTTTTGGAATAGAGAAAAACATAAAAAGTTGTCTGATTTGAAAGATAAACTAAAAATGGAAATTATGGATTTACAAAAGGAAGAAACGGAAATGGGAGGATTATCTGATCTCAAAATCTGCATATTAAGATCTAAAATTGCTGAATTCAACAACACTTTGGGAAGACTTAGTATGTGGTGAAAACAAAGAGCTACAATTCAATGGTTAAAAGAAGGAGATACTAATTCCAAATTCTTCCATGCTTATGCTTCGGCTAGGAGAAATACCAATAGTATTAAAGGGATAAAAAATGAAGAGGGGATTATCTGTGAAGACAATCAAGACATTGAAGATACTTTCATCAGATACTTCAACAGCAAATGGAAATACAGGAGTTGTAGCATGAACGGTTGGCCGGAACCTTCTAATAAATTGGATGAAGAAGATTGCAAAGTACTCAGCAAAGATTTCACTTTGAACGAGCTAGAGGAGACTATTTCAAACTTGGGAGCTAACATATCACCAGGTAAAGATGGTATAACATATTCTTTTATTAAAGCTTATTGGTTTATCATTAAGAATGATGTGTGGTCAGCCATAAAAGATTTCTTCAATTCGGGTATGCTGTGTCCTGTTTGGAAGGAAACCAGTGTGATTTTGATTCCCAAAACTGCTTCTCCTTTATCTCCTGATAATTAACATCCAATTAGCTTGTGTAACACCATATACAAGATTGTGGCTAAGATGATACTAAATAGGATGAGTTTTGTTCTTCCTAAAATCATTTCTAGTGAACAATGTGCTTTTATCAAGGGAAGATCCATGACTGATCAAGTACTTCAAGCTCGAGAAGTGTTTAATAAATTTAGACATTCTAAAGCTAAAAAAGGTTGGGTAGCTATCAAAGTTGATATGAAACAGGCCTATGACAGCATGTGTTGGGCTACTTTGGAAAAAGTGATGGATTGGTTTGGGTTTCCTAAACCCTTTTCTAAAGTTATTTTGGAATGTGTTGTTAATCCAAAGTTTTCTATTTTAATCAATGGTGAAAGTTCAAAGTGGATTAAGGCTCACTGTGGTTTTAGACAAGGGTGCCCCTTGTCTCCTTTCCTTTTTATCATGTTCTCTCAACTATTGAGTGAAGAAATTGGGAATAGAGGCAAAATAATTGGTTTGAAAGTTTGTCCTAATGGACCTTTAATTTCTCACTTAATGTATGCTGATGGCATTTTGATCTTCTCAAAAGCTAATAAGGTTTGTTTGAAGAAAGTTAACAAAATCTTGAAAAATTACTGCACTTGGACTGGACAGAAGGTGAACTTGAATAAATCTGCGGTTATATTCAACAAAACTGTGAAGAAAAGAGAATGTAAATCTCTTCTCAGGATTACTAAAATGAAAATGGTGAAAGAAATGGAGTATCTAGGAGTTAAAATTGCTCTTAGAAGATTGGTTAAAGCAGATTTCAACAAAATAATTGAGAGATTAGCGGCCAAATTGAATATATGGGGTACAAAGTTTATTTCTCTTGCAGGCAAAGTTACTTTGATCAATTCCTCAGTGCTTTCGTTAACTACTCATCAAGCCAGCCACTCTTTGATACCTTTGAGTATTTTATATGAAGTAGAAAGGATGTGTAGAGATTTTTTTTGGAATAAAAGAGATGGTAGTTATGGCATGCATTTTATTTCATGGAGGACAATGTGTAAACCAAAAGATAAAGGAGGCTATGGAGTACAGTCCTTAATAGAAAAATTAGGACCATTAAGGTCTAAACATGCTCTGAATTTTATCATGAAGCCAAATACTCTTTTAAATGTAGTCTTAAGAGCAAGATATGGGAATGTATTGTGGAATGGAATTAACTGCAATAACGCTCTTCTTCCTGGAAAATAATTCAAAATGGTGCAGAATTCTTACTTCCGGTGATGAGATGGAATATTTCAAATGGAGAGTATATTGATACTTTCAAAGATATATGGATTCTGGATAAATCGTTAGAAAAATGGCCTACCTTTGTCTCTATTATTGAACCAGATTTCAGCCAAGCCTCAGATTTCATAACTGATGAGAATTGGGATGTTGGTAAATTAAAAACCTGTTTTGGTGAATTACTCATCAGTTTGATATGTTCTATTCCTATTTATTTAGAACATTCTGAAGATAACATGGAATGTATTAGAAAGATATCCGGCAAATCTATTGCAACTATTATTTATGAGAAGAAGTTTGAAGATGTCAATGAAGATGAAATATTCAAATGGAGGAAGATAGTAAAGTTAAAGCCTAAAATTGATATGTTCTGGTAGAGAATTAGTAAGAACGGTATCTCAACACTTGAAATGCTTTCATACAGAATAATTGTAGAACAAAACTGCTGTCCAAGAGGATGTTCGGAGGTTGAAAATACATAACACATTGTTGTTAAATGTGTATTAATAAAGAAAGTGTTGAAGCTACTGACAAAATGGAATTTTTGTATTCCTGAATTTGAATCATTGGAGGAATGCTATCAGGTACTGAACAAATTGGCTAATCATAATCCTTTTTTAGGAAATCTTCTCTGCTCTGTTATTTTCTTTTGCTGGAAAAGTAGAAATCAATTGGTCCATGGTGGTTGTGATGATAGCAGATCTTTTATAGCTCATAGATCGCTCATTCAGTTGATTTCATCTTTTAATACCTGTCTAATTCGTGAAAACTGGGATGCTAATCAGCTTTTAAAGCTGTCTCAATCTTCTTGGCATCCTCCTCCTCCGGGTTGGATCAAGGTTAACATTGATGCTTCTATTTTTCTCAACAATAGTACTGGCATTGGAGGTATTTTCAAGGATTGCAAAGGTAGAGGTGTTGCTATGTTCGGGTTTCATACTAATCATTGTGATATTGCTAAAATGGAACTATTAGCAATTTTATCTTTGAGAGATCATATCAAAGATTGGATGCTTGAAGCCAAAGGTATTGTGATTGAAGGTGATAATTTTAATGTCATCAAGATCTTTCAAAACGCCTTAAAGAATAATAATTGGAATCATAATGAATTTCTAAATCCTAAGGATTTAGATTTTCTTTTCAATTTTAAGGAAGTCATTTTTTCTTTTGCTAATAGGAATTGTATTAAATTAGCTCATTCTTGTGCTAACTATGCTCATTTCTCTACCTTTTTTTGGGATGATTTTTCTAGTGATAAAGTTCCTCCTTCAATTCTAGATTTGTTGAAGGAGGAATCTTCTTGTAAGTAGTTTGATTGGTTAATAATATTTGTTGCTCTTTACAATCTTCAAAAAAAAAAAAAAGGACCATAGGAAATTTGGATGAATGTAGAAGACTCATAATGAGTTTGAATTCAAGCATGAACTAAACATAGAACTTAAACTTTCAAGAAGATAGGGGACTTGAGCACACGAGAAAGATCCATTTTGGTCACAAACTTAAACTTAATTTGAACTTGGAAAAAAAAGAAAGAAGAGATTAATCAATAAAGAAGCTTGATTTGAAAAGTGACATCAAATTTTAAATGGAATGGTAAAGAGTTTTAACTCCAATTTGAATGTGAATCCTAATTAAGGAAAGTTTTAATCTTTTAAATCTCATGCAAGCAAACAATGACTTATGGTGGACAATGATGCTGCAAACACAAATTGCTTAAAAGCGATATAAAAGTTATAAATGATATAACATGATTTTGTAGAATGCTTTTGATGGACAATAAACTTGCTTATAGACGACAACAATTGATTCACAATGTTCATCTGAATCATGCAATTTGATGATTTGAAATGATTGTGATAGATGTGGGGATTTGTGATGAATGAAGAATAAGCTGTCAAGAGGCAAGTAAGCAAGAAAGGATAAAATAAATTATCTCAGGCCATTATAACAAATCAATCTGCATGTAATGATCAAATAAAGAAGAATAAAATATGCCCAAAACTAGTAGCTTGAAGATTCCCACCAGGCTTAAAGCTTCATGCCAAATGGGATATGAATATTGGAAAAATAATGATCTTCAGGGAGCTTTCTAAAGTCGCCTTCAAGAATGGAAGATCCATGATGTGTACAACTAACCACATATGGATGATAATAGAAGATCATACAATGTTAAGCTCATAAGCAAAGCTTGAAGATTTAATATCCCTAAAAGTCATGGTGAGTAGGAAAGCCAACAGTAATTGTTAATGTCATTGACAATAATATTGTGGTAAGTATACATGTCCTTTCCCTACAAGAACAGAGAGATGCTGACATTAAAGGGCTTAGAGGATGATAATTATTGAGATTGTTGCAAATTAGTTCTTTATTGTTGATATTCTTGCAACATGTTTGCTTTTGATGATTCCAAATATTATTATTTTAATTATTATTTCTCCTAACATATTTTGGATGCACTACTTTCTTATTTGTGTGTACTAACATTTCGGGAAAATTATAATCTGGATTGTTGAAGACTTCAAATCAGATCAGTTTAAAAGTTTATCATATATGAAGTATGTATTTTTTATTTTATTGAGTATGAGAGAGTGTGATTACAATTGAGTAATTGTGCACACACACACAGGGGGTGAGATAAAAACTTGAATTTTTGAAACTAATTGTACTGTACAAATTAACTTCATACGAGATGATTTGTTCAGTTATTTTCCCAGATGAGCAATCATATGAACAAAAATGAAAATTTTCTAAAGTATAAATTGTATTGTACGAACATAGTTCGTACATGCCTTCACGAGTACGAAATGGACGGGTTTCTGGTCACGTAAAAATAATTTTCTAAGTATGGATTATACTGTACAAACACAGTTCGTACGTGCCTTCCAGAGTATGAAATGGACGGGTTCTTGAACGCATTAATTTTTTTTCTAAGTATGGATCGTACTGTACGAACATAGTTCATACATGCATTCAAGAGTATAAAATTGTTAGGTCCATTTTTATCCCAACCTTTTATCCCTATAAACTTGAAATTTTTATAACTAATTGTACCAAATGATGATGTCATCATTTGTACGTCATCCAGAGTACAAAATATTGGGGTTCCTTTTTGTACAGATGAAATTTAAAAATTTACTAAATGTTCATCCCGGACGAATTTGGTTAGTACCGAGCGATGATCATATACGAAACGATTTCATACTAATTCATAATAGGTTCATATGCAACAGTTTTTAAACTGTTCGTATGTATAAAATTTGATCGTACTATATAATTGTGTACACTCTAAATTAAAATTTTCAATTTTTTGTATGGTTTTTTGTGTCTTTATTATAAAAAGTTCACTAAAACTGATAGGAAAAAGTCTTGTCTTTTTTATTTTTCAAGGGCAATTGAAAGAGAGAGTGTGAGAGTGTGTTTGAGAGAGATTTCTTGCTAGTGGAGTGTGAAGAGTTCACAAGGTTACTCAAAGGTAAGGATCTCTGTGTGATTTTTATTTTTCACTCTTCCTCTTATCTTTCTAGATTGGTCGTGAGAAGATCTGATTCTCTGTCGTCACTTGGAGGGTGTGAAAGGACGACAGCTCTCTGCCGACACATGGAGAGTGTGAACAACCGATGGTTCTCTACTGACACTTAGAGAGTGTGAAAGGATGACAGTTCTCTTCCTATACTTGGAGAGTGTGAAAGGACGACAGTTCTCTGTCTATACTTGGAGAGTGTGAAAGGACAACGGTTCTCTGACGCAGTGAGGATTGGTGGAAGAGAGTTTTATAAAGGCTTCTCCACCTTGCTGTAAGGGCAAAAGAAGAGACACTTTTGGTAATAGTGCAATACCTGACGAGGGAGTCTTCATGGAGTGGATATATGTCGTGTTTGACCTAACCACTGTAAATCTTTAGGTCATTTAAATTTTGGCATTTTATTTACTGCAAGTTTTTATTCAGTGGTTGAAAAATTTATTTTCAAATATTATCAATTAACTTACTATGAATCTTTAAAGGTTTTCAATTTTAAAATCCAAGAGTAATTTTTAAAATTATTAATTCACCCCCCCCTCTTGGTTAGCCTTAGGACATTAGCTTAGGATTAACAACCTAATCAAGATTCAACAATTGGTATCATAGATGATTTTAAAATAGGTTTAAACTACTTTTTGAAAAATGAGCATGATTAATTTTGGAAACCGAAACACACATGAAGGATACTCGATCACTAGACCTCGGTCATTTGATAATATCCCTTTTGATTTTTGGAAATCACCCATGTCTACATTTTTTTAGTCACTAGATTTTCGTATGTGGATTTTAGTTCAAGAATGGTATACAAAACCTACTAGATTGGTTAATGGCGTTAGAGTTAAAACACCCTTTAATTGCTGACTGGACTGTAGAATAATATGACTTAGCACAGTTAAATGCTAAATGCTTAAACAGTTTCTTTTGTGCAATTAAGTCAGAATATTACATGCGAGTTTCCACTTACAAAAGTGGAAAGGATATATGGGATAAACTTTGTATTACTTATGAAGGGACTAATGAAGTAAAACAATCTAGACTAAACATCTTATTACATGACTATGAATTATTTTGCATGAAATCAAATGAATCCATTTCTAAAACGTATACAAGATTCACTCATATAGTCACTTCTTTGCATGCATTAGGTAGGGAATTAACAAATAATGAATTATTGAATAAAATACTTCATTATTTTCCTACTACTTATGATGCTAAAATAACTGCAATTACAGAGTATAAAGATTTAAATATTTACTCTATTGAAAATCTTCTTGGATCACTAATTTCTTACGAGCAAGGAGTGAGTCAAAGAAAGATTGATGCAGGAGAACAATGAAAGGAGAAGAACATAACATTGAAAGTGGAGGAATCAGAGAGTGATCAGTCATAACCTGAGGATGAGGAAGACATTGATTTGATGATTTGGCAATTCAGAAGCTTTCTTAAAAGGAAGCAGAGGAGATGCCTATAGTGGTATAGAGGTAAGTTTAATAAGAATGTTAAGGTTTTTAATGATGTGATTTGCTATGAATGCAGGAAACCTTGATATATAAAATTGTATTATTCCAATCTCAAAGCCACTCCTAGCAAGGAGAAAGTAGAGGAGAGAGCAAATGTGAAGAAGGGCAAGAAGAGATTTCAGAAAGCTTTTTGGGCGGACTCAACTTCAGATTCATCAGAAACAGATAAGGAGGAACAAGTCACCAACTTGTGCTTAATGGCCGATAATCTTGACCAGTCAGATAAAGAAAATGTATGTGACTTGACCTATAATGAATTGTTAGAAGTTTCTAAAAGAATTCATGATGCATATAGAAAGCTTAAGAAAATGCATGCTAGTTTAAATCTTGAAATGTTAGAATTGCAAGAGAGTATGAAATCCTTAGGAAAGATCACACATTGATCGATAACAGCCACATGAGTTT
This sequence comes from Dendrobium officinale, assembly GCA_019514585.1. Taxonomy (NCBI): domain Eukaryota; kingdom Viridiplantae; phylum Streptophyta; class Magnoliopsida; order Asparagales; family Orchidaceae; genus Dendrobium; species Dendrobium officinale. Next base: position 26,562,170 of record CM033699.1, on the reverse strand, counting down.
ACTTGATGAATTTAATGACTTGAATACAAAGAATGATCTTTTAAAATTATCCTATACTTAATTGGTAAAGGAATTTAAGGATTTTAAGGATAAATCAGAAAGTAGAGAGCATTATTTGAATTATAGTAAGAATGTGCTAAAAGATTTAAACACATTTCTTAATTTTAAAGTACAATATCTTGAGGAAAATAGGATACCCCCAACACTTAAATATTTTACAATTCCTATTTTGAGGTCAAAATTTTAAAACCCATGAAGAGACATATTTACTATAAAATTTAAGAAACCCATTTCCTGGAGTAAAATGTTATTCTTGTGGCATATTTAGACATAAAGCACAGACTTGTACCTTGGATAAGAAAAATCATTTAATATGGAAACCTAAGATGCATAAACATAGACATATCATACATGAATCTAGTTTTATTTTTCCAAAAGGAGAATCAAAACTTGTTTGGGTTCCCAAGTCTAATGTTTGATAGTTTTACTGGCACGCTTTCATATAAGGCCTCCTGAGAGCATTTTGTACCTGGACTGTGGTTGCTTAAAGCATATGATTGGAGACACTACAAAATTTATATCGCTGGAAGCTAGAAGTGGAGGCAGGGTACATTGAAATATCACCACTAGGAAAGTAGTTGGCACATGTATGATCATAAACTTGCAATTTTTTTTTTTAAATATGTCACTTGTAGAAGGCTTAAGGCATAATCTATTGAGTATTAGCCAGCTATATGATAAAGGATATAGTGTAAATTTTTTTTATTAGTAGCTGCATATTAAGCCTAAATAAAATTTTTGTTTTGCATGAAGTAAGGGTAAATAATGTTTATATGCTAGATATGAATTGTATTAAAACTTATAATACTTTTTGTTTGAAATCTACTTCTGATGAATCATGGTTATGGCATAGGAGACTTTGTCACTCTAGCATGAAAAACCTTAGGAAAATTACCCAAAAGAATTTGGTAAGAGATATACCAAAACTAAACTTTACTAAGGATGACCTTTGCAATGCATGTCAATTAGGAAAATAGGTGAAGTCCTTTTTTCATTCCAATAAGGATCTTAGAACTAGTAAACCTTTAGAGATTTTACATATGGATCTTTTTGGACCGGTTGGAACTATGAGTATAGGAGGGAAGGTATACAGATTTATGATTGTAGATAAGTTTTCTAGATTCACTTGGGTTAAATTCTTATATCATAAGAGTGAATCATTTGAGAAGTTTAGAGATTTTTTGACTTGGATTTAGAAGAAATTAGGGTGTGAGATTTTGACAATCCAAAGTGAACATGGAGGAGAATTTGAAAATGAGAGATTTGAGGATTTTTGTAAAGAAAAGGAATTAATCACAATTTATTTTGCACCTAGAACCCCTTAGAAGAATGGGGTAGTCGAAAGAAAAAAACAAAACATTAATTGAAGCTGCTTGAGCCATGTTGGCAGAATATTTACTTCCTAAATATTTTTTGGCTGAAGCGATTAGCACTGCATGTTATATTACGAATATGGTGAACATTAGATCAAAATTAAATAAAATACCCTATGAGCTTCTTAAGGGGAGAACACCTAATTTATTATGTTTGCACATTTTTATATGCATGATGTTCATAAATTAATGAAAAATTTAGTTTAGGAAAATTTAATCCAAAATAAGATGAAGGAATTTTTCTTGGATACTCTAGTATTGGAAAATCTTATAGAGTATTTAACAAAAGAACTTTGGTAGTTGAGGAGACCACACATGTTGTATTTGATGAATACAAAATTTTGGAAGAGCCAAATTTGGAAGAGGATGAAATAGAAAATAACTCCCAAATGATTGATAAGATTGTTTTGGATGAAAATTTGGAGATAAGAAACCCTTTGCCTAGAGATTTGAAATTTTCTAAAAATCACCCTAAGGATTTGATTTTAGGAGAACCAAGTGAGGGTGTTAGGACTATGCATGGATTAAGAAAAGAAATTAATCATTTTGCCTTTATTTCAATAGTAGAACCCACAAATATAATTCAAACACTTTCAGATGAATTTTGGATTTGGTAATGCAAGAAGAATTTAATCAATTTGTAAGAAATGAAGTTTGGGAATTAATTGCAAGGCCAAATGATCAAAGTGTAGTTGAAACTAAGTGGGTATTTAAGAATAAAATAAATGACTCAGGAGTTGTTGTTAGAAATAAAGTTAAATTGATGGCTAAGGGGTATAATCATATTGAATGGATTGATCTTGAGGAGACTTTTTCCCCTGTAGTGAGACTTAAAGCAATTAAGGTTTTATTAGCCTTTGCCTATTTTAGAGGATTCAAATTGTTTCAAATGGATGTTAAAAGTGCCTTTTTGAATGAGGTGATTGAAGAAGATGTTTATGTTGAACTACCTCTAGGTTTTGAAAATTCAAAATATCCAAATCATGTTTTTAAATTAAAAAAGGCATTGTATGGATTGAAAGAGGCACCTAGGGCTTGGTATGAGAGGTTGAACACTTTCCTACTTGAGAGATCTTTTGAAAAAGGAAGTGTGAACACCACTCTCTTTTTGAAGAAATTGGGAGATGATATAGTCATTGTACAAATTTATGTTGATGATATCATCTTTGGATCTATAAATAAAATTTTTTTTGATGATTTTTCTAAAACAATAAGTAGTGAGTTTGAGATGAGTCTAATGGGAGATCTGAGTTACTTTCTAGGTCTTAGCATTAAGTAAATTGAAGAGGGAACATTTCTTAGTCAGTTGAAGTATGTTAAGGACATCCTCAAGAAGTATGAAATGGACAATGCTAAACAAGTTAGTACGCCTATGAGTTTCTCAGTTCAGTTATATAAGGACCCAAAGGGAAAAATCTATTGATCAAAAGAATTTTAGGGGAATAATTGAATCTTTGTTTTAAGGTACTGCTAGCAGAACCAATATTATATTCAGTGTTCATTTGTGTGCTAGATTTCAATCAGATCCAAAAGAATCATAATTGACAGCAGTAAAAAGTATTTTGAGATATCTATTAGGAACTCAGAACTTAGGGATTTGGTGTCCTAAGTTTAGCTTTTCATTTGAAATAATTGGATATTCAGATTCATACTTTGTAGGTTATAGGGTTGATAGAAAGAGTACATCTGAAACTTATCAATTTATAAAAAATTCTTTAATTTCTTAGTCCAGTAGAAAATAGAATTCAGTAGCCCTATCTACTGCTGAAGCTGAATGCATTGCCTTAGGAAGTTATGTGGCATAGGTTCTTTGGTTAAAATAATAGTTGATTGGTTTAAGATTTTCAATATGCATAATTCCAATTTATTTTGATAACACTAGTGCCATTTGAATCTCAAAAAATCCTATTCAACATTCAAGAACTAGACATATAGACATAAGGCATCATTTCATTAGGGATCATGTATCCAATGCAGAAATTGAATTGAACAATTTTTATATTAAAAATTAACTTGTGGATATTTTTACAAAATAACCAGCCTTTGATACTTTTAACACATTTAAAATAAGGCTAGGTGTGATCGATCTTAATGCTTAATTAAAAATTTTTCTGTAAATTTGATATGTGTTTTTGTGTGATTTTCTGTTTTGTTTTTAATGTGATTATTTTTGTTTTGTTTTTGTGTGTTTGTTTATAATTTTGCTTTTTATATTTTTGTGAGTTTGGGACATGTTATTGACACATCAAAATTCTTGTTTCTAAACGATCGTGATGATTTTGTAAGTGTTCTATTTGTACTATACAAAATTATTTTCGTCCTATATGAATTCTGTAGCATGTCGATCGTTGCTTTGAACCGATTGCATAAAGTTTTAATGTTTCAATACATATCATACTGTACGATATTTATATCATCCCAAACAATTTTTATTACTTCGTTTGTACATATGTAGATGGTTATACGGGCATAATCAGTTATTATAACCGATCATACATACAAACTTTTAGTTCATACATATTAACCATGTGTCACTCGGTGTGGGGGACGAACCTAATTATCTTTAAAATGATCTTAAATAACCGATCGTCCCAGACGAACACTTGTTCATCTGTACGATTGTTTGGTCAAAAAGCTTGTACAAAAGGACGCTTCGTAACTTGAGTGATTACAAAAAGTCATTTCATTTTGAACGTATTTATTCGTACATACAAAATTGATTTCGTCATGTATGAACCATCAATCGTACAGTACGAAACCTTTTCGTATGTACGAAAGATCATATTTTCTTTAAATACAAGGGCTTTAGAATTCATTTTCATTCACTTTAATAGCCTCTTCCAATCCTTCTCAACTTAGCAATGGCCAGTTCTAGCAAGCAGGGTAGACTCATTAAGGGATCATCTTCCAGAAGTGGAGACAGCAACTTTCTTTCTAGAACAAATGAGGATTCTTTCCTTAGGTTTGTCTCTGCCAAAATTACTCATTCTAGAATCCTACTTCAAGAGGATATCCACTTTCAAGTGATGCCTATTTTTTCCACCACTCAATTTGCTTTTATCTTGACTTTAATTCATGCCTATAACAAAGAACCTTTCATCATTTTCTTGCAATCATGTATTTTAGTTATGATGAGAATAGGATAAGATCTTACGTCCTGAAGAAAAGGGTAGAAATCACTGAGGAAGATTTGGGAACCATTTTGCATTTAAGAACTCAAGGAGTTAGAGCTCACATAATGACTTCAAAATCTGATTTTGGCTGGTCTGAAATAAACAAAGTTCTTAGAGGGATTGAGCAAGTAAGTCATTTGACGCCTATACTTTAAACCAAAATGCAATAGTCATTCAGCATGTCCTTAGAACTGTCATAATTCCTAAAGCTGCTGACCGTATTAACATTACTCCTCTTATGTCCACTGTTACATATCTTATCATGACTGGACAACAAATTGATGAAGCCCAACATATTATTGAATATATTCATGGGCTTTCTGAAATTAGTCATGTATCTCATAGGAGGAAGAATACTATTGCCTTAGGACATCTTGTGACTTATATTTTATAGAAGAAGTACAATCTTGCTCATCCTGACCCACAACTTGAATTGCCAATCTACTTTACAGATGCTTCATTTTGTGCACTTTTTGGGAAAGATGGCAATGCAAGTGAGGATTCTGAGGAAGAAGGGTGAGCTCCAGCACCTGCACCTGCGCCTGCTCATGGACCTAATTTTTAAGAGATGGTGCAACACTTTAATTGACTAGAGTGTCATTTTGATTAGCGCTTTGATCAAATTCACGCTCATCTACACTGGCAGGATGCTTAGTACTAGCAAGACATGGGGTGGATTCGAGGACAGTTCAAATCCATGAACATTAATGTAGCTATGATGAATAACTATTTTTCTATCTTTAATCAACCTCCTCCTCCAGACCAGGGCCCTTCTAATTTTTAGATGTACTTCTTGTGTGCTGTATTTGTCAGTCATTTGAGATGTGTTTATCTTTGTGATGTTTTCGATGCTTTGAGCACTAGTCTTATTTTTAGATCTTTAATGATGTTGTTGTTATGTTATCTTGTTTTGAGATATATGATATTATATCAGTTATGCTTTATTGCATTAGAGCTTTATATTGATATCAATAAAAAATATTTGTTTTGTTCAGTTGATTTTGTTTCTTATTTGAAATATTAGTTTGTCTATATGTTAATCCTATCTTAATTGATCTGAAAAGTGCTATAAATTAAAAAGCAATATAAAAATTAATTTCATTATGAAATTTAATATTTCAACATTTTTAAGTTAATTTATGACTTGATCAAGTTAAGGAAATCAATCTTATGTTCTTTTTAGGCAAACATAATTCATAATATTATTATTGCAATTTTGATGCCTTACTATTTTTTATTTCTCTTTTTAATATAGTTATTCTTGTAATTAGATAAATTTGATTTTTTTAGATTATTAATTTTGGAAAGATCAATTATAAAAAGGAGGGAAATGTACAATGTGTACAAAAATTGAAAGAATACGTAATGGTTCGTAAATTGAAAAGAGGCACAAAATTAGCCCAAATATAAAAAGATGCACAAAGTGTGCCAAAAAATATTTGAAAGATGCGCAATGTCGCATATTGATAATATTCTTTCCTCTATCTTTTAATCTTCAAACTCAAATCAATCTAATTTTCAATTATATTTTCTATTGAAAATTGAAATTATCTAATTTTCATTTCATCACTTTTGTAATAATTTTCTTTATCTAAATTGTCTAGAATGCTTCATGACTTTGGTTAACTTTTCTTGTCTATGTTATACCTTAATTTAAATGTTTTTGAATCTTATTTTCTCAACTAATGAACATTAACTTTGTTATTGCAATTATAGTTCAATATCTTTCAAGATCAATTTCTAAGGTTTCTCATATGACTTCGTTCATTTCAAATCGTTCTTCTTCCCTTTTTGTTGTTATCAAAAGGGGGGGGGGGGGGGGGAGAATATTGTTTGCTTGTTTTCTTTTGATTGTTTTTGGTATATTATTATTATTTTGGTTGTTGTGTTAGTGTTGTTTTTGTGTTTTGTTCTTATTTTATTTTTGTGTGTTTTAAAATTTAAATAAAAAAATGATTTGTTCTTAACAAAATTCCCTTATATTCACATGTTTATTCATTAAGGGGGAGTTAAGGAGAATTTTAGGGTATTTAATTTTATTTTAAATAATACTTATTTTGTCATCATAAAAAAGGGGGAGATTGTTGAGATTGTTATAACTTAGTTCTTTATTGTTTATATTCTTGCAACATATTTGTTTTTGATGATTTCAAATATTATTATTTTAATTATTATTTCTCCTAACATATTTTGGATGCACTGCTTTGTTATTTGTGTGTACTAACATTTCAGAGAAATCATACTCTAGATTATTGAAGACTTCAAATCAACTCACATTAAAAATTTATCGTATATGAAGTCTGTATTTTTTATTTTATTGATTTTGAGAGAGTGTGATTGTAATTGAGTAACTATACACACACATTCACAAGGGGGGAGATAAAACTTGAATATTTGAAACTAATCGTACTGTATGAATTAACTTCGTACGAGATGATTTGTTCAGTTATTTTCCTAGACGAGCATTCATACAAATAAAAATGAAAATTTTTCTAAAGTATAAATCGTACTATACAAATATAGTTCATACATGCCTTCATGAGTATGAAATGGATGAGTTTCTGGTCATGTAAAAATAATTTATTAAGTATGGATCATACAATACAAACACAGTTCATATACATGCCTTCCAGAGTACAAAATGGACGGGTTCCTGAATGCGTGAAATTTTTTTTTCTAAGTATGGATTGTAAAGTATGAACATAGTTCGTACATGCATTCCAGAGTACGAAATTATAAGGTCCATTTTCGTACCATCCTTTTGTCCCTACGAACTTGAAATTTTTATAATTAATCATGGATGATGACATCATCGTATGTGCACCATCAAGAGTACAAAATATTGGGGTTCCTTTTCGTACAGATGTAAATTTAAAATTTTCTATCTGTTCGTCTTGGAAGAACTTGATTTCATACTGATTCACAACATGTTCATACGTAATAATTTTTGAACTGTTCGTACGTATAAAATTAGAACGTATTGTATGATCGTGTAAGCTCTAAATTAAAAAATTCTAGTTTTCTGGACGGTTTTTCTTGTCTTGAGTATAAAAGTCCACTAAAAATGACGTGAAAAAGTCTTGTCTTCATAATTTTCAAGGGAAATTAAAAGAGAGAGTGTGAGAGAGTGTTTGAGAGAGATTTCTTGCTAGTGGAGTGTGAAGAGTTCACAAGGTTACTCAAAGTTAAGGATCTCTATGTGATTTATGTTTTTCACTATTCCTCTTGTCTTTCTAGATTGCTCGTGAGAAGATCTTTGAAGAAGATCCAGTTCTATGCCGACACTTGGAGTGTGTGAAAGGATGATGATTCTCTGCCGGCACTTGGAGAGTTTGAACAGCCGACAGTTCTCTGCTGACACTTGGAGAGTGTGAAAGGATGACAGTTCTCTACCTACACTTGGAGAGTGTGAAAGGACCATGGTTCTCTGCCTATACTTGTAGTGCGAAAGGACAACAATTCTCTACCGCACTGGGGATTGGTGGAAGAGATTTTTGTAAAGGCTTTTCCGCCTTGCTGTGGGGGAAAAAAAGGAGAGACACTTTTGGTAGTAGTGCAATACCTATAGAGGGAGTATTCAGGGAGTGGATGTAAGTCGTGTTTGACTGAACCACTATAAATCTTTATGTTATTTAAATTTTCACATTTTATTTACTACATGTTTTTATTCAGTGGTTGAAAAATTTATTTTCAAATATTATCACTTAACTTGATATGAATCTTTAAAGGTTTTCAAATTTAAAATCCAAGAGTAATTTTTAAAATTACCAATTGAACCCCCTCTTTATTAGCCTTGCGACATTAGCTTAGGTTTAACAACCTAATTAAGATTCAACAATAACTATTTGCAGCTCCACAACAACCATGCATTTGCTAATGTGGAGAACTATGATGGTAGGAAATTAAAGCTCATTGCCAAAGGGATAATTAAGAAGCTCTCAGAATATCCAATAGTGGTAAAAGTTATAGAATTCCTGATATGATTCAAGACTTATCTACTGAAGTTAGAAATTTGAGAGTTCCCAGAAAGATTGGAAAGTTTGAAAATCTGCTTATGCTATGCTTAACCTACAAAGGATATGATTAGAGTATAAAAGATATTTTAATTGAATCACTTAAAAATCAAGAAATCTCATCTTGTTGTATTTATATGCCAAGGATTTAAAAAGGATCGATACAACTCGCAATGACTAGTACCTCCCTAGTTGTGGGTGATAATGATTCAATCCAAAGAAAAGACACATCAAGTTCTTTAAGCAAAAGGGTTTAATGACACTACAAGAGACCCATACCATAATCAGCATGGAAATTACAATAAGAAGGATCCAATGTGTAGTGGAAATGACAACGTGATGTGTTTAGACGCATTCAAATGAATATAAACATGCGTTACATTGCACCCATTAGAGTTAATGATTAATGTTTGAAAAATGTACTGTTAAAGATTAATGTAAAGCTTGGTGGTCTAAACTCGCAATTATAAGCATAAAATATATTTGTTGTTCCAATCATCCCAGGGGTTGTAATAATCAGTTTATGAATGAATATCTCGTATATTTCTCTTATACGACATAATGTGCCTTCAATCGCTAAAATGAGTATGAGAGTGTGTGATTGTAATTGAGTAACTGTGCACACCCACACAAGGGGTGAGATAAAAACTTGAATTTTTGAAACTAATCATACTGTACGAATTAACTTCGTACGAGACGATTTGTTCAGTTATTTTCCCAGATGAGCATTCATACAAACAAAAATGAAAGTTTTTCTAAAGTATAAATTGTACTGTACTAACATAGTTCGTACATGCCTTCACGAGTATGAAATGGGTGGTTTCTGGTCACATAAAAATAATTTTCTAAGTATGGATGGTACTATACAAACACAGTTCATACATGCCTTTCAGAGTATGAAATGGACGAGTTCCTGAACACGTAAAAATAATTTTTCTAAGTATGGATCATACTATACGAACATAGTTTGTACATGCATTCTAGAGTATGAAATTGTGAGGTCCATTTTCATACCAACCTTTTGTCACTACGAACGTGAAATTTTTATAACTGATCGTACCGGACGATGACGTTATCGTATGTACGCCATCCAAAGTACGGAATTTTGGGGTTCCTTTTCGTACATATGAAATTTTAAAATTTTCTAACTGTAAGTCCCGGACGAACTTGGTTCGTGCCAGATGATGATTGTGTACGAAATGATTTCATATCGATTTACAACATATTCATATGAAATAGTTTTTGAATTATTTGTACGTACAAAATCTGATCGTACTGTACGTCTAAATTGAAATTTTCAATTTTCTGGACGGTTTTTCATGTCTTGAGTATAAAAAGTCCACTAAAAATGGCGTGAAAAAGTTTTGCCTTAGTGGTTTTTCAAGAGAAATTGAAAGAGAGAGTGTGAGAGAGTGTTTGAGAAAAATTTCTTGCTAGTAGAGTGTGAAGAGTTCATAAGGTTACTCAAAGGTAAGGATCACTATATGATTTATGTTTTTCACTCTTCCTCTTGTCTTTATAGATTACTTGTGAGAAGATCTTTGAAGAAGATCCAGTTCTCTGCCGACACTTGGAGGGTGTGAAAGGATGACGGTTCTATACAGACACTTAGAGAGTGTGAACAGCCGACGGTTCTCTGTCGACACTTGGAGAGTGTGAAAGTATAACATTTCTCTGCCTATACTTGGAGAGTGTGAAAGGATGACGGTTCTCTGCCTACACTTATAGAGTGTTAAAAGATGACGGTTCTTTGCCGCATCGGGGATTGGTGGAAGAGAGTTTTGTAAAGGCTTCTCTTCCTTGCTGTGGGGGAAAAAAGAAGAGACACTTTTAGTAATAGTGAAATACCTAAAGAGGGAGTATTCAGAGAGTGGATGTAGGTCGTGTTTGACTTAACCACTATAAATCTTTGTATTATTTCAATTTTTACATTTTATTTACTACAAGTTTTTATTCAGTGGTTGAAAAATTTATTTTCAAATATTATCAATTAACTTGCTACGAATCTTTAAAGATTTTCAATTTTAAAATCCAAGAGTAAATTTTAAAATTAGCAATTCACCCCCTCTTTGTTAGCCTTGAGGCATTAGCTTAGGTTTAACAACCTAATCAAGATTCGACAATAACTATTTGCAGCTCCACAACAACCATGCATTTGCTAATGTGGAGAACTATGAGGGTAGCAAATTAAAGCTCATTGCCCAAGGGATAGTTAAGAAGCTCTCAGAATCTCTATTAGTGGCAGAAGTTATAGAATTCATGATATGATTCAACACTAATCTATTGAAGCTAGCAATTTGAGAGTTCCCAGAAAGATTAGAAAGTTTGAAAATCTGCTTATGCTATGCTTAACCTACAAAGATATGATTAGAGTATAATTGATGTATTCATTGAGTCACTCAAAACATCAAGAAATCTCAGCTTGTTGTACTTATATGCCGAGGATTTAAAAAGGATCGATACAACTCGCTATGACTAGTACCTCCCTAGTTGTGGGTGATAATGATTTAATCCCAAGAAAAGACACATCAATTTCTTTATGCAAAAGGGTTTAATGACACTACAAGGGACCCATACCAAAATCAACATGGCGATTACAATAAGAAGGATCCAATGTGTAGTGGAAATGACAACGTGATGTGTTTAGATGCATTGAAATGAATATAAACATGTGTTACATTGTACCCATTAGAGTTAATGATTAATGTTTGAAAAATATGTTGTTAAAGATTAATGTAAAGCTTGGTGGTCTAAACTCGCAATTACAAGCATAAAATATATTTGTTGTTCCAATCATCCAGGGGTTGCAACAATCAGTTTATGAATGAATATCTCGTATATTTCTCCTATACGACATAATGTGCCTTCAATCGCTAAAATGTTTGCTCGAGGCTGTAACCTCTAACTTTAAAGCATAAGATGTCAGTAAAGACACAGTCATGCAAGGTTGAAATATTGATTCTAAAATTTATGCTGATAACATGAAATGATGGTGATGGTATAATCAGGAAATTTTCTATTGATTCTCATATGAGTTCTAGGAAAAGAAAGTAATTGCCCCACCATCCATTTTAAGTGTAAGTTGGTGAAACTGCCAATTTTAAATATCAAACTTTCAAACATCCAAAATACATGCTGCTATTATATGCCAAATACCACGTATCTATGGATATGACATATTCACTGATGACTAGCCTTAATCAAAAGTTCTTTCTTGTTATCAGGAGGGGTAATTGACTGTCGGGGCTTGTGCCTATAGGAAACAAGAACTCTGATCATAAAGTCCTCGCAAAATGAGGGAGAAATCTCTGGGTAGTGTCCAACTTATAAACCCATATGCCTTACCAAAATGCATTCAAGAACTTAATTATGTTAAAACTCCCTCGAAGAAAATCAAGGGGGAGGCCGGGATCGAATTTTCGGAGCCCACACTAATGTGGCTGTATACTTCGAGGTGTCATTTTTCAATACCTTCAAAACTGTTATCTTAAGTTGCTCTAAGTTCAAACTTGTTGGAAATTGTAGTGGACAAATTTAATGTTCAATATAGGTCACTGCAAAATTCTCATCTAATGATAATGCACAATTATACATCAGAATGAAGGAAGCTCCAACACCACTCATTATTGAAATTTCCCATTTCACTAGCAAACCATCACTACAGCCGCAAAAAAATTAAGTCATTTTGAGGTGACGAAGGAACAACAACATAATCTTGTACTTCATATACTAACTACCAAAAAATATTTGAATATCTATATAAAAACCCTTTAACACTACATATACCAAAACACAAATGATTGGACAACAAATTTAGAGCACAAGTTTAAATGTTACTATTAACACATGCTTATGAATATAATATGTAAATCACCACAATAATGTGCAAGTAAGATCTAATTAATTAGATGAATTATTATGAGAATGAAAATGAAACAATGCTAAGTGTGGTTATATGGAGATCAATGCAAAGGTAATTTCACAACATTAATATGTGGTCGAATAATCATTCAATCCTCACAAATATGTCAATTGCTTTATGAAAAATATAAAGTCGCTTCTTTCTTCACAAGAGAAGAGCACAAGCACCTTGTTTATGAACAAGTGCACCTTGCTAATCCACTTAACAATAAAAGAAATACCTTTCTTCAAAATCTTTCAAGACTTTAATGTTGATTAAGACAATCACTAGCAATTCTAAGAACAATATAATGTGATATTCAATATTTCCTCGAACCATTGGATATTAAATCTAGGGCATTAGAATGTATTAATTTTTTTTCTTAACTTCACAAACACTCCAACAATATTTCTCAACTAAAAACTTAGAAGTAAAAAAAAAAAGCTAACCTTTTAATGCAGATCGCGCTGGAGCTCAACAGGAAAAGATAGACTACATAACTAATGAATCGAAGGGAGTAGATGTGGGTAGGGGTGTCAATATTTGACATGACCTGAAAATCGGCTCGAACTCGACACGAAAATTTTGGGTTCGGGTCAACCCAAACCTAAAACGGATCAGATTCGGGTCCTGATTTTTGACTCATTTCGAATTCTGGATCGGGTTCAGGTTGACCCGAAAACCCGAAAATGACCTGGTTTTGACCCGGGATCTTGTTGATTGGCGTACTTACGAGATTTGGCCATTCTTCCGGGCGAACTTCATTGCTGCAGATCAAAATGTTGTAACTACTGATCTGATGGGAAGGGAACATCGTCTGTAGAGTGAAGTCGAACAACAACGATGAGAAAGAGGAGATAAAAGGGCAAACGAGCTCCTGTCGTTGCTTCTGATCAAAATGTTGTAACTTTCGATCTGATGGGAACTGGGAAGGGGACGTCGTCCATGGAGCGAAGTCGAACAATAACCACGAGAAAGAGGAGATGAAAAGAGCAAGCGAGCTCCCATCATTACTTTTGATCAAAATGTTGTAACTTCCAATCTTATGGGAAGGGAACATTGTCCGTGGAGCGAAGTCGAACAACAATGCGAGAAAGAGGATATGAAAAGGGTTAAAGAGAAAGCAAGCTCCATGACCCGATTTTGACGACAACCCTAGATGTGGGGTTGGCTTTGTTTTTTGGGATAGAAGCCTAACGGGTGGCTGACTCTCTTTAATCTTGTTCCGTCAAATCATAGCCACTCACATGTTAAACAGGCGATTTTGGCGACTTGTAAATTTTTTTTTGTTGGTTTAGTTTCTAATTAAATTATTAATGAGGTTTAGTTTAAAAATTGCCCATGGAAATATTCTTCAAAGCCCTAAGTGAAAGAGACATTGACAACCATTGACTAGGCAATGGTATATGGGAAGTGACATGAGCTATGTTGCACCAATATGGATACGACGCGACGGATACAACACGATACGGATACAGGACACGTCAATTCTTAAAAATACAGGATATGGGTAAGGCGTGGACACAACATTATAATTTAATTATAAATCATACATATAAATTAAAAAAACAACCAAAGCATAATAATTGAAATTACAAAAAAAATGACAACAACATCATTTGTAGCCTTGTAGCTTATAATATCAAAATATAAGTAAGCATTAAATGTCTAGTATAATAATAAAAGCATAAACATAAATTGTCTAGCACATGAAGTTTTAACTATTCAATAGAAGGAATGATATGATTAACTTCTTCAGTGGTTTGTTTTTGAACTTCTATATCATCTTCAATAAATATCATAGCTTCTAATTCACGCTCATCAAGTGAAAGATTAGTAATTTCTAATATTCCCATATCATCAAGAGACTTAAATCCATCTTAGAAATGAGATAACCTTGCTCGCAGCCGCAGAAGTAAATACGACGCTTCTTTTTTTTTCGGATTTCTTTTTGTTTTTTAACGGACACGTGTATCGGATATGCGCGTCCTTTTGAAATTAAATAGTATTTTAATTGGATAATGCTTTGACGTATCTGACATGTATCGGTGACATATCGGAGGTGTATCCATGTATCGTGTATCAGATACAGCACGCCTTCATAAGTAGGTGTATCGGTGCAACATAGGACATGAGAAAGCTCCAATTTAGAGAAGGATGAAATTGTAACTTCTGCACAACCCATAGCTAAAGGTTGTAATCTAGCTTAATGACAGCTGCAAAAAGAAGTACATGGAGGCCACTGACTGCTAGAGGGATGCCGAAGCGGCCATTGGAATAGAGTCAGTGAGCCCCAAACAAATGAGGCGTGAATGGGATGCTGACTTCGAGACGTCACCACTAAAATATTGCAAAATAGAGTGGTAGGTTAGCACATGGAGTATCCCAGATGTTGAAACTTATAATACCTCAAGAATCATGCCTAATTGATGATTCAGGCTTGATCTAATCTAAAGATTTTAATGCAATCTTACTTGGTTTAGTGGTTTAAAGGTTTAAGCTGGTGTTTTATCATTGAGGTACTAATTGAAAAAAAAAAAAAATCTCCATTCTTTCAGATTTACTAGATTTCAAACTAAACTTAATAACTATCTTGATGATTGGCATTCTAGACTTAGCAGGTATTTGCATTTCATTCGAGTTCTCTCCTCTTGGTTTGACGTTACTCGCTAAGTTTTATATTATTCTGATTCAGTATATTTTATTTCTTTTTAACGTTGTCAGTCCTTGGCAATTGCTTGTCAATGCAATTTTTTCATTGATTATTAGCAAATTTTGTTTCCTTAAAATAAAGTGGTGGTTCGGGCTGAAGTAGCTGTGAAATATTTTTCAAAATCGTATTCAAATCAATAAAATGAACACGCAAAAATAAAACCTGATTGTTTAAACTGAAGATAGTGACAGACAACTGAAATAGTGCCTTTCTAAGAATACGTAAAACTTCATGTGCACACGTTATTCCTAGTCCCTTCTCTTTTAGATCCTTTGGGCTTAAATATGTCAAACAAACACACAGCTCACCTTGGCTTGTTGGTTGGGAGTTTATGCTTCCAACTAAGAGGTCTTGGGTTCGAGTCTTTGTGTATGCGTTGTGTGTGTGAGTTTGCCTTAATGGCCTAAATGTCCCAAAAAAAAAAAATATGTCAAACAAAGGAGAAAGACATATTGCACATACGAGCGTTAAAATTTTGTTTAAGAATAATAATTTTTTCATTGCGTGACTTTTAAGGCAGAATAATTGATTACTAAACACTCATAACACGACAAAGACAATAGAACGATTCTAAATATTTTGGTGGGAGCATCATTGTACCAACCGTTGAAATCTCAGCTTCTACCGAACTGAAGACGTTATGTACTTACATATTTTTTTAGCTGTTACATACAACATAAGCTGCAAGCAGTTCTTAGTGATATATTTATGTTTTATTTGGGATGATTTTTATTTTTAATTTTTTTATGACAGTTTTTAAATAAAAAATTACAATTTTATATTAAAATTTTATTTTAAGAAGTAATAAGAAAGTCATCACAAACGAAACTTCGTGTTAAACTTGAAATAATATAATTAGAGTTTATGAACAATTTTGAAATGTTTGTTAGTCATCAAAACATCAAAATGTTAACAAACTCCTTTTGGTGGTAAATACTTTAGCATATTGAGAGAGAGAGATTAGGATAGGGAACCTTCCTCTCCAAAGCACTTGGGCAATTTGACTTTATATACCTCGTAATAGTTGCAATTGAAGAGGTATATCTATTTGTTTTTTAAAATATATTTAAAAGTTTATTTCAAATAAAAAATACCCCTCGAATGACATAAGTTTGAACAAGATTTAAAACTTATTCGAGCAACGTGACCATGTTGAAACATGGCTAGAATCATATTGAGTAAGTTTGGGCAACGTTCGGATATGAATCAAACAAGGTTCCAACCATGGCTTGATTAAATTTATATGTATACAAATTTATTGATTATATTTACTAATATACCTCATTATGTTACTAAATATGTAAAAATATATAGAGAAATTACCAATTTTTCAAAATTACTGAGAACAATATTTTACTCAATTTTGATTTTAATGTCAATCCCAATTGATGGGTTCCAAAAAATCAATACAATGTTGTCATCTTCAATATAATTTTTAATTTTTTATATTTTCTTAAGATAAATGCAATATAAAAATTGATTATTTTTTCATATATTTATTAAAAAAATAAAAAAATTAATTCATCATGATTAAATTTTAATTAAAATATTATAATCCAATCCTAAAAAACATTTCTACATATTAAGTGCTAGAAACTTTGAGTAGATAGGATTGAATTTACGTCATAGCAATGCCCAAAACTCCAGCACGAACAAAGAAAAATTATAGGATCAAAGAATATTTTAACATGGAAAATCTGGAGAAGGGAAACCATGGGGCTAGCTCAGTTGCAGAATTCACTATGTAACAAGTGATACAAAATCCATCTTTTCTTCACTTTTAAAGAAGTGGAAAGTACAAAGATCAACGACAATTGGATACAATCTTGATAGTATTATAGATATGTCAATGGTTTCTGATGTTGAACATTGATGATGATGTTGGTTGCTGCTGGTCATCGATAGCGACAAAGGATGGAAAATGTACAAGAGATCTCAGATTCTTCTTCTCATTTCCTCCCGCTTTTTTCTCCAATAAAGAATAAGAGGTCTATTTATAATTTTTTTGTGAGTTGCATGACTAGAAAATATTAGAGAGAAGCTCAAGGGCATGATGAGAGTGTTTCAATGGACGACCGATACTAATTCCCTTGATCATAGAACATTTATTGAGCATTTGGGGGCTTTAATGATGTAAGAATTCGGTGATCATGGGCTGGTTTGTTTCGTCCCATCGAGCTAGTCGATTCGACTATAAGTATGTCATATTTGGATATCTTTTGGTTATCCAATTAATGTTTTGAAGCTTCTAAATAGACTTTGGTCATTTCATTTGGGCCTATTTAGGATCAGATTGGATCAAGTTTGGTGACGTTGGATTTGTCTCTTTGAGATGTTCAATTTGTTTATAAGCATTCTGAAATCGGAGCTCGAATGGTCCTGATTTTAATTTTTGAAGCCTCCAACTCATCTTCACATCTAGATTTGTGCCCGATCTAGATAATTTTTTGATGATATATCATTACATAACAAAATACTCTAATCCAATTGATTTAGATATTTTTCATCTTTAATACTTAAAACGGAAAATTATAGTTAGATATGAATATCTCGAATTAAAATTTGATTGTGATAATTTTTTTTTAAAAAATTTAATTTTAAAATGAATGTAATATAAAAATTGATCTTTTATTCATAAAATATATCTATTTTAAAATAATTTTTTTAAAAAATAAAAATTTATTATGATTAAATATGATTTTAGCACATAATAATATATTATAATCCAAAATTTATATATAATTAAATATTCTAATCACATAGTCCATCTATGGGTTGTGAGCATTGGCTATCAATTTAGAGGTCTTAGATTTAAATCTTACATGTATGATAAGTATGAATTTGACTTAATTGATCTAAATGTCCCCAAAACAAATTCTAATCCAATTTTTCTACATAATAAAATATAAGCAAGCATGTTCCTTTTGCCTGAGCCAACCAGCTGGCAATAGTATCGAACAAAGACACTACAATTAAAAAATATGGAGATACAAAACTGGAAAGAATTCTATTTTGGCAGTTTGTAAAAGTCAGTGGTGCAATAGTTACAGCACATGCAGCCGTTTGTCTTCTGTTTCCCATATGAAAACACTAAAAGAAACCACATACCTCCAAAACACAATGATCTTTCCTTCTTTTGCTTCCTATTTAGCAGCATATATAATGTGAGAGACTTTAATGGGTTAGATAGGGTACTCATTTATGAAGATATGATCTATTCCCTCAAGTTTGTCATTTTTTTATTGCTTCTTAGAAGCAAAACTTAGCAGTTATCAAATGTCTGATATGCGGTTTTGTAATTTTCACAAGCTATTTTATAATGAAGGTAGTTTTGATAATTTTGGCTCATCTCAATTTGGTCGCAATTGTTTTAAATGGAGTCTAGATACTATTTTGTTTTCAATTTCCTATTTTGACAACTAGATTGTCTATGCTCAGGTCTTATATTCTTAAAAATACCTCTTCATCTGTCTTAGAGTCAAATTTTCCATTGATAAGTACAAAACATTTGCAACCAAACACATGTAAATGAGAAAGATTTGGTGTCCTACCTTTAAATAATTGATCATATGGTGTTTTTTATTTTTTGATCTAATATTTATCCTATTTAAAATATAACAAGTAGTATTCACTACTTTTACCCAAAAATATTTAGGAAGGCCATAATCTATTAACATTTTCCTAACAACTTCAACCAGTATTGTATTTTTATTTTCAGCTATTCCATTCTACTGAGGGGTTCTAGGGGCAGAAAATTTATGTTTAATTTCATATTCTCTATAAAATGATTCAAACCTTTTGTTCTCAAATTCTCCACTATGATCTATATGAAATGTCGGTATCACACAACCTAATTTCCTTTGAATCCAAGTATTGAATGTTCTAAACCCATCAAATGATTCACTGTTGTGTGCTACGAATCTGAACCAAGTGAATCTAGAATAATCATTTATGATCACATATCCAAAACTCTTACCCCATAGACTAGCTATACTAATCGGTCTGAACAAATCCATATGCAAAATATTTAGTGGTCTCACTACAGGAAAACATGCGTTTACCGGAAAAAATTACCGGCGGATAAAGCTGCGACGGAAAATACGGCGCCTGCAGCGGCGCATAATGCGAAGGAATATCTACGACGTTTTTTTCTGGCGCAAATGTCGCTGGTTCAATACCGACGGATTATGCGCCGCAAAAGACACCGGTAAATAACAGTAATTTATTGTTCCGGCGCACTTTGTGGCGGAAACTTACCGGCGCAGTACTGGCGGAAAAAAAATGCCGGCGTTTTTAAACTCAACGACTTTAAACCGACACATATTGCAGCGAAAATGTTTCTGGCGTCCTAGACACCGGAAAATCCGCCGGGGTAAACCCTTATTTCTGAACAAGAACCCGACGGCTGTTCATTTCTTTCGTTCGTTTCTCTCAGAACTTTTTCTCTCCCTCGTCGCCCTCCGTCCGCTCGCTGCCGTAGATCTACTTGTGTTGCCGATCACCGGACGTCGCCGACGATCATCGCATTCGTCGTCGGGGAAAGCCCTTTTTCACCGTGAGTTTCCTCCTCCCCGTCGCCTCCATCCTTTTTTTTTTTTTTTTTTTTTGTGGTTTATGTAATTTGATATAGGATAGGTTTTTTTTTTTGTTCATTTAAGGTATATGCATGAGCTATTACTTGTGTTCAATCACAAGGTGGTTTGACCTAGTATTTTCCTATTTTGTGTGGATTACATCAAGGATCTGCCTCAAGTCCATATCTTTTTGCTTTAGGGTTTATTTTATACATTCATATCAGGCCTCAAGTTCAATCACAAAGCCTATGAAACCTGAACGTCCTAAGTAGGTAAAAAGGAGTAGACATGGTTCGAATCATCGAATAAATATGTGGTCATAAAGTTGGCTGGAATATTTATTTTATACATTCATATCAGGCCTTCAAGGATTTTAACAAAGAAAATTCACAAATAAGGGCATAAAACCTAAGGAACCCGATCCCCTATCGGTAATTTGATAGGGTTGACAAGGTTCAATCAAATGAAAATGACCCCAAACACCCCGATGATGGCCGTGTTGAATGTAGATCTCAATCGGAGGGGTTCACAAACATTTTCAAGTGCCTCCCAAATTTTCAAATGCCTATAAAAACCTCAAAACTCCACCAAAATTTCCATAATCCCAAAATAAAAAAAAATTAAAATTTGAAATTCAACCATCAAAAACTCAAAGCAAAATCCATCCACCCTCTGTAATAGTTTGTCAAGGTGGACAAATTTAAAAATACTTTAGCTCACATAGAGCTAATGTCTAGTAAAAAATATCACTAGGATTCATTCTCAAATAATCTCTTCCCATTAAGGACGTGGTACGCATCTTCTAATCGGTGGTTTTTCCACCAAATGACACAGCATGATATACGATTATGACCCAGGGCCCATTGAACAAAGTGGTTTTTTGGCCAAATGGTACCACAAAATACTGGTTATGGCCAGAGCCAATACGCTCCTTAGTGGCATCAAATCCTTAAGATATGAATCAATAGGATAAAATTGATAGTGCACAAAGCCCTTTGTTAACTAAGGTGGATTCAAATTTGTCTCCTTAGATAAATATTCATCCCAGGTCTATAAGGTACCCTTGGATGAAGCAACCCATGGCTGTCGATAAGGATCCTTCTATTTGGTTGGGTCGACTACCTCCTTTGACTAAGTAAACCAGGGACCACGATGGTCTGGGATGACAGAACCATGAGATCTTAATCGGGTCTATAATCCTTTCCCCCACCATCCTCTTTAAGTATGAGATGGTGAAATTTTTATTTTAAATATAAACTCTTCCCAAATCTACAAACTTCCAAACATTTCAATTCCCAAAACCCATCGTTGCTATTATATGCCAGATAACACATATTTATATACTAGGCTTACTCAAAAGTTCTCTCTTGTTATCTGGAGGGGTAATTATTTATAGGGCTTGCGCCTATAGGAAACCAGAACTTAGATCATAAAGTCCTTGCTAATTGAGGGTGAAATCTCTGGGTAGTGTCTTATCTACAAATCTGCCTTCCAAAATTTACCCCGGAACTTAAATCCGTTAAAACGGCCTCGTCGAAGAAAAAGCATGCAGTGTGGGCAGAGGCCGGGGCCAAATTTTTGGAGCCCATACATTTCTGGCGACTCCACTGGGGATTTGTTTCTCTTTCCATCTTTGGCTAGTCATCTCAATAGCAATTATATCAACTTATATCAAAATTTGGAATCTTTCAAAATTATCATTTAATGAATCAAAGTCCTAAATTTTCTAAAATGATAATTTATCCAATCCATATGGTATTTAGTAGGATTTTAAATTTATATTATTTTTATCGCTTGCTAATGTTTATTTGTTTTATTTCTGTGTTATGTATAAGTCTCTGCATTTTGAAAGTTTAGGGTAATGTATAAGATTCTGATTACTAATCCTTGCCTTTCATTTATGCAGATGGATCTACAAAACACCCTGATGACCGTCTAGTTGGGATGAGGAGCCAGGATTCAGTTGGTAAATGATGTTATTGAAACTGGAAATACTGGGGCTACCATCTAGTTTGGTAGCATTGATTTCCCTGCTATTGTTGCAAAGATTGCCACCATTCATGCGAATTGCAGGAATGCTGAGAGGTATACCAAAAAACTCAATGTTGATGAAGTTCACATCCATCGTGTGCACCTACCGACACAATGACTTATTACTGAAAATTTTCATGAGAGAGTTTATGTATTCGAGAGGCTATCACAGCCTGAGGCCTTGACCACCAGAAGAATTGTGAATGGTGGAAGAGTCCATGTGGTGAATGCAAGCACCACGCCTTATTAAACCGGTTATATGCAAATGGGAAATATAATGCTGAAGCCTCCTCATATAGAGGAAGGCCTACAAGGAGACAGAGAAGGAAGATGAATGCGGAACTCCGAGCTCAGCAGCAACTGATATCGGTCCACCCTTCAAATCTACCTGCCCAGGAATCTGAAGCCAACATTCTAACCCAGAATGGTTTGCAAATCTGAAGTGTGTAAAGAGAAATAGCTCTACTAGAGAGCTAAAATAATCTTTTTGGGATCACCTGCCTGAAGCTCCAATCCCTCCAACGAAGAAAGAGCTTGAGACTCTTTCAGCTCGAGTATATCGCTTTCTAAAGACCGTGAAGGAGAAGGGGTTGAAGAAGAAGAAGTTCCAACGGCTTTTAGTGATTGAGGCTAGGAGAACCCCGCCAACAGAATGCTTATCTGTTATGGAGGAAAGAAGAAAGAGAAAACATATTCCACATGGTGAACATTAGGGCGTGACACCTGAACCATATGTTTGGAGATCCACCACTGAAAGGTCCCAGTGGAAAGAAAAATAAGTCTGGAGGCCAAAGTCTCAGAGAAATGAAAAAGAAATAAAAGAAAGAAGAGTTGATTTGGGTGTGACATCTGGTGATGCTTCCTAGAGATCTACACCAAACAATAAACTATGTTAGAGATGGGTTCCAAAGAAGACCCATGACGACTCCCCTCCAGATGGTAGACACCTTGGAGAATCCTCCAGGGGATCTCGTTGCTTATTATCCACTCCAAAAGATGAGATTAACTTCTATCGCAGACCACTAGTAAAAGAAATCTCCTTTCCTAACCAAGAACCAGAGATCTGAAAGTTCGTTAGGGATGTTAGGCCCTATGAACTGGCCCAAAGTTAATTAAGAGAGAGAGGTGAATTGGTAAAAAATATCTTTCAATCACAACACAAATCAAAACCAATATCACCACAAAGAAAACCAAATGCGGAAATTAAATGCGGAAGTAATAAAGAAAGAACACACCAGTTTTATAGTGGTTCAGTCAAACCTTGACCTACGTCTACTCCTTGGAGGCACCCTGCAAGTATTGCACTAAAAACAAGTGTCTCTCCTTTAGCCCCCACAGCTAGGTAGAGAAGCCCTTACAAAATCACTTCCACCTTCCTCGGTGCGGCGGAGTCATCGGGTCCTTTGACACTAAGGAGATCTTCTTCTTTGGTGAACTTCCCTCGAGGCAAGCCTTAAATCCGAAGGTATTCTGGTGCGAGCTTGCCGGAGCAACCGTGTGGAACCCCCTCCACACTCCCTTGAGTCCCCCCTCACAGGATCTTCTCCCTCTCTCAAACTCCACCCTTTCCTCACTCCCTTTTAAACTCTCTCTTCAAGTTTCCCCTAAAAGAATGAAGCTACAATGGCTGCCAAAGACACTTACAAAATGTCATGTCATAGCTTAAATAAAAGATATCAAAATGAGCTCATTAATGCAAGTTACTGATATTATCGTCCAGGCCGATAGGTATATCGTCATGGCCGATTAGTTCAAATATGAGTAAAATCGTCCTGAACATCGCCCTAAAATGAAGCTGGATGATGACAAATCGGCCTGGATGATCTTGAGATTTTCCCGGCCGATGTGATCATGAAAATCACCATTAATTGCTTTCCTTAATTGCCAGATTTATTTAAGAAAAATTTCTCTGGATCGGCCAGGCCGATCCACCGGGACGATGTCCAAAAATAAGTATTTCCTAGGTAGATTTGGAGGCAGAGTCTTTCTGAATTGAGCCTATGATCCTGGCCGATACAAAATCGTCTAGGACGATGTGTTTTGCATAATGACAGTTACTTTAATGAGGATGCCCTAATTAGGGTTTCTGCTTTTGAACCGATCATCCAGGACGATATAAAATCATCTCGGATGATGTTACCAAAAATAGTAAACTCTTGGGAACAGTCAGAAAATCTTCCAAGTTACAAAGCATCAGGAGCCACACCAAATACAATAGACTCAAGAAAGAAAAAAGTGTACAAACTAACTAAGACCTAGTCAACCCAATCTTGAGTTGATTCCAAATTGCAGTCCGATCGTGTGAACCTGAAATGTCAGTAGATAAGGCAGTTGTAGAGAAAAAAAATGTTTACTATAATCAAAATCATAAGCCATAGATCCGCAACAATCTCCCCTTTTTGATGATGGCAAATATTTCAATTTGAATTTGCAAAAAGAAATATTTTCTCCTAATCTCCCCCTCACTAGAATAACGCTTTAAAAAATAGGGGAGATAAAAATATTTTTGTTGTTTTAATTTTTTTTTTAAAAAAAGGATACAAATTCAACAGTACGTTCTCCCCCTTTAAAATTATCAAAAAGAGAGGAGGCACAAACAAAAAATAAAATGAACAAAAGTAAAAAATGTTCCCTGATCTAGTGGAAAAAAAATATTTTTAAAATGAGAAAGTTACATCTTTATTTTAATAAAAAACTTAGTAGAATTGGATTGACAACGCATAGCCCAAAAAAGGTTAGAAATTCAGAATTTGATAATCCAAACTCAAGTTCTTTAAAAAGGCTAAAAAACTTTTTAATTCAATATCTAAATTAAGGAATAAATTAGAAAAAGAAAAAAAACAAATTTTTCAAAACTCCTTTCATAAAATATATCTAATAGAAAATTAATGCATGAATTAATTAATCAAGAATTAAGATTTAAAAATCAAGTAACGAAAATATCAAGGGTTTTCTTAAGCTTTGAATAAGACAGAAAAAGTGAGCATACTCTTTGTGGGCTCATTTTATGCCTCTTGTCAAGTTTTTGGCGCACTTTGCGCATCTTTTTCTTTTGATACACTTTGTGTATCTTTCTCAATTTGACGTCATTGTGCATCTTTTGATTTGGCATCATTGGCCACTTTTTTTTTTGATTTGGCATCATTGGCCTTTTTTTTTAATATGCTACCTTTCTGAAATTTTAAAAACAAAAGTAAACTCATTATATTGACACAACGAACTACTTGATTAGAAAAATTATGAGGTAGATTCAACAATCTTGCAAAAGATTCCTATGCGATAGATAAAATGTAGGAAGATGAAAAAAATTTAGTTTCAAAATCTAATTTAATATATGATGAAGATTTTATATCAAAAGTAGAATAACCTTTTTAAGAAAATAGAGATTGAGAGTCAAAATCATGAGTTTCTTTCCTTTGACTGTTTTTAGAGAAGTCAAACACAATTTTCATAAGAATTCAAGAAAAAAACAAGAGGTTGGTCTTTCATTTTTAGAAAGGTGATGTGTGTGTTGATCAGAGAAAAGACACATAAAAATTTAACGAAAAAAGGAAAAAGTAAGAAAAATAGAATAAAAAAATAAAAAATCACAAAAACAAAAGGATAAACAAAACATGTAAACATAAAAATAAACCAAGGTTTAAGCACTATCTTTCTTCTGGTCCGATGCTTCAGAGACCAGGTCTGCCCAAGAGATTTTCTGCTTTTCATTATTTCCCCAGTTTAAAATTTGCTTCACTTTACTATTTTTTTACGCAGGAAGAATTTTTAAATTAGGGCACTGATTTTTCATATGTCTAGGCTTCATACATCAAAAACAAATAACGTCAGAAGAAATATTAATATCCTTACCATTTTAATCTTTCTTCCATTTTTGTTGATGCTTATGCTTTGGTGAGCTTTTTAATTTTCTTGTCAAGTCATTATTTTTGTCACCAACTAAGCTATCTTTTCTGTATCTCCAGCTTTTAGAATAATCGTTTCACCTGCATCCAAAATTCTTTAACCCAAACATTGCTCGTAGGCAATGAGTGAGCCAATTAAATTATCAATAGAATATTCATTCAAATCTTTTGATTCACAAATACCAATTACTTTAGCATCAAACTTATCCAGTAGACAACGAAGAATTTTGTTAACTTTTTCAAAATTTGAAAATTCTTTTCCTAATGCTTGTAATGATGTTACAATTTGAATGAACCTGGTATACATGTCTAAGATTGTTTCAAAAGGTTTCATGGAAAACAGTTCAAAATCATGCATTAACATATTCAACTTGGATTGCTTGATTTCACTAGTCCCTTCGTATATGGTGTGTAGTTTATCCCAAACTTCCTAACTAGTAGTGCATGTAGATACTAACATAAAATCTTCAAAATTTAAAGCACAAAAAAGCAATTTAAAGATTTTGCATTCAATTGAGCATTGATTTGTCCTTCTCTATTCCACTGATTAAAAAGAATATCAATTTTAACTCTATTAACAATAAGTGATGGTGATGAATAACCAATTAAAATCGTATGCCACATGCGAAAATCAATCGATTCCAAAACATAGACATGCGAGTTTTCCAAAAATCAAAAGTAATATTTTCAAACAAAGGTGGTCTTTTAAAAATGTTTTGATGCTAAGTCCATTTAACATTAATATTAATATTGATGCTAATATTAATATTAATGTTAATATTATTATTATAATTATATTATTATTCTTTTTATAATAATAATAATAATAATATAGTTTTTATTATTTTAATAATTTTATTATTATTATTTATAAAAAATATTTTCTCTCATGGCTTGCAACGAGCCGGCAAACCCCCTACGTGCTCACGTAGCATTGTAGGGGGGAAAATCGGCATGACGCTTGCGACGAACCTAAAATCCTTCATCAATGCTTGCAATGGGTCAATAATCCCCCTATGCGCTCACGTAACATTGTAGGGAGGGAACCGGTGCGGCGTTTATGGTGATGGGGATAATTTTTTTTAATTAAAATAAGTACCCCCAAACGCTTACGTAGTGTAGAGGGGGGAAAACTATGCTTTTTCTATAATTTGTGCTCTTTTAAAAATGTGCTCAAAACTTTTAAATGCTCACGTAGTGGGCTGGGATTTTAAAAATAAAAGAATTTGGAACCACGGTGTCATTTTGACACCTACCTAAAGTGCTCAAGTAACATCGAGGGGAAGGTTGCCTCTTGGTTTTTCCCTTAAATGGGGGAGATGTCAGGAGGCTACTGAAATTTCATTTGAAAATGCTGAGGACTTAAACAAAAAAAATTGAACTTGAACTCAAGTGAGCTTGGACTTGGACTTGATTGAACTTAAAGGGAAATTTGGGAGTTGTGGACTTGATGTAATTGATTTAAATAAATTTAAATTTAAATGAATATGAACTTCAATAAGGACTCAACCTACTTGAACATGAACTTGAGCATTTGAACTCAAGTGAGCATAATTTGAACAATAATGGACTCAAATTCAGAAGAGAACTAGAAGGAGCATGATCCAAACTAGAACTTGGATTGTAGAAGACTTATACTTGAACATGAACTGGACTCAAATTTAACATTGAACTTAAGCTAAATTAAGAATTCAAGTTGAATTCAAAATGAATTGATGAAGCTTGATGCAAGAGAACTTGAACTCAATTTTATGGAATGGGGCTTTAACTTAGCAAATACTCCATTATATCAATGTAAATGCTAAATAAAGACATAAATCTTTCTAATGGATATCAATAATCAAACAAAAGGCTTGCGGATTTCAACATATCATGCTTATAATTGATTTAAGCTAATTGCAATGAATGTAACCTCTTTCACAAGAAAAAAATGAATGAAGAATGTAATGATATGTCCACAATCGATAGTAAAGAATCACATTGGAGTATCAAGGGATCAATATGGCAATCAACATACAAATATCAATGAAGGAAGTTACCATACAAAATACAACTATGTTCAAAGGCAATAAAAGTTCCAATGGTTCATTAACAAATACATATGAGAGGATGCGATTGTGTAAAATCAAGTGGGAGGCTGAAAACTTTATTCAATGGGGGATTGGCATGGGAGATGTTGCTTTTTGGCAAGATAACTGGATGGGATCGGGTTCTATTGATAACTATCTTAACACTCATACTATCATTAATACGAAAGTTAGTGATTTTTTTTATAATGGTAATTGGAACATTCCTAAGTTGTTAGAGGTGGTTCCGTTAGACATCTGGGACAAATTTGCTCAAATCCCTTTACATCTTAATGACAAGGATAATATTATGTTTACTTTGTCTACCTCTGGTAAATTTGATATTAAGAAAATTTGGGAGGAGACTAGGATTAAAAGAAATGCTTCCATAACCTTTAAAGCGCTTTGGCACAATTCTATTCCTTTATCTTATTCTCTTCTTACTTGGAGATGCCTTAAAGGTTTTATTCCGATTGATGATATCCTGTGGCGCAAAGGTTTTATGATTGTCTCTAAATGTCAATGTTGTAGTAGAATTGAAAGTCTTCAACATGTTTTTGTTAATGGTTCTATTGCTTCTAAAGTGTGGTCTTACTTTTTCAATTTGGCTGGGATTGGTATTTTTCATGATAATATTAATTTGGAGGATCTTCTTAAAGTCTGGTTTATTGATAGGAAGTGTCATATTCACAATACTCTCCCTATTGTTATCATTTGGTATCTTTGGGATAGTAGAAATAATGCTAAACATTTGGGCATCAAGATGAATGCTTTGGACATTATTTCCAAAGTGAAGTTTAAAATTTTAAATCTGATTGCGGTTAATCTTATTTCTATCAAGCATTTTTACAATTGCAAGTCTCTGGCTAATTACTTTGGGATTCATACGGAAGTTAATTATACTAGGGATATTATTGTTAAGTGGAATAAACCGGTTGAGCCTTTTGTTAAACTCAATACTGATGGTTCTGTTCATGTCAATATTGCTGGGATGGGTGGTCTTATCCGGGATTGCCAGGGCAATCCTATTATTTTGTTTTCGGGCCCTCTTAGTTTGTGTTCTGTGTTAACTTCTGAGCTTATGGCTTTGCATCAGGGTTTACAAATTTGTCTGAGGTTGGGTTTATTTAATGTTAATATTGAGGTTGATTCCTCTCTTTTGATTAGAATTCTCTCTAATAATGATATGAACTACCCTCAGGATTTTTACATTATAAGAAAAATTAGATTGGCTCTGTCTTCAATTAACTTTACTATGTCCCATATTTATCGTGAGGGAAATTCCTGCGCGGATTGGCTTGCTAATTTTGGTGCTCATAGTATTGATTATCTGGAACATTCCATATTACAGATTATGCCACCTCTGAAAGGTATGATTCTACTTGATAAACTTGGGTTACCTTACATCCGTCACAGATAATTTTGATTATGGTTGCACTGGGTATTTTTTGGATGCTGCGGGTATTGCTTTGGCTGGACTTCATTAAACCTGGGTTCTTATATATTCATCTTATTCTTTCTTGGAATATGCTTTCTGTGCATAATATCTGGGATACTACCTCTTGGGTTTGTTCTGTTTTTCACTGCTTTACAGGCTGGAGATTAATTTTTTTTTTCTGCTGGAACTGGGATTGTTTTAACTGGAACTTTGTGTGCTGGGATTTAAAAACGGATTTGGCATTCCAGTTGCAGGTTCATGGTTTCAGACAGCATTTTTTATGGTAATTT
Organism: Dendrobium officinale; assembly: GCA_019514585.1. Lineage (NCBI taxonomy): Eukaryota > Viridiplantae > Streptophyta > Magnoliopsida > Asparagales > Orchidaceae > Dendrobium > Dendrobium officinale. The sequence goes on along the minus strand of CM033699.1, from coordinate 26,532,633 downwards.
ATCCCAGCTGAACAATTGCGGGGTTTATACTAATTGTGAGATGTGGACTTTACATGGTAATTACTCCAGAAATTGCTGGTTGGATTATTGGTATGGGATTAATCAATGCCGGCTGCTTATAAATAGTGATTGTTATTCTATAAACACTAAAGAGTGGGTTTTAAATGGGATGAACCAGGTTATTAAAGTTATTTTTTTTCTACTATTTACTGTGCTAATTATCTTGTTTGGAGTGGTTGCTGCAGGTTTCCGGAGCTGTATTTAATGAGAAAATATGGGATTAAAGTTTACTTGGGAAGCAATAAGGCTTTTAAGAGGAACAGAACTGTAAGGAAGGTTTGGTTTTTAATTAGTTGGTCTTTCTTTTTGCTTTTTAGTTTGTTTTTTTGCAGGAGAGTTGAGCTGAATGATATCAAGATTAATTGGACTCTCGCTTTTTGGGTGCTATTCCTGTTTAGCTCGTCTAATTTAGATTGTTTTTGTAATCATAGTTTAAGGAACCGCCGGCTCTTAGGATTTTTATTTTCTTTTTGTTTTGTAGCTCTTTTGAGCGATAGTGAGCTGGCGGATCCTTTTAAGGATCTGTAACCATTTTATTTTTGAATGAACGCGTAGGCCCCATGAGTGGGTTTTATCAAAAAAAAAAAAAAAAAAAAAACATATGAGAGGATGCGAAGTATTTTTGACAGTGAGGCAAGCCGCATGTTGAGGAGGATGATCAACATGTGATGTTTGTATAATTTATGCAAAATATACAACAATCCTCACAAACAATGTGGTCTCCTACCAACAAGTTCATTGTAATAAATGATGAATATTGGGACACCCCTACAATTAATGTTAATCCATTATTGAAGGAGTGTGATAGTTCTATGGAAATAAAGAAAGTTGACTTGTAGAAGAATACAATAAACTTTCCTACAATCGAGAGCATTCTTTGTATGCATATACGGAAGCGCATAACCAATACTTGAATATTCGCATAGTCCATAGCAATATGATGGCAAGCAGATACATTTAAACCCCATAAGCAGAAGGATGCAATGATACTGTAGGAGATATGTGCCTCATTCAACATGGTTGGTTGAAAAGGATTGATACATCTAGATGTGTTGAAATGAATGCCAGCACACACTGTATGACGCCTACCAGAATTAATGATCAATGTTTAGCAATTGTGTTGTTAAAAGACAATACAAATCTTGGTAATCTAAACCCACAACTGCAAGTAAAAAATACATACGCTACTCCAACTACGTTAAGAGCTACAACATTCATTTTTGGGATGAACATCGTCAGCAAGGGCACAATAATCCAAGATTAAAAAGATTGATTTTTATGTAAGATAATAACATAAAATGAGGATGATGACATAATGGGGAGTTACTTGTTGGTTCTCATACAAATTTTGGGTAGAGAAAGCCATATCCAATCATTATGGAGTGAGTGAATCTCAGTTCAACTAGATCTTGAATGTTGGGTTAGATAAGATTATTGAGATCTACAAGTCCCTCGAGGAACAATGGTCATACATCTAACAAACCACACATAGGAAAATAGTAAAAGAGCTACAACAAGAACAAGTTCCTACGAGCTCTCATAGAAGACCCATCGAATGTCCAAAATACCCCTATATATACACTATAGATCATATACACATAGGTACACTAAAAGGAGTAAAATCAATCATAAAATCTTCATGGGCCCCGACGGGCATGTTATTGGTACACACGTGATGTCTAGGGACAAGCTGCGTGGGTCGACAAGTGAATTCAAGTTCAACCCTGATCCTTTTGTATGTATCAATAGGAGTCGACAGGGTTCAAACAACTAAGAAAATATATGATTGCGGCGACCGGTATATTTGTTTTAATACATTTATATTAAGCCTTTAAGGCCTGTAATAATATGAATTCACTAATAAAGGAACAAAACCTATAAAACTCAATCATCATAAGCAAGTAAATAGGAGTAGATAGGGTTCGAATCATCAAATAAATATGTGGTCACGAAGTTGACCAGAATATTTATTTTATACATTCATATCAGCCCTTCAAGGTCTTTAACAAAGAAAATTCACAAGCAAGGGCACAAAGCCTATGGTTCCTGATCCCCTATCGATAAGTTGATAGAGTCGACAAGGTTCAATCAAATGGAAATGACCCCAAACACTTTGATGATGGCCGTGTTGAATGTAGATCTCAATCGGAGGGGTTCACAAATATTTTCAAGTGCCTCCCAAATTTTTAAATGCCTATTAAAACCTCAAAACTCTACTAAAATCTTCAAAATCTCAAAATCCAAAAATGATTAAAAATTTCAAATTCAACCATTAAATGCTTAAAGCAAAATTCAACCACCCTTCTTAACAGTTTACCGAGGAGGACAAATTTAAAAATACTTCTGCTCACATAGAGCTAATGACTAGTCAAAAATATCACTAGGATTAATTCTCAAATAATCTCCTGCCATTAAGGACGTAGTATGTGTCCTCTAATGACACCAAATGACACCACATGATATACGGTTATGACCCAGAGCCCTCTGAATCGAGTGGTTTTACTGCCAAATGGTACTACAAAATACTGGTTATGGCTAGAGCCAATATGCTCCTTAGAGGCATCAAATCCTTGAGATATGAATCAATAAGATATGATTGATATGGCACAAAGCCCTCTGTTAGCTAAGGTTGATTCAAATTTGTCCTTTTAGACAAATATTCACCCTAGGTCTATAAGGTACCCTTGGACGAAGCAACCCATGGCTACCGAAAAGGATTCTTCTGTTAGGTTGGGTCGACTACCTCCTCTGACTAAGTAAACCAGGGACCACGATGGCCCAGAATGACGAAACCATGGGATCTTGATCGGGTCTATCATCCATCCCCCCACCATCTGTATAAGATGGTGAATTTTTTATTTTAAATATCAACTCTTCCCAAATCTCCAAACTTCCAAACATTTCAATTCCGAAAACCCATCGCTGCTACTATATGCCAGATAACACGAATTTATACGTATTTGATTGATGACTAGCCTTAATCGAAAGTTCTAACTCATTCTTGGGAGGGGTAATTAACTATAGGGGCTTGTGCCTATAGGAAACCAGAACAAAGATCATAAAGTCCTCGCAAAATGAGGGCGAAATCTCTAAGTAGTGTCTTATCTACAAACCCATTTGCCTTCCAAAATTTACCCCGGAACTTAAATCCGTTAAAACTCCCTCGCCGAAGAAAAAGCATATAGTGTGGGCAGAGGCTGAGGCCTATTTTTTGGAGCCCACAGTTAAGTAATCTCGGGGTAAGTTTAAGGTTGGAAGAGAACCCGACCCATAACCCGATTTTGATAGCCCTAGATGTGGGGTTGGCTTTGTTTTTTGAGATAGAAGCCTAAAGGGTGGATGACTCTCTTTAATCTTATTTCATCAAATCATAGCCAGCCACATGTTAAACAGGCAATTTTGGTGACTTGAAATTTTTTTGATTGGTTTAGTTACTAATTAAATTATTAATGAGGTTTAGCTTAAATATTGCCCGTGGAAATATTCTTTAAGGCCATAGGTGCAAGAGACGCTGACAACCATTGACTAGGCAATGGTATATAGGAAGTGACATGAGAAAGCTCCAATTTAGAGAAGGATGGAAATGAAACTTCTACATAACCCATAGCTAAAGGTTGTAATCTAGCTTAATGACAGCTACAAAAAGAAGTACATGGAGGCCACTAACTGCAAGAGGGATGCCCAAGCGGCCATAGTAATAGAGTTCTTTTTTTTTTTTTTAGGAATAGATGCTATAGGAAAATTGTAGATTACCGTCGTATGGAAATCCAACAAAAATGCGGTGGAAACGTAATTTTTTCGTTGAAATTTTAACTTTACCGGCGTATTAGGTTCGCCGTTAATAGCGGGTTTTCTAGTAGTGAGAGTGAGTGAGCCCCAAACAAATGAGGCTTGAATGGGATGCTGACTTCGAGACTTCACCACTAAAGTATTGAAAAATAGTGTGGAAGTTTAGCACATGGAGCATCTCAGATGTTGAAACTTTTAATACCTCGAATCATGCCTAATTGATGATTAAGGCTTGATCTAATCTCATGATTCTAATGCAATCTTACTTGGTTTGGTGGTTTAAAGGTTTTAGCTGGTGTTTTATCATTGAGGTACTAATTGAGAAAAAAAAATCTCTATTCTTTCAGATTTACTAGATTTCAAACTAAACTTAATAACTATCTTGATGATTGGCATTCTAGACTTAGAAGGTATTTGCATTTCATTCGAGTTCTCTCCTCTTGGCTAGACGTTACTCGCTAAGTTTTATATTATTCTGATTCAATTTATTTTATTTCTTTTTTACATTGGCAGTCCTTAGTAATTGCTTGTCAATGAAATTTTTTCATTGTTTATTAGAAAATTTTGTTTCCCCTCTACTATTTTGAAAAATTTTGAAATAGTTTTCAAAATTTTATTCAAATCAATAAAATGAGACGCAAAAATAAAACCTGATTGTTTAAACTGAAGATAGTGGCAGACAACTGTAGTCGTGCCTTTCTGAGAATACGATTATATTCTTTTATAATGTGAAATAATTGATTAGTAATTGGTGCAAATGACTGACTAAGGTTTCTTTTGGAATGGGTTTTGTATTATTTTCAAAAACAGTTTTTTAACGTTAAAATTTTTTATTCAAAAAATTTTGTATTAAAAAGTTACTTTTAAAAACAGTAGAAAAGCTGTTCCAAACTGAAGTCTAAGACACGAGCTGGAATATCTAATGCCTGGTTCATTTTCGAGCAACCATTTATTTTTAAGAAATGGAAATATCACTTCAGTCCTGAAAGAGATGAGTATTCTAATGTTCCCATATGGTTTAAGATCCATGATTTACCATTATGTTGTTGGACAACTATGGGTTTCTAAAAAATTACAACTAAAATTGGTATTCCTTTAGCTGTTGATTCTCTCACTGCATCCAAATCCAGGCTGACATATTCACGTGTTTGTGTTCAAGTTGACTCCTATGCAACCTACCCTACTACCGTCCCTATTACTGTTGAAGGGAAACTCTTCAACATGAGAATTCAATACGAATGGTGCCTTTCGATTTGCAACCTCTGCAAATCCTTCAACCATCAAGCTTCTTCTCGCACGACCAATCCAAATCCTACCACTACTCTTCCTCCTACTAGCCTTCGTGGAAGGAGTTCAAGCCGTCGCCCCAGACCTCCTTCAAAAAACCCAACAGGTCTTCTCCCAATCCCTAATACTTCTTCTGAACCAACCCTGACTCTAATCAGGTTAGTGCTCCTCCCCCTATTCACATCGATACTCACTCCCTAAACCCTATTGCTCTCACTGAAATGGTTAATGCCCTCACTGAACCAATGCTTTGTCCTCAAAACCCCTCCATCACACATACTGCGACTCTTCCAGATTTCTCGCCTTCTGTTCCAATTCAAATTATTCCTGACACTTCTCAAACTCTGTCTGATCCAATGACAATTCCCAACCTCAATTCTCCTACATTGTCAGCAACTTCTTCCTCCGAATCCCCCCTCCTCTCATTCCACCCCCACCAAAGTTGCTTTCTCCAAACAAATTCTATGTCTTATAATCCCTCTCAGATTCTGAAATAGTTTCAAATAATAAATCGAGGACCAGCCACTTCAATCTGAACCAGGAAGCTTATCCCCCATTTCCAGTTCCAAGCCTAATATCTCCAATCCAAATTTCGCCATTCAGTCTCAAAGAAACACTAGAGGGAAGGGAGCAAAGAAAGGGCCTAAGCCTAACAAAAATAACCCATGTCTCATCCAAATATTGAGGTTTGGAACATCAGGGGATTCAACAACCCTGATAAAGTTTTGAGTTTTAAAAATTTGGTCCGGGACCATGACATTGACATTTTTTGTCTCTTAGGAAACCACATTCTTCAACACAATCTTGAAGATCCATGGTTTTGTCTTACACACAGGATTTTTGATAACAAGCTGAGTTGTCATAACTTTCACACTACTTCTCCTGGTCGGATCTGGATTAAGTGGAATGCTAGTAAGATTTTCTTTTCTCCCACCTTTTAATCAAAGCGGGTTATTGCTGGTTTAGTTTACAGTGGGAACCTTCCTCCGTTCCTTATTTCTGTGGTTTATGCTTCTAATAACTTTGAGGAACGTAATATCCTCGGGGATGAACTTAGACAAATTTCTCTTAATAATGGCATGGCGTGGTCTGTGTTAGGGGATTACAATTGCTGCAGGTTCCCTTCTGAAAACTTAGGTGGGAATGCTTTGAATTCTTCAAGACTGACTCCTGTAAACTCTCTTATTTTTGATACTCATCTATCGGATCTACTGTCTTTAGGAAACTTTTTAACTTGGTTTAATCAAAGGACTGACAACCCCATTCCTTTAAAGCTTAATCGTGTGCTTATTAATGAATGATGGATTTTTTCTTATCCACACCCTTTTTATAAAGTTTGTAATAGCTTGGTTTCTGATGCCGCCCTACTTATTCTAAAAAAAAATTTGGAGAGAACTTCTAGCAAAAGATTTATGTTAAAAAACTTCTGGTGCAAGATTCCAAAATTTTGGGATATTTTAATCACTATTTTTGCCACCCCTTTTCAAGGTAACCCCATTAGCTCACTATATCATAAGCTAAATCTCTTGAAGCAAGAAATCGAGTTCAAGAGATGGGGTAACTCTAGTTATTTATAGTCCAAATGTGCTGAACTCTCCTCTTTGCAAACCCATTATCAAGTAAAAGTTTACTTAGATCCCCAAATGTCAATCTTTGTGGTCTACTTAAGAAGACTAATATGGATTATACATACTACAACTCTTTGTGGGCTAGTTGGATCATTCAAAGATCCAAAGTTAAGTGGATTATAAATGATGAGGAAGATCTTAAATTTCTTTTCTCAAAGGTTCAAAGAAGAAAATCTCAAAATTTGAGCATTTTACGTTATTCATTTTGCAACAATGATCATACTCAAGCTTCTAATATTCAAGGAATTGTTGATCACTTTAAGCATCTCTGCAATTCACCTAAGCCACCTTCTTTGGACTTGAATTATTTTCCTAGTGGAAAACTATTATCTGATGAAGCTATGCATTTCTTTACCATTCGGCCTGTTACTAATGCTGAGATATTGGAGGCTATTTCCTTTGGGTGCCCCTCTTCTGCACCTGGACTGGATGGGTTTAATTTTGCTTTCTGCAAGAATACTTGGTCTATTACTGGACCTACAGTTTGCAAAGCGATCAAATCTTTCTTCACTAAATTCTATCTTCCCAATAAAGCTAAAGCTACTACGATAGCTCTTATTCCTAAGAAAACTCATGCTGATTCTATTTAAGACTATAAGCCCATTTCTTTATGTAGTGTCTTTCATAAGATTATTGCTAAGATTATTTCTTCTAGAATTAAACCTTATATGCATGATATTATACATCACAGTCAGGCTGCTTTTATCACAAATAGAATCTCTACTAAAAATCCAATTCTCGCGGTTGAAATTATTGGCTTTTTGCCCAAAAGGCATCGAGATAAATTTTTTTGTGCTAAATTGGATATTAAGAAGGCCTTTGATATGGTTTCTCAAGACTTTCTCTTTGCTAGGATGGCCCAAAAGGGTTTCCCTCCTACTTTTATCAACTGGATCAAATCTTGCATTAAAGATACCCATTTCTCTATTTGCATTGATGGGGGCTTGCATGGATTTTTCAGGTCCTCATCTGGTCTAAGGCAGGGGTGCCCCCTCAGTCCGTATCTTTTTTTCATTATTATGGATGCTCTCTCCTGTCTCATTAATGACCCCTCTCAGCCTCACAATTTTGAAGGCTTCAAGTTAGACAATTTTAAACTTTCTCTTCTTACTTATGCCGATGATCTTCTATTTTTTGGGAAAGATGAAACTACAAATTGTGAAAACCTTATGAAAATCTTGTAGCTCTTCTCCAAGTTTGCTGGTCTTCAACTTAATCCTCAAAAAGTTCACATCTTATTTCCCCCCTTGCCACCATTTCCTTCTTTATTTCTCAAACTCTCCACATATAAAGCTGCTCCACCAAAATTACTTACTTGGGGATACCTATTTCTTTAGGCAAATCCAAGATTGCTAATTTCTCCCCTTTGATTGAAAAAGTGACTAACTTGCTTTCCGGTTGGAAAGCAAAGCTTCTTTCTTTTGTAGGTAGGTTGCAATATATCAAGTATACCATTTCGAATTTGGTTGCATATTGGATCCGAGGCTGTATTATCCCTAAACAATTCTGAAATCCATTGGAAAAGCTAGTTCAAAGTTTCTTTATCATGGAGATTCTCAATCTAAACGTTTGCATCTTATTTCTTGGAGTTCCACTGCTAAACCCCTTTCCAAGGGAGGACTTGGCATCACCTATGTTCATGCACTCAGATCTACATTTAACTGTGGCTTAATTCTACGACTTTACAGCAATGACTCTCTTCTATCTAGCTAGCTCAAAACTAGATACTCCTCTCCTTAGAAACCCTACCCATCTCCATATTTGGTTTTTTGGAGAAGTATTTGCTCTACTGCTACAATATTTAAAAAGAACTTCTGTTTTAATGTCTTGCCAAATAGTCCCATCGATATTTTTTGGGATCACTGGGTTTTAAAGATAGTTTATCCTCTTTGTTATCTGGGCATGCTCCTTCTTTGTTAGCTGGGACTGTTGGCTCAATTGCAAGCTGGTATTCTGAAGGTGTTTGGGTCCTTCCCCGCTCTCTCTATACAACACTTAAAGACACTATTCACTCTATTCCTACTTCTAATAGTAGCCCGTATCATAATACTTGGGACAACAATGAGAATGCAACATTCAAGGATTTTTACAATGAAATTTTCACTGAGCCTGATGTTGACTGGTTCTATTTAGTTTGGCATAAAAAGTATTAAATTAGGTATTCTGCTTACTCCTGTATTGCCTTGAACGGTGGCCTTAAAACTGTGGAAGCATTAAGGGCTAAAAATATTTATATTGAGGATACCACTTGTTCTCTCTGCCATGGCCATTCGAAAAATACCCCAGCCCTCTTCTTTGAGTGTGATTTCTCTTTTCAAGTCATAACCAACATCATTCCTCTATTTAACAGCTCTTACTTGAGACCAAACATTAACCAAGCTTTGCACTTTATTGATGGGTTGTCCATCAATCGGGATACAAAAAATACTACTCTCTTCATTATCCACATTGCCATCTCCTTTATTTGGATTGAGCATAATTCTAGGAAATATAACGACTCTGCAGCATGTAATACAACCTTAACGAAGAAAATTTCTAGAGCCATTTATTTAAAGTTGGGGAAATGGAAATGTGGTACTCTACTAAAACAAAAGTTGTCATTGAAATACTGATGGCCAAGTCCTCTTGCCTTCGCCTCTTTGTTCTTTTTGGCTGTAAAGCCTATGTTTATTTCAGTAATGGTTGGCTTTTTGAATGGTTAAAAGCTATTCTGAAATTTGGTATTATTTTCTGGAGATTTCTGTTTTGGTTGGTGAGAAGCCCATGTTTACCTGGGAGCTTCTATGGATATTTTTGAGGCATTATGTCAAATTGTGCAAGAATGGATGGTGGAATAATTCTGTTGCCCATCTGGGTTATTGCTGGAACATTTTTTTGGGTTGTAACTTGCTAGTTGGAACATTCTGGTTGCCTTGTTTTTGTCCTGTTCGCTGCTGTTGATGCTTATATTTGGGCAGGCTATTTTTTAGGTCGTGGACGATGATGATGTCTACTATCTCCTTTTGGACGGTCTTTGGGCAACCAAAGGAGGATTGGAATTATTTCCTATAATCATTTTTGAATTTTTGAGTCCCGACCAAACATATTTTTCTGTCTTTTTTTTGGTCTTCCGCCTCTACATTGTAATATTTTTTTTTACATTTCTGTTTTAGCCTTTCTTATGTTGGTTAAGCTATTTTTGTAACCTTTTGTAATCCTTTTCTTTTATAGAATGGGCTATGCCCTTAATTGTTCCCAAAAAAAAAAAAAGTGTTTTTTGTGACAGACAATTGACTACTAAATACTCATAACATGACAAAGAAAATAGTAAATATTTTGGTGGGAGCATCATTGTACTAACCGTTGAAATCTAAGATACTACCGAACTCAAGACGTTATGTACTTACATATTTTTTTAGTTGTCAGATACAACAAAAGCTGCAAGCAGTTCTTAGTGATATATTTATGTTTTATTTGGGATGATTTTTATTTTTAATTTTTTTTGACAGTTTTTAAATAAAAAATTACAATTTTATATTAAAAATTTATTTTAAGAAGTAATAAGAAAGTCATCACAAACGAAACTTTGTGTTAAACTTGAAATAATATAATTAGAGTTTCTGAACAATTCTGAAATATTTGCTAGTCATCAAAACATCAAAATGTTAACAAACTCCTTTTGGTGCTAAATACTTTAGCATATTGAGAGAGAAGATTAGGATTGGGAACCTTCCTCTCCAAAGCACTTGGACCATTTGACCTTATATACCTCGTAATAGTTGCAATTGAAGTGGTAGATCTGTTTGTTTTTTTTTTTTTTAAATATATCTAAAATTTTATTTCAAATAAAAAATTCCCTCAAATGACATAAGTTTGAACAAGATATAAAACTTATTTGAGCAATGTGACCATGTTGAAACATGGCTAGAATCATATTGAGTAAGTTTGGGCAACGTTCGGATATGAATCAAACAAGGTTCCAACCATGGCTTGATTAAATTTATCTGTATACAAATTTATTGATTATATTTACTAATATATCTCAATATGTTACTAAATATGTAAAAATATATAGAGAAATTACCAAATTTTCAAAATTACTGAGAACAATATTCTACTCAATTTTGATTTTAATGTCAATCCCAATTGATGGGTTCCTAAAACTCAATACAATGTTGTCATCTTCAAAATAAATTTTAATTTTTAATATTTTCTTAAGATAAATGCAATATAAAAATTGAATAATTTTTCATTTATTATATTTATTTTAAAAAATTAAAAAATTTAATTCATCATGATTAAATTTTAAATAAAATATTATAATCTAATCTTAAAAAATATTTCTACATATTACGTGCTAGAAACTTTGAGTAGATAGAGATCGAATTTACGTCATAACAATGCACAAAATCCTAGCACGAACAAAGAAAAATGATAGGGTCAAAGAATTTTTTAAATAGAAAATCCGGAGAAGGGAAAACCATGGGGCTAGCTCAGTTGCAGAATTTACAATGTAACAAGTGATACAAAATTCCTCTTTTCTTCATGTTAAAGAAGAGGAAAATACAAAGATCAACAACAATTGGATATAATCTTGACAATATTCTAGAAATGTCAATGGTTTTTGATGTTGACCATCGATGATGTTGTTTGTTGCTGCTGGTCATCGACAGCGACGAAGGATGGAAAATGTAGAAGAGATCTATGATTCTTCTCCTCATTTCCTCTAACTTTTTTCTCCAGTAAAGAATAAGATGTATGGGCATTTCATGACAGATTGAGGATTATGGATAGGGAAGAGAGAGAAACTCTGTGATTTCAAAATTCTGTTATTTGAAAATTCGCTTTTCACGGCTTCGTCGTCGGAGGTATGACGACGAAAGGTCGCCGGCCTTCTGTGGCCGGCGGTCAATTAGAGGATAGGCATTCCTCGGGAAGGATGATCGTTGGAAGTGCTCGCGATGTCTCATCTTCTCCACCGGCTTTTGGTGATGGAAAGTCTAAATTTTTTACTGGATTAAAATCTACCTCTCTGATGAACAAACCATTGATCATAAACGAAGGAGGATTGCTGATGAAGAAACAAACCATGGACGTACCTGGTAAGGGAAAAAGTAAAATGACAGATGGATTTCTTGGAAATTCAGGGAGGCTATTCCATAATAAGATTGAAAAGGAATTTGAGGTAATTCCTACTTCCACAGTTGAAACTGTGTTCACAGAAGTTGAGAAGGAGAAAGAAAATAAAGTTATTCCCAACAACTGGTTGAAAAATACTACCGTTGTGATTGAGATGAATGGTACAGTATCAAAGAAGAAAACTGCAGAAGACAGAAATGCAAGATTAGAAATAGAAGAAGTTCGTGACTGCACTGCTGGAGAACTTGGAAGATGTGATAACGTGCTTGAGGAAATGCCGATAAGACCTAATTCTGCTAATGTTCAGAATGTTCGGTCTAGAAATAAAAACATAAAAGTTGCTGATCTTGATTATGGACATTGCATTGCTGAAGATTGTTGTACTGTTAAACTGCATAAGGAGAAAGTTTGTGAAAATACTTCGAAGCTGAACAATTCTTTGGAGGTTAAGATATTTGGAGAAAACACTCTACTTTCCTCAATCAGCTATGAATTGAGGAGACAATGGGAAGGATTCGGTAAATTTCATCTCACCATCCTGGGTAAAGGCTGGGTGTTATGCTCTTTTTTTGAAACAGAGCATATGGAAGCTGTTCTCAATAATGGACCATGGTTTTTTAACGGAAACATAGTCGGTATAGAGAAATGGAATAAAAAATTTGATCCAAATTCACTTGAAGGTCTTTCGGCACCGATCTGGATCAGACTGCCTAATTTACCTGTATTTTGCTGGGATGAAGTGAACATTTATCGTATAGCTTTGATGGCAGGGAAGCCATACTTAATTGACGGAAATATGTTTCAATGGCCGAGAAGAGAATTTGGCCGAGTTTGTGTCCGTATCAAGTTGGAGGATAAACTTCCTACTGGCGTGTGGGTGGAAGGCGAAGAAGGGAAATTTTTTCAGAAGATAGAATATGAAAGACTCCCGAATCTCTGCTTTGAATGTGGGAAGATTGGTCATGACAAAAAGGAATGTGCCAAAAGAAGTTTGCTGAACAAGGGAAATTCTGATCAATTGAAGATGGATATATCAAAGAATTTAAATGAGAAGGATGAAGCGGAGAAAAATTTTACAACAGATGATAATTTGGCGAATGCTGAAGGCTATGGTCCGTGGATGATGGTGAATTATGGGAAGAAGTTTGTTAGCAAAAACTGGAATAGAAGACCAGCTATCCAAGTGAATAAAACTAGCAAAATCTCACAACCAAAGCAGTTTGTAGCGGTAAAGAAGAGTATAAATGTTGATTCTGGATTGGTAGAGCAGAATTCAGTTAAGCAGAGTGTAGACGTTTCTTCTGAGAAGGCTTCTACTAAGATCATTCCGAAGATAGGTTCCTTAATACCTGTGAAAAACAGCTTCAATGCCCTGGAGGAAGTAGAGGAAGGAGAATATATTGAATCAGTTTTAAATAGTAATCATGAAGAGAAAACTGCTAAAAAATTTACTAAAGATGATTCGGTGACTGAAGTTAATAAGGAAGAGCTGGATGAAACAAAATTAGCTGGCATTGTTTCAAACAGTATAAGTACCAAGGGGACAGAGAGCTCTACTCAATCCTCCAAAAAGAAGAAAGCAAAACAATTAAAAGACCTGGGACCGATCAATGCTTCTACAAGAAGTCGAAGAATGGATATGGAAGGAAAAGGTAATTTCGGGAATAATCCCCATATTCCTTTTAAATGAATTCTATATGTTTTTGGAATTGTAGGGGAGCAAGGAAAAGAAGTGCTTCCCTCTACCTTAAAGAGGTAGTTAAAAATAATGGTGTTTGTTTTGTGGGATTGGTTGAAACCAAAATTAATGATATTGAGAGAAGTGAAGTTGATGCTTTAATTGGGAGCAATTGGGACTTTTTCTGTGTCCCATCTTTTGGACTTTCGGGAGGTATGCTGATTTTGTGGAATACAAGTGCAGTGAAATTCTCAGTAGAGGAGAGTTCATCACATATGGTGATTGGTGAAATTAACATGTTCAACAATGTAAGATGGAAGGTGTACACAGTTTATGGAAGCACTGATGTAAACAAGAGAAGAGAACTATGGAATATGATAGATAGATATTTTCCAATCTTGATTGTCCTATGGTGATTGGTGGCGATTTCAATTGTCTTATATGCAAAGAAGACAAAGTTGGCGGTAAGAAGTTTGCTTATCATCAAGGATCAAGGGAGATGGAAGAATGTTTGTTGAACAATGATCTTCATGAAGTTAGCTTTATCGGCCCAAGATTTACTTGGTGTAATAACAAAGTTGGTGGAGCTAGAATCCTTGAAATATTGGATAGGTGCTTTGTAAATTCAATGGCTCTAAGCTCCCTGTTTCAATTGATTGAGCGACATTTGGCTAGAATAGCCTCGGATCATTGCCCAATACTTCTGCAAGTCCGATCATTCAATAAAATTGTCAACAAAAATATTAAATTCAAAAATTGTTGGGCATCATACCAAGCATCCTATGGAGTGGTAAGAAAGGAATGGTGCAGGAATTATCAAGGCAATTATTCACAAATTATTAACAAAAAGTTCAGAAGGTCCTTAAAATCCTTATTCTATTGGAGCAAATTTAAGCATAAAGAACTGAACAAGTTGAAAGAAGATCTCATGAAGGAGATTTTTGAACTTCAAAGCAAAGAATCTTCACTTGGATAGCTCACGGATCAAGAATATTCGATCCTTAAAAAGAAGGTTTTGGAACTTAATACTACCTTGGCAAGGTTGAATACATGGTGGAAGCAAAGGGCTAAAGTTAAATGTCTCAATGAAGGTGATGGTAATTCCAGATTTTTTCACAATTATGCTAGTGCTAAAAGAAATGCCAATAATATAATAAAGATCAAAGATGAAGATTGTAATATGGTTGAAGATCAAGATCTTATGGAAGAAGTATTCATGCGATTCTTTCTAGACACTCCAATTTGGATGGTTGGCCAGCTCCTACCGCTTACTTAAATGATCAGGAAAGAAGTCTGGTTGAGATGGATCTTTCTATGGTTGAAGTTCTTCATGTCTTAAAACAATTGGAAGAGAAGACTTCTCCAGGTAATGATGGCATATCTCATTCCTTTATTAAAGTGTATTGGAATATTATAAAGGAGGACTTTTGGTTAGCCTTAAGTTAGTTTTTTAAATATGGTGAAATGAGTAAAGAATGGAAAGAAACTCTTATTATTCTTATCCCAAAGATCGCTAATCCCACTCTTCCTTCTAATTATAGACCAATTAGTCTTTGTAACACTGTGTACAAAGTGGCGGCTAGAATTATTTTAAATAGACTTAATTTGGTCATTCCTAAACTTATATCTTTGGAGCAAGCGGCTTTTATAAAGGGGAGATCTATATCTGATCATATCTTGCTTGCACAAGAAATCTTCCACAAACTTAGAATTTCTAAAGCTTCTTCATGTCTTGTTTCTTTCAAAGTGGATATGGAGCAAGCCTATGATTCTATGGCTTGGATTTCTCTTAAAGAAATATTGAATTATTTTAAATTTCCTCCTAAATTTTCCGAGCTTATCATGGATTGTGTTGTAGACCCTATGTTCTCTATCATCATTAATGAAAACTGTTCTAAATGGGTCCATGCTAGAAGTGGTTTTCGGTAAGGCTGCCCTCTATCTCCCGTTCTTTTCATACTTTGCTCTCAACTACTGTCTAATGCATTTAATCATAGTTCTTGTGGTATCAAGATTTGCCCTGATGGACCTCGGATTTCACATCTTTTGTATGCGGATGATGTCATTATGTTTTCCAAAGCTAATACGAAGGAGGTTTTGGGAGTGAAGAAAATTCTTAATAATTTTTGTGAATGGACTGGACAAAAAATCAATTACAGCAAATCTATCATTTTGTTTGGAAAACATGTGGATAGAAGGAGGAAGAGAAGCTTATCTAAAATCTTGGGATTTAAATATGCGAAAGAATTCCTTTACCTTGGAGTAAAGATGGCTTTGAGGAGACTTAAGAGAGAAGACTTTAAATTCATTATTGATAAAGCTTTGAAGAAGCTCAATCAATGGGGAAGCAAAAGTTTATCTTTGCCGGGCAAGTTAACTCTAGTAAAATCTGTTTTGCTAGCCCTTCCTATATACCATTCAGCACATTCTTTGGTTCCAAAAAAACTGTTAGCAGACCTGGATAAAATTTGCAAAGATTTCATATGGAACAAGAAAAATTGTTCCAAAGGGCTGCATTACGTGAGTTGGAATGATATGTGCAAACTAATTGAATATGGTGGCTAGGGATTACATTCTAATTTAACAAAAAATCCTGCTTTGCGGGCTAAACTCACATGGAGATTTGTTCAAAATGAGCATTCCTTTCTACATTCTGTGATGGATGCCAAATATGGTAATAAACTACTTCAAGGAAATTATAGTAGGAATGATTCGAGTGCTTTTAAAAATCTGAAATAAGGTTTTAAAACTTTATATTCTATTGTGAAATGGGTTATTGTGAATGGTAAATCTATGGATGCTTTCAAAGATACTTGGATACTTGATAAAAGTATTAACAAATGACCTACATTTGTTATTCCTATTGATGACAGCCCGATTATGGTTGAGGAATTTATATCTGAAGAAAATTGGGATGTACAAAATCTGAGCAAATTCTTTGGTAAGGAGCTTATTGAAATGATCATGAAGACCCAGATTTTCAAAGATAAGGAAGCTGATTTCTTAGTTCTGATTAATTAGAATTCTGGTATGACAATTCCTGGATTAATAAGGAAAGCAGAGGCTAATGGCTTGGAAGAAGATCTATTGTGGAAATGGATCAAGAAGGCAAAGTTGAATTCTCGGGTAGAGAATTTTTGGTGGAGATTGAAGAGGAATGCATTCCCTTCAATGCATTTCTTATGGTATAGAAGGATTGCTCAAAATGCTAACTGTCCAAGAGGATGTGAGTGTAATGAAGATATAGAACTTATTGTGTGTGGCTGTTTGAAGATCAAAGAGGTTATTCAATACTTGAACCATTGGGGTTTCGGCTTCCCATTGTTTAATTCTATTGAACAATGTTTCGAATGGCTGGAAAATAATGTTAACAGGAAAGGTATGATGGTTAAACTTTATTGTACTTTGGTGTTTCTATCTTGGAAAAGTAGAAACAAGAGGATACATGATAGAGTAGAAGATAATTCCAGCTTTATTGCCTCCGAGGCTATTGTTCAAGCTTCGGTATCCAACAATTTAAACCATTCTAATTTGGGCTTTTGGGATGTTAATCAGTCGTTAAGACTGTCTAATTCTTGGCATCCTACTCCACCCAAATGGATGAAAGTTAATGTTGATGCTTCTCTCATTTTTTCTTACAAGGCGGGTATAGCGGCTGTTTTCAGAGATAGTAAAGGGAGATTCCTCTTTGCTTATGGCAAATCACTTATACATTGGGATATTGCCTAATTGGAGCTAATGGCAATCAATTCTATTAAAGAGAATATCAAGGAGTGGATGTTCAATTATGATGGCATAATCATTGAAGGTGATAATGCTAACATTATTTCTTACTTCAATAAGGCACGGAATAAAAGGGAGCTAAAGGATGATGGTATGGAATTTCTTTCTAAATTCAATTTTGTTATATTTAATTGCATTAATAGAGAAAGTAATAAGTTAGCAAACTTATGTGCTAACTATGCTTTAATAAGTAACTTTTCTTGGGTTGGGTGTTTGGCTAATAAGGTTCCTCCTTTTTTTAGTATTTTGAAGGAGGAATCTAAATTGTAGTTGCTCTTTTATTTTTAATGATAATTTAGCTTCGGCTTCTTTCAAAAAAAAAAAAGAAAAAAAGAATAAGAGGTCTATTTATGATTGTTTAAAGAGTGACATGACTAGTAAATAAGGAGAAGATCAAGGGCATGCTTAGAGTGCTTAAATGGACGACCGATATTAACTCCCTTGATTATAGAGCATTTATCGAGCATTTGAGTGGTTTAATGACGTAAGAGTTCAGTGATCATGGGCTCATTTGTTTCGTCTCATTGAGCTGGTTGATTCAACTATAAGTATGTCATATTTGAATATCTTTTGGTAATCCAATTAATGTTTTGAAGTTTCTAAATAGACTTTGTTCATTTCATTTGAGCCTGTTTAGGATCAGATTTGAACAAGTTTGGTGTCATTGGATTTCTCTCTTTGAGATGTTCAAGTTGTCTATAAGAATGTTGAAATCAGAGCTTGAATGGTCCTGATTTTAATTTTTGAAGCCTCTAACTCATCTTTACATCGAGATTCATGCCCAACCTAGATAATTTTTTAATTATATATCATTACATAACAAAATACTCTAATCCGATTGATTTAGAAATTTTTCATCTGTAATACTTAAAAAGGAAAATTATAGTTAGATATGAATATCTCGAATTAAGATATGATTGTGATAATTTGTTTTTTAAAAATTATATTTTAAAATGAAGGTAATATAAAAATTGATCATTTATTCATTAAATATATCTATTTAAAAATAAATTAAATTAATTTTTATTATTATTAAGTATGATTTTAATATTCTAATATTATTTTTGCACATAATAATATATTATAATACAAAATTTATATATAAATAAATATTCTAATCACAAAGTCCATCTATGGGTTGTGAGCATTGGCTATCAATTTAGAGGTCTTAGATTTAAATCTTACATGTATGATAAGTATGAATTTGACTTAATTGATCTAAATGTCCCCAAAACAAATTATAATCCAATTTTTCTACATAATAAAATATAAGCAAGCATGTTCCTTTTGCCTGAGCCAACTAGCTGGAAATAGTATCGAATAAAGACACTACAATTAAAAAATATGGAGATAAAACTGGAAAGAATTCTATTTTGGCAGTTTGTAGGCTTCAAAAGTCAGTGGTGCAATAGTTACAGCACATGCAGTTGTTTGTCTGTTGTTTCCCATATGAAAATACTAAAATAAACCACATACCTCCAAAACACAATGATCTTTCTTTCTTTTGCTTCCTAGACCTCATTTGTGTACCAATAACCCGCTCGCTGGGGCCCATACGGATATATTAGAATTTCATTGATTTCACATACCCCTTTGCGTACCTATGTGTATACAAGCTACAATGTATTTAAAAAATATTTGGAAACGCCTTCTGTCAGCTTGCATGAATGTTGCAGATCCGGTGGCATAGCATAGTAGTAGCTTTTGGATTGAATTTTTTGTTGCTTTCTACAGGTAGACTGTCGTGCACTACTTGTATGATTTAAGTAGGTAGATTGTAGTGCACAAACTAATGTCCTGCTTTATCATATATATAGTTGTTTCCATCGTAGTCCTTTGTATTTTGCTTCTGGAACATACATGTTGAATGTATAATGGGTCTTCTATAGCAGTTTGCAGGAGCTCATATCTGTTGCAATTCTCTTTTGTATTTGTTCTTAGATGGAACTTTGTGTATGTGACAGGTCTCCTATGGTGATTCATAGGAGTTCGCATTTACTACCAACCTCTTCATGCACATTGATTTGTAGGTTGCTTTATCCACTTGCATATTGGTTGCTGCATATATCTACAAGCCCATAAGTATTGATTGGTGGGATATCATTGTATTCATTGCATATCCCTTGAGTTCATTTGTATGTTAGTAAGAGACTTTGTTATTTGGAGGGACTACTATATTTTCTTGTGAAATTGACATGAATGCTTTGAAATATTTATAGGAAAACCTTACACTACTAGTTGTAGGAATATTTTCATGTTCCTCATTTAGTCATTGCAAGAACATCACTTTGATTGAGTGACTTGAGCCACATCAATTTCACCACTCCTTGTTCATGTGGTAATTTTCATTTGGGTGAATATGATCGTTCCTCTATGACTGTGTATCTATTATTCGGAGGTCCAATCCTTTACTTAGTGACTTGTGTCATGCTTCTCTATATGAATTCTACATTTGATTTTGATTGAGAACCCATGAATGTCAATTAATGATTGTATATCACAAATGAATTTTTTTTATTTGATTATATTTTTATTTGATTTTTGCTTATATGTGTTATCGATCTGTCATGCCTATTGATAAAAAACACATTGTATGTTGGTATTTGCATTCTTGAAGACCTTCAACATTTGTGGAAAATCATAGTCTTCATATGTTGATTGATCACCACCATTGGAAAGGACATCATATGTTGCATCATGTGCATCTACCCTTCATTTGTATGCACTTAAGACTTGATTCTCATGAGTCCTATGTTGTTCAATTCATTGATATTTTTTTGAATGTCTTGCCTCATCATTTATTTGAGTTCAAATTTGTTCACATTATGCTCATTATCATTTGTTGCATATGCATGCTCAAACCACAAGTGTTTAGCTCGGTCTAGAGTACAAGTTCAAGTCCAAACCCCTTGCACCAAGCTCATTTGAATTCAAGTCAAGGTTTAAGTTCAAGTGCTATTCAGACTTAAGATGAGCCTCTTCCCCTCATTTGACTCCCCTGTGGTCCAACAAAAGTTCTTTGCATGAGTTCAAATTTCAAGATCAAGTTCTATGTCCACAAGTTTGAGTTCAGTTCGAGTTCACCTCATTTAATGTTCAAATGTAGTTTCATTATTATTTACTTAAGTTTGATTTCATTTGAAATTTGAGTTCACTTAAGTTCATTGCATTCAATGAAGTCCAAGTCCAAGTTCATTTTTTTATTCAAGTCCTTGTCTGATTTCAGATAAAATTTTGACAGCCTCCCGACGTCTCCCCTGTTTAGGGGAAAAACTAAGAGGCAGCCTTCCCCTCGATGCTACATGAGCGCTTCAGGTAGGTGTTAAAAAAGACACCGCAGTTGCATATTTTTGTTAAAATCCCCGTCCGCTACGTAAGAGTATAAGGGTTGTTTGAGTTTTTAAAAGAGCACAGTTTATTTTCCCCCTCTGCACTACATGAGCATTTGGGGGTACATATTGTTAATATATATATATATATATATATATATATATATATATATATATATATATATATATATATATATATATATATATATATATATATATATATATATATATAATCCCCCTCGTCGTAAGCACCGCACCGGTTTCCCTCCCTACAATGCTACGTGAGCGCGTAGGGAGTTTGTCGGCTCGTTGCTAGCATTGAAGAAGGATTTTGGGTCGTTGCGAGCGCCACGCCAGTTTCCCTTACTAGAACGCTATGTGAGCACGTAGGGGATTTGCTGGCCGTTGCAAGCCACAAGAGAAGAATTTTTTTTTAAAATAATAATAATAAAATTTAAATAATAAAATTATATTTTATTATTATTAAAACTATATTATTATTATTATTAAAATAATAATAATAATAATAAGAATAATAAGAATAATATAATAATAATAATAATAAAATTAACATTAATATTAATATTAGCATTAATATTAATATTAATGCTAAATGCACTTAGCATCAAAACATTGAAGTGAGGGAGAGAGAGAGACCTTGATTAAGCTAGGGATTTGAGTTGTGTTGTGTGAGTAGAGTGAGTTGGAGTGAGTTGGAGTGGGTGGGCTGAGTGGAGTGAGTGGAATGAGTTGGGATAGATTTTATTTTAGTGAGGGGGGCCGGTTATTGATTTTAGCTATAGAGCAAGGAGATCATGAGGGGGGGGGGGGGGGGGGGGCGATGACTCTGGTAAGGAGAACTCTTCTCCTCTCTCTCTCTCTCTCTCTCTCTCTCTCTCTCTTTGAGATCAGGATAGGGTCTTGGTTAAAGTAGGTCAAAGAGGGAGACGACAAGGTGGGAGCTTGGGGCTAGCTTCGGCTTAGAGGAAGTAAGAGTCGGAGCTTCGATTTAGAATGGAACAAGTGTTGGGGTTGAGGTGAGGGCTTGGAAGCTTGTAGTAAGGAGGGAGGAAGAAGGGAACTGAGGGTTTCGACCGTGTGAACTAGACAGGGTCAGAGAGGTGTCTGGATTCCTGGAGGTTCTGGTGTCAAGGTTTGAGTGTGGGAAGAAAAAATACCACAAAGGCTTTATTTTGCTCTGGTATTTAACGATGATTGTGAGGTCCGATCGAGGTAAGTTGCAGGATTTTTGTGAGATAATGCAAACGGTGCCAAATTGGCATGATTTCAGTAGGATTTTGAGGATCTGACAGGTATGAGATGTATACATTGGATTTCTTCTTTCTTACTTTTTTTGTTCTTTGTACATAGGCCAACAAATGCCCCCCAATAAATATGGTATGCATCTAGAGCGAATCATATTTGTTTTATGATGATTAATTATGTGAATATCTAAATATTTGTTCGAGATGTCACACAAAAAAATTTCATTCAATGGATTTCCAAAAAACTTATTTGGATGTCACACTTGTTTTCTTTAAGTGTATCTCCAAAAATTTACTTGGATGTCACACTAAAATTTTTATTCTATAGATCTCCAAGAACTTGTTTGGATATCACATGGAGGTTTTCATTTAGTGGATCTCCAAAAGTTTTCTTGGATGTCACACTAAGATTTCATTTTGTGGATCTCCAAAAGTTTATCTCTGTGCCTTAATGAATCTTGAGATGCTCTTGTAATCTTCAATATAGTTGATATATTTTCTCTTAGTCAAGTAGAGATCCATGGGGTAGTGATAGAGTGCTTCATACTCAGATCCCTAGAGTGTTACTCCATAGATTAATGATAGTATATATCACTATCACTTTGTATTCTTCTTTTGCCACCACTGTCACTTTAGTTTATAACTTTTCTGTATACGATCAACATTCTTCTATCATCTTGTTATATCTTGGCATAAGTTTAAATATTTATTTGGGGATCTCGACATGTGGCATGATGTCGACCCAAATAAATATTTAAAATGCCCACAGTCTTTAGGGATATTTGTAGATGTCATTCAGGGTGCTCATTCTGCAGCATTGGCTTAAACCCAGAGATTTTGATTCTTCTATCCTACGCTTTGTACGATGGACTTGGTGAAAGGTTATCTGATTTGTCTTTACTGACTTATCAGAAGATTTATACGCCTTCTGCCCTTTGCTTCTAGCTTTGGTGGGCTTGATGAAGGGGTAGATGCCAGTGACCTAAACCATTTAGGTTTATATTAGGTCGGTGGCAAGAAGTCATCGGTCCAGGGCTTTTTGCATGTTGGACTTGTTGATGACAAAATCCCTTAGTCCAGCCTAAGGCTTTGTGTGAAGTTTGGTATAATTTTCTTCGGTCCTTTGCTTTGTGCTTTGGCGAACTTCTTGAAGAAGAATTTTCTTTGATCCTCTCTTTGTGCTTTACAGATTTATTAAAAGATTTGCAGGTTTTGGATTTTGTTGATAGTACCAAATGTTGGTAGTATCTTGATCCTTAACCACTTAAGAAGACTTTGATCTGAGTTACTTGAGTTCATCAGATTGGGAGAGCTAGGATTTGATAGCTCTTCGTCCTCTGGTTACTGAGATGGGGGTTCCTCTACTACGACTTTTCTTATGTCTTATTGAGTAGATGGAGCTTCCAGCGATCCGTCCATATTTAGGCTTGTTGATCCGACCTCTCACACCCATCCACGCTTCAGACTTTGGAGCCTATGAACATTCGATAGTTTCTCGAGATTCCTCCTTTCCACTGGAACTTTGATTCTCTAATCATTAAGGAGAATTTTGTAGACTACGATCACTTGAACTCGTATAGCCAAATTTGTCTTCGTACTTCTGACAGTCCCTAATAACAGGTTGATGAAGTGGGGGTTCCGCTATTACGGCCTTTCTTATGGCATATTGAGTGTTGCAGATCTATTTTTAAGGGTTTATGATTTTGATGATAGCAAACACTCTTATTTCTCTATGACTGCCTTATCTACTAACATTTCAGGTCCACAAGATCAGACTTCTATTAGAACCAGCTCAAGATTGGGTAGACTAGATCTGAGTCAATTTGTACCTTTTTCCTTTCTTAAGTCTTTTGTAATTGCTGTGGCTCCTGATGCTAAGTAACTTTTTAAAAACACACCTTGGAAGAATTTCTGGCTGCTCCTAAGAGTTAACTATTTTTGGTAACATCGTTCAGGATGATATTTATATTGGCTTAGATGATCGGTTCAAAAATAGAAACCCTAATTAGGGCATCGTCATTGAGACAGACATTATTAAGCCGATCAGCCTGGACGATCCTTATATTGGCCAGGCCGATAGGCTCAATTAAGAAAGAATCAACAGCCATGATCAATTTAGGTATTCTTTATTTTAGGACATCGGCCAGGACGATCTCAACATCGACTTGGACGATGCAGCTCAATTATGCCTAAATTAATCTGATAATTTTAGAAAGCAAATAAGGCTTATTGATACCATCACATTGGCTGGGCTGATCACAGAATCGACCAGGACAATGTTCTAGACAATTGACATCTACCAGACTCTATTCTGGGTGATGATCAGGATGAATGTGCTCGGATTTGAACTAATCGGCTAAGATGATATTGTATCGACCTGGATGATGAAACCATTTTTATTCTGATCGTCCCAAATCATCCTGGCTGATTGAGCATATTTTGTACTGATCAGTCAGGGCGATATTCATATCGGCCTGGATGATGAAGTCGAAAAATTGCATTAATGAGCTCATTTTGAGATATTCTATTTAAGCTTTGAGAAGGCACTTTTTAAGTGTTTTTTGCAGCCATTGTAGCTTCGTTCTTTTGGAGGGAACTTGAAGGGAGAGCTTGAAGGGGTGAGAGGAAAGGGTGGAGTTTGAGAGAGGGAGAAAATCCTTAGAGGGGGTTTCAAGGGAGTGTGGAGGGGGATTCCACATGGTTGCTCCGACGAGTTTGCACCTTTGTACCGTCGAATTTAAGGCTTATCTTGAGGGAAGTTCATGGAAGAATAAGATCTCTTTGGTGTCAAAGGACCAGGCTACTCCATCACACCGGGGAAGGTGGAAGTGATTTTATAAGGGCTTATCCGCCTAGCTGTGGGGGCTAAAGGAGAGACACTTAGTTTGGTGCAATACTCGGAGGGTGCCTCTGAGCAGTAAACGTAGGTCAAGGTTTGACCAAACCATTATAAATCTGGTGTGTTCTTTTCTTTATTATTTTCGCATTTATTTCTTCCGCACTTTGATTTTCATTATGGTGATTTGGTTTGTTTGAGTTTTAATTTAAAGAACTTTAAAATTCCAATTCACTTCTCTCTTGGTTAGACTTGGGCAAGTTCATAAGGGCCTAACATCCCTAACAAACTTTCATTGAGTAGATAGAGTTGCCAGTGATCCAGCCATATTTCGGTGTGTTGGATCCGACCTTTTACACCCATTTGAACCTTAAGCTTCAGGCTGTCGAAAGACTTCAAGCTTTTCTGCCTCAATTTGTTGGAGTGTGTAACCACAAAAGTTTCTTCCTAGATTTTTGAATCTTGGTACGTTGGAGAAGATGTTGTCTTAAACTTTTGAAAGATCACCTGCATATATTCTAAAAAAGAAATTGTTATATTCTTAAACATAAAAGAATATTTGAATTGATAATTTTAAATATATATTCGGGGATCTCAACATGCAGCGCGATGTCGACCCGAATAAATATTTAAAATGCCCCCTGTCTCGTAGGGACATTTGAGAGTAGAATAGATTTGGAATTTGAGATTTTAAATATTTATTTGGGGATTTTGACATGTAGCATGATGTCATCCCAAATAAATATTTAAAAATGCCCCCTGTATCGTAGGGACATTTTGGATAGGCTTTGTATCTTTAAGATTTTAAATATTTATTTAGAGATCTTAGCATACGACGCGATGTCAACCCGAATAAATATTTAAAATACCCCCAGTCTGATTGGGGATTTTAAAATATATTCTTGCTATACAAGAGAATTTCAAAATATAGATGTGCATTGATAAATATGTATATATTAATTTTGATCATTGTAAAGTATATTGGATATAAAATTTTCATACATGATACTTCTTTAAGTGTCGGCCGTTGATAGACAGCATAAGCCTACATCTATCAAGATTGATCAACTGATATACTCCTCCTTGGTACACTTTTTTGAGGACAAAGGGGCCTTCTCAATTAGATACGAATTTACCACTGATTTTTTGGTGTGGGATGATTGGTATTCTCAGCACCAGGACCAATTCTCCTTCTTGAAATGTCCGAGGGCGCACCATTCGATTAAAGGATTTTATCATTCTTCCTTGATATACTTCTAGGTTTTGTTGAGCTTGTAATATGTTCTCATCGAGTGCATCAAGATCTTCCATTCTTAAATGAGCATTTTGTTCTTGAGTAAGATCATTTTGGATTGCTACCCGGAGTGATGGTAGTTCAACTTCCAGTGGAAACATTGCATTAACACCGAACACAAGAGAGTAAGTAGTGGATTTGGTTGGTGTTTTATAAGTTGTACGATACGCCCATAACACTTCTACCATCTTCGTATGTTACTCCCTATTATTTTTGGTGAGGATTTTCTTCAACAATTCCACTAGTGTCTTATTAAAGGCCTCTGCCAAGCCATTTGAATTTTGGATTGTATATTGATGAATACCTCCAATCAATCTTATGCTGAATAATGAACTTATAAATTTTTGTGCTTTTAAATATAGTACCATTGTCTGATATTATGCGGCGTGGAACACCAAATCTATAGACAATGTTGTGGGTAAGAAATTGATCACATGCTTAGATGTGACCTCTCTAATGGAGCCGCTTCTGTCCACTTGGGAAAGTAGTTCATTGCTGCCAGAATAAAGCGGTGTCCCAATGATGATGGCGGATCTATTGGGCCGATTATATCTGTGCCCCAGCATTTAAATGGTCAGGATGCTATTGCTGGGTGCAAAGGATTTGGAGGCTGATGTATAGCATCACCGTGGATCTGACACTTATGGCACCTCTTTGCATGGTCAATATAATCTCTGACCATTGTTGGCCAATAGTAACCCATTCTCTTAATTGTAGTAGCCATTTTGGGACCTGACTGAAGTGCACCACAAAGTCCTTTGTGGATTTCTATTACCACTTTATCAGCTTCCTTGGTCCCTAGCCATCGTAGCCACATATGATCAAAAGCTCGACAATATAACATATTATTGACGAACGCATATCGTAGTGCTCTTTTTTGAATCTGCTTGGTAAGAGATTTATCCTCTGGAAGTTTGCTTTCTTTGAAATTGTCAATGAAGTATTGCCTATAATCATCTCCTTCCTCAATATCCAAGCAATGTAACCATGACTCCGAGCATCTGCTGGTTTTATGTCTCTTGACTATATGATGTTCCTCTTGTTGATTTTCAATAATGATTTATTTAGGAGGTTCATGATCAACCGGGGTCGTATCCTACTGGCTTGAATATGGTATTCCCTATGCCTGTGGAAATTGCAAGATTATTAGCTCTAAGACTCGACGGTCGTGAACCATAATTGGTATAAGCATTTTCTCGTCAGTATTCGCAACATCCTTGGCTAATTTGGCTGAGTAATCTACCTTAGCATGTTGTCCTCAGGGAACTCGTGCTATTTTCACATTTGGAATTTGTTTCAGAAGCTCAAGAGCTTGCATGTGGTAGTGGGCTAATTCAAGTTTGCCAATCTTGTAAATGCCCATAACTTGATTTATCACAAGTTGAGAATCCCCAAAGATTTGAAGATTTTGGATTCTAACATCTACAGTGATCTCCAGTCCTACTATTAGATCTTCGTACTCGGCTTCATTGTTGGTCTGAGGTTAAGTTACACTGAATGAAAATTGTATTATGTCTCCTTCAGGTGGTATGAGAATAAGACCGATATCGACTCGGGCTCTTGAAATTTTTGGAGGTCGGGCAAGTCTAATAGATGATGCCCCATCAACGTACATCTCCCAGAATGATAGTTTTTCTTTCTCTTCAACCTGCATAATTTGCTCATCAGATAAATCATCATTGAGCAGGGAGTCTGTCGGAATATGGCGGCGAGAAAATCTGCCAAGGCTTGTCCTTTTATCGCCTTTTGTGGTATATACGTGATATCAAACTGTAGTAATAATACTGCCCACCTAGCTAGATGACATGTCAACACTGGTCTTATCATCAAGAACTTCAGTAGATCGTTATTTGATATCATGGTGATTCTGTGAGAGAGCATATAGTGGCAAAGTTTTTGAACTACAAAAATTAATGACAAACAATGCTTTTCAAATGAGAGAATAACAGCTTTCTGCTCCAATCAACATTCGACTGATGTAGTAAGTGTATTTTCTTTGTCTTCTTCATTATTCTGGACCAATAGTGCTCTGAGGGACTCTTCTAGTACTGCCGTGTACAGTATAAGAGGCTTCCTTGGGCTTGGTGCAGTGAGAATGGGTATATTTAACAAGTATTTCTTGATACTATGAAATGCTTTATGGCATTCTTCATCCCATTTCAAGAGGACGTCTTTCTTCATTAGCTTTGAAAATGGCTGGTACCTACTTGATAGATTCGATATGAATCTCCAAATGAAAGCTAGTTATCCTTGCAGTGAGCGAGGCTATCGAAGGTTCTTTGGGGGTGGCATCTTTGTAATTGCCTTAATTTTGTTAGGATCGATCTCAATTCCTCGATGATGAACCACATACCATAAGAATGTTTCAGAGGAGACCCTGAAGGAGCTTTTGAGGGGGTTCATCTTTAAATCATATTTTCTAATCCTTTCAAACATAATTCTCAAGTCATCTAGGTGATCTTTTCGGTCCATGCTCTTTATGAACAAGTCATCTACATAACATTTAACCTTTTGATGAATAAAATCATCAAATATATGAGTCATTTCCCGTTGGTATGTGGCACAGGCATTTTTTAGGCCAAAGGGCATGACTGTGTAGCAGAATATACCGATGGGTATTCTGAATGATGCATGTTTTTCATCTTCAAGTGCCATTTTGATTTGATTGTATCCTGACGATCCATCCATGAAGGAAAATATATCAGAGTTGAAGGTATTGTCAACTAGAAGTTCTGATACCATGAGTGTAAATTCATTTTTTTGGCATGCCTTATTGAGGTCCCAAAAATTGATATATATACGAATCTGAGTGTTCTTCTTCTTTACTGGGATGATTGTGGTAATCTAATCAACATAGTTTTCCTCTCGGATGAAGCCTGCCTATACGAGCTTCTTAGTTTTTGCATTCACCTATTCTTCAATCTCTAATCTCATTCTCCTTGGAGCTTATTTGATGAGTGCTGCATTTGATTTAATTGCTAGTCTGTGAACTGCTACATTAGGGGATAAACCATGCACCTCAGCATAAGCCTAGGTAAAGTAATCCCTGAATTCCCAGAGATCTTTTATTTCCTCTACTTGGCCTTCAGGCAGAAGGGCAATGATAAAGTTTGGGCGGTGATCTTCTTTAGTTTGAGAGGATATAATTAAAAAGCGATGGGATTTCTTGAAGGATTCTTCAAGGTGTCAACCATCAAAAACTTTATTTGTAGGGTCATCTTTGGGACCCACTTTTGATAAATTTTTTTAATGATGGATCTCTAGGGGTACACACTAGATATCATACAATTCTTTTGTATATATATATATATATATATTAGAGATATTGATCTCCATATTAGTTTTCTCTTATGTCAGGATTTTTCGACGGTGGATTCTTGGATGTGTGTCCAAGTGTTACAACCCGATGCTCACCGTACATATCTTGGTTCTTTCTTTGTTTTACCATCTTGATAGATGATGTTTTTTCACTCTATTGGGCCCTTTCAATGATGACTTTTAAACATAAGTATCAAGTGTTACGCCCTGATGTTCATCATATAGAGCTTAGTATTATCATTACTAATTTTTACTATTATAGTACTTAGATGACTATCCAATGATGGAAAGAGAAACCAATCCCTAGCGGAGTCGCTAGAAATCCATGGGCTCCAAATATTCAGCCCCGGGCTTCCCGAAGCATTTTGTTTGCTTTTTCTTTGGTGAGGGAGTTTTAATAGAATAAAGTTCAGGGGTAAATTTATAAAGGCAGATGGGTTTGTAGATAAGACACTACCCAGAGATTTTGCCCTCATTTTGCGAGGACTTTATGATCTGAGTTCTGGTTTCCTATAGGCGCAAGCCCCTATTGTTAATTACCCCTCTCGATCACGAGAAAGAACTTTTGATTAAAGCTAGTCATCAATCAGATACTTAGAGATACGTATTAGCTGGCATATAGTTGCAACAATGAGATTAGGATTTGAGAATATGTAAATTTGGGAGCTTGGGTTGAGATATTTGTGGATTTGATATTTAAAATTGAAAATTACATCATCTTGTAATTAAAAAGGATGGTGGGGGAATGGATGATAGACCCGATCAAGATCCTATGGTTCTGTCGTCCCGGGCCATTATGGTCCCTAGTCTACTTAGTTAGAGGAGGTAGTCGACCAAACCTCATAGAAGGATCCTTGTCAGCAGCCATGGGTTGCTTCATCTGAGGGGACCTTGTAGACCTGGGGTGAATGTTTATCTAAGGGGACAAATTTAAATCCACCTTAGCTAACAGAGGTATTTGTGCCATATCAATTATATCCTATTGATTCATATCTCAAGGATTTGATGCGACTAAGGAACATGTTGGTGCTGGCCATAACTGATATTTCATGGTGCCATTTAGAGACAAAACCACTCGTTTTAGAGGGTCCCGGGTCATAATCATTTATCCTGCAGTTCCATTTGGCGGCAAAACTACCGGTTAGAGGACACATACTATGTCCTTATTGGTAGGAGATTATTTGAATCCTAGTGATATTTTTGACTGGGCATTAGCTCTTTATGAGCTGAAGTTATATTTGAATTTATCCATCTCGACAAACTATTACGGAGGGTGGATGAATTTTACTTTAAATGGTGTATGGTTAGATTTCAATTTTAAATATTTTTGAAATTCTGGATTTTGGATGATCTTGGATTTTTGGATATATGGGATGGCATTTGAGTGATATTTGGAATGGACCCCTCCAGTTAATATTAGCATTCAACACGGCCATCATCAGTGTGTTGGAGGTCATTTGAAAAAATTTATATTTTGAACCTTGTCGTCTCTATGGAGTTATTGGCAGAGGATCGGGTTTTATAGGCTTTATGCTCTTGTGAGTGAATTCTCTTGATTATAGGCCTTGAAGGCCTAATATGAATGTATTAAAATAAATAGACTGATCATCATAACCTTATATTTGTTTAATGGTTCAAACCTTATCAACTCATATTGATTCATTTAGAAGGATCGGGTTAGAACTTGAATTCACTTATCAACCCGCGTAGTATCCCTAGACGTCATGTGTGTACCAATAATACGCTCGTCGGGGACCATGCGGGTATTTGGGAGAATTTTATAATTGTGTGTTGAACCTTGTCGACTCCAATTTTCTTGTTTGGAGGATCAGGTTCAAATTTAATAATCCACGCAGCATCCCTAGATGTCATGTGTGTACCAATAACACGCTCGCTAGGGCCCATATGGGATATTTTAGAATTGCATTAATTTCATTGATTTGACATACCCCTTTGTGTACCTATGTGTATAGAAGCTACAATGTATGTGAGGGGGTAT
This sequence comes from Dendrobium officinale, assembly GCA_019514585.1. Taxonomy (NCBI): domain Eukaryota; kingdom Viridiplantae; phylum Streptophyta; class Magnoliopsida; order Asparagales; family Orchidaceae; genus Dendrobium; species Dendrobium officinale. The sequence goes on along the minus strand of CM033699.1, from coordinate 26,501,249 downwards.
TTAAAAATTTATTGGAAACACTTTCCGTCCGCTTGCATGAATGTTGTGGATCCGGTGGCGTAGCATTGTAGCAGCTTTTGGATTGAATTATTTGCTGCTTTGTACAGGTAGATTATCGTGCACTACTTGTATGATTTATGTAGGTATATTGTAGTGCACAAACTAATCTCCTACTTTATGATATAGATAGTTGTATCCATCGTAGTCTTTTATATTTTGCTTCTGGAACATACATGTTGAATGTATAATGGGTCTTCTATAGCAGCTTGCAGGAGCTCATATCTGTTGCAATTCTCTTCGGTATTTGTTTATAGATGGAACATTGTGTATGTGATAGGTCTCCTATGGTGATTCATAGGAGTTCACATTTACCACCAACCTCTTCAAGCACATTTATTGGTAGGTTGCTTTATCCACTCGCATATTGGTTGCTGCATATATCTACAAGCCCACAAGTATTGATTGGTGGGATATCATTGTATTTATTGCATATCCCTTGAGTTCATTTTTATGTTAGTAAGAGACTTTGTTGTTTGGAGGGACTACTATATTTTCTTGTGAAATTGACATGAAGGCTTTGAAAGATTTATAGGAAAACCCTACACTACTAGTTGTAGGCATATTTCCACGTTCCTCATTTAGTCATTGCAAGCACATCACTTTGATTGAGTGACTTGAGCCACATCAATTTCATCACTCCTTGTTCATGTGGTAATTTTCATTTGGGTGAATATGATCTTTCCTCTATGATTGTGTATCTATTATTCGGAGGTCCAATCCATTACTTAGTGACTTGTGTCATGCTTCTCTATATGAATTCTCCATTTGATTTTGATTGAGAACCCATGAATGTTAATTAATGCTTGTATATCACAAATGACTTTTGTTATTTGATTACATTTTTATTTGATTTTTGCTTGCATGTGTTATTGATCTGTCATGCCTATTGATAAACAACACCTTGTATATTGGTATTTGCATTCTTGAAGACCTTCAACATTTATGGGAAATCATAGTATTCATATGTTGATTGATCACCACCATTGGAAGGGACATCATACGTTGCATCATGTGCATCTACCCTTCATTTGTATGCACTTAAGACTTTATTCTCATGAGTCGTATGTTGTTAAATTCATTCATATTCATTTAAATGTCTTGCCTCATCATTCATTTGAGTTCAAATATATTAACATTAAGCTCATTATCATTTGTTCCATATGCAAGCTCAAACCATAAGTGTTTAGCTCGAGTATAGAGTACAAGTTCAAGTCAAAACCCCTTGCACCAAGCTCATTTGAATTCAAGTCTAGGTTCAAGTTCAAGTGCTATTCAGGCTTAAGTTGAGCCTTTTCCCCTCATTTGAGTCCCCTGTGGACCAACTAAAGTTCTTTGCTTGAGTTCAAATATCAAGCTCAAGTTCTATGTACACAAGTTTGAGTTCAGTTCGAGTTCACCTCATTTAATGTTCGAATGTAGTTTCATTATTATTTACTTAAGTTCGAATTCATTTGAAATTTGAGTTCACTTAAGTTTATTGCATTCAATGAAGTCCAAGTCCAAGTTCATTTTTTTATTCAAGTCCTTGTCTAATTTCAGATAAAATTTTAGCAGCCTCCTGGCGTCTCCCCCGTTTAGGAGAAAAACCAAGAGGAAGCCTTCCTCTCGACGCTACGTGAGCGCTTCAGGTTGTTGAGTCTAGTAAATAGGTTGTTAGACCTAATTTAATGTCCCAAGGCTACCAAGAGGGGGGGTGAATTGGTATTTTAAAAATGTCCCAAGGCTACAAAGTTCGTCCGGTACGAACGGTTATTACAAGGTTGGTTCCAAAAACTGCAAAAAAACTGTCCTAAGTAGGTTGTATCGTCTGGACGAAAATTGGTTCGTCCGAACTAAATTCTTACAGAGACTAGATCGTCCTGGACGATATTTAATTTCGTCTGGATGAAAATCTTACAGAGAGCAACTCGTCATGTACGATAATTTAATTTTGTCTGGACAAAAATCTTACAGAGACCAGATCGTCCTGGACGATATTTAATTTCGTCTGGACGAAAATCTTACAGAGAGCAACTCGTCATGTACGATAATTTAATTTTGTCTGGACGAAAATTTTACAGAGAACAAATCGTCCCGGACGATTTTTAATTTCGTCCTGGACGAATAGGACTTAGAAAATTTTTCTGGCCAGTTCCTATTTGTTCCATGTGATCTTAATAGGAGATAACTGTCTGATCGTCCCGTACGAACTGATATTGTCCCGTACGATCAGTATAAATTTTATATGATCTCCTTATGTGTGTGTGTATATGTTTTTATTCACTCAATTACAATCACTCCCTTTCAAGTTTATTTCAAAAAAAAAGTACAAGCTTCAAATACACAAAGTATCTCATGCTGAATTTTATTTGAAGTCTTCGTAGTCTGGAGTTCGATTTTCCTGAAATGTTAGTACACACAAGAGCAAATACAAATCTTCTAAAATTGTTAGGAGATAACTACACATTTGAATAATAATGTTTGGAATCATCAAAACTATACAAGTTGCAAAAATAGAAAACATGCAAATAGCAACTATTTTAACACAGGTAAGTGTCAAAAATGACACCATGGTTGCATATTTTTGTTAAAATCCTTGCTCGCTATGTGAGCATTTAAGGGTTGTTTGAGTTTTTAAAATAGCACAGTTTATTTCCCCCCTCTTCACTACATGAGCGTTCATGGGTACTTATTATTAAATATATATGTGTATATATTTTTTATCCCCCTCACTGCAAGCATCGCACCGGTTTCCTTCCCTACAATGCTACGTGAGCGCGTAGGGGGTTTGCCGGCTCAATGCTAGCATTGAAGAAGGATTTTGGGGTGTTGCGAGCGCCACGCCGATTTCCCTCACTACAAAGCTATGTGAGCATGTAGGGGGTTTTCCAGCCGATGCAAGTCACAAGAGAAGAATTATTTTTAAAATAATAATAATAATATTAAAATAATTAAAACTATATTTTATTATTATTATTAAAACTATATTATTATTATTATGAAAATAATAATGATATAATAATAATAATAATAGTATTAACATTAGTATTAATATTAGAATTAATATTAATATTAATGTTAAATGCACTTAGCATCAAAACATTGAAGTGAGGGAGAGAGAGAGACCTTGATTAAGCTAGGGATTTGAGTTGGGTTATGTTAGTGGAGTGAGTTGGAGTGTGTTGGAGTGAGTGGATTGAGTTGGTCGTGAGTGGACTGAGTTGGGACAGGTTTTATTTGAGTGAGGGGGGTTGGTTAGAGATTTCAGCTATGGATCAAGGAGATTATGAGGGGAAGGGGGGGGGGGGACGACAGTAGTAAGGAGGACTCCTCTACTCTCTCTCTCTCTCTCTCTCTCTCTCTCTCTCTCTGAGATTGGGACCGGGTCTTGGTTGCAGGAGGTCAAAGAGGGAGACGGCAAGGTGATAGCTTTGGACTGGATTCGGTTTAGAGGAAGTAGGAGTTGGAGCTTTGTTTGGAGTGAAACCAGTGTTGGAGTGGAGGTGAGGGCTTGGAAGCTTGCGGTATGGAGGAAGGAAGAAGGGAGCTGAGGGTTTCGGTCGTGTAAACTGGATAGAGTCGGAGAGGTGTCGGGATTCCTAGAGGTTCTAACATTGAGGTTTGAGCGTGGGAAGAAAAACAATAGCACAAAGGCTTTGTTTTGATCTGGTATTTAACGATGATTATGAGGTCCGATCGAGGTAAGTCGCAGTATTTTTGGGAGATGATGCGAACAGTGCCGAATCGGCATGATTTCAGCAGGATTTTGAGGATCCGACAGGTATGAGATGTATACATTGGATTTCTTCGTTCTTTCCTTTTTTGTTCTTTGTACATAGGTCAACACACTTCTTTATTAAAAGGCATTTCCAAAAAAAAAAGTTAAAGATACAAGCATTGCCTTAATCCTTAAAAATCACCATGCTAGTAGCATCATTTATTACAACCCTAATACTTTTTTTAATACTTCTTGTAAAATCATTAGTTCAAGGCTTAAACCTATTTATTTATGTTACTAACCTTAGCAATGTAGGATTTCTTCAAAATGGAGTCTCCATTGATAATGTAATATTGGCTAATGAAATTTTTTATGAATTTTAAAAGGGGTAGGGACTTTTTCCTTAAAAGGTTACATCAGCAATGTTTCTTCTATAATTTTATTAGCTAGATAAAAGCTTGTATTGAAAATATCTATTATTATATTGACATGAACGATTCTCTTGAGTTTTTTTTTTTTTTTTTCATTCTTCCTTAAGCTTAAGGCTTATTTTTTATTTCCTTGTCTATTATGTATTGTGATTAATGGACTTTCCACAAATTTAAAAAATGCTATCAAGGGAAAAACCTACATTGCTATCATTAAGGATTATCTTTATTTTTCTCACTTTCTCTATGAGAATGACTTGTTGGATTTTGTGAAGGCTTATCAACAAACCATGCAATTGCTTGCAGATATTCTAAAACACTTCAATTAATTTTCTAATCAGAGTATTAACTACTCCAAAAGTGTTATTATTAACTCTAAATGTACCCCCTAACTAAATAAGTTGTGTGAGAAGTTGAATTTAACTAGAGTTGTGCTTCATTAACTCTCTAAGTATTCTATAAAATTTGGCTTAACCTAAAAAAGTTTGGACTCCCTTAATAGAAGTAGGAGGTGAAAAATTCTCAATCACTTGGATGTTCATCTTATCGACCTCCATTCCCCTTACAAATATTTTATGTTTTAGGATAATGCCTTCCTTAATCATAAATTGGTATTTCTCCCAATTAAGATCAAGAATAGATTTCTAGTATTTCTTCAAGATCAATTCTAAATCATCTCGACAAAGGTCAAAGGTTATTCTGAAAACAAAAAAATCACCCATAAAAATTTCATTGCTTTATTAAATCCAAAAATATAGACATCATATATCATTGAAATATTGTAGGGGCATTGCAAAGAAAAAAATGAATTCTTCAAAATGAAAACGTTTTATAAGGACTAGTAAATGTAGTCTTATCTTGGAATTTTGTGGCAATTAGAATATGAATGTATACAGAATAGCTATCCAAGAAAAATAAAAAGGAAGCCTACTAATATATCCAACATCTGATCAATAATGGGCAACAAAAATGATCCTTCATAGTTGTTTTATTAGCTTCCTATAATCTTTGTAAATCCTCCACCCCATCATAGTTCTAATAAGAATAAGTTCATTCTTTCATTAGTTATTACTGTTAACCTTCTTTTCTTTGGCACATAGTGAATTGGGCTAATCCAATAACTATCAAAATAGTATAAAAGATATCTACATCCAACCATTTTAGGATCTCTTTCCTCACAACTTCCTTCCTAGTAGGATTTAACCTTATTTTCAGATCAACTTTGGATTGATAAGGGTCTTTTAATAGAATCTTATGCATACATATGGAAATAAGAATTTTTCTAATATCAATAATAGCCCATTTAAAAATCTTTCTTTTAATAGAATCTTATGCATGCCACAAACTTTAATCAACTTACATTCTTGATCCTCTTCAAGCTCAGCAAAAATAATGATAGGTAAAGTTGACTCTTTTCCTAATAGGGCATACTTTAAATGAGAAGGCAAAGCTTTTAATTCAATAATTGATGCCTCTATGAATGATAGTTTAAAGAGCTTCCATAAAGATAATGTATCTAACTCTTCAAATATTTCTTTAAACATTTTAGTGCTTCACTAGTCACATTAAGAAAATCTACATCTACTTATCATAAATCATCCTCACATAATGAAAACTCCAAATGATTATTACTCAATAACTCTATAACATCACAATCATCAATTAAATTAACTCTCAAGAAATCTCCACTTCGATCCTTAGGAAACTTCATAGATTTTAGGACATTGAATGTGGCTTCATGGTCTTGAACTCTCATGATCAATTCTCCCTTCTACACATCAATCATGGTCCTACCCATGTTTAAGCAAGGTCTATCCAAAATCCTAGGTATTTATCTATCTTCCTCCATATCTAGTATAATAAAGTCTCCAGGAAAAAAAACTTATCTACCTTTACTAATACATCCTCTATTACTCCTTTTGGATAAAAAAATGAATGGCCAGTTAATTGAATTATAACCATGGTAGAAGTTTTTCTAAATCTAGTCTTCTAAAGATGGATAAGGGCATAAGATTGATGCTAGTACGTATGTCATATAGCATTCTCCTGCAAAACTTATCTCCTATAGAAATAGTGATGATAAAACTACCTCAATCCTTAAGCTTCCAAGGGATTTCGTTTTGATGATGGCACCACACTCCTCAGTAAGGGCTACTGTATCTAATTCTCCTAACTTTTTTGTTTTAACTTGGTTGCATGGGAATCTACAATCAATTATAATTTTATTTTTTGGGAGAATTTAATGTAAAATCTTGAATTTTAATTTCATAATCGAATGTGGCATTTTTAATGGTATATTATCATGAGAGATAAAAATATCACTCTCAAAAAGGGTTCAGATAACAAAGTTGTAAATTATACCCCGACTATCGTAGTCAAATTTAAGAAGGAATTACATACAAATTGAAAAAATCAAAATGATATTCTATCATATATTTGGCTATAGTACTTCGAATATTTCATCATCAATTATTATAAGCAAATCATCATAGTGAACTACATGTGGCTCCGATGGTTCAAAATGATATTCAGTTACATACATAACTATAATAACTTGGATATATTATCATCAATTTCATATCCAAATGTCTTAATAAGAAATGATATATCTTTCATAGGAATAAAAATATCATTTATTATTGAGTACTTTAATATGATGATAATGATCATATTAGATTTGTTTATTTTCTTCCCTAAAAAATTTTCCCCCATTCTATTTAGTAGTTAAATATAATGTAGTCTATTTTATCTTGGGTCTTAAATATTCTACAAAGGCAAGCCTTTGTAGTTAATTACATCGTTGGATGGTTAGACTTCTTACAAATACTTTTGATTAGAATAATGTTAGAAATCTTAATTGAATTTTTTGAAGAGTGATATGAAAGGCAAGGTTCTTTTGAAATTTTAATTTGGATCATATCAAATTTGGAACACTGATTTATTTGGATGCCATGGAAGAAAAGGTTGGTAGTGAGCTCTTTGGGATTCTGAAAATCATTTTGAAGCTCCCTGACCCATCTTGTGTTGGAGTTTAAAAATTGGGAACTACATGATAGTAGCCCGAACTTATCTAAAGCACTTTGGACTTACATTGGCATATATTGAAAAGCCTGCTAAAGCACCTAAGGGATTTAAAATCATGATTTTGGTCTCATGAAAGATGGGTAGGCTATCATTTAAGTTTTTGAGAATTTGCGACTAACATCTAGAGAATTTCCTATGTGGTCCCTTTACTTATAAGTGGCATGATTATGCTTGATGCAATTAAATTTTAATTAATTTTAATTTATTTCTAGTGTGATGCATGTAAATTGACCTTTTATGCAAAAAGTGATATGCAGTGAACATTTTAAAAAAGTCATGGAAAATAATTTTTTCTTAGAGAGCACAATAACTCCTAGATATAACTTCACCCTAATAGGTCAGGTCGTCCACCATGACCCACAGGAAGGGAGGTTCTTAGCTTGGAGAGAAGAATTATATGAATGCATGAGAACTCTAGGTGTCCTCTGGCTTACTTCTTAGGATTATTTCTCTTTTTATGTGAGCCTAATTTCTTTTAATTAGTTACAAGTACAATAATTTTTTTATCCTTAAGAACCTAATTATATTCCAAACTAAAATAGGTACTGCATGTAAATAAAAAATCTACATAAATAATAACTCTATAAAACATGTAATTTAAATGGAATCATACCACATCAAGGCATATCAAACAAGTATGAAAGGCTATATGGTGAATGATATTTAATTACAATCCAAATTTGTAAGAAAGTAGTGGTGGCAAAGCTCCACCGATAACAAACCTAGGTTCAATCCTATAGAATGACATAAGTTCATCTTAAAGGAAGACATTTCTTTTGGTCTTCAAATCTTCTTAGCTCCTTTTGTTCTTCGGGCTTCTTGTTCTTATCCAAATTTGAATGTCCAAATGGAAAGAAATCTCCACTAGGGATGTTTCTTTCTTCTTTGGACTTAATACTCCTAGTATAGTGCCTTCCTTTAAGTGTCTTTCACAATCCATCATTTAAATTACACATTAAAATTAAAATAGAATCAATACTCCTGCATGTTAGCCAACAAATGCAATTCATATATAAAGAAATTAATATAGAAAGCTTCCATAGAAAGTCCAAACATACAATCACTTGTTCACTTCGAGTAAATGCATTAACTAGGCCATGCTTTTTAATTTTTTAGGGGGGGTGGGGGGGGGGGGGGGGGGGGGGGGGGGGGGGGGGGGGGGGGGGGGGGGGGGGGGGGGGGGGGGGGGGGAAATTAAGGGGCTAAGAAATTAGCATAGTAAAAACTTTATTAATTCAATTTCTAATCATTGTTAACCCTCTAATTTTTCTCTACATAAGCATGACCACTTGAAAAAAAATATATTAACATCTAAATCATTCCTAACTTAGGAAAATCTAATTTCCCATCAATGATTACGTCAAAATCACTTCAAGGCATACAAAAAGAAAATTTGATAAAAAAATGACATTCATTCTTTCATCAAAACAAAAAAATTCATTCCACACTCCAGCCAAAAGTAATAAAATATAATGGTCTAGCCAATAGCTAAAGATGGTTGTCCTAGCAAGCAATTTATAGTGCGTGAAAGGGCATTGTATGGTGTGGATATTCCCAAAAATTGATGTTAGTTTGATTTATCTAACATTTACATCACTTGTTCAAGGTCAAGGGGTGTTTACTTTCATGTTTAAATCTTAATATTTTAATATTTATTACTAGATTATTACTAAGAAATAAAGAGCATATGCATAACCTTATTAGTTCAAATTCTAATCATTATTAACCCCCTCATTTTACTCTACATAAACATGACCACCTACAAAAAATAGATTAACATCTAGATCATTCCTAACTTAGGAAAATCTAAATGCCCATCACTAATCATATCAAAATCACTTCAAGACATACAAAAAGAAAACGTGATAAAAACATGACATTCATTCATTCATCTAAATAAAAAATCCATTCCATATTTAAGCTAAAAGTTATTAAAGAACAATGATCTAGTCTATAGTTAAAGTTTGTTGTCCTAGTAAGCCATTTATAATGTGTGGAAGGGAATTGTGTGGTTTGGATATTCCCTAGGTTTGACATTAGTTTGATTTATCTAACATTTAGATTTTAATTGTTCAAGGTCAAGGGGTGTTTACTTTCAAGTTTGAATCTTAATCTTTTAATATTTATTACTAGATGATTTTATTTAAAAAAATGTTAAGGTTTTTTAACATTTGAGTACTTAAGCTCCCATATTTTAATTAGTCATTTGATCCTTAATGCCTAAAAAGGATCCAATACATTTATGCACTCCAAAAGGAATCTAACATAAGGTAAGAAGGCTCCCATTTGTTGGTGACTTATTGTTAATTATTGAAGTTGAATAAAAATTGTCTTTGTTTACATCAGGCCATGAAGTTTATTTTACCCTCCTTGGAACTGACTTAATAGCCTCGTAGGCCTAATTTACCCAACAATCATCTCTTAATTTATATTTGATTTAATTTATTGATCTAAAATAATTCAATTGGTTGATTAATGATTTATTGATTGATTGTTTAAGTTGAGTGATAATTATCTTTATTTCCACTAGGTCTATGAGGTTTATTTCACCCTCCTTATGGCTAACTTAAAGCCTCGTAGGCTCGGGTTATCCATTAATTACCTTATTATTTAATTGATTTGATTTGTCATTTAATTCATTCTAATTTATGATTATCTTTTTTTTTTTTTAAAAAAAAATTTAATTGGGCTTATTGGATGTTTAATTAAAGTCCTTAGAAAGGTTTTTGAAAATTCAAGCAAGGTTGTTAAACTTAGTTGAACTGCCGAAGGCACACTAAGAGGGGGTGAATTAGTGTTTTAATTTTTTTTTCAAAATTACTTCTTCTAAAAATATAATACCAAATTAAAAAGTATGTTTTGAGATTGATCTAACAATGCAGAGACTAATGATATAAAACTCAAATGTAATTTTTTTTTTATAAACACAAATATTAAATTTATTTATCATTTTTTTAATTTTTAGAGGTTTTTTTCTTGCTAAAAAATTAGTCCTAAATAATAACAATACTTTCAACCAAGATTTGTAAGAATATAACATGCAAGAAATTAATAGTGCAGAAAATAGAAGTGCTAAACAAAAAAGATATGAGCACACCAGAAATTTTATAGTTGTCAATTAAAACATAACCTAAGTCCACTCCCTAGAGTCCCCCTCTCTGGGTATTGTACTAAACCTTTAAAGATTCTTCTTTTTCCCCCATATATGGGCCGAGAAGCCCATATAAAATATGTTCCACCAATCTTGGTGTTTCAGAGTAACTAAATCCCTTTCACCTTCTCTTGGTATGGTAGAGTAGCTGAATCCCTTTAACTTTTCTCGATGTGGTGAAGTAGCCGAATCTCTTCCAACACCTCCAGGTGTGACGGAATAGCCAAATCCATTTCTCCTTCTCCCAGAGTGGAGTACTGATGATCTTTTTCCTTAAATACTTTCTCATAGGAGCTTGCCTGAAGATAAATGAAGACACATGGAGGAACTTAACTAGAAGCATGCTTGGAGAAACCGCTTGAAATCCCCTCGCACACAACTTCTTCCTTACACACAACTTGTCCCCATTTCTCTTCTAACTTCAAGATATCTCAAGAAAATAAAGCTCTCACTAAGAACTCTATAAATCATTGCTTACGAACCAAAAGACTTGTAAAAAAGAAATAAGAAGTGTTTAAATACAAGTCTCAAAGAAAAACACTAATTTTTTTTTTTACTTCATCCATCATTGTTTATAGAATATGATAATATGATCAATTTAGTTCTCTCAATTAGTACTGTACGATAAGAGAAGGTCATTACGATCAGTGCAAATTTTTACACTAACCATTTAGTACAATTAGTTTAATTGAATCTCTATTCAACCTGGATGATTCCCTGATAATGAAATATCATCCAGGCATCTTCTTTATTTGTATAGTATAAAATGAAGTTCATACGATATGATCACTAAAAGAAATTAATTTTTTGATTTTGTTATTTAATTATAGGTATTAATTTAAGCAAGAATTTTAAATATTGTATTTTATGAATATGCTTGTATAGTATGAATGGAATAATTTTTAATTTTTAAAATATTTCCTAAAATATGATTGGTAGTGGGTTTTCTAATTATAATTAATCATCCTATATGATTGTAATCATAAATTATAATTATTTCAAAACTAGTTTTATTTAATTTAAATGTGTTAATTAATTTCTATTTGACCAGATCATGCAACATAAACCATTTCGTACAATATGAAATTAAAAAAATATTAACACATTTAATTTCACTCTCCCAACATGTGTGTGCACGTTTTCTCAGTTAGCATTCACTTGCTACACAATAATGACTTAAGAAAGATAAAGTTACAAACTCTTACAAATAATCAATCTTATGATACACCATCTTGAGCCTTGATTCCTTGACTATTGGTGATGTATGTCTCTACTTTAAATGTTAGTGCACATAAAAAATATATGTAATAATAATAAGTAAGAGAAACAAAGTAAACACTAATAATATTTGTAATCATCAAAACACGGACTGGAGCTCCTTGATTATAATAATCTTCAACTTTTTGATGATGATAAACATTGTTGGTAGAATTATATGTTGATTTCATTTTTCTCCTAGGTTCCCCCCTCACTAAGTAATATCTTAAAAAATAGAGAGAATATATATATTTTTAATTTTTAAAGGTTTTTTGTTTGTTTAAATGAATAAGCACAATAAACACTAAATGCAAGGACAAATTTAACTAATGATGAAAATAGAATGTTCAAGTCAAATCTTCCTACTCATCCTTTTAACATCACCAAAAAAGCGATAAAAAAACTAAAACATACACAGAATAATGTAAAAAAGCAAATCCAATAGGCAATAAAAGAAACTAGAAGGAAAAATAACTTATAATGACACACACAACTCGTTAGAGGGATCATGTTAAGGTGGTGGAGGTGGTGGCTAGAAATAACTACGGATCCTACTAAACTACTCACCAAACACTTTATATTAGCCTCATTTTACTGTTTAGTGTGCGTATCAAGGCATGCCTCCAAATGGTCAAATCTCTCAATCAACATATTATAGTAATGTGGTGGATACATAGGAGCAGGTGCTGGTGCCTGAGTTGATGCCTCTACCGATGCTCCCCCTTCTTCCTCTTGCTCAAGGGTTTAATACGTACCATCATGCTTGATGTTTATCACTATATAGTATGTGGAAAAGTTATCATAGTAGTAAATTTGGAGGTGTCAGGTGGTGCATGATATGTTAAGTTGTATTTGTTCTCTAGGATATAAATATAAGATATTCTAAAATTAGATTTTGCTTGTGATAGGCCCTAAGATCTCCAATACTAGTAAGATGTTTAATTTAATAGATAATAAGGTCCGCTTCATTGAATGCAATGCTGGGCATAATAAAGTAGGTGATGATATATAGAAGAGAAGTAATGTTGACTCCATATTCTACTTTAGCGATAATTATATTTCTAAGGATGTGTTCAATGATGTAAACATTAAGCAATTGTGTAAACTAATATAAGGTGAAAAGTTCTTGGGGTACTTTTAAGGGTGAAGTTGACTTCATTCCAATTATAGTCAATAGTAGAGAGTGCAGTGTAGGCTTTTTTGTTCAGTGATGGAAAAATGTAAGATTTGATCAAAGTTCTGATAGGTGATTGCTATAGGGTTTCTAGAAACATAGGATGGTAGGGTTGTACCCTCATTATTAATTTTCAAATTGGAGAAAAATTCAAAAAGAAGTTTGAAATTGAATGGATAGGCTAAGGTAAGCAAAAATTGAACTGTAGTGCATGCGAATAGATCCATTACATGAAAGTTTAGGTTGTCTTGATTTAGAATTCTAGAGGGGCTGATGGTTGTATCTTTATAGTGATGATAAAGCTAAACTTTTTTTATATCCAATCTGTTAGTAGTCAAATACAGAAGTGATCCTATTATCACCTTATATATTTTTCCATCTACATCCTTATCTAATTGAATGGTTGAGCTTATTAGTGTATTTATTGCCGTAGCACCTTTCATATCATATATATTTTTTAATTTTTTTTAATATATTCAATTTGATTAAGAAATTTACCATGTTCCCTTTACTTTACACTAAATCAAAAAAAAAAAAAAGTTAGCTCTCCCTTCATACTCATTTCAAACTCTTAACTCATAGTTTCTGATTAATCAAATACAATTTGGGTTGATTATTCTATAACTAATGTTTTCTTATTCAAGACCCTATAAGATTTTACTACTGTAGATAACTTAAAAATACCTCTTCATCTGCTTTAGAGTCAAAATTTTCATTTATAAGTATAAAACATTTGCAACCAAACACATGCAAATGAGAAAGATTTGGTGTCCTACCTTTAAATAACTCATATGGTGTTTTTGATGTTTTCATCTAATATTTATCCTATTTAAAACATAACAAGAAGTATTCACTACTTCTACCCAAAAGTATTTAAGAAGGCCATAATCTATTAACATTTTCCTAACAACTTCAACCGATATTGTATTTTTCTTTTCAGCTATTCCATTCTACTGAGGGGTTCCAGGGGAAGAAAATTTATGTTAACTTTCATATTCACTATAAACTGATTAAAACCTTTTTTTCTTAAATTCTCCACAATGATCACTATGAATTGTAGCTATCACACAACCTAACTTCCTTTGAATCCAAGTATAGAATGTTCTAAACCCATCAAATGATTCACTCTTATGTGCTGCGAATCTGAACCAAGTGAATCTAGAATAATCATTTACAATCACATATCCAAAACTCTTACCACATAGACTAGTTGTACTAACCGGTCTGAACAAACCCATATGCAAAATCTTTAGTGGTCTAGTGGTAATGATCTCCTTAATAGAATTGAATGAAGAGCTAGTTAGTTTTCCTAATCGACAAGCATCCATAAGTGGTCCTTAGTGAAATCTATCTTGGGAATGCCTCCAACTAACTCCTATTGGGTGATTTTCAAAGAGTTTTCATACTAGCATGACATAATCTCCTATGCCATTGTCACGCTTTATCCAAAATAGTCTTCAAACAACATTATTTTTTAGAGAGATCTATACAAGATAAATTAAGCATGTAAACATTATTGATCCCTTTTCGTTATAAATTAGTTTTTCCATTTAAAATAATTAAGCATTTCTTAGATAAAAATTTAACATAAATCCCTTATCACATGGTTTACTAATAATAAGAAGATTATGCTTTAGGATTTCTTATAAAAGAACATTTTTAAATACAAATCCATTAGTTTTACTAATTGTACATGATCCAATCACATTCTTAGTGGAGTTGTCTCATAGTGTCACTTTACCTCTATTCTTGGCCTCTATCTTGATGAATTGCTTCATGTGTCCAGTCATTTTCCTTGAATGGCTGCTATTCAGGTACTACATGCTCTCACTAGGCCTTTTATAAGAGCATCCCTACAAGGTCAATTAGAGGTTAAATTTGGGAACTCAAGTGAGTTTTGGTTCAACCTTATGCTTTAGTCAATGAGTGGAATGCATACTATACTATGATGCTAATAATTTAGGGCTGAATTCTAGATATTTACTAAGGTGTACATTGCAAATTCTAGAAATGTATCCTACCATGCCGCAAGAGTAATACCTAACTCCAAAAAATGGGTTCACTAACCTATATTGGTGATAAAGACTTTTCTTAGGGATATGTGATGCATCCGATGTCTCAGGTTGTGGCTTTTGTGCTAGTGTAGGCAGTGGTGTCTTATTTTGAAGTTAAAATATTTTCTTTTGTAAAAATTCATTTATATTTTTGTATCTTTAAACTTTAAATTTAATGCATGCTCATTAGTGGATAGTTTCATTGCAATAGTCTCTAATTTATTATATGCCTTCTTTAACTCAATGTGATTGGATTCCAAGGTTTTATATAACCTGCTTAATTCAATATGTTTCTTTTTTTTAAAGATGCAAAAGTAGTAGCATTAAAAGAAAAAGTAATTACAAACTAAGAAAAAGGATCACATTCTTCCTTTAACAAGCTAAGAAAAGGAGGAGGAATAGAATCCAAACTAATATCACACAAAGAAAATTATTACAATGAGCAATGTTAGCACACTTATTAACTAACTTATTACAATCCCTATTCACACAACTAAAAATAGCATGCTTAAATTCTTTAAGAAAATCCACCTCTTCAATCCCATTTATAACCAGCACCTTGCTCTGGTCTTTATTCAAATTGCAAAGAAAATTAATAGCATTGGCATTGTCACCTTCAATAATAATCCCTTCATACTCCAACATCCAATCTTACAAAATCACCTTCAAATCTTGAATTGCCAAAAGCTCCAATCGATACACATTTCAATGCATTCCTTTGAACCCAAAAGCCAATAGAAACCTTCCTTTATAATCCCTGAACACTCCTCCAGTAATTGCCTCATACGAAAGGAATAGAGAAGCATCCACATTAACTTTGATCCAATTCGGTGGAGGGTGCCAACCCTTCATCAACAACCTATTGGGATGATTAGCACCCAGTAGCTTGACTTAAGAACTGCATTTTTTACAAAAGAAGCAAGAGTAACAGTGTGAGCTGCAATGTACAAGCAGCTGTATTCACTATCATCATAAACTAGTTTATATCTAGATTTCCATGTATGAAAAACTACAATGCAATAAAGCTTAACTAGGAATACATTAATGGCAGAATATCTTTCCAACCAAATACATCATTCATCTAAAGAGGAAAATCGGCAATGAGAAACCCCATTTTTTTATTGCTTGGATTACCTGAATCAACTTTGAACACACCATAACCACATGATTGATATTTTTTTACCTCCAGGCAACCAATCATACATTCATTATCAGCTTTTAATCTTCTATTCACTAGAAAACCAAAAGTTGGGATAGCCCCATGAAAAACTCTCCACCAAAAATGTCTATACTCATGGAATAAGATTGAGTTTCTTTAGCCAATTCCAATAAATCGTTGTTCTCATTTGATAAATAGAGACATTTGAAACAAGAGCAGAAATAGTTTTCCCTGGTTTAAGTTGAGTCGTTTCCAACTGGTCCTTAGGAAGATTAAAAAAAATTAATTTTACAGATTAGATTAACCAACTCTTCTCCAAAATAAATATTCAGCTCCTCTACACTCCAGCTTCCGTGAACAATGAACCTATCCACAGCCATATCATCACTCCTTTGGATCGAAACAAAGTTAACCACCTTTTAACGAATTTATCCATTATCCACACATCTTTCAAAACATTAATAGACTTCCCATGCTTCACCTTACACTTGACAACAGGAGCAAGAGCCTTAGCCCCATTTAAAATAATCTTCCATTGAGATGGTGTCCCCTTATTAGGTTGAGCAATCTAATTACAAGAACCATATTTAGCTTCCAAAACTTTGTATAATAGAAAGCAAGATCCATTAAGAAGGTTCCAAGCCAATTTGGCTCTTAAATGACAAACCTTATTCACACAAGACTGAATTCCTCGGCCACCTAAGTTAAAAGGCAAGCATAAGACCTCCCAACTCACATAATGGAGACCATTTTTCCCATCCTGTTTGTGCCAAATAAAAATCCCTTCACCACCTATCAATATCTAAGGATTCCCATAAAAATAAGGAAGTGAGTACTTAGAAAGATATTAAGTGAAAAAATGATTGATTTAACTAATGTCAACTTTCCCGCCAAGGAAATTTAATTATTTTCCCAAGCATTAAGCTTTCCCATAGACCTTTCGAGAAGAATATTGAAATAACCACCCACAAGTCTCCTTTATGCAATATTCACTCCCAAATAATTCATCTCCTTAACCATTCTCAAGCCCATCAATTGGGATATAGCCCTTCTCTTCCTCTTCTTCATGGATTTCCCAAAGAGCACCACATATTTTTGAAAATTTATACTTTGTCCCATCTAACTATAATATTCTAATAAGATACTCCTAACATCCTTCACCATTTTAAGAGTAGCATTAGAAAAGATCCTTATATCATATGCATATAATAAATGTGAAATTCTCAGAATATTTGAATGAATTTTAGTTCCAATGTCATCCCCTCTTTGAGCCAAAGCATTTGATAATAATTGTGAGCAAAAAATAAAAAGAAACTGGGATAAGGGGAAACCTTTCCGAAACCCACACATAACCTTGATCAAATTTGAATAAAACACATTGACTAAGATAGAGAAGGTAGGAAATTGAACACATTCCACAATCAGATTTGGAAATTTAACGGGAAAATTTAAAATAAAGAAGAACTTTCTTTAAAGTTGGCTACCCTATACTATCATAAACTTGCTACATATCAATCTTCAAAGAAACCAAACCTTTTATTGATTTTGAAAATCTGAATTTGTTGAAAATTTTTTGGGCAAACAACAAATTCTTCGACAAAAATAACATTTCAAAAAGGCTTCTTTCTCTTCGAAAATGAGTTTAGGAACCAAGCTTAATATTTTGTTCAAAAGAACTTTAGCCACAATTTTATAAATAGACCTATATAAGCTTATAGGCCTGAAATCGTATGGGACAAAAGGATTGTCCACCTTAGGAATGAGCACAACTAAAGTTTCCTTCCAATTAGCATCCAAAACACTAGTTGAGAAGAATTGATAAATGGAATTCCAAACATCATACTTAATGGTATTCCAATAAATTTTAATGAAAGAATATGAGATTTCATCATTACCTGGAGATTTAAATCCACCAAGCTGGTTCACCACTCCCATAACTTCCTCCCAATAAATTTCCGCCTCAAGAAAGCATCTATCATCTTCATTTTGCATCCTCAAAGGTGGAGGAAAACTATTCAATGAACAGTCCCTGTGATGCCATTTGTTGCTAAAATAATCAAGAAAGACATCTTCAATCTACTTTTTATCTTCCACTATATTCCCATAACCATCTTTAATCTTATAAACCCAATTAGAATTCCTTCTCGGACTTGCAAAAGAATGAAATATATGAAATTAAGATCCCCTTCTGCTAGCCATTTCACCTTAGCCCATTGCCTCCAACAAGTGTTTAGTTTAGCTAAGGTACAATTAAGTTCATTCACATTTGATCTAAGAACCACAATCTTCTCCACCAAATGTCTACCTTCATTAGCTTCCTCCAATTGTAACTCCATGATTTCCTTCTTAAGATGATCTTTCAAGATATTGAGATCTTGAATCTTAGCTTTACTCCAAAAAAAAGCTCTTAAAGGCCTTATAGGCTTGATGCTAAGAAATTACAAAAAGCTACCAAAAGCTTTCCTAGCCCAAGCCTGGGCAACAACAGCAAACGAAGCACAGTAAGAAGCCCAAAAAAAATTTAAATTTGGTAATCTTCCTCACCTTAGAATTATCCTTCAACAAATTAACCAAAATGGGGTGATGATCATAAGCCACCCTTGCAAGTAGCCTCACCACCTCCTATTAAGATTATTCAAATGCTAATGAGTTTAGAAAACATCTATCTCATCTCTCTAAGATCCGAGATCCGTCCACCTTATTATTGCACCAAGTGAAACTAGGACCAATGAAGCCAACATCATGATAGTTATTATTAGTAAGAAAAGCCTTCATTTCCTTGTGACCTTGGGAAAAACAAAATCTTTTACCTCCCCTCTTATCATCCTTCCTTAACAAACACTTAA
This sequence comes from Dendrobium officinale, assembly GCA_019514585.1. Lineage (NCBI taxonomy): Eukaryota > Viridiplantae > Streptophyta > Magnoliopsida > Asparagales > Orchidaceae > Dendrobium > Dendrobium officinale. The sequence goes on along the minus strand of CM033699.1, from coordinate 26,482,339 downwards.
AGTTTCCACCCACCATCAAAGGTAAATCCTTTGAAGAATATTGTTCAACCTTCCTCCAAAGTTCCCTTCTTTTATTAACATCACTACTCCCATATATAGTAGAAATATGCCAAACCCCTATATTATGAACATTAAGATCACTAATTATACCCTGAGAAAAATAATCTATGGTATTAAAAGAAGATACCTTAGATTTCCACAAAACTAGAATTCTACCTGATAACCCATCTGATGGAATGAAAAAAAATCCCAATCTACTGCAATAAGCATATCGACCTCCTTTCTATCAATAGAAGTAAGCTTAAATTCCAACAACCCAAAAAAAAAAACATTGAATTCCTTCAGAAACTCCTTAAGATATAGAGAAGCATGATTCTTCCTAGCTTCTCTAAAATTCCAGAAAGGAATTGTAGACATCTATTTAATAGAAGGGGAAATATCCCCCGCAGTATCTTTCTTTCCAACTTCACTTCTTCTACTTCTAGAAGATAGCTCAATAGGACCCAATCCCTTAAATTCTTTATCCATAAACCTTTTAATAGAAGATGAACCTCTTTCAATAACACCACCCCCATCCAAACACTTTACATCAATTTTACCAAAAATTTCCTATGGAGAATCCAACTCTTCCAACCCCACTTCAACATAATCAACCACTTCACCCTAATCACACCTTATTCCTAGGATATAAATAAGCTCCTCACCAACATCCATAAGAACTTTAAATTTATTAACATTATAAATAGGAGAAGAAGAAGCCAACTTACAGCCAATGTCCACCACGTCTACAACAATAATATCTGAAGAAAGAACCACCAAAATTTTTCGTTCAAAAATAACAACCAATGAAACTAGGATAGGAACAAGGTTAACCACATTATCAACCTTCAACTGATTAGAACCATTTCATACATCATCTAAACCAACATTCTTACCCTCATCTCTAGAAGATGTCTTCAAATTCCCATTCACCTTGGTAGAACTGACAGGTATAAAATCCCTCCTGTTGCTGATCTATGGCTTATGATTTTGATGATAGCAAACATTCTTTTTTCTCTACAACTTCCTTATCTACTGACATTTTAGGTTCACACGATCGGACTGTAATTTGGAATCAACTCAAGATTGGGTAGACTAGGTCTGAGTTAGTTTGTACACTTTTTTCCTTTCTTGAGTCTATTTTATATGGTGTGGCTCCTGATGCTTTGTAACTTGGAAGATTTTCTGACTGTTCCCTAGAGTTTACTGTTTTTGGTAACATCGTCTGGGACGATTTTATATCGCCCTGGATGATCGGTTCAAAAAAGCAGAAACCCTAATTAGGGAATCCTCATTAAGCATCCGTCATTATGCAAAATACATGGTCTTGGACGATTTTGTATCGGCAAGGATGATAGGCTCAATTCAAAAAGAATCTGCCGCCAGATCTACTTAGGAAATACTTATTTTTGGACATCGTCCCGGTGGATCGACCTGGCCTATCAGGATTGGCCTAGCCGATCCAGAGCAATTTTTCTTAAATAAATCTGGCTATTAAGGAAAGCAATTAATGGTGATTTGCATGATCACATCGGCCGGGATGATTGCAAGATCATCCAGGCCGATTGGACATCGTCCAGCTTCATTTCAGGGCGATGTTCAGGATGATTTTTCTCATATTTGAACAATCGGCCAGGACGATATGCCTATCGGCCTGGAAGATAATGTCGACAACTTGTATTAATGAGCTCATTTTGAGATCTTCTATTTAAGCTATGACATGACACTTTGTAAGTGTCTTTGGCAGCCATTGTAGCTTCTTTCTTTTGGGGGAAACTTGAAGAGAGAGCTTGAAAGGGAGTGAGGAAAGGGTGGAGTTTGAGAGAGGGAGAAGATCCTGTGAGGGGGGACACAAATGAGTGTGGATGGGGTTCCACACGGTTGCTTCGTTAAGCTCGCACCTGAATACCGTCTTATTCAAGGCTTGTCTCGAGGGAAGTTCACTAAAGAAGAAGATCTCCTTGGTGTCAAAGGACCCGACAACTCCGCCGTACCTGGGAAGGTGGAAGTGATTTTGTAAGGGCTTCTTCGCCTAGCTGTGGGGGCTAAAGGAGAGACACTTGTTTTTAGTGCAATACTTGGAGGGTGCCTTCAAGAAGTTGACGTAGGTCAAGGTTTTCACTATAAAACTAGTGTGTTATTTCTTTATTACTTCCGTATTTAATTTTTGCATTTGGTTTTCTTTGTGGTGATATTGGTTTTGATTTGTGTTGTGATTGAAAGATATTTTTTACCAATTCACCTGTCTCTATTAATTAGATTTGGGATAGTTCATAGGGCCTAACATCCCTAACGAACTTTCAAGTGGTATCAGAGCCGTTTACAAAAATAAGTTTTTAAAAGCTTTTGAGTTTCGATCCATGGATAATTTTTCAAATCATAATATTGCAGAAGGTTATTCAATCACCAGACCACCTTTATTTGAAAATATTACTATTGATTTTTGGAAAACTCGCATGTGTACGTTTTTGCAATCGATTGATTTTTGCATGGGGCATATGATTTTAACTGGTTATTCATCACTATTACTTATTATTAATGGAGTTAAAATTGATATTCCTTTTAATCAGTGTAACAGGGAAGCACAAATCAATACTCATTTCAATGCAAAATCTTTAAATTGCTTTTTCTGTGCTTTAAATTATGAAGATTTTATGTTAGTATCCACATGCACTACTGGTAAAGAAGTTTGGGATATACTACACACCATATACGAAGGCACTAGTAAAATCAAGTAATCCAAATTGAATATGTTAATGCATGATTTTGAACTATTTTCCATGAAACCTTTTGAAATAATCTTAGACATGTATACCAGGTTTATTCAAATTGTAACATCATTGCAAGCATTAGGAAAAGAATTTTCAAATTTTGAAAAAGTTAACAAAATTCTTTGTTGTCTACTGGATAAGTTTTATGCTAAAGTAATTACTATTTGTGAATCAAAAGATGTGAATGAATATTCTATTGATAATTTAATTGGCTCACTCATTGCCTACGAGCAAAGTTTGGGTCAAATACTTTTGGATGCAGGTGAAATGATTGTTCTAAAAGCTGAAGATACGGAAACATATAGCTTAGTTGGTGACGAAAAAAATGACTTGACAGGCAAATTAAAAAGCTCACCAAAGCATAAGCATCAACAAAAATGGAAGAAAGATAAAAATGGTAAGGACGTTAATATTTCTTCTGATGTTATTTGCTTTCGATGTAGGAAGCATGTACATATAAAAAAATCAGTGCCCTAATTTAAAAATTCTTCCTGCGAAAGAAATGAGTAAAGAGAAGAAAATTTTAAACTGGGAAAATAATGAAAAGCAAAAAATTTTTTGGGCATACCTAGTCTCTGAAGCATCGGATTAAGACAAGATGGTGCTTAAACCTTTGTTTGTTTTTATGTTTACATATTTTGTTTGTCCTTTTATTTTTGTGATTTTCTATTTTTTTATTCTATTTTTCTTACTTTTCCTTTCATCGTTAAATTTTTATGTGTCTTTTCTCTGATAAACACACACATCACCTTTCTAAAAATGAAAAAACCAACCTCTTATTTTTTTCTTGAATTCTTATGAAAATTGTGTTTGATTTCTCTAAAAATAGTCAAAGGAAGGAAACTCATGATTTTGACTCTCAATCTCTGTTTCCTTAAAGAGGTTATTCTACTTTTGATTTAAAATATTCATCATGTTTTAAATTAGATTTTGAAACTGACTTTTTTTTTCATCTCCCTACATTTTATCTATCGCATTAGAATCTTTTGCAACATTGTTTAATCTACCTCATAATTTTCCTAAGCAAGAAGTTTGTTGTGTCAATAGAATGAGTTTACTTTTGTTTTTAAAATTTCAGAAAGATAGCATATTAAAAAAAAATGGCCAATGAAGCCAAATAAAAAAAAAGTGGCCAATGATGCCAAATCAAAATATGCGGAATGACGCCAAATTGAGAAAGATACACAAAGTGTATCAAAAGAAAAAGATGCGCAAAGTGAGCCAAAAACTTGACAAGAGGCATAAAATGAGCCCACAAAGAGTATGCTCACTTTTTCTGTCTTATTCAAAGATTAAAAAAATCCTTGATATTTTCGATACTTGATTTTTAAATCTTGATTCCTGATTCAACATTTCGTGCATTAATCTTCTATAAGATATATTTTATGAAAGGAGTTTTGAAAAATTAGTGTTTCTTTTTCTAATTTATTCCTTAGTTTAGATATTTCATTAAAAAGTTTTTTAGCCTTTTAAAGAAATTGAGTTTGGAGTTTTGAAACATTAGTGTTTCTTTTTCTAATTTATTCCTTAGTTTAGATATTTCATTAAAAAGTTTTTTAGCCTTTTAAAGAAATTGAGTTTGGATTATTAAATTCTGAATTTCTAACCTTTTCTGGGCTATGCGTTGTCAATCAAATTCTAATAAGTTTTTGATTAAAACCAAGAGGTAACTTTCTCATTTTAAAAATAATTTTTTTCCACTAGATCAAGAAACATTTTTGTCTTTTGTTCGTTTTGTTTTTTGTTTGTGCCTCCTCTCTTTTTGATAATGTCAAAGGGGGAGAACATACTGTTGAATTTGTATCCTTTTTTTTTTCTTTTAAAAAAAATTGAAAACAACAAAAATATTTTTATCTCCCCTATTTTTTTAAGTGTTATTCTAGTGAGGGGGAGATTAGGAGAAAATGTTCCTTTTTGCAAATTCAAATTGAAATGTTTGCCATCATAAAAAAGGGGGAGATTGTTGTGGATCAATGGCTTATGATTTTGATGATAGCAAATATTCTTTTTTCTCTACAACTGCCTAATCTACTAACATTTCAGGTTCACACGATCGGACTGCAATTTGGAATCAACTCAAGATTGGGTAGACTAGGTTTGAGTCAGTTTGTACACTTTTTCCTTTCTTGAGTCTATTGTATTTGGTGTGGCTCCTGATGCTTTGTAACTTGGAAGATTTTATGACTGTTCCCTAGAGTTGACTATTTTTGGTAACATCATCCGGGATGATTTTATATCATACTGGACGATCGGTTTCCTCATTAAAGCAGCCATCATTATGCAAAACACATCGTCTTGGATGATTTTTTATCGGCTAGGATGATAGGCTAAATTCAGAAAGAATCTGCCACCAGATCTACTTAGGAAATACTTATTTTTAGACATCATCCTGGTGGATCGGCCTGGCCTATCAGAATTGGCCTGGCCAATCCAGAGCAATTTTTCTTAAATAAATATGGCGATTAAGGAAAGCAATTAATGGTGATTTGCATGATTATATCGGTCGGGACGATCGTAAGATCGTCCAGGCTGATTGGACATCATCCAGCTTCATTTCAGGGCATGTTCAGGACAATTTTCCTCATATTTGAACTAATCGACCTGGACGATAATGTCAGCAACTTTCATTAATGAGCTTGTTTTGAGATATTCTATTTAAGCTATGACATGACACTTTGTAAGTGTCTTTGGCAGCCATTGTAGCTTCGTTCTTTTGGGGGAAACTTGAAGAGATAGCTTGAAAGGGAGTGAGGAAAGGGTGGAGTTTGAGAGAGGGAGAAGATCCTGTGAGGGGGGACTCAAGGGAGTGTGTAGGGGGTTCCACACGATTGCACCGACAAGCTCGCACCTGAATACCGTCGGATTCAAGGCTTGTCTCGAGGGAAGTTCACCAAAGAAGAAGATCTTCTTGGTGTTAAAGAACCTGGCGACTCCGCCGCATTGGGGAAGGTGGAAGTGATTTTGTAAGGGCTTCTCCGCCTAGCAGTGGGGGATAAAGGAGAGACACTTGTTTTTAGTGTAATACTTGGAGGGTGCCTCAAAGGAGTGGACGTAGGTCAAGTTTTGACCAAACCACTATAAAACCGATGTGTTCTTTATTTATTACTTCCACATTTAATTTCCGCATTTGGTTTTCTTTGTGGTGATATTGGTTTTGATTTGTGTTGTGATTGAAAGATATTTTTTACCAATTCACCTCTCTCTCTTAATTAGCTTTGGGCCAGTTCATAGGGCCTAACATCCCTAACGAACTTTCACCTTTTATGCCTCCTAGAGTTCTTCATGTTTCCTTTACCATAATTAACATGGTTCCACGGTCCACAACTAGAACTTTGCTTTGTATAACCATCATTTTTACCACCTATTTCAACATTCAACTTTGAATAATCAACTGTAGCATTCACATCATTAGCAGGAAGACATTTCGATCCAGCACCCTGATCCTCCACTACACTAGAATCAGAACACCTACTACCAAAGTGACCAAGTCTTCCACATTTAAAATAGAAATTAGAGATCCTTTCATATTTAATTTTTTAGAAAAACTTACCAGAGCTCCCTTCTACCCAAACACCCAAAGGAAGTTGTTTTTCCAACTGAATACGAACATAAACTTTAAAAAACTCTCTCCTCCTCCACTGGAACATATTACCATCTAACATATATGGTTTGCCAATTTGGGATGCAATTCTAAAAATATTAACTTCATCGCAGTAGTACAATGGTAAATTCGGCATCCTAATCCACTAAGGAGTTGATAACCCCTTCAAAGATCCAGGAAGAAAATTTGGTGACCACTTATTAATACCAATGATGTTGCCATTCACATACCAAGGTCCTTCAAACAAGATTGCCTCTACCATCTCAACTTCATTGAAAGCATAAAGGACCCAACCCAACTGCAACATGGTTAGATGGAATTTACCAAATTGAGCCCATTATACATGTAATTCATCATTGATCACATGGAATGGAATATTGTCTCTAAACAACTTCACCATAATAGACTTCTACAGCTTCAAAATATTCTCCCTTACTTTATCCTCATTCATCTTCACACCTTGGCCATCATCAGTTAAACAAATTCAAATCAAGATTGTCAATCCAGATATTAGGCTTTTTATTCCAAACATTCAACAAAATATTCCAAACAGAATCCTTTAAATAGGCACAGCTGATGTATTGCTACCCTTATCAAATGAATCCAACTCCCCTGAAATATAATCACAGACTATATTACGAACATCCTTCACAATAACATCCTCATTATTAACTGTTCACAGAAGTATAATCCCCAAAGGAAATTAAAATGAAATCATACCTATGTTCTATTGAATCTCAAATATCCCGCTCCATACCTCGTATCCATCAAAATCTCACTCAAAAATCTCAACTATCCCACTGCATTCCTACAAATCCTATGATGTTACCTCGATCGAACCTCAAGATCTTCATTAAATACCAAAGAAAACGGAGCATTCGATTCATTCTCTCCCATGACACTCTCTGGCTCATTCCTCCCCACTCGATCGAAGCTCCCATTGCTACTCTTCTTCTTCCACGCATACGACCCTGACCTCTTCCTCCTTCCCTGACATCCAAACCTCCAACCCCATCCAACCATCACTCTTCGTTAAAGCCTTCCTGTCCATCGCCCCAACCTTCTGACCTCAAAACCCGAACTAAAGGCCAGGCCCGATCTCCCAATTTCATCCTCTTCCTCCTTCTAGTCCAGCCGAACTCTGCCCTAGCTTCACTTGACCTCTCATTTTCTCTGATCCATAGAGAGAGAGAGAGAGAGAGAGAGAGAGCTCCTCTTACCTAGTCGAACTCCCCTTCAAGCCGAAACCACCTCATACACCGAGATCTACTGAATCATCCTATTCCTCCCTTCAGCCAACTTTGCCAGATCCAAAGCCTCCTCCATATCCGAGAGCTCCAAGGAATCCAAGCCAAACTCCTCAAACTGTCTCCCACTTTACTTCTCCAACCCAAGCCCATCTAGCTTGTACTCGAGCCCCTCTTAACCTAGCTGAACCCCTCTAATCAAGTCAACAGAGATTTGAATTTTGAGGTAATTTTTTTAAGTTTTTATTATTATGATTTAAAGTATTAATAGTGTTATTGATATTAGTAATAATAAAAATACTACTGTCAATAACAATAATGTTATAAATCTATTTTCATGACTTATGTTTTGATGATTGACAAACACTTGGACTTCCTGTTGCTTTTAACTTTTCAGGAATCGAAGATCGGACGAACAAACGAAGCCAGTTCAAGATTGCGTAGGTTTAGGGTTGAGTCAGTCTGTACTTTGTTTTTTCTCTTCTTGAGTCTATTTGTAATGGTCAAAGAGACTGATGCTAAGTAACGATACACACACACACACACACACTTGAGAGAATTAGAATTTCTATTTTTACTCATATCTGCCAGGACGATATTTACATCGTCCTGGACGATCAGACTTAAAACAGAAAGTCTAAATATGGATTCTTAATTAAGGCAGCCGACATTAACATATCAGCCTGGACGATACGTGTATCAGCCAGGATGATAAGCTCAAAATAGAAAGAAGTTGCCGCCATAGACAATTAAGGTACACTGTATTTTTAAATAATTGACCAAGACGATCATTGATCGGCCTGGAAGATATTCACAAATTATGCCTTAATTGATCAGGAAATCAAGGGAGTAATTAAGGATGATTGATACTATCACATCATCCTGGATGATCGCAGGATCGGCCAGGATGATATATTCAAAATCCTTAGTTACTCCTGGATGATCGGGATCGGCCAGCTTATAAACGGGGCGATGCTCAGGATGATTTTCCTCCGATTTGAACTGATCTGCCGGGACGATCGTGAGATTGGCCTGGACAATAAAGCCAATTTTCAATCGTTCAGTTTTCCATTCAAGGTGTGCTCTGGCCGATCTTCTGAGTTTTGTACTGATCGACCGGACCGATGTCCATATCGGCCTGGACGATAATGTCGGCAACTTGCAATTAATGAGATCCTTTGAAGTTCTTCTATTTAAGAGCTCTTGTTCAACATTTTGAAAAACCTTTGGCTCCTGCCTTGACCTGAGAAGGCCTTGAGGGGAGAAAGAGAGAGAGAGGGAGAGAGAGAGGATCTTGTGAGGGGGAGCTTATGAGGGGATTAACAAGGGTTGCTTCAAGGATCACTCTGCTTCTTCTTCATCTAGAGTTTCTCATCCGTGGAAGGGTCGATAGAGGTAAGGAGTAAGCATCTGGTTGTTGGTTCTCTGCCAGCTTCAGGAGGAAGCAAAAGGAGATAGGTTCTCTGTCTTGCCGGGGTGGAAAAAAGGAAGTTCTTGTGAGGGCTTCTCCGCCTAGTCGTGGGGGCTAAAGGAGAGTCACGTTTTGTAGTGCAATACTTGGAGGGTGCCTCCAAGGAGTGGACGTAGGTCAAGTTGACCGAACCACTATAAATCTCTGTGTTCTTATTTTCTTGCTTCCGCATTTATTTTTCTCATTGTGTGATTTTGGTTTATGTGAATTTTGTTCTTTGTGAAAAGAAATTTTTAAAATACTAATTCAACCCCCCTCTTAGTTAGCTTGGGACTAAGTTCATAGGGCTTAACATCCCTAACAAACTTTCAAATAATAATATCATTATTATTAATAATAGTTTTATTAATAATATTATTAATATTACTAATATTATCATTATAGTAAAGTATTATTATTTTTATTAATAAGATTTAAAAAAAGAGATATTTTTGTGTGCTTTACATCGATCCATGTGCAAAGGTATATTTTCTAAACTTAAATCCTGCTCTCGTGGCTTGCAATGGGCCAGCAAACCCCCTACGCGCACACGTAGCGTAGTAAGGAGGGAAACCGGCGCGTCACTTGCGATGACTTGAAAATCTTTCTTTAATGCTAGTGATAAGCAAGCAAATCCCCTACGCGCTCAAATAGCGTAGTAGGGAGGGAAACCGATGCGGCGCTTTAGGCGAGGGGGATATATATATATATATATATATATATATATATATATATATATATATATATATATATATATATATATATATATATAATAATAATAATAATAATAATAATAATAATAATAATAAGTACCTCTAAATGCTCATGTTGTGTAGAGGGGGAAAATTGTGCTCTTTTAAAAATGTGCTCGAAACCATTAAACGCTCATGTAGCGGGTGGGGATTTAAAAAAAAAAAATACAACCGCGGTGTAATTTGAGACCTACCTGATGTGCTCAAGTAGTGATGAGGGGAAGGTTCCCTCTTAGTTTTTTCCCCTAAGTGGGGAGATGTCGGGAGGCTCCTGAAATTCAGACCAAAAATTCATGGTCTTGGACAAAAAAAGAAGGATCTAAACTTGAACAATTTGGATATGAAATTGAACTTGCATGGAGAATAGGGAACTAGAACGGAAGAGGCTCATATTGAGCCTGAACTTTATTTGAACATGTTTTGGACTTAAATTCGCAAGGACATGATTTGGGATTGAATTTGGTTGGAACATCAAATGAGCTAAATGAGAACTTGAATTAAAACTTGACTATAAACTTGAACATAAGCTTTGAAACTTGATTCATACATTATGTGTACTTGATTTGAACATAAACAAAAAGAACTTATAAGATTGGACTTGCTTGGACTTGATTGGAATCATGCATGATGGGTATGAATATGAATTTGAAACTCACTTAACTTAAATAAATCATGAAATAAATGATTTGAACACAAGTAAAGGTGTTGAAGACTCATTTTGGAACTCAAACTAATTGAGACCTTAGTGGGTATGACTTGGACCATTTGAACTCAAAATTCAAATGATCAAAAGACTTAAATCAATGTTGATTTGAACTTGTACTTGAATTTAACAAGGTTATTTGGAACTTGAACTTGCAAGCATTTGACTCAAATGAGCAAGTTTTGGAAATGAACAAGGCTACTTGGATTTGGACTTGAATGTGCTCTACTTAGGACTTGAATGAACCTAAGCATAATTCTTTAAGCTTGAGAGCAAGTTTGACATTGGTTTGGACATGATCAAAACAAATAAGCAATGAAGGACTTCAAAATGTTAAAGAATTTTTCATCTGATTTGAATACAAAGGTTAACTAGGAGATGTCATTCAGTCCCTATGCAAACAAATAAAGTTGCTTGCACTCTGACATGGAACTCCTTGGACAACAGCATTCAAGTGATCGTAAGTAGAAGTGGAAGTGCAAATTTAAATAAACAAATATCAAATTCATCGTGTACGATCAACCTAAAGTGAGTGTATAACATGAGTGCATGTTATTCATCTCAATAATGAATATAATGCCATATTCACAAAGAACATATGAAAAACATGAAGTGAATAGCAAGGCTTCTTTCTAATCAATGGTAACCAGCTCGTAGATGAATATAGTGGATAGCTAAAAGCATGAAAAGATGAAACAAATAAATATGGTAGGCTGCTAATAAATTCAATGATTTGCTAGCTAATGTGCACGAAGGGGATATGCTCCAGATATGATGAGTCTCCAATGCATATGGATACTTATGTGAGGTGTCATTCATGAGAAATGACAGAAGGAACTTTCTAATACAGAACAATATACTTATAGGTGGAAATCAACAACATGCAGTGAATGTTATAACACTCTTACAATCAGTAATAATCAAGTGCTAAGCAAATATACTATCTCCCTACAAGCAAGAGTAAAGGGTCCTTGTGAGAGACTTAACATACACACTAAATGTTGTCCATAAGAAGAATGCCAAAAGGGGTACAACAAAAGTAAGCTTCTATGAGTTATTGTAGGAAACCCATCGTACACATAATGTGTTATACGCGGGCTCTTGCAGAAAACCCACCATACATGTAAAATATCATCTACGAACAACATGCAAAATAACTAGAACAAATGCAAGTATCCACATGCCACTGTAGAAGACTCGTAGTACACCCAGTCTATTATCCACGAGCAAGATACAAAGTGACTGTATAAAATGCAAGTGCTTACGAGTTACAGTGGGAAACTCATCGTGCATACAACAAGCTATCTATAAGTATCTACAAACACAAAAGTAGGAGATTCATTAGTGCACTATAATCCTCCTGCAAAAAGCGATAAGTAGTGCACGACAGTCTACCAGTACAAAGCAGCGAACAAGTCAACTCATAAGCTGCTATGCCATGCCTCTGGATCCGCAACACTCATATTGGCGGACAGAAGATGTATATAAATTCTCAAATAGAATGCTGTGTGCATTTAAATATAGTTACCTGTATAACTAAAATATCAAAATACACTCGCACATGAACCTTAATTTATATACACATAGGTATACGAAAGGGGTGAGTGTAATTAAACAACTGCATGGGCCCCGATGAACATGTTGTTAGCACGCATGTAACGTCTAGGGATGCTGCGCGGGTTCTTAAATTTTAACCTGATCCTCTTAAGCAGGTAGATAAGAGTTGAAAAGGTTTAGAAAATAATTATAAAATGCCCCAAACACCCGCATAGGCCCCGGCAAGCGTGTTATGTGTAAACACGTGACGTCTAGGGATACTGGGTGGGTTAATAAGTGAATTCAAGTTTGAACCTAATCCTTCTATACAGATCAATAAGAGTTAACATGGTTCAAAATAATAAACAAATATAAGGTTGTGGTGACCAGTATATTTATTTTAATAATTTTATATTAGGCCTTTAAGGCTTATAACAATATGAATTCACTATTAAAGACACAACCTACAAGACACGATCCCCTATAGGCAAGTTGATAGGGTCGATAAGGTTTAGTTAATTAATGATCCCATATTCACACCCCGATGATGGTCGTGTTGAATTGATATCTCAACCGGAGGGGTTCCCATATTTTTTTTCAAACACCTCAAAACTTCCACAAAATACAAAAAATAGAAATAACCCCTAAAACCTTGATGATAGCTGTGTTGAATGTAGATCTCAATCAAAGGGGTGATTCAAATAATTTTAAATGCCAATCAAATACCCAAAATTCAATATTCGATGAAGTCCAAAATTTCAAAGATTATCCAAAAATATAAAAATCCAAAAGTATTTAAAATTAAAATAAATCCATCCAACCAGTTTAAGCAAAATCTATCCGCTCTCTGTAACAATTTGTTGGGGTGGATAAATTAAAATTTATTTCAGCTTGCATAGAACTAATGCCCAGTCAAAAATATCACTAGGATCTATTATCAAATAATCTAATTCCAGTAAGGACGTGGTACGTCTCCTCTGACCGACAGTTTTTACCGCCAAATGGCACCACATGATAAATGGTTATGACCTGGGGCCCTCTTAATCGAGTTGTTTTACCACCAAATGGCACCACGAAATACCGGTTAATGACAAGAACTAATACATTCCTTAGTGGCATTAAATCCTTGAGATATGAATCAATAGGATATGATCGATAGGGCACAAAACCTTATGTCAGCTACGGTGGATCCAATTTTTCCCCTTAGACAAGCATTCTTCCTAGTTCTACAAGGTCCCCTTGCATGAAGCAACCCATGGCTACCGATAAGGTTCCTTCTGTCACGTTGGGTTGACCACCTCCTCTAACTAAGTAGACCAAGGATCACGATGGCCCGGGATGATGAAACCATGGGATCCTGATCGGGTCCATCATCCATTCCCCCACCATTCACTTTAAGTGCAAAAATGGTAAAATTTTCCAATTTTAAATATCCAACTCTTCAAACATATAAACTTTCCAAATAATCAAATTCCATTCTCTTGCTACTTCTATACACTTGATACTACATATCTATGGATACAATATATCTTAGTGATGACTAACCTTAATTGAAAGTTATTTATCGTGATTGGGAGTGCTAATTAACTATAGGGACTTGTGACTATAGGAAACCAGAACTCAGATCATAAAGTCCTTGCAAAATGATGGCGAAATCTCAGGGTAGTGTCTCATTTATGAACACATAGGCCTTCAAAAATTTACCCTAGAACATATTATATTAAAACTCCCTCATCGAAGAAAGGTAATAGTGTGGGTAAAGGCTGGGGCAGAATTTTTGGAGCCCACAGATTTATGGCGACTCTGCTGGGGATTAGTTTCTCTTTCTTTCTTTGGCTAGTCATTTCAGTGTTATAGCAACAGCTATTTTAATCCGTATTCAAGATTTTAAATCTTTGAAACTGATCATTTAACGAATCAAAGCTTTAAATTTTCTAAAATGATCATTTATCCAATTCATATGGAATTTAGTGGGATTTTAAATTTATATTATTCTAATCACTTACTAATATTTATTTATTTTATTTCCCGTTCTGTGCAAGTCTCTGCATTTTGAAAGTTTGGGGTGATGTATTAGATGCTGATTACTAACCCTTACCTTTCATTTATGCATATGGATTTATAGAACACATCAGTTATCATCCAACTGGGATGTGGAGCTAGCATTCAACTGGAAAATGTCATGATTAACACCATAAATACTGGAGCTACCATACAATTTGGTAGTGTTAATTTTCCTGCAGTTGTTGCAAGAACTGTCAGAGCTCATACCCATAGTGCACATCTACCAACGCAGTGACCCACTAATAAAGTTTCTACATGTCAGATGCATCTGCTAGCATCACAGGCCACTACTATCTTTGAAAATCCTCATAAGAGGGTCTCTGTGTTTGAGAGGTTGTCGCAACCTGAAGCCCCGACTACTAAGAGGGTCATAGCCAGAGGAAGAATATCCGTGGTGACTGCTAACACCACTACCTTGCCAACTGTGTTATCTGCACCTAAAAAATATGATGTTGAGGCCTCCTCATCTAGAGGAAGGATCACTAAAATACAAAGAAAAAAGATGAATGCTGAACTTCTAGCTCGAGAGCAATTCTCAAATCATCCCTCCAACATGCTGGCCCAAGAGACTGAGACAACCATTCCTACCTGGAATGAATTCATAAATTTAAAATAGGTGAAGAGAAATAGCTCCACTTGTGAGCTTAAGAAGTCATTTTGAGACCAGCATCCTAAAATCCCAGCTCCTCAAAAGAGGAAGGTACCTGAAACTCTCTTGGCCTGAGTCTATTGGGTCCTAAAAACTATGAAAGAGAGAGGACTAAAGAAGAGAAGATACCAAAGCCTCACAGAGAATGCTTATCTATTATGATTGAGTGAAAAGAAAGAAGATATGTCCTAAGTAGTGAGCATCAGGGCGCTTGGGTTTAGGGATCCACAACCGAAAGGTCCTGGCAGAAAGGAAAAGAAATCTAAAGGCCAAAGACTCACAGAGAAGATATAAGAGAAAGAAGAATTGATATGGGCATGACATCCGATGAGGCTTCCCAGAGATCCTCCCTCTTCTACAAAGAACGTTAGAGATGGGTCCCAAAAAGAATCCTCAGTGACACCAATCAACACTTTAGAGAAACCTCCAGGGGTTCCCATCACTTTCCATCCCCTCTAAAGAAAGAGACTAACTTCGATCGCAGACCACTAATCGAAAAAATCTACTTACCTAATCAAGAACCAGAGATCCAGTGACATCGCTGCTCTAAAATCTGAGTACTATAAGAAGAAAGGGAAGGAGAAGAAGAAGACATGAAATAAGGGGAGGAATATATTAAAGGAAAAGAAAATATCAAATAACATATGGAGGAAAACTTAGAAGAAGAAATGGAAGAAATTAATAATGCCATAAATATGAAAGTTGTCTATATGGTGATACATATAGACATCGATGATGGTGCTGATTATGATGACGGTGAAGGCGACAATGATTGGCAGCCGCAACCTAGACAAGTATATCGACATCGCCACAAAGATGAGTCAAACACTGGCGGAGGTGGCCATTACCCAGTAGAAGAGGAAGTGGAGGAAGTAAAGGAGAATCATTTTGATGCCGAAGAGTAACACTCGTTGAAATGCGGTGACAGATGAGATGACAAATGAGAGCAAAAGACATGGAAATCTCTCAATTAAATGAGAAGATGACTGAGATGATGACCCAAATGGCAATAATGATGTAGATGATGCAGAGAAATGCTACCATTGGACCTATGCCCAATCCTCCTCTATATCCTCGAAACTTTTAAATGCCTCAAGTATCAGGAGTACAGGGCACTTTTGAAGGTGGTCATGAGATTCATAACATCGTCCGCCAACCCACCCCTCAAAATGTTGTAAGTACCTCCAAAACTATGACTGCTGCACAGTTGGAAGGAATATTCATAGAAAAGATCAGTGCTATTATAATCATTGATCAAGCAGAAAAGTGATGGTGTCAAAATATATCAGTGATGGTGAAATCTAAGCATAAAATATTAGCAACAACTTGAAGAAAAGTATGCCGTACAATTGTTAATGGGCAACATTGAACAAGATGCAACCCTTCCTATGCATGGCTATAATTACCACATTTCAAGATTTATTGGATAGGGTGGCCAAGTTTGAGAAGCTAAACTTTTCAAGATCACAGAGTCACTCTGATAAGCCCAAGAAGGCTAAAACCTCAGGTGCTAGAAGAGGTGAGGTTGATTATATGTTTTTCTCCTAAACTAATAAAGAAAAATAGGTGGTTTATAATATAGACAATGGCAAGAAGTCAATGTAGTATGAAGAAAATCCAAAGTAGGCCTACAATCCTATCTCGTAACTAAAGTTGATACTCGAGGGAAATGATAGGCTACAAACCTTCCAAGGTGGAGGAGAGTGCTCGAGGCAGGTAATTTCAATTGGTGATAGAACATTCCAATCCCTCAAAGTTAAAAATGAATAAAGAATATTCATTTAGGAGGGATAGCGTCGCCAAGTTATTTTGATAGGCAGTGAAAGCGGGCTTATAATTATCAGAGTGCAAGAGGTCTGAGGAGTCAAAACATGATGGTGATCCAAATTATTTCCTATACCATTGGGTACTCAGCCATCCTATTGAAGATTGCTAAATCTTCAAGGTTTGACTTGAAAGAAAATACTAAAAAGGTGAACATGTATTATCTGGCAATATACTGGCTCATCCTAGAAATAATAAACTCAGGTGGTTATGACTTCCTCTGTACCACCGATTGAAGAAGGAAGAAAATAAAAGAAGTTGATTCAAGAAGAACAGTGGGAGACTACAGTCTCTAAGAAAACCATGAAAATGCTGAAACAACTTGAAGAGTTCCACGGGTGAAGTGAAAATCTCCTACGCAGCCAGTATTACATTTAAAAGCATTTCTTGTGGTGCGAGCATCTACTTCTAAACAACTTCCCAATCAAGCTGGTTCTTCAAAGTCTAGAAAGATAAAATCTTCCAAAGGAAAAACCAAAATGAAAAAGCCCAAAGAGAAAAAGATAGCAACTCAAAGGGTTATCGACGGTTTGGATGAATACTACTAGACTGTGAGGCAACCTATCAAGCTAGCTGAATTTATGTCAGAGCTTAAAATAGATGAAGTCAAAGAAGGTGATGATAATTCTCTTCAACAGAAGCATGTCAGGTCATCTCATTGGCACCAAATGCAATGATAAAAGAAATATATACCGAGGGAGTTACTTCTGAGTCCTATCTGATGGTGACATCATTGGACTATAGCTCGAAAGAAGACTTATATTTTCCAAAGGAAGATGAATCAGACCCTGGCATAGCATCACAGATGGGACATGTAAACTTGGGTGGTGACTCTGAATCAGCAGATGAGTCCCTAGATGCAATAATGGCTGACTAGAAAGAAAATCTACCATTAAATGAGTCTAAGCCATAAGTGATCGCTCAAGTGCAATTGAGAAGCCACAAGATACTACAGCCTCCGCCGAAGAAGGGTCCAATAAAGGCAAGGAGAAAGAGATAATTATCAATGACAATATTATCCCTAAAGATCCCAAGAAAAAGAACACTTTAGCTAATGGGATAGATTATACTATCTTATCCCATCTGAGAAAGATACCTGCATAACTCAGTATATACGATGCCTTAGTAATGTCTAAGGAACTTCGGGACACTTTGATTCAGGCTCTCAAAGATCCTGAATGATACGAGGCATATTTTATTGAATGTATTCTGACTGAGGTTTTTCAAGCTCGTAATGAGCCATTCATTACCTTCTTCGAAGAAGACATGATGCTTGGGACTGCAGACCATAACCATCCTCTGTATGTTACTTCCGGAGTGATAAGATGATCATCAATCGAATCCAGATCAATTATGGATCTTTCATAAATCTAATAAACTTGAATGCACAAAGATCCCTCTACCTTGATATGGAACACCGCTAGATAAGCTGATGGTGAATAATTTCAACAAAAAAAGGTAGAAGACCCTTAGATCATTCATGCTACCTCTTGTATTTGGAGAGCTCCATATAGAAGCTAAGTTCCATGTGATTGATGCGAATACTTAATTCAAGGTGCTACTAGGTCATCCCTGGTTGCATGAATATGGTGTTGTCCCATCAACATTATACTAGTGTATGAAATATCTCAGAGATGGAGAAGAATTCAAGATCTCTGGTGACATTCATCCCTTCACAGTTCTTTGGTGACATTCATCCCTTCACAGTTTATGAAGAAATAGTTTATGAAGATGCATACTACTTCATGCCAAAGAAGAAAAAGTCTTCAAGTTCTCTCAGGAATAAAGCATCAAACTCAAAGGCTATAAAGAGACTTGAATGGGAAGATGAGAAAAAGCATGTGTGAAAAAAGATGGTAACATCAACTCTTCCCATGACACCGACCATTCCCAAAGAAAAAAAAATACGTACCTCACCTTTGGAGTTACATAGATGAAGATGATATGACCCCTACAAAATCCCGAAGAGTATACGAGTCCATGGACGAATGGAGTAGGGAGGTTAAATTTTCGAACGATGATTATGATTATGACTCTATCTATATGAACATGGTGCAGAAGGTATTCTCTAGAAGAATAAGTAGCCTATCAATTTTAGATAGCATATTCTAATCACGCATATCCCCCTGCAACACTTCAAGGAAATCATTTTGCATGAGGTGCATAAGGTTGAAGAACTCGCTACCCTTTATCTGCCTCCCCTTAGAAATGGGACAACACTAAGGAATATACTATATTCTATTGAAATATACGAAGAAGTGAATAATGACTGGTGTTTTATGCTCCTCAATTTTGAAGAATTGCTACCTACGAGGCTACCTATGTTTATTACCAAAGGTACTTAGAGAATGCCATAGAAGAAAATCAATATTCCTGCCACCAAATGACATCTTCGTACAAGCTTGGGCCTCTGGTATGGAAGGAATCTGCGTCCATTACAACGGAAGGATATAGCAGCATATAAGGGTATAGGATTCATCAAGCAAAAATTTCTCTGGAAAGAGACTTACCGAGAAATCACATGCAGGGAAGTTGAATATGAGGACAGTGACATTGAAGAGATTTATGAAGTTGATGATTATGATGACCAGCCTGTAGAAGCCAAGCTTGCACTTGAAGAATTGGAAGATGGTGGACAGGCCACCACTATGAATGAACTAAAAGTGGACAACTAGGGGACTGAGAAGGACCCTCGCCTAACCTTCATTAGTTCTCTACTACCCGAGGAGAAAATAGAAGAAAAAAAAGAACCTCTCTATAAATTCAAAGATTACTACACCTGGACATATGCTGAGATGCCTGTCTTATCCTCTGATGCAAGGGTTCACAAATTGGCCATGAAGAAGCTTATATAGGCGGGATTCATCCGAGAAGAAAATTATGCCGATTGTATTGCAAATATTATTCCTATAAAGAAGAAAAATGGATAGATTTGTGTCTGCATTGACTTTATGGAACTCAACAAGGCATGCCCAAAAGATGACTTTTCACTCCCTGTATCAGAACTACTTGTGGATAACACATCCAACTATAACATGTTCTCATTTATGAATGGATCATCAGGAAACAATCAAATCAAGATGCCGCCTGAGAATGAAAGCATATATTATTTAGGAAGCTTATCAGCATTTTATGTTATACGATCATTCCCTTTGGCCTGAAGAATGCGAATGCCACCCACTAGTGGGTAATGACACGCATATTTGATGATTTGATACATTAGAAGGTCGAGTGCTATGTAGATGTCCTTCTTGTTAAATCCCTTACCCAAAAAGATCACTTAAAGGATCTCATAATTGTATTTGAGAGTATCAGAAGATATGATCTAAATATGAACTCCCTCAAATGCGCCTTCGGTGTCTCCTCCAAAAAATTTTTAGGGTATGTGGTTTGTCATCGAGGAATCGAGATTGACCCTAACAAAATTAAGGCGATCATAGAGATGCCACCACTAAGGAACCTTCGACAGCTTCGCTCGCTGCAAGGACAATTGACTTTCATTTGAAAATTCATATTACACTATCGGGTAGGTGCTAGGAACCATTTGATAACATCAAAAAATATATGTTAAATCTGCCTAATCTCACAACACCAATTCTGGGGAAGCATCTAATACTGTACACGACAGTACTAGAAGAGTCTCTCAGTGTATTATTGGCCCAAAATAACAAAGAAGGCAAAGAAAATGCGTTCTACTACATCAGTTAAAGGTTGATTGGAGCAGAAAGCCATTATTCTCCTATTGAAAAGTATTATTTATTGTTAATTTTTGTAGTTAAGAAAATTCTCCACTACATGCTTTCTCATAGAATCACCCTGATATAAAAGATCGATCAGCTAAAGTTCTTGATGATAAGACCAACGTTGATAGGTCATCTAGCTAGGTGGGCAGTACTATTACTACAGTTTGATATCACATACATGCCATAAAAGGTAGTGAAAGGACAAGCCTTGAAAAATTTTCTTACCGCACATCCTATCCCGACAAACTCTCCACTCAATAATGATTTGCCTGATGAGCAAATGATGCAGGTCGACAAAGATGAAAAGCTACCATTTTATGAGATGTACTTTAATAGGGCGTCATTTATTAAACCTGCCTGACCTCCAAAAATTGCAGGAGCCCGAGCCAGTATCAATCTTGTTCTCATACCACTCGAAGGAGGTATAATGAGGTTTTCATTTAGTTTGACTGAATCTTAGACCAATAAAAAAGCTGAGTATGAAGCTCTAATGGTTGGATTAGAGATTGCAATTGATGTCAAAATTCAAAATCTTCAAATCTTCGGCGTCTCTCAACTTGTGCTAAACCAAGTCTTGGCATTTATAAGATTTACAAGGTTGAGTTGGCTCATTGCCACCGGATGAACCTTAAGCTCTTGAGGTAAGTGCCAAATGTTAAAATAGTTCAAATTCTATAAGGGAAAAATGCCAAAGCAGATTGCTTAGCCAAATTGGCCAATGAGATAGCAAACACCAACGAGGAGAAGCCTATATTCATCGGAGTTTATAATCGTCAGATCTTAGAGCCCACTTTATTATAATTTCTTAAGGCAGAGGAAATTCTATATTCAAGTCAGTAGGATGAAACCCAGTTGACCCTCAACCTCTCCATCAGATCATTATGAAAATTTATCCAGAAGGATATCGTGTGGCCAAGAGGCGTAAAGCTAGTCAAGCTTCAGAATCGTGGTTGCAATGCTTAGATATTGAAGTATAAGATGATTAGAGAAAACCCTTCATCGACTATTTTAATGAAAGTAAACTCCTGATAGACAAATCTCTTGCCACACAAATTTGGAAGAGAGCATTACTGTACGCGTTCATTAATGATACGCTATATCGCTGGGCTTTTGATGAAATATGACCAATATGCCTAGGGACCAAAAAACTTGATAAAGTAGTAGCCAGTCCATGAAGGGCTTTGTGGGGTACATCAGCAAGCTCCCAAAATTACAGCTAAAATTAAAAGAATGGGTTATTATTGGCTGTCAATGGTGAGAGATTATATTGACTATGCTAAGAGGTGTCACGAATGTTAAATCCATGGTGATGTTATACATCAACCTTCAAATCCAATACACCTAACAGTAGCATCCTGACTATTTGAATGCTAGGGTACATATATAATTGGGCCAATATATTCACCATTATCAGCGAGACATCATTTTATTCTAGCAGCAACAGACTAGTTTTTAAAGTGGGCAGAAGTGGCTCCATTCAGAGAGGTTACATCTGAGCATGTGATCAATTTCTTTACCCATAATGTTGTCTAAAGATTTTATTTTCCATGTCGCATAATCTTAAATAATGGTATGACTTTCAAAAGTACAAAAATCTATCAATTTGTTGATCGGCATAAAAATGATTGGCGATATTCATCCATATATTATCTAAGAGAAAATGACCTGACAGAAGCCTTTAATAAAATACTAGTGAAATTGTTAAAGAAGATCCTCACCAAGAATAAAAGAGTGTGGCACACGAAGATGGAAGAAGCGCTATGGGCATACTGTACAACGTACAAGATTCCAACCAAAGCCACTCCTTATTGATGGTAAATTTGTATATAATTGGGAAGGCCCATTCGTCATCGAGATGGTGTACCAAGGAAGAGCTTATCATTTGATTGATCTTGATGGACGTAGGCCTATGCTGCTTACCAACGGTCGACATTTAAAGAGGTATCATGCATGAAAATTTCATGTTTAATGTACTTTATAATGATCAAAGTGTTATATGTATATTTATCAAAGCATGCTTATATTTATATTTTGAAATTCTCTTGTATAATAAGAATGCATTTCAAAATCCCCCATCTGAGTGGGGGCATTTTAAATATTTATTCGGGTCGATATAGTACCATATGCCGAGATCCCTAAATAAATATTTAAAATCTCAAAGATACGAAGCCTATCAAAAATGTCCCTTCGAGATAGTGGGCATTTTAAATATTCATTTGGGTTGACATCATGCTACATGCCGAGATCCCCAAATGAATATTTAAAAAATAAAATCTTAAATTTATTTTACTTTGAAATGTTCTTACGAGATAGTGGGCATTTTAAATATTAATTTGGGTCTACATCGCACTGAATGCTGAGATCCCTGAATAAATATTTAAAATTAATAGTACAAATATTCTTCTATGCTAAAGAATACAAATTCTTTTCAAAGTATATGCAGGTGATCTTTTAAAAGTTTAAGACATCATCTTCTTCAACATATCAAGGTTGAAAAGTCAAAAAAAGAATCTTTTGTGACTATATACTCCAATAATTTAGGCTAGAATAGCTTGAAGTCTCTCAACAGCTTGAAACTTAATGTTTGAATGGGCGTAAAAGGCCGGATCCCTTACTGCTTTATCTACTCAATATGCCACAAGAATAGCCGTAGTAATAAAACTCCCACTTTGTTAATCGTTATTAGAGATTATAGGAAGCACGAATGCTAATTTGAACTATAAGTTCAAGTGATTGTAGTCCATTGAATTCTCTTAAATGACTAGAGAATTAAAGTTCTAATAGGAAGGGGGGATTGCGAGCAATTACCAAATGCGCGTAGGCTCAAAATCTTCAAACATAAAGGAGAACTCTAAATCTACCAACTTCAGTGAAATTAGCATTGGGAAGTGCATTTTCCATAGCTCAAGTCTGAAGCCTGAATGAGTGTAATATGTCAGATCAAACAAGCCCAAATATGACCATATCACTGGCAGCTCCATCTACTCAAACGCAATAAGAAAGGTCGTAGTAGAGGACCCCCATATCAGCAACTAGAAGATGATGAGCTATCAAATCTTAGCTCTCCTAATATGAGGAACTCAAATGACTTATATTAAAGTCTTCTCAAGTGGTTAAGGATCAAGATACTACCTACGTTCGATACTATTGATTAAATCCGAAACTGGCAAATCCGTCAACAAATCCGTAAAGCACAAAGTAAGGATCGAAGAAAATTTTCTTCAACAAGTCCGGCAAAGCACAAAGCAAAGGACCAAAAAAATTCTCCTAAAATTCACAAAGAGCTCAAGGCTGAACTAAGAGGATTCCACCATTAACAAGTCCAATATGCACAAAGCTCTAGATCGATGACTTCTCGCCACCGACTTAGTACAAACCTAAGGGATTTAGGTCACCGGCATATACTCCTTCATCAAGCCCACCAAAGTAAGACTTATTGGGACAAAGAAACACAAATCTCTTAAAAAATCACTATTGATAAGTCAGGTAATTCTGCACCAATGTTCGAAACACCAAGCACAGGGCAAAAGAGATCAAAATCTCATGACTCAATCTAAAGGAACAAAAGAAGCACCTGGATGACATCTACAAATGTCCCTATAAATTGGGGGTATTTTAATTATTTATTCGGGTCGACATCGCGATGCATCTTGAGATCCCCAAATAAATATTTAAAATTATGCCAAAATATAACAAAAATTAATTATACTGAAGAAATATCACATCCCTATGTGATAGTGACAAAGAATAATGTCAGGCATATAAACAAAATATTAAAACCAATTATGATAATGGTGCAAAAATAGAGAAAGAAGTGATAATGCAATCCATTAGCATTAATCTACTGAGCAATCCTCTAGAGACCTGAGTCATATGGATCTCACATGGTCCTCTACTTAACCAAGAGCAAATATATCAATTATACTGAAAATTACAAGTGCATCTAAAGATCCAAGAAGGCATAGAGATAAAATTTTGGAGATCCACTAAATGAAAATCTTAGTGTGACATCCAAAAAAGTTTTGTAGATCCACTAATTAGAAGCCCTACTGTAACATATAGAATAAATATCTAGATATCCACTAAATGAAAATCTTAGTGTGACATCCAATCAACAACATGCAGTGAATATTATAACACTCCTACAATCATCAATAATCCAATGCTAAGCAAATATACTAGCTCCCTACAAGCAAGAGTAAAGAGCCCTTGTGAGATACTTGACATACACACTAAATGTTGTCCACAAGCAGAATGCTAAGAGGGGTATAATAAAAGTAAGCTTCTATGAGTTGTTGTAGGATACTCATCGTACACTTTATGTGTTATACACGGGCTCTTATAGAAAACCCGCCATACATGTAAAATATCATCTATGAGCAACATGCAAAATGACTATAACAAATGCAATTATCCACATTCCACTGTACAAGACTCGTAGTACACCCAATCTATTATCCACAAGCAAGATACAAAGTAGCTATGTCAAATGAAAGTACTTATGAGTTACAGTGAAAAACTCACCGTGCATATAATAAGCTATCTATAAGCATCTACAAACACAAAAGCAAGAGATTCATTAGTGCACTATAATCCATCTGTAGCAATCAATAAGTAGTGCACGAGTCTACTTATACAAAGCAGTGAACAAGTCAATTCATAAGGTGTTATACCATGTCATCGGATCCGCAACACTCGTATTGTCAAACAGAAGGCATATATAAGTTTTTAAATGGAATGCTATGTGTATTCAAATGTAATTACTTGCATAACTAAAATATCTCAAAATACCCCCACACATGCACCTTAATTTATATACACATGTACATGAAAGGGGTGAGTATAATCAAACACCTGCATGGGCTCCGACGAGCATGTTGTTATCACACATGTGATATCTAGGGATGCTACGCGGGTTCTTAAATTTGAACCTAATCCTCCTAAGCATGTAGATAAGAGTTGCAAAGATTCAATAAATAATTATAAATGCCCCCAAACACCGGCATTGGCCCTGTCAAGAGTGTTATGTGTACACACATGATGTATAGGGATACTATACGGGTTAATAAGTGAATTCATGTTCAAACCTAATCCTTTTATACGGATCAATAGGAGTCGACATGGTTCAAAACATTAAATAAATATAAGGTTGTGGTGACTGGTATATTTATTTTAATAAATTCATATTAAGACTTCAAGGCTTATAATAATATGAATTCACTAATAAAAACACAAAGCATACAAAACTCGATCCCTTATCAGCAAGTTGATATGGTCGACAAGGTTTAGTCAATGCATAATCCCATATTCCCACCCCGATGATGGCCGTGTTGAATTCATATCTCAACTAGAGGGGTTCCTATATTTTTTTTCAAACACCTTGAGACTTCCACAAAATATAAAAAATAGAAATAACCTCTAACACCTTGATGATGGCCGTGTTGAACATAGATCTCAACCGGAGAGGTGATTCAAATAATTTTAAATGCCAATCAAATACCCAAAATTCAATATTCCATGAAGTCCAAAATTTTAAAGATCATCCAAAAATATCAAAATCCAAAAGTATTTAAAATTAAAATAAATCCATCCAACCACCTAAAGCAAAATCCATTCACCCTCCATAACAGTTTATCAGGGTGGACAAATTAAAAATTAATTCATCTAGCATAGAGCTAATGCCTAGTCTAAAATATCACTAGGATCAATTCTCAAATAATCTCCTACCAGTAAGGATGTGGTACGTGTCCTCTGATCGATAATTTTTGCAGTCAAATGGTACCACAGGATAAATGGTTGTGACATGGGACCCTCTAAACTGAGTGGTTTTGCCATCAAATGGCATCATGAAATACCAATTATGGATAGAACTAATACGTTCCTTGGCGGAATCAAATCTTTGAGATATGAATCAATAGGATATGATCGATAGGGCACAAAGCCCTCTATCAGCTAAGGTGGATCCGAATTTGTCCCCTTAGACAAGCATTCATCCTAGGTTTACAAGGTCCCCTTGGACGAAGAAACCCAAGGCTACCAACAACGATCCTTCTATTAGGTTGGGTCGACTACCTCCTCTGACTAAACTAGGGATCACGATGGCCCGAGAAGACAGAACCATGGGTTCTTGATCTGGTCCATCATCCATTCCCCCACCATCCGCTTTAAGTGCAAAAATAATTAAAATTTCTAATTTTAAATATCCAACTCTTAAAACATCTAAACTTTCAAAATTATCAAATTCCATTCTCATGAATTGGCACTTCTTTTGTAATATCCTCCATAGTTTCTTTAGAACATGGTACAAGGTTCCCAAATCTATTGACTTGAATCTTCCAACCCATCGAGGAAGAGGCCCCAACATTGAAATTGAAATAATTTCCAGTAGATACAACTTCTGACCCTTTTGAACTCTTGAAATAAAACTCTGTAATAACTTCCTTACCCTTCCGTACCAAAGGAACTATCTTCTTGACCAAAGCTCCACCACCTTCATTAATAATTAGGGGTTTAGATTTGAATAATATATCATGGAAATCCATTATAGAATAACCACCAGAAGACCCATTGAAAACCTCTTTTACCAAATGAACTCAAGGTTTGAAATTATAACAAGGATGCCCTTTGGAACCACTAACTGGATGACAAAACTCTCTTATTGCATTAGTAGTGGAGTCTCCGATGGATGGATGGCGACCATCTACTTTCATGTTAGAGGCCAAAACTGAGGGAAACATATTTTTAAAAATCACTTTCTCTCACTAGAATCCCACACACTCTCTCACTAGAATCTTGCACTCTCTCTCAACACCTCTAATTCATCCAGTAAAGAGGTATACTACTTACTAAGGTAGAATGTTCAGCTTTAAGATTATCATGCTCTCGAACTATAATGTCATGCTTCTTCTTTAAATTAAAATAAATTCTAATTTTAAATTTGCATGTATGTTTTCAACTTCCTATATTAGTCATAAATTCTTTCAAAAATAATAACATCATAAGTTAATTCATATGCCACTTCCTCTTCAGAGTTAGAAATTAAGTCATTGACCATTAAAAATAAATTTATTACCTCCTTTTTAGGTTCTTGCTTGGATGAGATAGAGGCTGAATCCACCCAAAAGGCTTTTTGTATCCTCTGCTTGCCTTTTTAAAGTTGGAATTTTCTACACCCTTCTTCTTAATTGGTTGAATTTTGACATTGAGACAATCAAATCTTAGGTGCCTTGGCTTCCTGCACTCAAAATAAATAATATCAGAAGAACTTTTATGAAATTTACCAGTTTTACCTTTTCCATTCTCTAACTGACACTTATGTTTTTGCCACAATAAGCTTTTGAATTATCTCATCATTAGGGCTATGCCATAATCTTCATTTGATCTAGAGCTATTATTTTCTAAGTCACAGGCCTTCAATGCCGTGGTCTTCTCCTTTCATTTGTCACCCGCATCATGTAATCTTTAGCTCACATTTTGATCATAAGCAATGAGAGAGCCCACCAAATTGTCAATATATTAAACCTTTAAATCATTTTATTCAAAAATAAGGAAAACTTTTTCATTAAAGCTCTTAGGAAAATAATGAAAACTTTTACTAACCATTCGAATTTTTATAATTCCCTTCCTAGAGCATGCAAAGATGCCTTATTTTTGTAAACCTAGTATGCATGTCAAAAATTATTTCTTTAGGTTTCATACAGAAGAATTCATATTCATGTAATAAAAATATTAAACAATATTGCTTAAGTTCATTGGTTTCTTCATAAGTGATGCACAATCTAACCTAAATATCCTTTCCACTTATGCAAGTAGAGATTCTTACATTATTCTCAAATTTAAGTGCATAAAGGAAACAAATCAAGCATTTGACATTTAGTTGTGCTTTGTCTCATTGTTTTAAACTCCATTTAGTGAAAAGAAAATCAGGTTCAATAATCCTATTAACTATACATGATGATAAAGAATAATCAGATTAAATCATATGCAACTTTCTAAAAAATATATACTATAAAAAGGTTGACATTCTTAGTTTTAAAAAAATTAAATGGAAGATTATCAAATAATGGTAGATGAGTTATTGAATAACCCTCAACAATATTCCTATTACCAAATTGTTCTAAGGATATTTTCTTAAGAATTTTTAAATAACTAATTCTAAGTCTTTGCTCTGATACTAATTGAAAGTTTAAATGAGGTTGTTAAACCTAATTGTTCTAACCACCCCAAGATGAGGGTAAATTGTTGTTTTAAAAAATTATTTTTAAAAATTATTTATTTGAACAACTTAATACCAAATTTAAAAGTATGTTCACAGGTTGATCTAATAATGTGGAAGCAAATGATATTAAAACTAAAATACAATACTTTTTTATTTTGAGTTTATAAAAAACACAAATATGAAATTTATTTTTATTCTTTTTAATTTTCAGGCATTTTTTTCCTGCTCATAAAAATTAATCCTATATAATCATAATACTTTCAACCAAGATTTGTAAGAATAGATTATGCATGAAATTAAAAATATAGTAAATAAAAGTGCTAAACAAAAAATAAATGAGCACAAAATTTTTTTTATAGTGGTTTAATCAAAACTTGACATACGTCCACTCCCTTGAGTCCACTTAGAGTATTGCACTAAATCTTTTTTAACTCTCCTTATATCCCCATAGCCAAATGGAGAAGCCCTTACAATTTCTCTTCTACGAATCCCAGTGCGGCAGAGTAGTTGAATACCTTTCACATTCTCCTAATGTGATGGAGTAGTTGAATCCTTTTCACTTTTTGTTGGTGTGGCAGAGTAGATGATCCCTTTTGCCTACTCCCAATGTGACAGAGTATCAATGATCTTTGGCCTTAAAAAATTTCTCCTCAGAGATTCCCTCAAGATGAATGAAGACACATGGAAGAACTTAGGTATATACTTTCTCGGAGCAACCACATGAAATCCCCTCTCACAAAACTTCTCCCTCACACACAACTTATACCTCAAGCTCTCACCAAGAACTCTCTCAGAAATTTCTAAACAACCAAAAGACTTATAAAAAGAAATCATAAGTGTTTAAATACAAGTCTCCAAGAAAAATGCCAATTTTAATTTTGTAATCACTATTCATACAATACAATATGAGGATTGTATAATAGTATATGATGATCATGCAATATAATAAATTTAGTTATCCCTGTTAGTGCTATATAATGGGAGAAGGTCAATATGATCAGTACAAATTTTTGCACTAATCATTTAGTACAAAGTTAAGGTTGTATAGTTTAGTTAGTTCAATCAAATTTCTTTTCATCCAAGATGATACCCTGGAGATTAAATTTCATCTAGGTATCTTCTCAATTCATATAATATGAAGTCAAGTTTGTATGGTATGATCACTAAACATAATTATATTTTTTATTTAATTACTTAATCATTGAGATTAATTTAGGTATGATTTTTAAATATTGTATAGTATGAATATGTTTGAATTGCATGAATAACATAATTTTCAAATTTCAAATATTGCCTAAAATATTATTGTCATTAGGGTTTCCTGATTAAAACTGATCATTCTGTATGATAGTAATCATATAATATGATTAGTTTAAAATTTATTTTACTTAATTTAATTATCTTAATTAATTTCTATTTGACGTGATCAATAATTCATATCATATAGAACAAAAAAACATTTAATTTCACTCTCCCCATGTGTGTGTGCATGATTACTCAACAAACATTCACTTGTTACACAGCAATGACACAAAAAAGATAAAATTATAGACTCATGCAAATAATCAATCCTATGCTCCACCATTTTGAGCCTTAATCCATTGACTGTGCTTCATGTATATTTATACTTAAAATGTTAGTACACATTGAAAACATATGAAATTATTAAAAATAGGAGAAACTAAGTAAACTTCAATAATATTTGTAATAATCAAAATATAGGCTTGGGCACCCTAACTACAACATATTTAACCTTGCGTTGACTTTTTGATCTATTATAAACTATGGAAGTTTTTAATTTTTTTTATAAATAATAGATCTTATTCCTTGTTCAATGTAGTTGAGTTTGAGTAAATTTGATTTTTCTATAATGAGTTGTTATTTTTAAGAGTTCGTCCCTTTTTTTAAAATATCTAACTAATAGTAATAAGTTTTTTTTTTAATTATTTTGGTATCATACCAACTCCAAATTTCATCAATGACTCTTAGAGATGATTTCAAATGTTTAGAATAATTTTGGTAATTTTTTTTTAATTATTTTATTTATTTAATTAATGATTTTCTTTAATTTTTTGAATCATTCCAAATTTATTTAGGATTTCATGGGGCTTTTATTTTTCTCTTGTTTGCTATTTTGTTGTTAGGAGTTCAATCCTTAGAAGGCATTTTTTTGATTTAATTTAAAAAAATTACTAATTAATTAAAATCCTAGGTAAATTATGTGAACAAATTTTGGGATCACTAAATTGTTGCAAATCTATTTTTCATGGCTTATGTTTTGATGATTGATAAATATTGTTTCTCTTGGACTGATTGTTGCTTCTAACTTTTCAGGAATTGAAGATTGGACGATCAAGAAGAAGCCAAGTTTGGGATTACGTAGGTTTAGGGTTGAGTCAGTCTGTACTTCTGGTTTTTACCTTTTGAGTCTAATTGTAATGGTCAAAGAGACTGATGCTAAGTAACCCTACACACACACACATGAGAGACTTAGAATTTCTATTTTTTCCCACATCGCCCAGGCCGATATTCATATCATCCTGGACGATCAGCATAAAATAGAAAGTCTAAATATGGATTCTTAATTAAGGCAGCCGTCATTAACATATCGGCCTGGACGATACGTGTATCGGCCAAGACGATAAGCTCAAAACAGAAAGAAGTAGCCACCTTAGACAATTAAGGTATACTGTATTTCTAAATTATCGGCCAGGACGATCCTCGGATCGGCCTGGACGAAATTATCAAATTATGTCTTAATTGATCAGGAAATAAAGGGAGTAATTAATGATGATTGATACGATTATATCATCCAGGATGATCACAGGATCGGCTAGGATGATTCATTCAAAATCCTTAAGTTTCTCTTGTTTCCTCTAAATTGAACTGATAGGCCAGGACGATCGTGAGATCGGCCAGGATGATCAATCCAAATTTCAATCATCCAGGACTATTCCCAGGGCGATACTCTGGCCGATCTTCTGAGTTTGTACTGATCGGCCAGGCCGATGTCCATATCGGCCTGGACGATAAAGTCAGCTACTTGCAATTAATGAGCTCCTCTTGAGCTCTTCTATTTAAGAGCTCTTGTTCAATGTTTTTCAAGACCTTTGGCTGCTGCCTTGACCTGAGAAGACTTTGAGGAGAGAAAGAGAGAGAGGGAGAGAGAGAGGATCTTGTGAGGGGGAGCTTGTGAGGGGATTCACAAGGGTTTCTTCAAGGATCGCTCTGCTTGTCTTTTGTCTAGAGATTCTCATCCGTGGAAGGGTTGGTAGAGGTAAGGAGTTTTCTTTTGGTTGTGGTTCTCTGCCAGCTTCAGGAGGAAGCAAAAGGAGGTTGGTTCTCTGCCTTGCCGGGGTGGCAAAAAGGAGGTTCTTGTAAGGGCTTCTCCGCCTAGCCGTGGGGGCTAAAGGAGAGTCACATTTTGTAGTACAATACTTGGAGGGTAGCTCCAAGGAGTGGACGTAGGTCGAGTCGACCGAACAACTATAAATTTTCATGTTCTTTTTCTTGCTTCTGCACTTTTAAATTCCGCATTTATTTTTTGTGGTGTGATTTAGTTTATGCAATTTTTTATTCTTTGTGAAAAGAGTTTTTAAAATACCAATTCCTTGGTTAGCTTGGGCCAGTTCTATAGGGCTTAACAACCCTAACGAACATTCAAGTGGTATCAGAGCACTTTCAAGTGGTATCAGAGCGGGATTCAAAAATTTAAGTTTGAAAACTTTTTGAATTAGATCCATGGCTAACTTTGGGAATCGTAACACTACGGAAGGGTATTCCATTACCCGACCTCCCCTGTTCGATAACTATCTTTTAATTTTTTGAAAACCCGCATGTCAACATTTTTACAATCTACTGATTATCGCATGTGGATGCTTATTCAAGAAGGTTATTCTCCATCTTCTCGTGAAATTAATGGTGTTAAAACTGAAGTTGCTTTTACTGAATGGACTTTCGATGAACGTGATTTGGCTCAGTTAAATGCAAAATGTTTGAACTATTTTTTCTGTGCTTTGAAATCTGAGGATTACATGCGTGTTTCAACTTGCAAAACTGGTAAAGAGATTTGGGATAAATTATGCATCACCTATGAAGGTACTAATGAAGTTAAGAAATCCCGTTTGAACTTTCTCTTGCATGACTACAAACTTTTTTGTATGAAACCTCATGAATCGATTTCTGACATGTACACTAGGTTTACTCAGATAGTTACTTCATTGCATGCACTAGGAAAGGAACTTTCGAATTATGAAAAAGTTAACAAGATTTTGAGATGCTTGCCATCATCTTATGATGCAAAAATCACTGCAATCACTGAATCTAAAAATTTGAACACCTACTCTGTTGATAACTTACGTGGCTCACTCATTGCTTACGAGCAAGGGGTGAATCAAAGAAATCTTGATGCAGGTGAGAAGAAAAAGGAGAAAACAATTGTACTGAAGGTGCACAAGTCAGATTCTGAATCTTCTGGGTCTGAAAGAGATGAAGTTGCCTTCATCACAAGGCAATTCAAAAGCTTTCTAAGGAAGAAACAAAAGCATCATCAAAGTTGGAGAAAAGGTAATGATCATAAACATATTAAAGGATATTCTGATGTTGTTTGTTTTGAATGCAGGAAACCTGGACATGTGAGAGCCGATTGTCCTAAACTTCAAGATCACTCGAGCAAAGATAAGGAAAAAGGTGAGGAGAAAGCTAAGTCTAGGAAGGACAAGAAGAAAATCCAAAGAGGTTTTTGGGCAGAATCTGGTACTGATTCCTCTGAGACTGAACCAGAGGAAGAGAATACAAACTTGTGTTTCATGGGAGAAGATCAAAATGATGAAGAGGTATGTAAACCAACCTATGATGAGTTGTTTAAAATTTGTGAAAAAATCCATGCATCATACAAAAAACTTAAGAAGACACATGCTAGCTTAAAATTAGAACATTCAAATCTACAAAAAGAGCATGAAGTTATTCTCAAAGATCATGCAATGATTGATTCAAATCACATGGCTCTTCTTGATGAATTTGATGACATAAACAAGAAATATTTGGAATTAATTGATGAACATAATGCATTGAAAGATTCACACACATCTCTTATTTTTGATCTTAAAAAATCTAAAGAGATTGAGAAAAATTTGAGGATTGAGATTGATGCATTAAAAAGAACAAATTTGAGGATTCAAAATGATTTTGATACATGTAAGAAAAATCGGATGACTTCCACTTTTGATCTTAAGCCAGAACCTAGGAAGAGGCATTATATTTCAAATCATTTAAGAAACCCTTTTCCTGGAGTTCAATGTTTTTCTTGTGGCATGCTAGGACACATCTCACACACTTGCACAGTTTATCGTAACACGATGGGTGTGGAGACCAAAATTAAATAATGCACAACATGACACACAAGCATCACCTTCTACTTTTCATAAGATGGGGCCCAAACTGGTTTGGGTTCCTAGATCTGACTGTTGTTGAGTTTTACAGGTGTGCTCTCACCAAAGATCTCGTGAGAGCATAGGATAACTGGACATAAGGAGGCTTGCAGCTCAAAATTGCTTAAACTCGCTGCTTTATCACTTGCTTGAAATCTTTAGTTTTTGTGTGTTTTTTATTTTATTTTTTGTGCTAGTTTTTGTGCTCATTTTGTGTTGTTTTTAGTTTTCTTTATTTTTATTTTTATTTTATATGTTTTGTTTTTCACGTTGTTCTTTAAATTTGGCCTTCCATATGATGAATCTTTTCAAGCTTTTAAATATTGGAGTTTTGGAGATAGGGTTTAGATTTTCTAAATTGGTTAAAGGGAGTAATATTGTTGATGTTTTCCCTCCTACTGACTTTTTGTTAGTGGTATGATTTTCTTCTCTAAACAAAAGTCTAAACTCAGTTTAACCAATGGCTTTTTATTTAAGATCTTTTTCTTATCTTGCTACATTAATTTATCTTATGGATAAGAGCCAAAGTTTTTAGATATCATTCAAGCTTTTGAAATCTTGCCATTGCATTTATCACATGATTTTGATTTTGTGTTGTGGATTGTTCTTCCCTATGTTAGAGAGAGAGCCCCTATTCTCTAATATTTGGAGGATATACTCACAACTAAGTTTTTTTTAAGGGTATATTAAAGAGTTTCTAGCTTGCAAGAGTTAAAAAGGAAAGAGGCCAATGAAGCCAAATTAAAAAGAAAGCTATATACACAAAAGTGTATAAAAGTTTCAAAAGATGCTCAAAAGAGCCAATCAAAATGACAAGAGGCATAAAATGAGCCCACTAAATGCAAGCTATCCTCTCTTTGGTAAAACTCTTAAAACTTAGAAAACTCATTAATTATGTGATGCTTTCAAAGACTTGATTTCAATTTCCATGATTGAGAGAAATTACTTTGGTTTATTAATTATGAGATATTTTCTTTGTAAACAAGTCTTGAATGGATCTTATTATCCTATTTAGTTATTATGAGTTGGATTTTTATTTTCCAAAAGAATTTTGTACCCTGAAGGATGTCCGATCTAGGGTTAACATAATCGAATGTTCTACCTTCTTCTGATTGGAATTTGTTAAACTCCTTGATCTCTTGGAACTTTAAAAGTTTAACGTTTGAAAATAATTCTCATATGATGCCTCCATAAAACAAAAAAAAATTTAGAAAAATTAAAATCCAAAAATATTCGTTGTTTGATTTTCGTTGTGTTTTTGTTTTTGTTTTTTCCTTTACTATGTTTTGACTGTTTTTCTTTTGTTTCTGGACCCTCTTTTTGTGATGACAAAAGGGGAGTAGGGTGTGGTAGGAAAAAGCTATTGGGTGTGGGGTTTGTAACTTTGAATTTTTAATGAACCTTTTTTTTTTTAAATTTTTCTACTTGTGTTTGCCATCATCAAAAAGGGGGAGATTGTTGCAAATCTATTTTTCATGGCTTTTGTTTTGATGATTGACAAACACTGTTTCTCTTGGACTGCTTGTTGCTTCTAACTTTTCAGGAATCGAAGATCGGACGATCAAGAAGAAGCCAAGTTCAGGATTGCGTAGGTTTAGGGTTGAGTCAGTCTGTACTTCTGGTTTTTACCTTTTGAATCTAATTGTAATGGTCAAAGAGACTGATGCTAAGTAATCCTACACACACACACTTGAGTGACTTAGAATTTCTATTTTTGCCCATATCGGCCAGGCCGATATTCATATCGTCCTGGATAATCAGCTTAAAACAGAAAGTCTAAATATGGATTCTTAATTAAGGTAGCCGTCATTAACATATCGGCCTGGACGATACGTGTATCGGCCAGGATGATAAGCTCAAAACAGAAAGAAGTAGCCGCCTTAGACAATTAAGGTATATTGTATTTTTAAATTATCGGCCAGGACGATCCTCGGATCGTCCTGGACGAAATTATCAAATTATGAATTAATTGATCAGGAAATCAATGGAGTAATTAAGGATGATTGATACGATCATATCGTCCGGGATGATCGCAGGATCGGCCAGAATGATCCATTCAAAATTCTTAAGTTACTTCAGGACGATAAATATCGGCCAGCTCAAAAACAGAGCGATGCTCAGGACGATTTGCCTCTCATTTGAATTGATCGGCCAGGACGATCACGAGATCGGCTGGGATGATCAAGCCAAATTTCAATCGAGGACTATTCCCAGGGCGATGCTCTAGCCGATCTTCTGAGTTTGTACTGATCGGCCAGGCCGATGTCCATATCGGCCTAGACGATAAAGTCGGCTACTTGCAATTAATGAGCTCCTCTTGAGCTCTTCTATTTAAGAGCTCTTGTTCAACGTTTTTCAAGACCTTTGGCTGCTGCCTTGACCTAAGAAAACCTTGAGAAGAGAAAGAGAGAGAGGGAGAGAGAGAGGATGTTGTGAGGGGGAGCTTGTGAGGGGATTCACAAGGGTTGCTTCAAGGATCGCTTTGCATGTCTTTCATCTGGAGTTTCTTGTCCGTGGAAGGGTCAGTAGAGGTAAGGAGTTTGCTTTTGGTTGTGGTTCTCTGCCAGCTTCAGGAGGAAGCAAAAGGAGGTTGGTTCTCTGCCTTGCCGGGGTGGCAAAAAGGAGGTTCTTGTAAGGGCTTCTCCGCCTAGCCGTGGGGGCTAAAGGAGAGTCACGTTTTGTAGTGCAATACTTGGAGGGTGTCTCCAAGGAGTGGACGTAGGTCGAGTCGACCGAACCACTATAAATTTCTGTGTTCTTTTTCTTGCTTCCACAATTTTAAATTCTGCATTTATTTTTTGTGGTGTGATTTGGTTTATGCAATTTTTTATTCTTTGTGAAAAGAGTTTTTAAAATACCAATTCACCCCCCCTCTTTGTTAGCTTGGGCCAGTTCTATAGGGCTTAACATCCCTAACAAACATTCAAGTGGTATCAGAGCACTTTCATAAATGATGGACCAAATAATATTTAATTGCAATAAAATTTGAAACATACGTCCACCAAGTCCTATGCTTAAAAACCATTAAAAATTGCTTCATGGTCGACCTCATAAGGTTGATAACTTAATCACTTAAGACAAATATAATTATTCACTTAGGGATTTATTTAGGTCAAACTAAATATAGGATAGGGGTGTAATCAGAGGAGGTCTACTAACCCTTTGACCAAACACAGTCAATCAACAAAATTTAGCAACCTAAATCACATTTGAAAGGGGGTCACGCTTGTTTAAATTTAAGGGTTAATTACTAGCCCATAAACTTGAATTAGGTAAATGAAGCCCTTAATTACTCCAAAAAGGGGTGATTAAATTTGGACATTTCAATAACATGCAAAAAATAATCTCCCAAATTCGATCTCAAGCTCTAATGAATTAATTTGAGGTAATATTTATAAAAATTACCCTAAGAGTAATTCTAAAATAAGTTTAATTTTATGAGGAATCAAAGCCTCAAAACATAAAACTTTTGTAGGTCTCCTCAAGATCTTTCCAAGGAGCCTAAGAACACTCATTTTTGGCTAAGTCTGTGAGGATATATGATTTTTTTGAAGTTTAGGCTAATATTTTGATTTATTTAAATGCCATTTAAACAGTTAGCATGTGGTGTAATGTGATTGGTCAGCAAATTATTGGCTCTAATGGTAAAATAGTGGTATTAATTATATTGATCTAATATTTGGTTAAATGATTATGATCTAATGTGCTTCAAGACCGTGGGATTTAATCAAAGCTGATGATTGAGATCAATGGCTATGGTTTTGTCTTCCACCTTTCGTACATATTCTCAACCATAAGGGTTTTTTTTTTTTTGCATGATCTGAGAGATCTTGCAAACAAAAAAGAAATGAAATTTTATCGGGAGTATTATAAGATTATGAACCTTCAATATAATGGTCAGAATATGTAGTTTTGAAGGTTCGCTTATGTGGGCTACAAAAATTTAAGCTCTTGTCTCTCTATAGCCTTTCTCTTCTTTTTCTTTTCAGTTGTCGAGAAGAGATTTAAAAAATTGGTTTTTGAGGCAAAGTTTTAGAAGGAAAATTTGGTTTTGAATAAGACATTACCTAGAGATTTTTCCCTCATTTAGTGAAGAATTTATGATATGAGTTCCTATAGTTTTAAGCTCCTATCGTTAATTATCCCTCTTGATAATGGGAGAGTACTTTTAATTAAGGCTAGTAATTGAAGAGATATATAGTATCCACTGATACGTAGTATCTAACATATAGTAGTGGCAATTTTTGGTATTTAAAAATTAATATTTCAAATTAAAAATTTTTCACCTTTCACATAAATTGGATGGTGGGGGGAATGACTATTAACTTGATCAAGATCCCATGGGTTCATCATCCAGGGTAATCATAGTCCATAGTATACTTAGTTAGAGGAGGTAGTGAATCCAACCTGATAGAAGGATCCTTATCGATAGCCGTGGGTTACTTCATCCAAGGATACCTTATCGATATGGGGTGAATATTTGTCTAAGAGGACAAATTTTAATCCACCTTAGCTCACAGAAGGCCTTGTGCCCTATTGATCATATCATATTGATTCATTACTCAGTGATTTGAATTTATTTGGAAATATATAGGCTCATAATTTAATGTTTCCATTTGGTGGCAAAACCACTCAGTTAGAGAGTCCAGTTAATAACTATTTACGTATGGTGCCATTTGGTAGCAAAACCATCAGTTATAGGACACGTGACATATATTTACTGGTAATAGATGGATTGAGATTGAATATCAGTGGTATTCTCGACTAAACATTTGGCCTTTATTAGCTGATGTGATTTTTAAATTTTTCCACCTTGACAAGCTGTTGCAGATGATGGATGGATATTTTTTCTTTAAGTATCTTGTTGTTTTATTTAAATTTTAAATATCATAGATTTTTTGTGATTTTTAAAATTTTAAATTTTAAAATTTCATGAGAATTTTGGAGGCATTTTGAATGTTTGGGGTCCCCTCCAGTTGCAATTTTCTATCAATACAACAATTACCAAGGTATTTATGGGTAGTTCTATTCTATTGGTCAAATCATATCGACGCTATCTTTTTACCAATATATGATCAAGTTCTTTATTAATGTTAGTCTTTTATTAGTGAATTTTTTTATTACAAATATTGAAGGTCTAATATGAATGTATAAAATAAATATCTTGGTCGACTTGGGGATCATATATTTATTTAATAGTTTGAGTTATGCCAACTCCTATTTATTCTCATAGAAGGATTAAGATTAAATCCAGGTTCATTTCTTGACCCACACAACATCCTCAGACATTATGTGTGTGCATATGACATGCGCATTAGGGATCATGTAGGTATATGATTGTAAATGCGTTTTATATGATATATTTATATAGTGGCTATTTACATGTAATGTAAAGGGGTATATATGACATAGCTGTGTATTCACACATACAGTTATGTGACTATATACATGATGAAATATTTATATATGCACTTATATATTTAAATGTATGCGTATACATTGACATTTTGCATTTTCACATTACTTAATTGTGTTTACATGATGCATTGATAAATAGAGTGATGACCTACAACACTTATTAATTTCATATAGGTTGTTACACCTATGCAATTTTCCCAAGAATAAACTTTTTCACATCAATTTTTAAGGGCCTTTTATGTAAAAGATATGAAAAACCATCCAGAAAACAAAAATTTTCCATTTTAAGCGTGTACGATCGTATTTTTGTACGTACGAACAATTTAAAAATTGTTGCGTACGAACCTTTGTTAATCTATAAAAAATATTTTCATACATGATAATCATCAAGTACAAACCAAGTTCGCACTGTATGAATCAATTAAAAAGTTTTTCAACTTCCTTGGGATGAAAAGATACCCCACATATTTGTACTATGGACATCGTCTGTACGAACAGGAAATCGTACAGTATGTTTTGTTTAAAAAAATTTAGCATTCTTTGGGACAAAAAGGGACCCTTCAAATTCATACTGTAGACGTCATATGTATGAACATGATATCGTATAGTATGATTAGTTCAAAAAACTTTGGGATTCATTCGGACGATAAGGGACCCATCCATTTTGTACTCTAGACATCATCTGTACAAACACGATATCATACAGTACGATCCATTCAGAAAAAGCTTTAAATTTGTAAGGACAAAAAGGGACCCGTCTAATTTGTAGGATGTCATCTGTACGAAGGAACCTTCATACAATATAATTAGTACTTAGAAAATTTTTCATCCTGATGTTCATTTGATTGCTCGTAGGAAAAAATAATTGAGCAAATCATCCCGTATGAAATGACTTCGTATAATACAATTAGTTTAAAAATTTTAAATTTTAAACACTCCCCTATTGTGTGTGTGTGCATAATTACACAATTACATTCACACTCTCTCAAACTCAATAAAATGAAAAATACAGATTCCATTTACAATGAACCCTAATCTATTATAATTTGAAGTCTTCAACAATCTGGAGTATGTTATCCCTAAAATGTTAATACACACAAACAACAAAAGTAATACATCCAAAACATGTTAGGAGAACCTATAATTAAAATAATAATATTTGGAATTATCCAAAACATATATGTGGCATGATTCTCAACAATCAAAGAACTAAGTTGCAACAATTTCAACAGTCTCCCCCTTTTTGATGATGACAAAATAATTATTGTTTGAGTTAACATGTATTCCTTAAATTTCTTCTTAGCTCCCCCTAAAAAGAATGAACATGTAAATATCGAGAGCTTCCATGAAGAGCACAAAATTTTTTTTATTATTTAATATTTTTAAAAAAAATATATAAACACAAACAAAAAAAATCCAAAAATACAAACACAAATAAATACAATCAAACAAAAACCAAACACAAACAAACATAACACATAAAATAAACAATATTATTAACGTATAATACAAACAATATTATTACTCCCCCTTTTGACAACAACAAAAAGGGAAAAAGATTAGAATTTGAAAAGAAAGCAGTCAAACTAGAAAACAAAAGAAATGATTGTGAAAATTCTTTAAACCAATTGCAATTATAACATTAATTTCATACTAAAATAGAAAAATTCAAAATTTTAAATTACAGAACAACTAAGAAATGAAAAGTTAATCAAAGCCATAATTCATTCTAGACAAAGTTAAATAAGGATGATTATTGCAAAAATGATGAAATGAAGATTTTTGAATTTCAAATTCAATATTGAGTATAATTGTTAATTAGATAGATTTGAAATAGAGATAAAATGATAAAGGAAAGAACTTAATAAAACTTTCAATTTGTCAACTTAGCACATCTTTTCTTTGAATGACACACTTTGTGTGTCTTTTCTTTTTATGGCACATTTTGTGCATCTTTTTGATT
Organism: Dendrobium officinale; assembly: GCA_019514585.1. Lineage (NCBI taxonomy): Eukaryota > Viridiplantae > Streptophyta > Magnoliopsida > Asparagales > Orchidaceae > Dendrobium > Dendrobium officinale. The sequence continues at coordinate 26,440,932 of CM033699.1, read as the reverse complement.
TGCGAACCAATGCTTATATTTTTTTTTATTTTTGCACACATTATGCATTTTATTTTGATTTACTTCTTAAGTATTTCCAAAATTAGTTATCTAAAATCAATTGTTACTAATAACAAAAATAAACATATTAAAAATGAAAAAAAAATAATAAGATATCAAAATTGTAATAATTATGTTCTAGTTATATTTATCAAAAGAACATGAGATTGATTTCCTTATCAAAATCCAGTTAAAATTTAATTTAAATTTTTTGAAAGATAGGATTGTTGTATTGAAATTAATTTGAAAAGAAAAATAATTTAAATCCAATTTTAGTGATCAATTTCAAAAAATTTCTCATATAGGATTACTATCATTTCAAAATCTAAGAATAAAGACATATACAAAAACCTATCAATTTTCATTGATATAAATAAGATTGCAACATACAATTTCCGATATCAATATCAAAGAAAACATAACATCACATCACACAAGTACAACTAAGTCACAAAAACATTTAAAAGAACAACTGAAGAAAAATACCACATCACATCACAATCTAAAGTTTGATAGGAAGAACATGAGAGAAGTACAACTAAAAGTCAGAGGGACCATGGTCTGGAGGAGGTGGCAAATTGAATACTGAAAAATATCTATTCATTATAGCTACATTTGTGTTCATAGAGTCAAACTGACCTTGTATCCTTCCTATGTCTTCTTGGTATCATGCATCCTGTTGGTTTAGATGAGTCTAAATTTGATCAAAGCATTGATCGAAATGAGTCTCCATCCGATTAAATCGTTGGACCATCTCCTGAAAGAAATTCTGATCATGTCCCTGAGTAGGTGCAGGAGCTCCCCCTTCTCCCTCAATATCATCGCCTGAACTCTCATTTCTCCCAAACAGAGATCGAAAATAAGCATCAGTAAAAAAGATTGGCATTTCAGTGGGAGGATCAGGATGAATAATGTTGTACTTCTTTTCCAAAATGTAAATTACTAAGTATCCTAGAGCAATATTTTTCTTCCTCTTATGATAAGGAAGCCCAATTTTAGAAAGGTTATGAATGTAATCCAAGATGAGTAGGGCCTCATCAATAGGTTGTCTAGTCATGATCAAATAGGTAATAGTGGATAGAAGAGGAGTCATATTTATGCGATCACCAGCCTTAGGAATGATTAAAATTCTTAATACATGCTAGATGACCCTAGCATTTTGGTTCAAAGTGTATACTCTAAGTGACATACTTGAATTACACCTCTAAGAGTTTTATTTATCTCAGACCAGTTATAGTCTGATTTAGAGGTGAAGGTGTGTGCTCTAGTCCCATGAATCCTTAAGTGAAGAAAGGTTCCTAGATCTTCCTTAGTGATTTCCACTAGCTATTTTTTGAAAATAGAAGTTATACTACTTTCATCCTCACTGACTCTCATATTTGCAAGGAAATAGTGAAAGTATCTCTGTGATAAGTGTAGATCAAAAGCAGAATGAAGGAGAATTGGGTTAAAGCAAATAGAGGCATAACTAAAAAGTGGATATCATCTTGAATCAGAAGTCTTGGACGAGTGATTTTGGCTGCTACATACCTTTAGAAAGAATCCTCTTTATCTCTAAATAAGAAAATGTCATCCCCACCCCTGGATGATGATCCCTTATTAACTCGAGAGCACTTGCTAGAACTTGCTATTTCTAGGTTAGAGTCTCTAAAAGGATTCAAGAAGGGTTTAGAAGTGAATGGAAATGAATTCAATAGCCCTCCTATTTAAAGAAAAATGACCCATCGTAAAGTATGAAAATTGCTTTATATGTATTATCTTGAGATTGTACGGGATGAAAAATTTTTTGTATGGACGTTTGATAACATCCAAAACAAAATGACTTTTCTTAAACACATAATTTATGAGGCATCCTTTCGTACATAATTTTTGACCATGCAATAGTACAAACGAATTTGTGTTCGTCCAGGATGATCAATTATTTAAGATCATTTTAATGCAGTTAGGTTCATCCCCGACAAAAAATGACACGTGGATCGTACAGATGAAATTTGATTTTATACGTATGATCAGTTATAATAACTGATTCTACCCAGATAACCATCATATGCGTACAGACGAATGTATACAGATCGTACAGGATGATGACAAGATTGTACAGTACGATCTATGAAAAAAAATCCAAATTTATGCATTTAACTCTAAAATAACCATAAACATGCTATAGAATTCGTACAGAACAAAAAAAAAAATTGTACAATATAAATAAAACACTTAGAAAATGTAACCCAGAAAAATTTCTCAAATTTAATCAATCATACACAAGTGACAAGTGTCTAAATTAAAAACTCTCAAAATAAAAACCAAAATAAAAACACTCACAACTAAAACAAAAACAAAACAAAAACAAAATCAAACACACATAAAAACATATCAAGTTTGCAGAAGATTTTATCTAAGCATTAAGATCAATCACACATAACCTTGTTCTTAAGGTGCTAAAAGTATCAAAGGATAATAGTTTTGTAAAAATATCTGCAAGTTGATTTTCAATTGAAATATGATTCAATTCAATTTCTCATTTGGCTACATGATCCTTACTGAAATGATGCCTTATGTACATATGTTTGGTTCTAGAATGTTGAATAGGATTCTTTGAAAAGCAAATGGCACTAGTATTATCACAATAAATTGAATTATTCCTATTAAAAATCCTAAATCAATGAACTATTATTTCAACCAAAAAACCTGTGCCGCACAACTTTTTAAGGCAATGTATTCAACTTCTATAGTAGATAGGCCTATAGAATTCTATTTTCTACTGAACCAAGAAACTAAAGAGTTTCCTATAAATTAACAAGTTTTAGATGTACTCTTTCTATCTACCCTACATCCTACAAAATCTGAATCAGAATATCCAACTATTTAAAATGAAGAGCTATACTTAGGATACCAAATTCCTAAGTTTTGAGTTCCCAAAAGATTTCTCAAAATCCTTTTTACTGCTGTCAAATGTGATTATTTTGGATCTGATTGAAATCTAGCACAGAAATAAATATTAAATATAATATATGGTATGCTAATTGTCAAATAAAACAAAGATTTAATAATTCCTCTAAATTTCTTTTAATCAATAGATTTTCCCTTTGGGTCCTTTTCCAATTGAATTGAGAAACTTATTGGTGTAATTACTGGTTTAACATTATTCATTTCTTACTTCTTAAGGATGTCCTTAACATACTTTGACTGACTAAGAAATGTTTCCTCCTAATTTTGCTTAATGCTAAAACTAAGAAAATAACTTAAATCTTCCATTAAACTCATCTCAAATTCATTACTCATTATTTTTAAAAAAATTATCACAAAGATTTTTATTAATAGATCAAAAAATGATATCATCAGTATATATCTAAATAATGAGTATTTCATCTCCTAATTTATTCAAAAAGAGAGTGGTATCCACACTTCTGTTTACAACAGATCTTTTTAATATAAAAGTGCTTAACCTCTCATACTAAGCCATAGGTGTCTGTTTCAATCCATACAATACATTTTTCAATTTATACACATGATTAGGGAATTTAGAACTTTCAAAACCTGGAGATTGTATATTATAAACATCTTCTTCTATCTCCCAATTCAAAAAGTCAATTTTATCATCCATTTGAAATAATTTATATCCTCTAAAATAGGCAAAGACTAATAAAATCCTAATTACTTCCACTCTTACTACAGGGGAAAAAAACTCCTCAAAATCAATCCCTTCAATTTCATTATACCTCTTAGCCATCAATCTAACCTTATTTCTAACAACAATTCTTGAGACATTTATTTTATTTTTAAATATCCACTTAGTTCCAACTACACTTTAATCCTTTGGCCTTGCAATCAATTCCCAAACATCATTCTTTACAAATTGATTTAACTTTTCTTGCATGACCAAAATCCAAAATTCATCCAAAAGTTCTTTATTAACATTTATGGATTATATCATTGAAATAAAGGCAGAATGGTTGTCATCTTTACTAAGTCCATGCCTAGTCCTAATACCCTTACTAGGTTCACCTAGAATCAATTCCTTAGGATGGTTTTTATAAAATTTCAATTCTGTAGGCAAAAGGTTCTTTCCTTCCAAATTTTTATCCAAAATAACCTTCTCAATCCTTTGGGAGTTATTTTCTATATCATCTTCTTCCAAACTTAGCTCTTCCAAAATACCAAATTCATCAAATATAATATGTATGGTCTCCTCAACTACTAAAGTTCTTTTTTTAAATACTCTATATGATTTTCTAACAGTAGAGTATCCAAGAAAATTCCTACATCTAATTTTGGATCAAATTTACCTAAAGGAGATTTTTCATTATTTTGAATGAACATCTTACATTCAGAAACATGCAAATGTGACAAATTAGGTATTATCCCATTAAGAAGCTCATAGGATGTTTTGTTTAGTTTTGATCTAATGTTCACCCTATTTAGAATATAACATATAGTACTAACTGCTTTAGCCCAAAAATATTTATGAAGTGAATATTCTACCAACATGGCTCTAGAAGCTTTAACTAATATTTTATTCTTTCTTTCGACTACCCCATTATGTTGCGAGGTCCTAGGTTTACAAAAATTATGATAAATTCCATGTTCTTTATAAAAATCCTCAAAACTTTCATTTTTAAATTCACCTCTGTGATCACTTTGAATTATTAAAATTTCACATCCTAGTTTCCTCTGAATCCATATTAAAAAATCTCTAAATTCCTCAAATGATTCATTCTTTTGAAATTAAAATTTAACCCATGTGAATCTCGAGAAATCATCAACTATCACAAATCTATATACCTTTCCTCCTAGACATACAGTGCTAACCGGTCCAAAAAGATTCATATGAATTATTTCCAATGGTTTGCTAATTCAAAGATCCTTAGTGGAAGGAAATGAGGACTTCACATATTTTCTTAGTTGACATGCATCAGAATGGTGATCCTTAAAAAAATATAGTTTTGATATACCTCTAACTAGTTCCTTTTGGATAATTTTCCTAAGATTTTTCATGCTAGCATGATAAAGTCTCTTATGTCATAACCAAGTTTCATCAAAAATTATTTTTAACAAAAATAATTAGGAGTTTTAATATAGTTCAAGTCTATTATATAAATATTGTTTACCCTTGTTCCATGCAAAACATCATTTCTATATAGGCTTAATTTATAGCTAGTAAGAAAAAAATTAACATTATACCCTTTGTCACATAGCTGGCCAATACTTAACAAGTTATGCTTTAAATGTTTTATAAGTAATACATTTTTAATGAAAAAATTATTCAAGTTTTTGATCATACCCATGCCATCCACTTTCTTAGTGGTATTATCTCCTAGTGTAACCTTACCTCCATTCATGGCTTCCAGAGATATGAATTGTGTAGTGTCTCCAGTCATATGCTTTGAGCAACTATTGTGGTGAAGATCCTTTGCAAAAAATTGTCCCTTTCAAATTGTGCTTTTGAATTAAGGAGGCAATGGGGGTAAATTTAGAGGATTTCATATTACTTCTCTGGGATTAGATTGGTTCCTGTACTCTTTTCAATCTCAGGAAGCAATGGAGGAAGTTCTCAATGGAGGTCCGTGGTATGTGGGAGGTTTTGTCATTGGTCTAGATAAATGGACTCCCAATTTTTCTCCTTATTCCTTGGATGGAATTTCTTCTCCAATCTGGGTTCGTCTTCCTCACTTGCCATTACAGTGCTGAGACAAAACCAACATTACGAGAATTATTTGGAGTATAGGGACTCTTTTATTATTGGATGGCAATATGTTTAGATGGGGGGGAAGGGAATTCGCTAGAGCATGTATTCGTGTAAAATTGAACTCGAAACTCCCTTGTGGTATTTGGGTTGAAGGTATGCATGGAAATTTTTTTCAAAAATTTGAATTTGAGAATTTATCTTCTATCTATTTCAAATATAGAAGAATTGGACATAGAGATGTGGTATGTCCAAATGGTTTTCAAAAGCCAGATTTAATTGACAAGGAAGTTCCCAAAGATCCTTTACTAGTTGAAGATAGGTCTTACAGACCTTGGATGCACGTTAAATTCAAATCCAAAAGAAATATTAAAATTGTTAAGAGGGATTCTCATTTAAAACATGGTTCAGAATTCCAACCAGTTTGTTGGAGCTATGGTGGATCAAATTCAGAATGCCATACATTGAAGACAGCTGAAAAAAATGCTGAAATTAAGAGAAGAGAAGAAGGTGCTGTTAGCCATAATTCAAACTTGTTGGTTGAGCCAGATATAGCTCAAAATACAAATACTGAAAACAATCAAGCTGGTTCATTGATTCCAAAAATTAGAGATGAAATTACTGAAGTTGATTTGGTTATTCCAATATATGAGGAAGTTTGTACCGGAGTTCAAAATAACAGTGTTGAAAATTCGGGATCTCAAAATTCAAATTTTGAAATCCCACCAAGCATAGAGGCAGATAAGGTTGTTGAGGAGCTTCAGCCATATTTATTCCCAACAAATCCAGCTAGACAGAATTCTGTTATTCCAACGAATACTCCTAAGATTGCTGAGAATTTGAATTTTCAAGTTCCACAAACGATGGAGGCTGTTATGGAGAAGCTTGAGAAGGAGCAGGTCACGGTTTTGACTCCTTCTAAAGCTGATAATATTTCAGGATTATCTGCTTATAATGATAAACTAAGAGATGACTTTTCTAATTCCATATCTCCTTCTTCTACAATCAATTCGAAATTCAATAAAACTATTTTATTAAAGGATGAAAAAAGTACTTCATTGGAGCTATCCGGTTCTAAACCCAAGCTATTCAAAGAACTATAAGGGCTAGGACCAGTGAAAGATCAAAATAGGAGGAAGATTACTGATCACAAAGTGAAGAAGGATTTGAAGAGTTCTTCCCAAAATCTTTCAGTAATATGATACCCAATTTTCTCATCACAATTTACAAAGTCGTTAGAGACATGAAGACAGAAATTCTAATCAAAGAATTTTCCATTTATTTCACTTGTTATTACAGAATTGGAATTTGGAAAAGACTTCTAAAATACCTATCTTTGGTTTTTATTGGTATTTTTAGAATGTCTTATCTTTTTTGTAATTTTCTTTTGATTTTCCTTTATAGCTGTTTTTTTTCTTTTTGCTTTTTTGTTTTTTAAACCTACTATATTTGTTTATGGGATCATTACTGGATCCTATTCTTTAACCGGATGGGAACTTTGGGATACTAATCAACCTTCAGGTTATTTCAAATTATTGGTATCCCCTGCATCTCAACTGTTTCAAAATAGGAATTAGTGGGGTTCATTTCAAATTAATAGGTTTAATGATAACAAAATTGCTTTCAATAAGGATCCTTTTCATCAAGGATCTTTTAGTTTCTTATTTCCTAGTTTGTATTAGGTTGTTTTTTCTTTTAATTTTAATGCAACTTTGCATTTTCTCAAAAAAAAAAAAAAAATCTTCAAGTGTAGGGGGTGTCCTATTTTCCTCAAGAGTTTTCACCTTAATTCTAAGAAATGAATTAGCATCTTCTAATACATTAATATCATATTTCAAATAATGCTCTCTTTTTTCAAATTCATCCTTAAAAGAATTAAATTCTTTTTCTAGTTTAATGTAGGATGATTTTAAAAGATCATTTTTCTTATTCAAATAATCAAATTCATCTAGTAAGCTCATGTGTTTGTTCTCAATCAGTGCATGATCTTTCCTAAGAGTTTCATGCTCTTTTTGTAACTCTTGCAATTCTAAATTCAATCTAGCATGCATTTTCTTGAGTTTTTATATGTACTATGAATTCTTTCAGAAACATCAAGCAATTTATTATAGGTTAAGTATCATATCTTCTCTTGATCTGACTGATCAATATTATTGGCCATTAAACACAAGTTGATGACTTCTTCTTCCTTCTCTATTTCTAACAAATCTAAAGATGAGTTCGCCCAGAAAGCTCTCTGAAATCTCTTCTTTCCCTTCCTCACTTTTTGCTTTCTCCTCTACCTTCTCCTTGCTAAGAGTGACTTTAAGATTAGGGCAATTTATTTTTATTTGTTCAAGTTTCTTGTATTCATAACAAATCACATCAGTAGAAACCTTCACATTTTTTGTGGAACTTACATTTTTTCCACTTCTGGCATAACCTTTGCTTTTTTTTAAGAAAACTCTTGAATTGCCTTGTCATCAAGACAATATTGTCCTCATCCTCATGTTTTGGCAAATCACTCTCTAAATCATCCACTTTCAATGCTATGTTCTTATCCTTTCACTGTTCTCTTGCATTAATCTTCCTTTGACTCACTCCTTTCTCGTAAGCAATTAGTGATCCAAGAAGATTATCAATAGAATAAATATTTAAGTCCTTAGACTCTATAATATCAATTATTTTAGCATCATAAGCAATAGCCAAATAACAAAGAGTTTTATTAACCATTTAAGCAGTTGTTAGTTCCCTACCTAACACATACAAAGAAGTGACTATTTGAGTGAATCTTGTGTACATGTCAAAAATGGAATCGTTAGGTTTCATACAAAAGAATTCATATTCATGTAACAAGATATTCAATCTAGATTTCTTCACTTCATTAGTCCTTTCATATGTAATACAAAGCCTATCCCAAATGTCCTTTCCACTTTTGCAAGTAGAAACATGCATATAATCTTCAGACTTAAGTGCACAAAAGAAACTATTTAAATATTTTGCATTTAATTATGCTAAGTCATATTTTTCAATAGTCCAGTTAGAAAAAGGTGTTTTAATTCTAATGCCATCTACAAATCTAGTTGGCCTAGTATACCCTTCCTGAATTAAAATCCACATGGGATAGTCAAGCAATTAAAGAAATATAGACATACCTATTTTCAAAAAAATCAAATGGGATATTATCAAATAATGGAGGTATAATGATAGAATACCCATCAGGTGTGTTTTGATTTTCAAAAGTATCCGTTATTATTTTCAAAAAGTAGTCTAAACTTATAATTTTGAAACAAAGTTCTGATACCACTTGTTGATTCCGTATAGGTTGTTAGACCTATGTAATTGTCCCAAGGCTAACTAAGAGGGGGGGGGGGTGAATTGGTAATTTAATTTTTTATAGATTTTTAATAGAAAACAATTTTTAAATATTTTTCATAAAAATAAATTTTCAACCAAAATAATTAAATTATAGAAAATTAAAATACAGAAAATATAATGAACACACAGATTTATAATGGTTCGATCCACCAAAACCTACATCCAGTCCCTGAAGACTCCCTCTTCAAGTATTGCACTACTACCAAAAGTGACTCTTCTTTTGATCCTACAACAAGGCAGAGAAGCCTTTATAATTTTCCTATATTCTTCCAATCCTCGATGTTATAGAGAACCATCATTCTTTTACACCCTCCAAGTGTCGGTAGAGTACCATCGTCTGTTTATACTCTCCAAGTGTTGGCAGAGAACCGTCATCCTTTCACAGCCTCCAAGTGTTAGTAGAGAACCATCAACCTTTTACACCCTCCAAGTATTGACAGAGTATCAGATCTTCTTCAAAGATCTTATCTCGAGCAACTAGAAAGAAGAAAAGGAAGAGTAGTAATCAAAAACTAAAAGAGATTCTTACCTTTAAGTAACCTTGTGAACCCTTCACGCTCCTCTTACAAGAATTCTCTCTCAAACACTCTCTCACACTCACTCTTTCACTTGCTCTTGAAAAATCTTAAATAATAACCTTTTTCAAATCAGTTTTTATGGACCTTTTATATGAAAGACACAAAAAACTATCCAAAAAACTAAAATTTTCCATTTTGAGCATGTACGATCGTACAGTATGATCATATTTTTGTACGTACGAATAGTTTAAAACCTATTATGTACGAACCATTGTGAATCTATATGAAATATTTTCGTACATGATAATTATCTAGTACGAGCCAAGTTAGTACTATACGAATCAGTTAGAAAACTTTTCAACTTCGTCGGGACAAAAAGATACCCCGCATTTTTATACTCTAGACATCATATATAAGAATAGGAAATCATACAATACAATCTGTTCAAAAAAAATTTAGCATTCATCCGGATGGAAAAGGGACACTTCAAATTCGTACTCTGGACATCGTCTGTACGAATAGGATATTATATAGTACAATTAGTTTAGAAAACTTTGAGATTCGTCAAGATGAAAAGGGACCCATCCATTTCGTACTCTAGACCACGTCTATATAAATATGATATCATACAATATGATCCATTAAGAAAAAGCTTTGAATTCATCAGGATGAAAAGGGACCCATCCAATTCATACTCTGGATGTCGTCTGTACAAAGGAACCTTCGTATAGTACAATCAGTACTTAGAAAAGTTTTTTTCCTGTAGTTCGTTTGATTGCTCGTAAGAGAAAATAACTGAACTAATTGTTCCTTACAAAAAGACTTCGTACAGTATGACTAGTTTAGAAAATTATAAGTTGTAAACACTCCCCTAGTGTGTGTTTGTGTGTGTATGCACAATTACTCAATTATAATGACTCTTTCAGACTCAATAAAATAAAAAATACATACTCCATTTATAAAGAACCCTAATCTATTCTGATTTGAAGTCTTCAATAATTTGGTGTATGATATCACTAAAATATTAGTACACACAAACAACCAAAGCAATACATCCAAAATATGTTAGGAGAACCTATAATTAAAATAATAATATTTGGATTTATAAAAAGCATACATGTTGCATGAATCTTAACTATCTAATAACTTATTTAAAATAATCTCAACAGCATTAACCTAATGTATGATGTATTTACATGATATATATATATATATATATATATATATATATATATATATATATATATATATATATATATATATAAAGTATCAATATGTAGCCTATTTACATGCATTTTTAATGGATAAGATGGGTAATTTTTGTAATCATGCAGACTTGATAAACTATAAGAGTGACCATTACTAATGAGTTTGCATGATTTTATCTTGACATCTGCAAATGCCTTTTGCCTTCTTGTATGAGTGTTGCAGATCTAGTTGCATTATTTAATAGCATATTAAGCTTTATTTATCACTCATTAGAAACTCTAATTAGCTCATTTCATCTTTTGCAAGTTATTATTTTCTTCAGTACTTAGCTTACAGAAGTGTACTTTCTATTTACAAATGAGCTATACATCGCATTAGGAGTCTTCCACCTATCTCTTGTAGGTGAGTTGATTTATTTGATTTTATTTCATGATATTGTAAATTTACTACATCATTTTACCATTGGCATGTAGCTTTTACCTCTGATTTCTTGCATTTACTTATTGGTGAATCGTAGTATTGCACTACAGGTCATTTCCTACTTTATACAAGTAGACTATCGTGCATTAATAAATTTTTTGTAATGGCTTGTAAGTGTTTGCATTTGTTGAAGTTCTTCTATATTTTCCCGTAGATGGTAGGTTAAGTGTATATTTATATGTGTAAAGGACCCATCATATTTGCAGTGCATCTACCATTAGAGCTTGTAAATAGGATAGTTGTAAGTATTGTAAGGATTCTTTCATAACCTCTTTAACTCATAGAATAGTTGTATTATTATCTTATACAAGTGTATCACTTCTTTCATCACCTCTTTAACTTCCTACAATTGCTTATAGGTACTTGTACTAATTGCGGGTTCTTGGTTCTTACTGGCGGGTAGTGTGTGGATTTATGTACATAAGGGATTCTCTGAACTCACCACATTACCAATGTTGTTATCCATAAATAGATCATATCATCTATCATCACTCATATGGATTGGTCGTATTCTTCTATAAGGGAAATGGCATTAATTGTAGGGATGTCGTAACATTCATTATTGGCTCTTCATAGTTTACCAATGAATTATAATTATCACGCCTCTTCTACAAGCTTGAGCATCATACATCAACCAATCATCATTCTTAAGTGATTATTTATCTGTTTATAGTGACATTAGTTGTAAGCAAGATAAATTTTCTTTAAAGTTTTCAAATATCTCTTATAAGTTGGTAATTTATTGCACGATTGAACATCACTGCTTGTTGATGTTTCCATTTTTGTCGACATGATAACTCCTTAAAATCTTGTGTTGTTGATTGTAGGCATATCGTTACATTCCTTACAATCTTCTTGAATATGCATTTAGGATGGAAACCAACGCTATCATCTATAGTGAGTTAGTGTATTTTCTTGCATATGACTATTGACTTTAGAATGAGCTACTTGCACCACATATTTATTCACGCATGTTGGTCTATAAGCTATTATAATAGCTTGTATGTCTTCCACTATCATCTGTGAATAATTTGTCGAACATGTATTGAGAGTCCTTCATGGCCCACAGGTGATTATTTCTTATGGTTGTTTAGTGACATTGATATTATCATTGAAGGTCTAGTGCTCTTGCCCCTTTGATGAACTATGGATTTTGCACTACAAACCTCCCCTTTATTTATAAGTGAGGTGTTGTATACATGACATATATCTTAAAATGATTCAAAGGAGATCATATGTATTACAAGTGTATTGTCCTCCTCTTACTCATAGTGTTCCATGTGCATCAAATTTCTCTGAACTATATATATATATATATATATATATATATATATATATATATATATATATATATATATATATATATATATATATATATATATATGGAACTTATTATATTTACAGTTTATCAATAGTCGTTGCTTCTTGTTAGTATTTACATGCTTTAAGAATTTGTTACCTCTGCTTGTTCATTGATGACCATATGAAGGATCTAGATTATTATTTATCAAATGTACATTTGTTAAATTAAAGTCTTGTTCTATGTTGTTTGAAATAAATTTTGTTCCTCACTATTTTAGTTCAACTTTGGTCCGCTGTTATTGTGCTTAATTCTATGCATTATTAGTTCAAATTTTGGTAGCGTTCTAAATTCTCCCATGTTTAGGGTAAATTTTGGGAGCTGGTCCTTCCCACCATCCTAGAGAAAAGTGTATATGGTTGTTGCCAAGTGACACCGCAATTATGACCTTCAATCCCACTATACAAGAGAAAGGTGAGTATGCATTTTCGAAGGAACATAATTAAAATACACAAATTTAGTAGTTGGTAATAATAATAATAATAATAGTAACAACAACAACAACAACAACAACAATAATAATAATAATAATAATAATAATAATAATAATAATAATAATAATAATAATAATAATAATAATAATAATAATAATAATAATAATAATAATAATAATAATAATAATAATAATAATAATAATAATAATAATAATAAACCAAACATTATAATTATTATAATAAGAATTAATAATAATTATAAAAATCATTAACAATAAACTATGACATAAAATAAAAAAAATTATAAAAAATATTTTTATCTTCATAGGTTGGGATTGGGTTATGGAATCGATACCGTGGGTTTAGTAGGTGATTGAATGTTGAGGTGTTGAGGTTGTAAAATTGACAAAATAGGTGGTTTGTGGAGCTCGGGTATATGGCAACATGGGAATAATGAGTGATGGTTTTTTTTTTTTGACGTCGAATGGAGAAAGTCGGTTGGATGTTAGGGGCTCAATCAGGCATAGATTGAAATTTAATAAAAGGATTTGAGCAGAGGGCTGTGACTGGCTGAGTTATAAGAATGTAGAGGAGGGTCGGGTGTTGTAGTTCAGCATAATGAGGGGTTTTATTCGAGAATCTCCAATGGAAATCCAAATGGTTTAAGGCCGTCACCCTGGAATTCCAACCAAATGGTAAAACTTTTATTATTTTCTTGTGTGCGAATAGTGGAACGTCAATATTGGTGTTGCACTGTTCATCATCGCTATTTTTTTGCCTCTATCGAACTTTCCAAAAAATGCGCCAAACAAGAGAAAGATCTTTCCTTCACAAAATGGAGTTCGATTGGAGATGAATCGTGACATTTTTAAGTTTCACAAAATTTTGGAGTGAAAATGCAATTTTCTGTTATTGATGGTCTTAGGCTTTGATGTGAGGGTGATGTATGAATGGCAGGGGAGGGAGGTATGGTTATGGTCGGAAGAAGAGGTATGCACATGAGGTCTAAGTTGGAAGTGGCTTCATGTGTGTGGCTAGTTCAATTGAGTGAGGCTTGATGTAGGTACAAGAATATGGAGCTACGACTGAGAAAATGTGGACCGGGCTTTTGAGGTAGTTGTTGGTCTGCGGGTAGATAAGAATTGGTTAGAGGAAGGGCTGAATAGTTTTTATTTTGGATCCAGATGAAGGTCTCGGTTGAGTTAGATGGGTTAAAATAGGGGTCAGATGCTTTGGATGGTTGAGGGGGATCAAATGTGTTGGATTGGTGAACCAGGCAACAGACCAGGTGAAGGTAGTTTCTCGGGATCAGAAATAGGACCGAATGTTTAGTTACACGATTCTTCAAATAGGGTCAGCTATAGTTAAAGAGTTTAAGGTTTTTATCTTTTGTAGAGTCATTGTTGTCAAGCGGGTCAAGGATTGACATAGTGGAATAGCATGAGTTGATTTCGGAGCTTCTGAGCTTGTAACGGAGTTGGACGTCGGACACAGCTCGTAGATGAAGGAAGGATGGGGCTCTCAAATTTATATGGGAAATAAAATGAATGAAGAGTTCTATTTATTTCTATTTACATCGATAACTTTGACTGGTATATTTGTTTCATATTTTATCACTTCCAGTCAGTGAGACTGCAGCACCAAAATGCAGGGGTTGGGCGACTGCAGTAAATGGTGGATTTGGAAGAATTTTGGTAGGATTTGAGCCTTAATTTTTTTAAATTTTTGTAAGGGTCAACAATTACCCCACAACAAATATTATATGTATCTAGAGCGAACCAATTTTTTATGTGATGATTGACCCTATGGATATCCAAATATTTATTCAGGATGTCACATTGAGATTTTCAATTTTCGGATCATCAAGTGCTTTTGGATGTCAAGCTAAGGGTTTTATTTTATGGGTCTCCAAGAGTCTATAGTCTATCTCAATGTCTTAATAGATATTTAAAATCACTTGTAGATAATATTTGTCAGGCTGGCTTCAGTCAAGTTGAAGCTCATAGGATAGTGACACAATATACCGTTCTTAGATCCCTAGGGCATTACTTTGTAGATTGATACAAGTTGATAGCATTGCCACCTCTTGTTCTCTTCAACCACCACTTTTATTTTAGTTTCCAACATTTATACATATGTTCAACATTTATCTTTATTACAATCATATATAAATACAACTTTTTTATTATATAATTACAAGTTTCATTCAAAATTTGCCCAAGCTTTGCAGGTTCATCAGCTAGTAGGACTTCGTCACCTCAAATTTTCTACAGTTGCCTTCAACTTAGGTACATTTTTTATGTTAGTCTTTGTAGCTTTTCTCTATTTTGTTAGTTATTCACTTGTACTCTTGTTTCCCTACACAGGTCATAGGAGGAGCGGGATACCAATTGGCTAGTTACTATTGGAGACCTTGGTCCAGTTACACTTTTCTTTTTATAGCTTTACACATGTCTGTGTAGTCCTTTTTCTTTCTATTTTTTGTAGGTCCCAGAAGTGTAAAATACATTATGTTTAGAAGGGATAGGGCAGGGCTGCCGACTTGCTCTTTAGGCATAAATTTAGGATACAGACTTTAGTCCTTTATGAAGGATAATGTACCCTTCCCCTATTTTTTGCTAATGTAAGCTTGTAAAAGGATATAAATTATAAACTTATATATAAATTATAAATAAATAAAATAAATAAATTTTATAAATTCATTGATTTGTGTGTTCTTTTCTTTCTGTTCTTGTGGCTTCTGTGATTGTTGTGCCCATGGCTTCAGACACCCATTCAATTTAGTACTTGCACTCTTTTGATATCTTTTGCTTTAGTTGTGAGAATAGATTCATTCAGCCTTATGTTTTATACAACATACATTAATGAAGTTTTATTTCTTTGATCCTCACTTTATGCTTTTACGGATTTGTTAAAGGATTGGTAAGTTTTGAGTTTAATTAGTATTGCCAAATCTAGGTTTTGACCCTAACTAGTTGGGAAGACTTCAGTCTAGGTTTTTGAACTTATCAGATTGGGTAGGCTAGGATTTAACATTTTGTATTATTCGACTACAGAAATAGGGGTTCCTTTACTATGACCTTTCTTATGGTTTATTAAGTAGACAGAGCTGCCAGCGACCAGGCCACATCATGGCTTATTAAGTCTGACCTTATATGCTTGTTTACCTGTGAGACTTTAGCTTTGGAGAAATGACTCCCCAAGCTAGATTTGTTAAATTTGGCAAATCTGAAGTCATCCTTTATGGTTGAAGGTCTCAAAGCTTACATGCATTCTATAGCTTTTGATTGGACTCATTCCTTCCCACAAAAAGCATGACTTTTTGGTCAATTAGGAGAATTTTTTGGGCTCTAACTACTTGAACTTGTTAAGTCAAATAAGCCTTCCAACAATCCTTACTAATGGGTTGACAAAATGAGGTTTCCTTTACTATGATCATTATTTTTTCTTATATAGTAGACGAAGCTGCCAACAATTCACCCATATTTGGGCTTGTTAAATTTGGCTTCACACACTCATTTGAACCATAGTTCAGGCTGCAAAATAATTTGTATTGCTCTAGCTTAATTTGCTAGTGTGTAGCCATAAATATATTTTTTCTTGACTTTAAGAGTTTTCTTATGTTGAATAGGATGGTATCTTGAGTTTTGAAGCATCACATGCCTAAATAGACATTACAAGAAATATTGCCCTTCTCTTTATTTGTGAAGATCTTCCTGTGTAATGATTTTAAATATTTATTTAGGGATCTCACTGTGAAGTGTGATATTGACCCAAATGATATATTTGATAGTTTTAGATATTTATTTAGGAATTTAGGCATGAAGCACGATGTTGACCTATATAAATATTTAAGATGCCTCTTATCTTATGGGAGAGGGTCAGATAAATTATGTTTTTATAATTTTAAATATTTATTTGAGGATGTAGTACATAGCATGATGAAGGCTTAAATACATATTTAATATGCCCATATCTTATTGGGGAATTTTTACAAGTTTTAATCATAAAAGTAATAACTGCCCTTATCATACAGGGGAATTTCCATGGGATGTATAAAATACTTTCTTGTACTACAAGAGAAAATCAAAACATATAGTGTACATGTTAATAAGTACACATGAACTATATTGCACATTAAATTTAAAATTTACTTTGGGTGAACTATATGCATGGTATTTCTTTAAATATTGACCATTGATTGATGACATGAGTATCTAACCCTGTAGATCGATAAGCTAGAAAGCCCCACCTTGATACACATTCTTGATGAAAAAGGGCCTTGATAATTATATATGAATTTTCCACTAATTTTTTGATGTGAGATGATACCCTTCTCAAAACTAGGACCAACTTCCCTTTTTGAAATGCTCGGTGGTGCACAATACGATCAAAGGATTTATCCATCCTTGCTCAGTAGTTCTCTAGATTCTACTAAGCCTATAATTTGATTTCATCTAGCTTATCGAGCTCTTCCATTCTTAGTTAAGCATTTTGCTCTTTAGTAAGATCATGTTGAATAGCTACCTGAAGTGATGGTAGTTTGATCTCCAGTGGTAACACTGCTTTAACTCCGAACATCAGTGCATGAGTAGCTTTGGTTTACATCTTTTAAGTAGTATGACAAGACCATTATATTTCTACCATTTTAGTGTACCACTCTCTTTTTTTCTTGGTGAGAATCTTCTTGAGTTAATTTACCAGTGCCATGTTGAAGGATTCTACTAGGCTATTCACCCTTTGGTTGTATATGGATGAATATCGCCCGTTAATTTTATGTCAGTAAATAAGCTTATAGATTTTGGTTCTCTTAAATTCTGTTCCATTATCTGAGATTATGCAGCGTGGTATGCTAAATTTATAGACAATAATGTGGTTGAAGGAGTTAATCACATTTTTAGATATGGCTTCTTTGATAGGAGTCGCATCTTCTCACACATAAAAGTAGTATGTTGCTTCCAAAATGAAGCGATGTTTGGATGATGATGATGGTAGATCAATATACCCAATTATATCGGTGTCATAATATTCAAATAGCTAAGATGCCACTATATGGTTAAACAGGTTTGGCAAATGATATATAAAATTACCATGGATTTAATATTCGTGACTCCGCTGAATATTATCAATACAATCTCTCACTAGTGCCAGCCAGTAATAACCCATTCTCTTGATTTTGACCTCCATTTTTGAACCTGATTGATGAGCACCACAAAGTCCTTCATAAACTTTTAGTATCACCCTATCAGCTTCTTTTATCTCTAAACATCTCAGACATATTTGATCAAAAGCTCTTAGATATAGCTTATTGTTAACACATGCATATCACAATACTCTTTTCTTAATTTGTGCAACAAATGATTTATCTTCTAGGAGTACACTTTCTCTAAAGTAGTTGATGAAAACTTGCCTCCAATCATCATGTTCTTCAACATCCAAGTAATACCTCCATGAATCAGAGGCAATGTTAGCTTTGTGTCTTCTTTTGACTACTTGATATTCACCTAGCATTTTTTTAATAATGATTTATAAGGGATAATAAGGATCAATTAAAATACTATTCTGCCAGCTTGAATTTGATAATACCTCTTCCTATAGGAATTATAAAATAGCTGGATCTTAGAGCTTACGATTGTGAACTCCAATCAATACAGGCTCATTATTCATACTCTCTATTTTCTTGGTTTAATTTCCTAGGAAATTAGCCTTTCTATTCTTGGCTCATGGAACATGAGTTAATTTAATGGTCAGAATTTGCTTCATAAGCTCAAGGACCAACTAGTGATAGTTGGTCGGCTCATGCTTATTGATCTTGTATACACGTAGCACCTAATTTATCACAAGCTGACAGTCACAAAAAATTTGGAGGTTTTATATTCTAATTGAAATAGCAATATCAAGACCCCGCTATTATAGAGATCCCTTCAAATAGTGAATATATTATAGATGGATGTGTTATTCACTAATAGCTCAAATACTAGGAGTAGAAAGTCATCTTTGGGGTATGCCTTACTAAGGTCCCTGAAGTTAATACAGATATGAATATGGCCATTCTTCTTCTTGACGGGAATAATATTAGCAATCTAATTGACATATTTTTCCTAAAAAATGAAGCTTGCATTGTTGAAACTTATTGAATATGAGTTAGGTTATTAACCTAAGCTTATGTCTCAAAGGCTAACCAAGAGGGGGGGGGGGGGGGGGTGAATTGGTACTTTTTTAAAATTTGCCTCTTATTGGAATTTAAAAGTTCGAAACCATTTTAACAAACTGAATAGATTATTTTTAAAATTTTCAAAAATAATTTTTTAACCATCGAAAAAATAAAATGATAGAAATTAAAGCAGTGTAAATAAAAAGACACAAAGATTTATAGTAGTTCGGTCAAACACGACCTACATACACTCCCTGAAGTCTCCCATTTCAGGTATTGCGCTATTACCAGTAGTATCTCTCCTTTTTCCCCAACAATAAAGTGGAGATGCCTTCACAAAACTCTCTTTCACCACTACCCAGTGTGGTTGAGAACCATCGTCCTTTTATACCCTCCAAGTGTTAGCAGAGAATCATCGGCTGTTCACACTCTCAAGTGTAGGCAGAGAACCTTTGACTGTTCACACTCCTCGAGTGTCGATAGAGAATCGGATCCTTTTGAACAATCTTCACATGAGCAAACTAGAAAGATAAGAGAAATAGTGAAGAAATATAAATCATACGTAGAGATCCTTACCCTTAAGTAACTTAGCGAACCCTTCACACTCTAATAGGAAGAAATTTCTCTCGAACACTCTCTCACACTCTCTCCTTCAATTTCCCATTACCATTCATGAAGACTAGTAGACAAAAGGATTAAATGATCATCTTAAGTGAACCTTTTATAGAAAAGATATGAAAAACCATCTAGAAAACTTCATTTTTCAAATTTTGACTGTCCACGATCATCTCATATGATCGAATTTCATACGTATGAACAGTTCAAAAACTATTGTGTACAAACTCATTATGAATGGGTACGAACTCTATTCGTACCCGATTAGCATCCCATAAGAATATGGTTCATCTGGTACAAACAGTTATTTTTCAAAGTTCGTCAGTACAAAAAGTCAGGACAAATTATTAGTATACAAAATGGAGCCCTTCATCCCGGTACAATTTAAACATTTTGTCTGGATGAACAGTGTATTTGCCAAATCCAGAGCAAATCATCCTGTGACGAACTAAACATTTCGTTTGGATAAATAGTGTATTTGCCAAATCCAGGGCAGATCATCCTGGGATGAACTAAACATTTTGTCTGGATGAACAGTGTATTTGCAAATCTTGAGCAGATCGTCTTGAGATGAACTAAACATTTCGTCTGGGTGAACAGTATATTTTCCAAATCCAGAGCAGATCATCTTGGGATGAACTAAACATTTCATCTGTACGATCTAAACAGAAAATATTTTGGCCTTCTCTGATCATTCCATTGCTCATTGGGGAAAATAACTGACCAGATTATCCCGTACAAAATGGTATCATAACGTACGATTTGTTTAAAAATGAAAATTTTAATACTATTCCCTGGTGTGTGTGTGCGCTAAGTTACTTAATTACAATCACACTCTCTCAGACTCAATAAAATGAAAAATATATACTTCAATGTACAAAACATTCTAAGTTGATCTTGATTTGAAGCCTTCAACGATTTAGAGTATGATTTCCCTAAAATGTTAGTACACACAAGAGCAAAAATAATTCTTCTAAAAAATATTAGGAGAAATAATAATCAAAACAATCATATTTGAAATCATCAAAATAATACAAATTGCAAGAATATAAAACATTTAAAGATAAGTAGCAACTATCTCAATAATCTCCCTCTTTTTTATGATGGCAAAATAATTATAGTTTGAGTATAATTGAAGATCCTAAATTTCTCCTTAACTCCCCTGAATGAATAAGCATGTGAATGTAAGGAGTTTTCTATTATGAATAGTTTAAAAATTTTAATTTTTAAAATTTTTATCACACAAAGTAAGAACAAAATAATAATAATAATAATAATACCTCACAAAGCACAACCAATCAAATGCAAACTCAAAACAAATCCAAACAAAAACACAAAAACAAACACCATCTCACAAAGCACAACCAATCAAATGCAAACTCAAAATAAATCCAAACAAAAATATAAAAAAACACAAAAACTCATAAAAGTTTGAATAATATTTATCTCCATTTTTGACAACAGCAAAAAGAGAATAAGAAAAGGACAATAGAAATGTAAGAAGTCATATGAGAACCCATTGATAATTGATCCAGAAAGAGATAAAGTTATAATTACAATAACAAGATTAAAGTTTATTAATGAAAAATAAAGATTTATATCATTTAAATTAAGATATAAGAGAGACAAGATAAATATATCAAGGCCATGAATCAGTCTAGACAGTAGGATAAGAAAAATTATTGTAAAAGTGATAAAATGAAAATTAATGTAAGTCAAGTTCTAATAAAAATGATAATTGAACATTAGATTGATTTGAAATTGAAGATTAAAAGATAGAGGAAAGAATACATACTCGTTGTGATATTGCACATCTTTTCAATATTTGTGGCACACTTTGTGAATCTTTTTATTTGTGGGATAATTTTGTGTCTCTTTTCAATTTGCGAACCATTGCACATTCTTTTGATTTTTGTACATTTGTACATTTTTAGTTTAAATTTTTCAAGTTGTTCTTTCCAAATCAATAATAAAAAAGCTCAAATTTCTCTGAGTACAAAGATAATTATATTGAAAAGAGAAATAAATAATAATAAGACATCAGGATTGTAATAATAATATTAAATTTTTGTATGCCTAAAAAGAATATGAGATTGAAATCCTTAACTTGATTGAGTTATAAGCTAACTTAAATTTATGAAAATTTTGATTTTCTAATAAAGCTATTTTTTGTATTGCTTTTCAAATTATACAATTTTTTTAGATCACTTAATTCATGATAATCATATAGGTTAACGAACATTTCCAAAAGAGATCAAAATCAACTATAACAAGACAAGATATATTTTATTGATATCAAGATAAAAGATAATACATTGTAGCACAGATGATATCAATACCCAAAGATTCATTAAACATAAAAATAAAAACTAAACACAGTTACAAACACTCAAAACATCATCACATCACATCATCGGACTGGTAAAGAAAATCACAAAAGAAACACATATATCATTCTGAGGGGCCTTAGTCTAGAGGAGGTGACTGGTTGAAGTGATTAAAATAACTATTCATCATAGCTATGTTCATGTTGACCGAGTCGAATTGACCTCGTATCTAGCTCATATCTTGTTGATGTTGAAAATCTTGCTGCTGAAGATGAGTTTCAATTTGATCAAAATCAAAGTGGCTCTCAAGATGATCAAAGCACTGGACCATCTCCTGAAAGTCTGGTCAAACAACAGGTGAAGGTGTAGGTTCTCTCCTTTCTTCCTCATAGTCATCACTTTCTAGATGTGCATCTTTAGCAAAGATTACTCTGAATGAACCATCATTATAGTAGATAGGCTCTTCTAGATGTTGAACAAGATTAACTAGATCATACTTATTTTCAAGAATGTATATCACAAGATACCCTAAGGCTATATTCTTCTTTCTCTTATGGGAGGCATAGACAATCTCAGAAAGTCCATACATATAATCAATGATCATTTGGGCTTCATTTTTTGGTTGGCTAGTAATAATCAGGCATGTTACAGTGGAAAGAAGAGGAGTAATATTTATTCGATCACTAGCTTCAGAAAATATAGAAGTCCGAAGAACATGCTGGATGATGTGGGCATTTCGGTTAAGAGTGGACACCTTAGGCAAATGGAATACTCCACTAATCCCTCTAATTACTTGGTTTATATTAGTCCATTCATAGTTAGCAGTAGAGATCAAGGTGGGCTCTTATTCTTTCAGTCCTCAAATTCAAAAATATTCCCAAATCCTCCTTAATTATTTCTACCTTCTTTTCAAAACATAGGATCTAATCACACTCTGCTAAGTATTGAAGGTCATGTTTGCAAGAAAATAGCAGAAAGTGTGCTTATTGTAGGAAAGGATTAGGGTTAGAATAAAAGCAAACAGGGTCGGAGTAAAAATGTGCATTACTTGGAAGTTAATGTTCTCCTGGAGAAGAACTCTAGAAGGGGTAATTTTAGTAGAAACGAACCTAGGAAAATATTCTTCGCTTGATTTGGACAATAAACTTTCTTTGGGATTTCTAAAGGAAGGTCCCCTAGTCAGTTCCTTAGCCACTCTACTTCTTTTGCTGGAGCTTCCCATTTGACAGATTTGGAAAGATGAGAGGGTTTGGAAAGGCTTTTGAAGTGTATGAAATTAGAATTTTAAAGCCTTCTATTTAAAGAAAACCCTTCTTTTGTACGTACGAAATGTCCTTAATACCGTACGATACTTGCATTTAGACATACGAAATAAAAGTTTGCATGTACGACTTAATGCATCCAAAATAAAATGGCTTTTCATAATCATACAAGTTACGAGGCATCCTTTTGTATAGACTTTTTGACCAAATGATTGTACAAATGAACAATTATTCGTCTAGGACGATCGGTTATTTTAGATCATTTTTATGATGGTTGGAAATGTCCCCCCACTCAGAATGCCACGTGTTCATATGACGAACTCAAGGTTCGTATGTATGATCAGAAATAAAAATTGATTCTGTTAGTATAACCATCTACATGCCTACATAAGAATGAATACACATTGTCCAGATGATATGGGGTTCGTACATATAAACTATAATAAAAACTAAAAAATTGTACGCAGACTATTCAACTCAACGATCGATATGCTATAGGATTTGTCAAGTATGAAATGAATTTCATACAGATGAATATCACACTTAGAAAATTTTGCATGATTGCTCAAAAACATGAATTTCAATGTGAAAATATTTTGAAAACAGATAAAATAAAAAGATTAAAAAACACAAAAATAAACATGCACATGAAAATGACAAAAATAAAAAAACACATAAGTAAATCAAAAACACAAAACACACTCACAAAAACATATATCAATGTTGCATAAACTTTAATTAAGCATTCAAATCAATCACACCAAGACTTGTTCTTAATATACTAAGAGTATCAAAGGCTAGTGGTTTTGTAAAAATATCTGCAAGTTGATTTTCAGTTGAAACATGATTGAGTTCAATTTCTCCTTTGGATACACGATCCCTTATGAAATGATGCCTGATGTCAATATGTTTGATTCTTTAATATTGAATAGGATTTTTTTGAAATACAAATGGCACTAGTGTTATCACAATAAATTGGAATTGTGCCAGTTGTTAATCCTAAATTAATTAACTATTATTTCAACTAAAGTACTTGTGCCATATAACTTTCTAAGGTAATGTATTCAGCTTCAACAGTAGATAGAACTACAAAATTCTATTTTCTACTAGACCAAGAGACTAAATAATTTCAAATAAATTAACATGTTCCATAAGTACTCTTTCTATCAACCCTATAACATACAAAGTTTGAATATGAATATCCATTTTTTTCAATTGAGGAGCTAAACTTAGGATACCAAATCCCTAAGTTTTGAGTTCCCAAGAGATATCTTAAAATTCTTTTCACTACTGTCAAATGTGATTCTTTTGGATCTGATTAAAATCTAGCACAGAAATAAACACTAAACATAATATTGGGTCGGCAAGTTGTCAAGTAAAGCAAAGATCCAATAATTCTTCTAAATTTCTTTTGATCAATAAATTTTCCTTTGGGGTCCTTATCCAACTGAAACGAGGAACTCATAGGTGCACTAACAGGTTTAGCATTATCCATTTCATACTTTTTGAGGATGTCTTTAACATACTTTGACTGACTTAGAAATATACACTCCTTAATTTGCTTAATGCTAAAGCCTAAAAAGTAACTCAAATCTCCCATTCGGCTCATCTGATATTCACTACTCATTTTTTTAAAAAAATTATCTCAAAGATTTTTATTTGTAGATCCAAAGATAATATCGTCAACATAAATTTATACAATAAGTATATCCTCTCTTAATTTCTTCAAAAAGAGAGTTATGTCCACACTTCCTTTTTCAAACGATCTCTCAAGTAGGAAGGTGCTCAATCTCTCATACCAGGCCCTAGGTGCCTGCTTCAATCTGTATAATGCCTTTTTAATTTAAAAATATGATTTGAGTATTTTGAATTTTCAAAACCTGGAGCAACATAAACATCTTCTTAAATTATCCCATTCAAAAAGGCATTTTTAACATCCATTTGATACAATTTAAATCTTCTAAAATAAGAAAAGGCTAACAAAACCCTAATAGCTTCAAGTCTAGCTACAGGGGTAAAAGTCTCCTCATAATCAATCCCTTCTATTTGATTATACCCCTTAGCTACCAATCTAGCCTTATTTCTAATAACTACTCCGGAGTCATTCATTTTGTTCTTGAATACCCACTTAGTCCCTACTACACTTTGATCCTTTGGCCTCGCAATTAATTCCCAAACTTCATTTCTTACATATTAATTTAATTCTTCTTATATTGCCAAAATTCAAAATTCATCCAAAAGAGCTTGATCAATACTTGTGGGTTTTATCATAGAAATAAAGGCTGAATTATTGACTTCTTTATCATTGCATTCCAAGTCCTAACACCCTCACTAGGTTCGCCAATAATCAATTCCTTTGGGTGATTTTTAGAAAATATTAAATCTCTAGGCAACAAGTTTTCAATCTCCAAATTTTCATCCAAATTTATTTTTTCAATCTTTTGGGCATCAATTTCTATCTCATCCTCTTTAATAATCGACTCTTTCAAAATCCTAGATTCATTATATAGACCATGTGTGATCTCCTCAACTACCAAAGTACTTTTATTGAATACCCTATAAGTTTTTTCAACACAAGAGTATCCAAGAAAAAATCATTCATCGGATTTTGGTTCAAATTTTTCTATAGCAGATTTTCCATTATTATGTATGAACACCTTGCATCCAAAAACATATTAATGTGTAAATTTGGTGTTCTCCCCTTAAGTAACTCATATGGTGTTTTATTTAAACTTGATCTGATATTCTCCCTATTCAGAACATAACATGTCGTGCTAGCCGCTTCAGCCCAAAAATATTTAGGAAGTTAATATTCTACCAACATGGCATGAGCAACTTCTATTAATGTTCTATTTTTCCTTTCGACTACCTCATTCTGCTGAGGGGTTCTAGATGCAGAAAAGTAGTGATCAATCGCTTTTTCCTTATAAAAATCTTCAAATTTCTCATTTTTAAATTCTCCTCCATGATCACTCTCAGTTGTTAAACTCTCACATGATAGTTTCCTTTGAATCCAAGTCAAAAAATTTCTAAACTTCTCAAATGATTCACTCTTATGATTTAAGAATCTAATCCATGTGAATATAGCAAAATTATCCACAATCATAAATCT
Source organism: Dendrobium officinale (assembly GCA_019514585.1). Lineage (NCBI taxonomy): Eukaryota > Viridiplantae > Streptophyta > Magnoliopsida > Asparagales > Orchidaceae > Dendrobium > Dendrobium officinale. Next base: position 26,414,382 of record CM033699.1, on the reverse strand, counting down.
TTATACATTTCCTCCTAAACTTACAATTCCAATAGGTCCAAAAAAATCCATATGCAAAATTTCTAATAGTTTATTAGTTCTAAGAACCTTATTGGATTGAAATAAGAACTTTACCAATTTTCCTAATTGATATGAATTGCAAAGGTGATCCTTATTAAAGTCTAGTTTTGGTATACCTCTCACTAAGTTCTTTTGGGTAATTCTCCTAAGATTTTTCATGCTAGAGTGACAAAGTCTCCTATGCCAAAGCCATGACTCATCAATAATTATTTTCAAATAAAAAGTAAGAAGATTTGATACAATTTAAACCTAGCATATAAACATTTTTTACCCTCAAACCATGCAAAACATCAATACTATTTAGACTTAATATGCAACTAGTAGGAAAAAATTTAATGTTGTATCCTTTATCACATAGCTGGCTAATACTTAACAGATTATGCTTTAAGCCTTCAACTAGTTGCACATTCTCAATAAAAGAATTATGAAGATTTCCAATCATACTTGATTCAACCACCTTCCTTGTGGTGTTATCTCTAAGTGTAACCCTGCCTCCACTTCTAGTTTCCAACAATATAAATTGCTTAGTATCTCTAATTATATGACTTGAGCAACTGTTGTCCAGGTACCATATGCTCTGATGAGGCCTTGTATGAGAGCGTGCCTGTAAAATCATCAAATGTTAGACCTGAGAACCCAAACAAGTTTGTTTCACCTTTGGCAAATTTAAAACAGATGCTTGTATGATATGACTAGGTTTATACATCTTTGGTCTCCATAAGAAATGAGTTTTTATATCTAAAAAATAAGTGTGTGTAATATGACCAATCATCCCACATCTATAGCATTTAACTCCAGAAAATGGATTTATTAATCTTCTATAACTATTCTGGTTCTTCTCGAGTTGTAAGAATTTTGGATACAAAATATTATTTGTAAAATCTTCAAGTCATGGGGGTATCCTATTTTTCTCAAGACCTTTTACTTTTAACATTAAATAAATATTCAAATCTTCTAGGACATGCTTATCAAAATTCAAGTAATGCTCTCTACTCACAGAATCATCCTTAAATTTCTTAAATTCTTTTTCCAGTTCTACATAGGATGATTTTAACATATTGTTCTCCTTATTTAAGTTATCAAATTCATCAAGTAATCTCATGTGGTTGCTATCAACTAATGCATTATATTTCCTAAGGATCTCATTGTCTCTATGAAGTTCTTCCAATTCTAAGTTAATACTAGCATGTGTTTTCTTCAACTTCCTATATACATCATGTATTCTTTCATAAACTTCTAAAAGTTCAGCATAGGTTAAGTCACATATCTCTTCTTGATCTGACTGGTTAAGATTTTTGGCCATCAAGCATAAGTTGGTGACTTCTTCCTCCTTTTTAATTTCTGACGAGTCTGAAGCTGAGTCCGCACAGAAAGCTCTTTGTAATTTCTTCTTGCCCTTCTTCACATTTGGTTTTTCCTCTACCTTCTCCTTGCTAGGAGTAGCTTTAAGTTTTGGGCAGTCTGACTTAACGTGTCTAGGTTTCCTGCACATATAGCAAATCTCATCATTATAAACCTTGACATTCTTATTGAATTTAGCTCGGTTCCATTGCTGGCGTCTCTTTTGCTTCCTCTTCAGAAAGCTTCTAAATTGTCTAGTCATCAACCCGATGTCATCCTCATCCTCAGGTTGTGATAGATCACTCTCCAACTCCTCCACTTTCAGTGACATATTCTTCTCTCTTCATGGTTCTTCTGCATCAATCTTTCTTTGTCTCACTCCTTGCTCATAAGTAATTAGTGATCCAAGAAGATAATCAATAGAGTAAACATTTAAATCTTTAGACTCTGATATAGCAGTATTTTTTGCATCATAAGTAGTAGGCAAATAATGGAGAATCTTATTAACCATTTCAACATTTGTTAATTCCCTACCTAGTGCATGCAAAGAAGTGACTATATAACTGAATCTTGTGTACATATTAGAAACATATTCATTTGGTTTCATGCAAAATTATTCATAGTTATGCAATAATATGTTTAATCTATACAATTTAACTTCATTAGTCCCTTCATAAGTTATACAGAGTTTATCCCATATGTCCTTTCCACTCTTGCAAACCCGCATGTACTCCTCTAAATTAAGTGCACAAAAGAAACTATTTAAACATTTAGCATTAAGTTGTGCTAAGTCACATTCTTCTATAATCCAATCTACGAAGGGTGTTTCTACTCTAATGCCATCAACTAGTCTAGTTGGTTTTGTATACTTTTCCTGAACTAAGATCCACATGCGATAATCAAGTGATTATAAAAATGTAGACATGTATGTTATCCAAAAAAATTAAAAGGGATATTATCCAATAAAGGAGGTCTAGTGATCGAATACCCTTCATGTGTGTTTTAGTTTCCAAAAGTTGCCATACTCATTAATCAAAAAGTATTTTAAACATATGGTTTTGAAACAAAGCTCTGATACCACTTGTTGAAACTTGTTGAATATGAGTTAGGTTGTTTGAGCTAAGCTTATGTCACAAAGGCTAACCAAGAGGGAAGTGGTGAATTGGCACTTTTTTAAAATTTTCCTCTTATTAGAATTTAAAAGTTTGAAACCATTTTAAAAAAGTAAGCAGGTTATTTTTAGAATTTTCAAAAATACATTTTCAACCAATGAAAAAAATAAAATGATAGAAATTAAAGCATTGGAAATAAAATGACACAAAGATTTATAGTGGTTCGGTCAAACACGACCTACATCCACTACCCAAAGTATTCCACTTCAGGTATTGCACTACTACCACTAATGTCTCTCATTTACCGCCATAACAAGGTGGAGAAGCCTTAACAAAACTCTCTTTCACCACTACCCGGTGCGGCAGAGAACCATCATTATTTTACACCCTCCAAGTGTCGATAGAGAACCATCGGCTATTCACACTCTGAAGTGTAGGCAGAAAATCTTCAGTTGTTCACACTCCTTGAGTGTCCGTAGAGAACCATATTATTTTGAACAATCTTCACATGAGCAATCTAGAAAGACAAGAGAAAGAGTGAAGAAACATAAATCTTACACAAAGATCCTTACCCTTGAGTAACTTAGTGAATCCTTTATGCTCTAATAGAAAAAAATCTCTCTCAAACACTCTCTCACACTGCCTTCTTCAATTGCCCTTTACCATTCACGAAGACCAATAGAAAAACATATTAAATGACAGTCTTAAGTGGACCTTTTATAGAAAAGAGAAGAAAAATCGTACTGAAAATTGCATTTTTCTAATTTTGACCATTTACAATTGTCCCGTACGATCAAATTTTTTACGTACGAATAATTCAAAACTGTTATGTACGAACTCATTATGAATGGGTACAAACTCTATTCATACCCGATCATCATCCCGTACGAACATGGTTCATCCAGTACAAATAGTTATTTTTCAAAGTTCATCGGTACAAAAAGTCAGGATGAATTATTAGTATAAAATTTGGAGCCCTTCATCCTGATATGATTTAAAAATTTTTTCTGGATGAATAGTGTATTTTCCAAATCCAGAGCAGATCATCTTGTGACGAACTAAACAATTCGTCTAGATGAACAATGTATTTGCCAAATTCAGAGCAGATCGTCCGGGGACAAACTAAACATTTTCTGGATAAATAGTGTATTTGCAAATCTAGAGCAAATCATCCCGGGATGAACTAAAAATTTTTTCTAGACGAACAGTGTATTTGCCAAATCCATAGCAGATCATTTTGGGATGAACTAAACATTTTGTTTATACGATCTAAACTTTCCATTGCTCATTGGGGAAAATAATTAACGAAATCATCCCGTACAAAATGGTATCATACCGTACGATCTATTTAAAAATGAAAATTTTAAAACTCTCCCCCAGTGTGTGTGTGTGCTCAGTTACTCAATTACATTCACACTCTCTCAGATTTAATAAAATGAAAATACAGACTTCAATGTACAAAACATTCTAAGCTGATCTTGATTTGAAGTCTTCAACAATCTGGAGTATGATTTCCCTAAAAGTTAGTACACATAAGAGAAAAAACAATTCTTCCAAATTATGTTAGGAGAAATAATAATCAAAACAATAATATTTGAAATCATCAAAAACAAATAAATTAAAGGAATATCAAACCTGTAAAGATAAGTAGCAACTATCTCAACATCATCTATAAGCTTCTTCATCTCTGCAATCCCCTATTATTCAATGTTTAATCTTATTCTCCATGAAGCTTGTTTGATGGGCACAACATCAAGATTAATAGCTTATCTTTGAACTACCACATCAGGGTATAAGCTAGCTATCTTAGTATATGTCTAGGAAAAGAAGCCCCTGAATTCACATAAGAGTTCTTTTACTCTTCATTTTGATCTTCAGGTAAGGGAGTGCTGATGATAGTCGGATAGGGGTCTTTCTCAATCCCCAAGTTAACTTTTTTTAGCTCATCCATCGTGGTAGCTTGTACCCCATCCTCAAGCTCCTCTAATGTAGGTTTAGCTTCTATGGGCTAATCATCTGAAATATTAACTTCAAGGATCTCTTCATCATTACTTTTATTGGTATTAATTTCCCCACATTTTATTATATACTAAATATCCTTTTGGGAAAACTTTCATACAATAAATATGAGTCCTCTTCATATAAGAGTATCCTTCTTTCACAATATGAAAGGACCTTATATATACCATAACTTTAGGAGTGAAGTTTGTCATTTAGATACAACGATGTGAACCCCTTATTTTTGCTTCAGCCTTCAAATTCTTTTGGGATAATTCCTAGGCATCCTTATATAAATTATCTCTTTAGAATTGATAAAATTGATGAGCTGGTCAAAATTTTCTTCTTGATATTCCCCAGATTTGTAGAATAAACTCCCTGGCCTGATATTTATACTTAAAGGAGGTTTATAAAATATTTTGAGCTCCTCGACATTATGCACATCATAAGTGATGATTTCTTTGAAATGTTGTGATAAAAGTGGCGTGATCATATATATGCTCTATGATATTGAAAAGCTACCTATTCGTCTTGAAAAGACCCACCTCACCTTGCTTGCATAGGTAGATTTATAGTCATAATTAGAATTTGAATATTCCACCTATATCTTCCCTTTAACTAATAACTGCTAGTTCTTCTTTGATTGGGTAGGAATGAAAACATCCTTCTCTCTATCACTCCCCATATGAGTCACAACTCTACTTGGTTTAGTCATGGTAGCTAATTTAGGGAGATTTGGCATCACCTTCTTTCTCCATAACTACTACTTCTTAACTTCTTATTTGGGATGCTTTGCTGTATTTGAATTTGATGCTTTAGGTTTAAGAGAACTTGATAGCTTCAACTCTTTTGGAATGAAGTACTTTGCATCTTCATATATCTTAACCTCATGGATTATAAAGGGTTGTATATCATGAGAAAACCTAAACTCCTCTCCACCTCTAAGGTACTTCATACACTATTGTAGGGTTAACGATATGATGTTATATTCATGCAACCATGGACGACCTAGAAGTGCCTTGAACGTAGTGTCCACTTCAATAAAAAAAAAAATAGATATTGTATAAATTTCTCCAAATATGAGAGGAAATATAAATAATCTCATAGTCTTTTTCCCCTTATCATTAAAATCATGTACCATGAGCTTATCTATCATAAGATGTTGCAAGTCGAGGCATAATGATCTTAGTGCTTTCAAGCTTATAAGGTTTATAAAAGATCCATGATCAATTAAAATTTAAATTATTATGATGTCATCACTCTCTGTAGTAATATAAATATAGTGATTTCGATTTACCATCCCAAGCATCAGATCATCTTCGGCGAAAGTGAAAATTAGCTTATTCCGAGCTCTTAGAACTTTAGTCATACAACATTCAATAAAGTACGCTCCATATCTTTCATGATTTTTGAGAGTAAGAATTAAAGTCTCCCAAAGATATACATTAGAAGTGAGTCATATATTCTTAGTTGCATAATGATTTTCCTTACATGGAATAGGATATTGTAATCTATCCCTTTGTATGAAGCATCTCTCTTCTTAGGGTCTTTGAGAATAATATCTTCATTGACAACTATATCCATTCCCTTATCTTTATTGGAGACCCCCTTTAATGTTGAGATGGAAGCACCTTGCCACTTCTCAGCTGCACTTGGGCTATTTAATCTAACTTAGGTTCACTTAATGAAGCGTGCCCCTCATTACTAGCTTTTATTACCTCTATAGATTTATTTGCTGATTCAAAATCTCCATACAGCTTCACAAGCTCTGTTTATGATGCTATGTCAGGTTCTAATTCATCTTCGTTCAAAATATAAAGATCTTCCTATGAACTTTAGTCAATCGATGACACCATCAGACAAACTTTAGCTGTTGCTTCCTTAATGTATTATCCTCTTATCAACATGTTTGATGTCATCATGATGACTCGATATGTTTCAATAAGAAGTGAATCTTCATTGTTTTATTTTTCTTCATCCATTTTAAACTCTGACATGAAGTCATTGAGCTTAATAGTCTGCCTTACTGTATGGCAGTAATTATCCAAACTTTCAGTAGCCCTTTGAGTTACTATCTTCTTCTCTTTTATCTTCTTCAATTTAGTCTTTTTCTTGGTGGATTTTGCCTTACCAGAATTTTATGAGTTAGCTTGACTAGGGTGTTATTTGAAAGTGGATGCATGGTAACCCCTTCATGTCTTTCACCACCTCAGTAGGAGACTTCCACTTGACACCAAGAACTCCTTTAAGTTGCTTTAAAATTTTCACCATCTTCTTGGGGACCGAAGTCACACACTACTCATCATGAGCTGGTTCCTTCTTGGCTACTTCTTTTATCGGGGTAAAGAAGAAGACATAACCACTCACATTTATTCTCTTATGGAATGAATTCTCACATTGTTTGATAATGTGAATTCTCCCATCTTCTATTTTATTTCTAGATAATCCTTGAAGACATAACAATCTTCAATATGATGGATAATCTCCTAGTGATATGGGTTATAATTTGGGTCACCGGTGTGATCATACTCTTCAAGTCTCTTACATTCTGGATATTCTAAACCCACTTTAAATGCATGTCTAAAGAGCTTCGTGACACATTCCCTCTTGAATGTATATTCTTTATTCATCTTTATCTTGAGGGATGAGAGCGTTCAATCACAAGTTCACATTATTTTCCTCAGGCATTTTTCTTCACCAAGAAAAGTTCGACCCTTATCATTTCCACCAATAGTCGCTTTGGCTGGGGATTAGGATTATATGCATGTTTTGGCTTAATTTTATATTGTATTGACTGCATGAATTTATCAATATTACAAATTACCCATTTTCCTTTATCGACTTCATATGCCACATGTCTTCTCTTATTAGTCCTAAAAGAGAATGTGGTCTGCTTCACTTTGTTTGGCATCCATGGATTTGGCCTACTTGGGTTTATTATATTGGCTTTCAGATTTATATAAATTTAGTATATAAATTTAGCTTTCAAATTTTGCCGCTCTATCTAACATATCTTAAAATGTGGTGATGAAAGCCATGCAAAAAAATAGTTTCATCTTATCATTAATGTTCACTATCAACAACTAAACTATATCATCTTCCTCCTGCTACTCCGCACTTTTTATATTTAAATTGTACCTTCAAGTTATATCTTTTGTTATTAGCTCATCCCTTTTTTAATTTATCTAGGGTGAGGTCAACAATGATTGCCTTCTTTGTAGTGTTGGAAAACCTCTTTACAAAATGAGTCTAAATTTGTGAACATCTAGACATAATCATCCAGCAATTTGACATACCATTTGAAACCATTCAAAGTTAAAATTCTAATGAACTATTAGAAGGATAAGGTGTTAGTTCACCTAGTGTTTTTGCAAGTGGATTTGAATTACACCAGATACTAATTGGGGTTACTTTTTCCACTAAAGCATGAAATTTTGGAATGGAATGCCCCTTCAGATATGGCACCTTGTTGTACTCTATTGGGTACTGGTGATCCATATTTATTAACTTTTCAGCCTAATCAATAACTATAATCACCTTAATCTTCTCATTGATTTATCCATGGTTGTACAACTATCATAGTCTCAGTGGGAATATGACCTATGATAGTAGTTCTCTACATAATCTACATTATTACTACTATCTGAGTCATCTTCTTAGTTATTTTCCCATTTGACTGAGAGATTTCCTCATAATTTACTTTTATCTAATGCTTAATTTACCACCATATATTTACCAACGTGACAGTGTCGACAATGAAGGGATTCTCTTTAATCCCTTCTTTTCCTTCCTCTCAGGAGTGGCCACTTCTACTGGGAATAGAGCTAACCCTGTAGTGGCATCAATTTGACCATTTGAGTGGTGGTTGCCCATTATCATCAACGTTGTTGTGCATCACCATGTAGACCACTTTAATATCCATGGTAGATATTTAATCCTCTTTCTCTTCTTATATTCAGATCTTCAAGTGGTGTCACCACTAGATCATTAGTCCATTATTTGGCAGGAATATTTCTTTGTCCCGTAGTCTGTGATCGAAGTTAACCTCCTCCTTAAATGGAATTGGAAAATGATGGGATCCCTTAGGGGACTCTTCAGGGTGTCAACCATCAGCCAGTAATCATTAAGTTTCTTCTTTTGGATCCACATCTTCTTGTTGTGGGGGCATATCTCTGGGTGGCCGTACTAGATGTCATGCCTTGGCTTATTCTTCTTTTCATCACCTCTTCTTTGAGATTCTATGGCCTCCAAATTTATTGCCCTTTCCACTAAGACCTTTCGATGGTGGATCCATGAATATATAGTTTGAGTTTCACACACCGATGCTCACCACATGGGGCTTATCTTTGTTCATTTCTTGCTACCACAAAAGATGTAGCCTTTCCCTCCTTGCCCATATTATAGTTGTCTATCAAGATTTCCTTTTCATTAGCCCCTTCTCCTTTGCCACCTTCATCATTTTATGAACTATAGAGTATATTGTTTTGGGTTTTATTCTCTACGGGACTAGAGCTTGGTATTTTTTTCTCCCAGAATGATTACATCATCTCAATGGTAAAGTTATTCCTCTTCACCCATCTTAGATCTAAAAAGCTTTTCTATGTAGGAACCTCTCTTCCACCTCTTGAGATAGCAATATGGAGGGGATGATAGCTATTAGTTCCTAAGCTTAGAGCTCTACATTCTTCTTCCTCATTTACCTTCTAATAAGTTATCCTCTAGATGAGGAAGCTTCAACATTGTGGCTTCTAATTGAAACAGACTCCTTGGGCATCGAAGTGGTCCTGGTAGTCACCACAAAAATTTTTCCCGTGACTATGTGAGGTATGGTGGTTATAGCAGAACGTGGCTCCTGGTGGGCCCTTCCAAATCCATGCTATAAACTGGAATAGTGGAAGACCTTACATTTGTTGTAGAGAATTTTAGCCCAATAAATTGGATGATGGCTCCAGTATTCATGGTGTTGATGATGACATTTACTAGATGTATGCTAGCTCCTCATCCTGGCTAGATGGTAATAGGAGAGTTCTACAGATCCATCTGTACAAATGAAAGGCAATGGTTAATAATAAACATTTGATACATCACCCCACACTTTAAAATGTAGAGTTTACATAGAATAGAATAATAAAGCAAGTAATTAAAAATAACTTTAAATCCTACTTAAAAAATTTTTAGTTTGTTAAATAATTTTTTATTGGCGTTGATTGGGACTTCACTTATGTTCCTGCTGAAGGATTATCAGAAGGTATTCTATTATTGTGGAATAATAAAATATTTTCCTTTAATAATTTGAGATTTTTTTCTCAATGAATCATTGGTGATCTTGAGGTGGTTAATAAATGATCATGGCGTATTATGACTGTTTATGGAAGTAATGATTCCATTAAGAGAAGGGAACTTTGGAGGATGTTATATCTTTACTCTTCTAAGGATTTTCCTCCTTTAATTGGAGGGGATTTCAACTTCTTATTGGATAAAGAAGATAAGAGAGGAGGTAGAAGATTTCATTTTTCACAAGGCTCCGAGGAGATGAAGGCTTTTCTTTAAACAATGATTTTCATGATGTGGACTTCATTGGGCCTAGGTTCACTTGGTATAATAACAGAGTATAAGGAGCTCATATATTGGAAAGACTTAATAAGTGTTTTTTGAATTCAAAAGCCATGTAAAGGTCTCAATAGGTGTTGGTGAGACATATTATAAGGGTGGCCTCAGATCATTGTCCTATCTTGGTTAATCTTCTTAAAAATAAATTCAAAACTACAAAAATTACATGGTTTGAAGACTCGTGGGCTTCGTATCATGCGTATTATGCTATTGTGGAAAAAATTTGGGCTAGAAAATACATGGGAAGCTTTTTTCAAAGTTCCTTAATATCAAATCTTGAAGAACGTTAAGAGATCTTTTCTTTTGGAGAAAATCAAAGCTTGAATATCTTAATTCTTTAAAAGAACATCTCAAATTTGAAATTCTTGACTTACAATCAGAAGAAGCTTCTAGGGGTAGTTTATCATTGGAAAAATTATTCATTCTAAGATCCAAGTTTAAAGAGCTAAATTGCACTTTGGCAAGACTCAACACATGGTTAATGCTCTAAAATCAACTGGTTTTCAGAAGGAGATTATAATTCAAGGTTTTTCCACTCTTATGCTAGTTTAAGAAGAAATGCAAATTGGATTTATAAAATAAAAGACGAGGGTTCTAACATGGTGGAAGATCAAGAGCAGATTGAAGAAGTGTTCATTGATAATTTTAGAAGGAAATGGTGTCAAAGGGAATGCTCTTTGGAGAATTGGCCAAAATCGGTGAGTTTGCTAGATTAAGAAGATAGGATGATGCAGGAATCAGAGATATCCTGGACTGAAATCTATGAAGTGGTTAATCAGCTAGGAGGCTTTAAAATGCCAGGTAATTATAGAATTACGTATTCATTCATTAAATTCAATTGGGACATCATTAAACTTGATGTGTGGAATGCAATTCATTGTTTCTTCTCCTCGGGTGTGATGGATTATATTGCAAGGAAACTCTTATTGTGCTGATTTCTAAAGTAGATAACCCAGTAGTTCCACCAAACTTTAGGCCTATCAACTTGTGTAAAACTATTTATAAAATTATGGCCAAAATTATGTTGAATAGATTACTCAAAGTTATTTCTAAACTTATATCAGAAGAACAAGCAGCTTTTTTGATAGTTCATTCATTATCTTAGCATGTGTTGTTGGCTCAAGATATATTCCACAAATTTATATTTTCAAAATCTAAAAAAGGCTTGTTTGCTTTCAAATTGGATATGGGGCAAGCCTATGATAGTATGGGGTGGACTACTTCAAAGCATGTCCTATATTATTTTGGTTTTCCCAATAAGTTTGCTAATTTGATTACGGAGTGTGTGGAGTCCCCTACATTTTCTATTCTGATAAATGGAAACTACTCAAATTGGATTAATGCTTATTGTGGATTTCAACAAGATTGCCCTCTTTCTCCATTTATTTTTATTCTTTGCTCACAATTGGTTTCTAATGCATTGAACGAAAATAATAGTATTGGAGTCAAATTACATGCTAGTAGTCCAAGAATTTCACATTTACTTTATGCGGATGACATTGAAACTTTCTCAGAAGCTAATATTAAGAAGGTAAAGGAGATTAAAAACATAATTATAGATTATTGTAATTAAACGGGTCAAAGAATCAACTATCAAAAATTTGAAGTTCTTTTTGATAAAGCTATTAAAAATAGGAAAAAGAAGTTGATATCTCAGTTGATGGGATTGAGAATAGTCAAGGAGATGAAATATTTAGGAGTGAAGATGGCTTTAAGAAGACTTTGAGTGCATGAATTTACTTTCATTCTTCAAAAATCAATGGATAAATTGAATGTTTGGGGGAATAAGTTTATTTCATTCCAAGGAAAATTGGTTTTGGTTAAAGTTGTAATTTTATCACTTCCAATCTTTCATTGTACTCACTCTATTGTTCCTAAAAGAATCCTTTCAGAGCTAGACAGAATGTGTAGAAACTTTATTTGGCATAAAAGCAATGGGAAAAATGGCTTACACAATGTGAAGTGTGATGTTCTTTGTCTTCCTTATAAATTGGGCGGTAGAGGTCTTCACTCTTGTGAAGATATGGTGGGTCCTTTAAGAGCTAAATTAGCTTGGAAACTCCTTAGTGGTTCATCCTCTTTTTTTAAGAAAATCATGGAAGAAAAATATGGATTATGTAAATAGAATTCTTAAATGAAGAAAGGCTCTTCTGTGGTTTGGAAAATCCTGTGTAGTGGAGCTAAATCCATTGCTTCGGTGGTCAAGTGGAAAGTGAAAGATGGCAAAAGCATCAAATGTTCTTAATGATGTATGGATACTGGATAAAAGCATCAACAAATGGACAACTTATATTTAGGTTTAGGTGATGGAAGATATGTATGTGGAGAAGTTGATTACTCACGGTTGCTGGAATGAACGGGTTTTAACTATCTGTTTTGGTAAAGAATTTGTAAAGATTATTACTCAGATTCCGATCTTTATAAATCTTCAGAAAGATCTACTGGAATTTACAAATATGTTTATAGGAAAAAGTATTTCTTCTATGAGTACATATGTTAATTTAGCTAAAACTTCATTGGCAAATAAATTATATTAGAAGTGGATTAAGAAGATAAAGCTCATCTCGAAAATTGAAAATTTTTGGTAGAGAATTTTTCATGGACCAATTCCAACCTTTGAGTTTCTATCTTAAAGAAGATTGACGGATGATATCTAACTAAGGGGATGTTCAATAACTGAAGACATTGATGGCTGGTTATCCTAAATTGAGAAACATTATTCATATTGTAAATGAATGGGGGTTCAATATTCTAGTTTTTCATTCTTTACAAGTTTGATGTAGCTGGATGGAAGAGAACGTTTGGACTTAATTGTTGGCTGCCAAAATTTATTGTACCATTGTTTATCTCAATTGGAAATCTAGAGGTAAATATGTTTATGATGTGAAATAAGATTCTAAATATTTAATAGCAGCTCAAGCAATTACTTTAGCTTCATTTTCTAGAAGAGTTTATATATCCACATACGATAAACTATGGTGCTAACTAGCCGCATAGGCTATTTTTAAGTAATTGGCACCCTCCTCAGCCCGATTGGCTAAAACTCAATGTAAATGCTTCGTTGTTTCAATCATATGAAGCTACTATTGGAGGGGTTTTTCAGAGATTACAAAGGAAGGTTTCTTATGGCTTTTGGTTTTAAAGGCTTACATTGGGATATATCTCGATTATAGTTATTGGCAATTCAAGCTTTGAAGATTATTTTGCAAGATTGGATGCTAGACTTTGAAGGCATTATAATTGAAGGTGATAATGGTAATATCATTAAATTTATTCAAAATTTGAAGATTGATTCAAGAAAACGAGATATTTCTATTGGAGTTGAAGAAATGGATTTCCTTAAGAGTTTTAAACATGTTATCTTTACATGTGTTAAAAGAGAATGTAATAAGTTAGCAAATGAATGTGCTAAAATTGCTCATAGTAATAATTTCCTTTGGGAAACTCTTTCTTTAGATCTCATTCCTTTTTCTTTTATTAGTTTGTTAAAGAAGGAATGTGATCCTTCTATTAGATTATAATCTCTTTGTTTATTTTAATAAAATTACTTTAGCATTCTCTAAAAAAAAATTATTATTTATATTTTTTTTTTGGAATTTTAAATCATATTGATTTCCTTCTATTGTAGTATATAAATGACTAGCCAAATATGGAAGGAGAAATCATCCCCAGCAAAGTCACCAAATATCTATGGGCTCAAAAATTTACTCCCTAATTCCTCCTCGGGCCTTTCTTCTTTTTTTTTTGGATCGTCGAGGAGAGTTTTAACATGTAGGTTATGAGGAAAATTTTTAGAAGGTGGATTAGCTATTGAATAAGACCTTACCCAGAGACTTAACCCTCATTTTGTGAGGACTTTATGATATGAGTTCAGGTTTCTTATAGGTGTAAGCCCCTATAGTTAATTATCCATCTCAATAGCAGGAGAGAACTTTCAGTTTTGGCTAGTCATAAAATAGATATATAGTATCAAAAAACATATAGTATTTAACATATAGTAGCAGCATATTTTGGTATTTAAAATTTGATATTTAAAATTAGAAATCTAGCACATTGTAGTTAAAGTGGGGTGGGGGGATGATGATGAACCCGATCAAGATCTCATAATTTCATCATCCCGAGTAATTATATTCTTAAATATACTTAGTCAGAGGAGGTTATCGACCCAACATAATAAAAGGAACCCTATCAATAGCCATGGATTGCTTCGTCAAAGGCTTTGTTCCCTATCAATCAATTTGAATGCTTTGTGGTGGATGGATAATTTTGCTTTAATTATTTTGATATTTTATTAAATTTAATTAAAAATCTTAGATTTTTGGTTATTTTTAGAATTTTGACTTTTAAATTCATGGAAATTTTTGAGATATTTTGATTATTTAGGGTCCCCTCTGATTGAGATTTTTTTTAACATGACCATCATTAGGATATTTATAGGCAATTTCATTCTGATGGTCGAACGTTATCTACTCTATCTACTTGCCAAAAGAGGATCAAATTTTTCAATAGTTTTAGGATTTTATTAGTGAATTTTCTTTGAAGGCCTAATATGAACATCAAAAAGCAAATATCTTAATGGATGTCGTGACCATCTATTTGTTTGATAGTTCGAGCTATATCAACTTCTATCTATTCTCATAGAATGATTAGGCTTGAATTTAGGTTTATTTTTTGGCCAACACACCATCTTCAGATGTCACGTGCATGCATACTAGATGCTCAGCAGGGCCCATATGAGTATATGATACTAAATGCATTTTATATGATACATTTATATAGTTGTTAATTACATGCAATGTAAAGGGGTAAATATGACATCACTCCAAATTTACATATAACTTATATTTTTGAATGTATGTGTCTACATTGGCATTTTACATTTGCACATTACTTAATCGTATTTTCAAGATATATTGATATGTAGTATGATGGTCTACTGCATTAACCTAATATATGTTGTATTTACATGATATATATGTGTAATGCATATATGTACTACCTGTTTACATGCATTTTTAATATATAAGAAGGATATTTTTTGTAATCATGCAAATACGGTTAGCTACGTGAGTGAATATTGCTGATGAGTTGCATGATTCCATCTTTGCATTAGTAAACACCTTCTGTCCTCTTGTATGAGTATTATGGATCCTGTGGAATTATTTAATTGCACGTTGAGCATCATTTATCATGCATTAGAAGAGTTTTTATGCTCATTTCATCTTCCGCAAGCTAGTTTTTTTCTTAAGTACTTAGCTTGCAAAAGTGTACTTTCTATCTATAAATGAATTATGCGTAATATTAGGAGTCTTTCATCTATCACTTGTAGGCGAGCTGATTTATCTGATGTGATAGCATAGCATCATAAATTTACTGCCTCATTTTAGCAGTACCTTATAGCTTTTACCATTGTTTCACTACTTTTTCTTATAAGTGAATCATAGCATTGCGTTATGGGTCATATGTTGCTTTATACAAGTAGACTGTCGTGCATCGATGAATTGCCTACATATGGTATGTTGACTGTATGCATGTGTTCATTAAATTCTTTTGTATTTGCCCGCATATGGTATGTTGACTGTATGCATGTGTTCAAAGAGGACTTATCATATTTAAAACGCATCTACCATTGTTGCTTATAAATAGGATAATTGTATTCATTGCAAGGCTTCTGCCGTCACCTCTTTAAATCATAAGTTAGTTGTTGTATACAAGCCAAACTTCCTATAATTACTTGTAGGTTCATATATTTATTGTGGGTTCTTTGTTTTTCTCTTACAGGTAGTGTGTTCATTTGTGTCTACAGGGAATCTACCGTAATCATGACATATTCAATATTCTTATTCATAAATAGATCATATCAGTCGTGATTACTCGTAGGGAATGGTTATATTCATCTATAAGACTATTGATATTGATTATAGAGATGTTTCTACATTTACTGTAGTCTCTTTATACTTCACCCATGAATTGCACCTATCACTCCTCTTCCACAAGCATGAGCATTATACATCAACAATTCATCATTCATAGGTGATTATTTATCTATTTAAGGTTGACATTAGTTGTATGCAAGCTACATTCGCTTCAAAGTTTTCAAATATCTCTTAGTTGACAATTCATTGCATGATTTATTGTTGCTGCTTGTTGATGTTTGTATTTCAGCCGACATGAGAACTCCATGAAATATTTTGTTGTCGATTGTACGAATATCATTACATTCCTTACAATTTTCTAGCTTATGCTTATAGGATGGCAGCCAACGCTATAATATATTTATGAGTTAGTGTATTTTTCTTGTATATTACCTTTGACTGTCGGTTAAGTTGCGTGCACCAGAAACTTTTCATGCATGTCAGTTAGCAAAATGCTATATTAGCTTGCATGTCTTTCACTCTCATCTGTGAATAATCTATTGAACATTTATTGAGAATCCTTTGTTGCCCAAAGGTGATTATTGCATATGGTTTTATAGTTATATTGATATTTTCAGTAAAGGTCTACTACTCTTACCCCTTTGATGAGTTATGGTGCTTTCACTGCATACCTCCCTACTTATAAGTGAGGTGTTGTATGCATGATAGATATCATACAATGATTCATTGGAGATCATATATATTATAAGTGTATTGTCCTCCACATACAGGTATTGTGCATTTCTCTTACAAGTGTATTGTCCTCTCTTAACTTTTTTTCTTTTCTTTATTTATGATAATAGTAATAATAATAAAAATAATGGTTATTATTATTATCATTACTATTAATGATAATAATAATAATAAACATAATAATAATAATAATAATAATAATAATTATTATTATTATTATTATTATTATTATTATTATTATTATTATTAATTATAATAATTATTAACTATAAATAATAAAATAATAAAAATTACAAGAAATATTTTTTATCTACACGGTTCCTCTTTTTTCTAGTTTTCTCAGTGCTTTTGTTTTTGTGTTTGTACTGGTCTTCCTTTATGTACTTTGTTCTATTTAGTATTTTTTTCTTCTTATGTCTCATATTTCCTTAACATAAAAAATAAAAAAATAAAAACAAAAACAAAAAAAAAAAGAGAAAAATAAAAATTTTCCTTGCTCTCAAATTTTTGAATAACAATATTTGTCATTATAAAAAAGGGAAGATTATTGCAAATCTGGGTCCAAGTGCTGTAACGTTAAAGATAACAAATATTATTATTTCTTAGCAACTATAGTATTGAATATCTACTTTGTTTTCTTTGCTTACTAACTTTTCAAGTCCATAAGTTCACTTATAATGTAAATCAGCTCAAGATTGGGTAGACCAGAATTGAGTGTCTGTAATTTTAATTTCAATATACTTTTTACCTTTTTTGAGTTACGTATTATATCTAGTGGACCCAAAACTAAGTATTCTTGCACATACACACTCAAGGGGGTGAGTTAGTGAGTTAGGAGAAAATTGATTTATGAACTAATTATATAGTATGATGCATATCATACTAGATGATCAACTAAACTGAAATCCCTAATAAGGGCACCCATTTTTTAGTAAGATTGCTTAACTAATCATACTGGACGATTCAGGATTGTACATGATGATTAGCTTTAAAGATGAAAAATAGCTGCTAATCATAATTTAGGCAATGTTTTAAACTTTAAATTTTATTCTGATCATATAGATGATATACATCGTACTAGATGATTTATGACAATAATGCTAAATTAATCTTGTGATTAGGGGATTAATTATGGTTAGATTGCTCTATTATAGCATAAAGAACATTTTACAATGATCGTACTGGATAATATTTAATACTTCATGGGAAATCCCCCTTCATCCAAGATGAAAATTGTAATTTTCTTCTAATCATACACGCGATCGTACTTAGCATCCCAAGGGTTGTGCAGGATGATATTTAAATCACTATCCATCATCCCATAATATATTGAATGATCATTACATTATCTTAAACTAATTATCCTGGACGATCTTAGAATCGTACTGGATGATATGTACAAATACTAGAACTGGTTATATTGGGTAATACTGATTATACTGGCTAAAAGGGTTATTTTGTACGAACAGAAGCACATAATTGAAAATTAGGGCTTCTTTTGGAGGCTCTCTATTTAAACTCTCATATTATCCTTGAGATAAATCTTTTTCTATTGGGGTTCCCTGAGAAATAGCTTAGAAAAGGAAGAGAGAAGAGCTTTGAGAGAGAGAGAGAGAGAGAGAGAGAGAGAGAGAGAGAGAAATCCTTATGAGTGGGAGTTGTGTGTGATTCACAAAGGTTGATCCAAGCAAGGTTTACATCATCTTCTTCAGGCTTCTTCATTAGTTTCTTGGTGGCTCTAAGGCGACTTTCATTAGCATCAGATCCAAGGTTCTTTGCCTTCTCCAGGAGAGAGTAAAAGGATTTTTGAAGTTCTCTATCTTCTCCAAGAGGGAGTAAAATAATTTCTAGGTTTTCTGCCTACTCTAGGAGGGAGTAAAATGATTCAAAGGCTCTCTTCCTACTTTAAGAGGAAGTAAAATGATTTAAGGTACTCTACCTCACCAGGTCTGTGGAAAAATTTAATAAGGGCTTCTCCACCTTGTTGTTGGGCAAAAGGAGAGACATTACTTTTAGTGCAATACCTAAAATGAAGGTTTTTAAGGAGTCGACGTAGGTAAAGTTGGCCAAACCACTATAAATCTAGTGTGTTCTTTTTATTTACTTTTTAGTATTTAATTTTCACATTATTCTGAGATTTGTTCTATGGTCAAAATCTCTTATTTTTGTTATTGAAAAATCAGTGTTGCTTTTGCATAAATCATTTGTTTTAAAATATTAAAAAAATTTCAAAAATATATTATTTTTTTCCATCAAGAAAGTTTTTAAATAAATAATTCACCCCCTTCTTAGATAGCCCAAGGCTTCATAAAGGTTTATCAACCCTCACAAACTTTTGAGAAAATGCTCCAAATGCCTAAGCCAAAGTTCAGGAAATTTTGTCTAATGCTAGGGAGAGTTTCTTTTCAAGGAAAGATGTCCATAGTAGTAGTGGAGATTAGACTTTGAGCTCAGATAGAAGAAGTTCTTTGGAACTTGCTCAAAATCATTCGAGGAAGGCAAGGTAAAGCCCTGAAAACTTCAAGAAACTTTATGAAGCTCTAGGGATACTTTTCAAAATGAAGAAGGGAACGAGTGGTTTGGTTTGGTTTGCCCTATTCAGACCTATTAAATAGGTTTCAACAGCTGGAATCAATTTGGAAGACCCCCTAGATGGCTACCAACTTGAGCCAATAACTAGAGTGTACTTTGAGCTAGTGGTAGCAAGATCAAGTTAAGAGAGGGCATGCTTTGGCTTATGTGAAGGGGGGGACCACTTAGGTTCAATTTCACCTTTTTTGTCCACCTCTAACCTCCACATGTGAGGAGCATGTGTTGAAAGGTGCCTGAATGTTCTTGAACCCAATGTATAGGTTAATTGGGTATGGTGCAACTTAATTAAGCAATATGGCTAATGATGGCCATTCTTGAGCACTTAGGGCTAGCTCAACTTCCAACCCAAGTAAGTCCTTGGTTTGGGTTGACCATGGTAGGTAGATGCATAAGACATAGGTCTTTTCATGTAATGGTTAATTTAGCATGAAAGGGCCAAGGTACAAAATTGGTTTAACCCAAGGTGATTTTGGACAATTTGAGCTAGCCTGATTCCTAACCCAAGTGAGCCCATGGGTTAGGCCACCTAGGCTAGGTGCAAAGAGTAATAAGGGACCTAATGTATGTATTGGTTAGAGTTAATTTTATTTGGATTCAGAAATGGCTCAAGTGAAGCCTCTCTTATCCACTTTGGTTGAGCCATATGGCTAGCCCAAGGGGAATAAAGGGTTGGATCATCTAATGGGCCATATAGGTGTTCAAATTGGATTGTTGATGCTTAGAGTATTAGATTTATATTAGATTTAAGAGTAGGGTTGATTGGTAAAACTAGGTTGACTTGTCAATTAGGTTTGACCAAGGGTTGGATTTAAGCTCATTCAATTCAAAATGATATTTTGGATCCAATGGAGGTGGTCCTATGTAATGGTGAAGTCTCCTTATATGGAATGCAAGTTCTATCCTTTAAGTGGATATTTGGTCAACTATGGTTGATTTGGTCTACCACATTTAACCAAGGCTTGGATTTAGGCTGATTCATTTTTAAATAACAATTCAAAATTGTTGGAAGAAGTACCATGCATAAAGGAAGTATCTAAGTTCAAAATGCATGTTTGATGGCTTAAGGGACTCTTTCATTTAATCATGGTTAAATTGGTCGGTCAAGGTTGACCAAGACTTATGTTAAGATTCAATGTATTCCAATTGATAATTAGAATGCATTGGGATAGGTTTCAATGGTTTTTTTGAATGAGACATGCTGGGATTAACAAGGAAATATGGTTTTAGGAGGTTTTGGAGTTTTAGGCTCAAATGACTTGGTGGTCAAACCTAGTAAACTATGGTTAACCAAGAGCTTGTTATTTGTTCAATACATATTAAGGATGATAATGAACATGATCAAAGACTTCAAGTAGGATCCTAAGGTTAATTTTTATAAGATGTATGGTCTAGTGGCATAGGCTATAAAAATTTGAATATTTTGTACCCTCTTGAGATTAATTAAGCTTTGAGGGTTAGAGAGATCATATTGATCTCAAATTTAGAGGCTTAAGCTTAGGGACATGTCTGATCAATATGTGTTTGATAAATCATGAATTCAAAGCCACATGGCATGGCTTTGAGGTGGTTGAAAATTTACTCAAAATAGGTTATAGGATAAGGGTTTTGGCCTTGATTTTTTTAATTTTGGATTTGATCTTGGTTTTGAATTTGGTTGATTGAGTTTGGTTTACTCATATTATTGATAACCATTTAGGCGATCATAAAAAATTGAGCAGGATGGGTCAAATGATATAGCCACAAGGTTACTATTACTTGAGATGATTTAGTTAATTAAAATCATTAAAAAATAATGTCAACAAATGGCCTCCAATATGTATAGTAGAATGAAGTTATACTGCATGTATTAGCATTAACCAAGAGTTTCTTCTATGGGCTTATTTTTTTTCTAATCACTTCCTCTATTTCTCCTCCACTCTTTAATCACAAAGCTTTGTAATGTTGCATATATTTTTTATTAGGTTTTACCTCTATATTATTTGGCAAGGTTCCCTCGGGTCTTTTACTTAAAGGGCTATCTAATTACCCTAATTGATTTTTAATATTTCTTATTGTTATAACTTGGCTTTGTAATTGGTTTCCCATTTTCAAAACTTGATCTTCGAAAGAAGGATTCTTATCTTTAATTTGATTAGTTAAATCAAATCTAGGTTGATAATTAGGCCTTGAATTCTCATAATTCTGAGGCAGTGGGTTCCAATTTCCTTCTTGGTTAGGTTGGTTAAAGTTATTGTTATTATCCCATTATGATTATTATCCCAGTTAAAGTTAGCATGGTATTCCAAGTCTAATGGAATCATTAGAGACTTTGTTATACTTGAATGAAGCAATAACTCTAAGAAACTAGCTATATGCACGTTAGGATCTTCTAGAGGGGTTCATCCACACTGAGAATTAAATACCAATTAAATGATAAAAGATTTTAACTTAAAGTTATTAGTCTGAATATTTGGTCTATTAATGCTTTGGTAAGTACCCTTAGTCATAGGATTAACATATTCTCTAATTGGGTTGGGTTAGTTATTCTCCTGAATTGGGTTAACAATTTTTTAATCTTTTTTAGATTTTTTAGATTTTTTAGACTTTTATTTTTTGTAAGAGTTCTTTCTATTTAAGAATTGAATAAAATTTCTCCTAGTCTATTCTTATTATGCATGCAATAATAGTACACAAAATATGAAATGTATAAAGTATTAATAGTTGAATAATTAACGATACAATAATATTAACTTTTAGTAGAAATGAATAATAATGAAAGCACAAAACAAGTTAAATAAATATAAGATGATAATATTAGCAATCCATTCAGCAATATAAAGTGTAAGAAAGGTTAATTAATTATAATTTCATAGTAATGACGCAAAAAACTTTACATGCACACTACTGTTCTTTTAATTATGGTTACTATGTTGTCATATGAATCATGTTCAACATAAGTATACGTGTCGTGTCAAGTGATAAAATGATGAGAAGAGTATCATTCCAATGAGGAATTGAATTACCCTAAAATCACTCTAGTACTGCTTATATGAACTACATAATTTATCTTATTAATCAAATAAAAAACGGGGTGCAATTGAAAATTAATAGCTACAAATTAAAGAAGTAAATTCTATATTTAAAATACTCTGAATCTAAGATAATTTAAAACTCATATTTGTAACAGTTATATTTTTGTTAATGTTTCTATGAATTTGAGCAATAATACTCCTTATCTCTTTCGAGTTTGTTAGAATGTTAGCTAAGATTTCTCTCAATTGCAGTTCAATATCTCCATAAAATCCCAAAGCTCAAACCATATTATGTGTATACACGACAAAGTTATGTTTTAAATCTCTAATTTTTCTTCCACTCCTCCATCGAGGCACTAAATAATATTGTTGAGTAAAATATACAAGAATTCTCCCTTTATCATAATTAAAGAAGATGGGAGTAGTTGTAGTGTGCGTATATATATATATATATATATATATATATATAATTCTCTTGTAGGGATTATAGAAATTTGATGTCCACAAATAGACAAGTCGAACGATGGTGGTAGCAATTATTGGTGATGGTCATCAACAGTGATCATTTAAAAACACAAGAGAGCTCTTTTATTCTCCCAGCTCTTGAACCTCTCTTGCTTTGTAGTTAATAGAGCCCTATTTATAAACTTTTTGAGATGTTCCTTTTTGTAATTTTGTCTAGAATTTAAAGCACCTCATCAAATGGTTCATATTAATCCCCTTGCTCTTAAATAGTTTTTCAAACATATGGTTGCCTTAATGATGCAAAATTCTACTAATATTGGGCTCTTTAGATTTATTTCGTCGAGCTGCTCGATTTGGTTAAAAGCATGTTATAATTGTAGGTTATTTTGTCCATCAATTAATAATTAGAAAATTTTAAATATAATTCAAGTGTTTGATTTGAGCATGTTTCGAGTCTAATATAATCATTTTTCATTCTATACCTTTGACTTGTTGAGATATTTGTATCGACTGTAAGTTTCCTGAAATAAGAGTCCAGACAATCTTGAATTCAATTGTGAAAGTTTTTAGTTTAAAGATTTTCACAAGATTTGTGTAGATCCTATAAATTTTCTAGAATCATATCACTACTAATACTGAATCGTTTGAAGTAAAATAAAATATTTGCATCTCTATAATTTGATTTGAATTATACACTAAGATGTTATATAAGTCAATGAAAATTGAAGTTATATATGTGAATACCTATGAATTATGTGGTATAGAAGTAATTCCTCCTATTTTTATGCATTATTTAAAAATAAGCTGTTCATTTACTTCAATATTTTAGAAATATTGAAAAAAAAAAAAATCATACATACGACATTTACATGGCAAAAACTAAAATGGTATTTCAAGCTAAATTTAATTAAGAATGTGAATTGTTGATTTGACCACCTGAACTTATAGTAATGCATTAGAAATCCTATCCATAAAGAGTTGAAAACATCTTACAAAACTAACTTGTTTAATTGTATGGATATCAGTTAATCTTAAAATCTAGTTAATAAAAATGACCATGATTTGTTGGACTCATATTTAGATCAAGTTACTCAATTGCATCATTATTTGGCTTAATGATAACCAATTGATCTAAAAGACTTTGAATAATCAAGCACAACCACTCTACATTGCAACAACCAAGCCTAATATTCTATTCTCCTCAAAGTTCAACAAACTCGATTCCAATAGAGCCTCTTGAGTTAATCAAAAGCAGTTCAGCTTTTGAGTTGATCAAACGCAGAGTGAAGTTGAAAATGATTGAGCCAATAGAATTCATGACCTAATATGTTGTTCTTTCCTTTAATCACTGGTGATAATTATGGTCCCTAAAATATCCTATTTATATTAGTGATTGTTGAGTAGTTTAAACTTCTTTCTGAACTTGTTAACAAAAAAAAAAAAAAATTGCAATTCACAAAGGATTAAATTTATCAACATTATAATTTTCTCTGTCATTTGATATCAGCAAAATAATAAACAAAAAGATAATTATATTAATGAAAAGTTCTAATGTATCATTAAAATAACAAGAAACAACAACAATATCAAGCCTTTTTCCCACTGTGGGGTAAAAATAATCAATTAATTTCCCCCAAGAAATTATATGGAAGAGAGAAATCAACACTACCAAAAAATCATTAATATAGACAAGAATTTATTTATATAACATCACAATGACAATTGGAAGAGCAACATTGAGCATTATGGGCTACCTCAGCTTGTTAAACAAATTTTGTGTACTTTTACTGACAAGGTTTAACTACCAAACAAATTTTGTGTACTAAGGGGTGTAAATTAGTCAAGTTTGAGCGATTTTTATTATTGCCTAGCTCAGCTTGTTAAACAAATTTATCAAAATTTATATTTGCGTTCAAGTTGTTAACTTATAAAAACTAACACGAAGTCTTCACAAATATAAAATATAATTAAGTAATATATAAATTTTAGAATAGCATATTACCAGGTATATGTACATGTATTTATATATCCATATCTATATGATCTACACGCATAAGATTGTTCAAGTGGACACATTAAATATACAACCTTATACAAATTAGTCAAACTAAGGAATAGTTTAAAATTTTGTGTACTTTTACTAACAAGGTTTCATATTCTTTATTTCAATGAACAATGGCTTGATGATGATTATTTTAAATTACTAGTTTTTTTTTATATATTTCTTATTTTTTATTTTAAATTACTAGGTTATCTTTGTTTTGTTTTTCAAACTTATTATGGGTAATTATATTCACTTCTGGTTTTACCTTTGCATATACAATTAGTTTCTTTTAATGGAATTGCTATGCTCGTATTTCAACACACTTCTTTTTCTCTTGTGTCTGCTAGACAGTTTTCCTCTAGATGAGAAAACCTCAGCATTATGTCTTTTATGTCCGAATGGCCTAATTAGTTAAGTAGTGGCAATCATTGATGGTAGAGAAATTTTTTTATCGAAAAGAATTCTTGTCATGATCGAAGCTTCCACATGAGACACTTTCAAAAATAGATGTCCTCTTTTGAGAATCCTCTATAGCAGTATAATTGTTTACAATAATATGTCATTATTTTCATAGCCTTCCAGATAACAAATTAAATGCTAGCTTTAGTTTTTATGCATGTTCTACTAAATTATAATCACATTTTTTTTAAAATCTCTTGTGATATGTTGACAATGTTGGGGAGTGTTATGTTTTGGTAGGAAAAAAATAAAAACAAAGTTCATCAAAGTAAGAATCTTTTTTAACACTTGATAGTTTTTAGTTTGATAAGGACAGATTCTTTTTTTTTTTTTTTGGTTAAAACCCACCGACGGGCTTACGCGTTGATTAAGGGTAAAATTACAGAAGTCCTTAAAGGGATTTCTAGCTCGCTAACGCTCAAAGAGCTACAATCAAAATAAAAAGAAAACCTAAGAGCCCGAATTCCCTACTAAGCAAAAAATACAAAGAAACCTAATAACATTCTAAGACCCCAAAAAAACCATGGGAAAAGAAAAACAAAGTCTGCTTAATCTTACAATCAGCAAACGTACCCTTCACAAAACGAGCGCGATGCTCCAAAAACCTGCACAATAGGCAAACAAAGGTACTAGAAAAAAGATTAAGCCAACAGACAAAAAATAAAATAAGCTCAATGCAGATAAGAAAGAAGCTACTCCGTGGAGAACAAACAACCGACCAAGGATCCACTTATCCAAGATTGAACCAGCATAGAAGGCCCAAAACCACACCACCTCAAACAACCCCCAGGAAAAAATAATAGGCACCAGAAGGAACAAAGAGGAACCAAAAGGCAGCAGCAAACCCCAAGAGCATAACAGTACACCCTCAAGGAATAAACCATCAAAATAACCACCCGGTGCAAAACAACAGCAGTAACCACCCCAACCAAGACAGACTAAAAACAAACCAAAAACCAAAAGTCATAAGAAGGAAAACCAGACCGAGCTACAGACCCAAAACATACGGGACTTTCCTCTTATCCAAATTAATAAAGCCTTGAATATGCACCGCCAGATTAAAGAAAGTAAGATCAATAATGTCATTAAACCTCCTACCAAAAAAGAGCCAAAGCACGGGCCACAACGTTAATCTCAGAGTTAACCACATTAAAAGAACATTCCAAGGAATTCATTAAGCACAAAATCTTTCTGCGGGTGTAAAATAGGGCATGCCCACGGTTGCTACCATCCACACCTAGAAAAGCAGTATGATCAATGTTAAAATTGCTCTCCACAACCACATTATTAATATCCAGGCTACCACAAAGAGAAAGCCCATAAAACACAGCCAGCAAAAACCCATTCAGATTATCAACCGCCCCAGAGGTCCCAACAAAACCAACAATGTAATTCCCATCCGAGTTCCTGATTAAGCCCCCAATACCTTACTTGGTCCCAACCAGAACAGTATGAATATTCAACTTAAAACAATTAGAATTTGGGCAAGACCAGTTTAAAATCCTATTAACCTTGGAATGCAAAGGAACAGCAGGAGTAATCCAGAAAATTTTGACAGAAGAATCAACCTTATCAAAATTCTTATAAGATAAAAGATTAGCCGAGAATAGAGCAAAAACTTTCTCCATAATTCTAGCAATAATTGTAAGATGGTTCATCGCAACATTATTAAAATGGGAATCATTTTTGGCTAACCAGATAAACCAAATAATAAGAAGAGGAATAACATTGCGGATATGGCCCTTCACACTAACCATCCAGTCCTCTAACAAGTAAAACACTAAACAAGTAGGGCCACTACTGTTAACATGAAAAATCTCCTCAAAATAGTTCCAGACCTTAACCGCAATAGGAGAAGAGACAAACACATGATGAATCGTTTCTAGGTTAGAGCAACATTGGCATTTAGAAGTAATAAATAATCCTTTATTCCTCAGCATATCATCCGTAGGAACAAAATTCTTAAAGACCCTCCAATTAAAGACAGAAACAGTGGTCGGAATACTCTTGTGCCACATCATTTTAAATGACTTAGAAGACATCTTAATGTTTCTAAACACATGCCAAGCTTGTTTAGTAGAGAAAAGACTATCTTTAGTGAAATTACAAAGCAAAGCATCTTTAGCACAATGATTAATAGGATTATTAGTAATCAAATTAATAATGGAATCCGGAATAACAACAGAAAGCTTTTCCACATCCCAACCAGTATCAGAAAAGAAAGAATTCACTTTAACCGAAATCAAAGAATTAGAGGTAAGAAGATGATCAATAGAAAAGCCATTAATCCAACGATCTTGCAAAAAGAAAATGTTACCCTCCCCAAGGCCCCAAATTAACCTAGGCTCAATTTTCCACTTAACCTGAAGCATACGATGCCAAACTTTAGAATTACCTTTAGAATAAAAACACATGGAGGGATGAGAATCCCCACAGTACTTAGACCTCATAAAATTAGCCCATAAAGAACTATTAACCCTTAAATTGTACCACAATTTAAAAGAGAAAGCAGTAGCCATATCGAGCATAGACTTACAACCAAGATCACCTTCCTGGTAAGTCCCACAACACTTAGACCAGGACGACCAATGGATTTTGGAGTTGCTAGAAGAACCCCTCCAAAAGAATTTATTAAAGATCCTATCGATCCTCAAACAAACCGACTTAGTAGGAAACAAAACTTGAAAACAATAAACCGGGATAGAGGCAAGCACACTTTTGATAAGAACAAGCCTACCACCATAACTCAAAAACTTAGAATCCCAAGTAACCAACCTATTATAAACCTTAGAAATTAAATCATCAAAAAGAAAAGACTTCTTTCTACCTTTGAATAAAGGAATATCTAAATATTTAAGAGGCAAACTAGCTTGGGAGAAACCCGTAACCTCGTTGATATCCACAATCCTATTATGCGGGACCTTCTTAGTAATAACAAACCCACTCTTACCTTTATTAAAAACAAGACCACTGACAGCTTCAAAATAGTTAAAAAAACCCAAAACTTTAGAAATGCAGTTCTTGGAAGCATTCATAAAAACGATGAAATCGTCAGCAAAACATAAATGAGATATATTAATACCACCCATAGTTCTATAGTAGAGTTTAGGGAATTTACTAAACAAATCATTGATCCCTCTGGATAAATAATCCACAGCAAGAATAAAGATCGTCGGAGAGAGAGGATCCCCTTGCCTCAAACCATGAGAAGATTTGAAGAACCCATGGCAATTACCATTCAAGATAATATAAAAGAAAGGACTTTCAATACACATGCTAATAAGAGAAATAAACTTACCATCAAAACCAAAAAACTTTAACATTTTATAAATAAAATTTCAATTAATGTTATCATAAGCCTTAGCAATGTCAAGTTTCAAAATCATGTTCCCCCCTCTAGTTTTAATATCCAAGTCCTGGCAAAATTCTTGAGCAAGCAGGATGTTATCACCCTTAACAAACCCCATTTGATTAGAAGAAACAAGATTAGGAAGGAGCAAAGAAAGATGATTCACCAAAATTTTTGAAATTAATTTATAAAAAACAGAACACAAACTAATAGGCCTAAAATCATTCCAAGAGTTCACCTCAATACTCTTAGGAGTCAAAGCAATAGAAGTAGTAGAGAAAAACTTAGGAATGGGAGAACCATTAAAAAAATCAACAACAGCACCATAAACATCCTCACAGACAAAATGCCACGTGTGTTGAAAGAAATTAACAGTAAACCCGTCAGGCCCAGCCACCGAATCAGCATTCATATCAAATAACATTTTCTTAACCTCTTCCATAAGAGCGCACAAAGAAAGGGACACATTCTCCTCAAGAGTCACCCTATTCGGAATGAACGAATGATCATCAATATCAATAGGACAGAAACTTTTTATTGAGATGGTTTTAAAAAAAAATTAACATCAAGATTAACAATTTCCTCATCATTCTCAGTAAAAGAACCATCCGCACGAACAATTTTGTGAATACCGTTAATAGCACATTTTTTATTGACTAAAGAATGAAAATATCTAGTGTTATTTCCCCTTCAGACAAATGTTTTATCTCCACCTTTTGTTTCCAGAAAATTTCTTCCTGACATTGAAGTTTACTGAGGCACATCTTAGCCTCCTTAAGGACAGCACAGTTAGCAGCCATAGGATTAACTTGACAACATTCCTCAAGCCCATTAATCTTCTCTTCCGCCTCCTTGATATTGGAGAAAATATTTTTAAAAATATGACGGTTCCACCAATTAAGGACCAATTTTAACCTTTTAAGCTTGAACCAAAGCCGAGCCATGCTACCAATTGAATTATCCGGGAAAATAGGCGCCATCCAATTATTATGCACAACATTAAGAAAAGAATCGTGAGTAAGCCACATGTTCTGAAATCTAAACCGAGAATGCAAACCCACTCTTTTGTAATTAACATTAATGAGCAACAGGGAATGATCAGAAAGGGTACGACTCAAATGCACCACCTTAGTAGAATTAAAGACATTAACACAAGCATTATTAAAAAGAACTCTATCAAGCCGTTGCCAAAGATGACCCCTATTCCACATAAATTTGTTACCAATAAAACCAATGTCAATAAGGTTACAGTTCATAATCATGTCATTTAAATCCTCCATAGATTTAAAAATAGGGTGGGAACCCCCAATACGCTTTGAAGGAGTAGTAATAGAATTAAAATCTCCACCCACCAACCAAGGTAGAGAGGAAATACTATGAAAATTCTCAATTTGATCCCACAAAACTTTCCTCACAAAACGCGAGGAAGCAGCATAAACAAAAGAAGCAACACATTGAAAATGTAAGGATTCAATATTACAATGCAAAACTTGAGCAAAGTTACCAATCACATCAATCCTAACAAAATCTTTCCAGAAGACCCAAATTTTGTTAAAAACATTAGCAAGAGCGTGCTGAAAACCCAAAAAACTAGTAGTAGCAAGAAGCTTATCCATAGAAATAAGAGGTTCTAACAAAACAAGAACAGAAATATTATGGATGCGACATAAATTCTTAGCCCAAAGCCTAGAGGAAGGACAACCAATCCCCCTCACATTCCATATAATCGTATTAATCATAAAAAATAGAATTAATGAGCAGTATGTGAACAGGTATTCCTATGTGAAAGCAAAATAACATTTCTAGGTTTTCTACCTCTCTTCCCACGGCTCTTAGAAAAGCTGAGATCGTTGTCTATTCTAGCATAAGATTTAGCACTAATTTTAATTTTCGTATCAGTAAAAGCATCACAATTAAAATGTTCAGAAAAAGGGAAGTCATTGTTCATCTCACCAACCAAGTGATCCGTAGCTGAATTTTCAGCTTCCAAAAACAGTACACCATCCTCCTTAGTGGACACGTTCATCTTTAAATTATCTGACAAAGGCTTTTGTAAAACGACATCATTAAGAGGAGATATACCAGTTGAAACAGGAACAGTTTTCGGCACCATTAGATTTTCATTAATAACATTAGCATTACTATCATTAATAATAGCTCTGTCCATAGAGCTAGAAGAATTAACTTCCCCTTCATGTAGAACAACAATCAGCTCATCAGAGCTTTTTACAATATCAGCATTAACCCATTTTTGTTGATCTAGGATACTGTCATCACCAAGATTAACATGACCCTTCGGTGAATGACCAGCTATACCTTCATTGCCAGAATTAACAAAATCCAGATTTTTAGTATTAGGTATCGTGTTGATAGGACCAACAGATTCTTTCCTCTTATTTTTATCATATTCAACACCTTGTAGCAGAGCAGCACCATCATTAACCTGTAGCACATTACTAACACCATTCTCCTTAACAACATTACCATTAGGCACATTTTTCTCATTTCATAAATTAGGATGTAACCTAAAACATTCATTAACCCCATGACCATGCATTCTACAATGCGAGCAAAAAACATGTAAGTTTTCAATTTCTACCTTTTGGAAATAGCCATTGATCTCCGATCCTAACCAGATTTCTTTAGGATATTTTTTAGTAACATCCAGTTCAACTAATATTCTAGCCACCGACGGTCTTTAGAGAGTGGCTGTGGCTTGGTCTGTCTGTAAAGGCCGACCAAACAAAGAAGCAAGGCCAAACAAAAAATGTTGATTAAAAAAATGCAGGCGGAGATTAGGAAAAGCTAACCACACAGGTGCAATGGGGGATTCTTCCCTGACGTCAAAGTACGTGAACCATTTAAGAAGTCTCATTTGACAACCCTGAATATAGTATGAGCGACGAGAGAAAATACGGCTATAATCAAGATCATTAGACAACTGTATAACTACATGTTTAGAATCAAGCAAGCCGGCAGTAAATGATCCAGATAGTTTCAAACTGAAGAAAAATTTTCTAATAACATCCAGGTTAGGTCTTCGAAGCATAAACTTCCCTATAAGGGTGAAAGAAAATGGAGCAGCTAGCTGATTAACCACCACATCCTCAAATAACAGAGCCGGTGTCACGACCCAACCCGACCGGGATGGATCTCGCTCGCATTAGGTCATGGCCAGACTCAATCTGACTGAACTGATTCCAGGATCTGGCTTTGGAATTTGTTTCATAACTTTCTTCCAAGCATTATACACAGAAACAGACACACAGAGCTACTATAACATCAAAATACAGTGGAACAGATCATCTATCTTTCTTCCTCAAAAGAATCATATATAAATACATCTCATGGATTTCAGACAGAAGGAAAAGCATAACAGAAAAGCCATGACTGTACAAAAATCAAAAGTACAAAATACCTGTAACGGATCAAACTCTGAACTCCTAGTCCAAGACTTCCTTCCCTTTCCCAGAACCTGAAAACCACACAGAAAATAAGGATGAGCTACAACAGCTCAGCAAGACATCAAACCTCCAATCAAAATCCTCATAATCCACATCAAACACATCAGACAAATTTCGTACATAAATCAGATCAATAGAATCTATCTGACAGAATCTCAACGGATTTGGCCCCTTATGCCTCCCTTCCCAGACACTGACAGAATCTCTCAGATTCTGGCCCCTTATGCCTCCCTTTGTGCTCATGGCATCAGAATAGATGTGCTTATAGCACCAGAACATAACTTATCATCGGATCCGGAACTTGTTTTCAGAAATAGATTTCAGAGCTCATTTCAGATTTTTCCCTGACACAGATAGGATCTCTCAGGATCCTAACCCCTTATAACTCCCTTTTTATAGAACACAATCATAACATGTCATTTCAGAACAAATCCGGACAATTTCAGAAATCGTACGAAAATCCGACGGCATAACGGCAGTATACGGAATTTACACGAAATTCACTAAATCAGAATTTTACCAAATTACCACAGAACATTCACAACAACATTATAAGACTTTTATTCTACTGCCACAACATTTTCAGACATCGTGAAAATTTACAGTCAACAGAAAATGCCGTCAAATCAAAACTATCCGGTCAAAAATCTCCAGAAAATGTTCAAAATGTGCGCACTCGACACCTCAGAAACATATCAAAAGTTACGCGGTAAAAACTGAATCAATCGGAAAATACGGACGGAATTCGCTAACTAAAACGAAATACGGACTGAAAACTCGTTCAAATTTCACCGTTCTGAAAATTGAGAAAGGCGGAATGTGCCTTACCTTGCGTACACCAATTTCTTGAACTACTGCAACGGACTAAAACGGCCCGACGTCACCCAAAAATCCACTTTTCCACTTTTTCCTTCGTTTTTCTCTCTCCTAAGCTTTTCTCTCTCTTCAAAATATCTCATTTCTATATATATCCAGACTGATCGTCCCGAACGATCGAAACTTCTTCCTGGGACGAAGTGGCTCTGGACGAATTTCGTCTAGACGAGATTAATTAACGTCCCCGACGACTTGTCCTCGGGAGAATTTTCATCCAGACGAACCAACTTTCGTCCCCATGAACCATGCAGCCAAAACTGTTTTCCTTGAACAACCTGTACCGATCGTCCCTGACGATCCAACTTCGTCCGGACGAACCTGGAGCAAATATTGATGTTACAATCTCCCCAACTTCAAAAAAATGTCGTCCTCGACATTGCCAATCCAAAACTCAGTCAAAACAGATACGGATACGACTGCCTCATGTCCGACTCCTTCTCCCAAGTTGCTTCTCGTGTTGTTTGGTGCTTCCACTGCACTTTAACCATAGGAATCTGTTTATTTCTTAACTTGCGCACGTCGTAAGCCAAAATCAACTCAGGTTCTTCTTTGTATCTCAGATTCTCCTGAATCTCAACCTCATCAGCATACACTTTCTTTCCAGAGTCAGATATCCACTTTCTCAAAGTAGATATGTGGAACACATTATGAACATCGGACATCTGATCAGATAACAACAGTCGATAAGCAGATTTACCTATCCTTTCAAGGATTTCAAATGGTCCAACAAACCTTGAACTAAGCTTACTCACTCTGTCAAATCTGCTCACACCCTTCATCGGATTGACTTTGACATACACAAAGTCACCAACTTGAAATTCAACGAACCTGTGCTTCTGATTATAATATTTCTGTTGTCTATTTTATGCAGCTTTCAACCTTTCTTTAATCAAATTAACTTTCTTAACAGTTTCATCTACAAAAGTGGCACCCATCTCCTGTCTATCTCCAACCTCAGTCAGAGTCAAAGGAGTTCTACACTTCCGGCCATACAGAGCTTCATAAGGTGCCATTCTAATACTGGACTGAAAACTATTATTATAAGCAAACTCTATAAGAGGAATATGATCTTCCCAGCTTCGTCCAAAATCTAAAACACATAGCCTCAGCAGATCTTCTAGTACCTGAATAGTCCTTTCAGACTGTCCGTTAGTCTGCGGATGAAAAGCTGTACTGAAATGTAACTTCGTACCCAAACCTTGCTGAATACCCTTCCAAAGTCTGGAAGTAAACCGTCGATCTCGATCAGAAACAATAACCTTAAGCACACCGTGTAATCTGACAATCTCTTTCGCATATACCTGTGCCAATCGATCCACCGGATCGGTCTGCCTGATCGAAAGAAAATGAGTAAACTTCGTCAATCGATCCATAATCACCCAAATGGCATCGTGACCTTGCCTTGATCGAGGAAAACCCATAGCAAAATCCATCGTTACCTCCTCCCACTTCCACTCAGGGATAGGCAACGACTGCAAAAGTCCTCCTGGTTGCTGATGCTCTACCTTCACCAACTGACAGGCCTCGCATCTAGCAACAAAATCTGCTACATCCTTTTTTATTCCCGGCCACCAGAACAAACTCTTCATATCTCCGTACATCTTGCCACTTCCCGGATGAACAGTGTAGCCTGAATGATGAGATTCATACAGAATCTCTTTCCTCAAATCTCCAAATACAGGAATCCACAACCTATTCTTGCATAAAATAGCACCAGAATCAGAAACTCGGAGTTCAGGCTTCTTACCAGATTCAATCTGAGCAATCAACATCGAATAATCAGAATCTAACTTCTGGGCTTCCTGAATCCTTTCTTTCAAAGAAGACTGAATGCTCAACTGAGTCAAAATTCCAGAACTCAAACTACTGGAGGAAATTACCTCCAACTGCAAACGTTCCATGTCACGAATCAGGAAATCATCAGAAGTGAGCTGAATACCTGATAATCCAAAAGATTTCCTGCTCAGAGCATCTGCTACCACATTAGCCTTACCAGGCTGATACTGTATCGTCAGATCGTAGTTCTTGATCAACTCAAGCCACCTTCTTTGCCTCAAATTCAGATCCTTCTGAGGGAAAATGTACTTCAAACTCTTGTGATCCATGAAAATCTCACATCTGACGTCATACAGATAGTGACGCTAAATCTTCAAAGCAAAAACAACTGCAGCTAATTCCAAATCATGTGACGGGTAATTCTTCTCATGTGGTTTTAACTGTCTCGAGGCATAAGCAATTACCCTACCATGCTGATGTAGCACACATCCCAAACCTTTCAGTGAAACATCACTAAACACTTGAAATCCTTCCGTACCTGACGGAAGTGCTAACACTGGAACTGAGGTCAGACAATCCTTCAATCTCTAAAAACTAGCCTCACACTCCAATTTCCAAACAAAAGCTACTGACTTCTGAGTCAGTCTCGTCAGAGGCGTAGCAATCTGAGAAAATCCCTTCACAAATTTTCTATAATATCCAGCCATGCCTAAGAAACTACGTACCTCAAATACCATAGTAGGCCTTGGCCAACCCGCAATAGCCTGAATCTTCTGGGGATCAATAAAAATACCTTCACCGCTAACCACATGCCCCAGAAATGAAATGCTCTTCAGCCATAATTCACACTTGGAGAACTTAGCATACAACTGATGCCGTCTCAGAGTCTCCAACACCATGCTCAAATGTCTGGCATGATCGTTCTCAAAAGCAGAATATACCATAATATCGTCGATGAAGACGATCACAAACTGATCCAGATACTCCTTGAACACTCTGTTCATCAGATCCATGAAAATAGCAGGTGCATTGGTTAAACCAAAAGGCATAACCAAGAACTCGTAGTGTCCGTACCGAGTACTGAAAGCTGTCTTCAACACATCAGTTTCCTTCACCTTCACCTGATAATACCCAGATCTCAAATCAATCTTCGAAAACACAGAAGAACCAGAAAGCTGGTCAAACAAGTCATCAATCCGTGGCAAAAGATACTTGTTCTTGATCGTAACTTTATTCAAATCTCTATAGTCAACACACATACGGAGTGTTCCGTCCTTCTTCTTCACAAACAAAACAGGTGCTCCCCAAGGAGAAACACTAGGACGAACAAAAGCTCTATCCACTAACTCCTGAAGCTGAACTTTTAACTCAGAAAGTTCCTTCGGTGCCAATCTGTACAGAGCTTTTGATATCGAAGCTATACCCAGAAAAATATCAATTGAGAACTCCACATCTCTATCCAGAAGTAAACCAACCAACTCCTCAGGAAATACATCTGTAAATGCTCGTACCACTGGGATATCAGAAATAGAACCAACATCCAGGTTCATATCCCGTACAGAAGCCAAAAAGACTGGACAACCCTTCTTCCACATTCTTCTCACTTCCAATACAGAAATCAGACAAGAGAGAACACCTCGTAAGCCTTGGAATACACATCTCTCTCCTGATATAAGTAAACTCACTTGCTTCTTCAAACAGTCAATCTGAGCCTCATACAGACTCAGCCAATACATGCCCAAAATCACATCATACGAAGAAATCAGCAACAAAATCAAACTCGATTTCCACTTCTTGCCAGCAATCTCAATCTTACAAAAACAAAACTTTCGAGCGATCAAATTACTTCCAGCCGGCAAAATCACAGAAAGAGAAACCGGAAGCAAAATCGAATCCAGATGCAAAGCATCAAAACATTGTTCGGAAAGAAATGAGTGACTGGCTCCAGAATCAAACAAAACACGACAGGGCTGATCAGAGATATAAATCGTACCTATCACCACATCCATAGTATCTCAAGCCTCCTGCTGACTCAGACTGTACACTCGTGGCTGAACTGGAGCTGGAGCTGAAGCTACAGAACTACTAGGCAGAGGGAGCCTCTCACTAACAGTAGGTGGTCTCCATGGAACAGAACTCGAACCACCACCTCTACCAGAAAATCCCTCAATCATAGGGCGTGGAGGAACAGTCCTAGGTCTTCCTGCTGAACCGGCAGGTCTAACAAGGCTCTCAGATCGAAACTCAAATCGTCGATCAAATCCAAACTATGGATACTCTGCAATCCGATGTCCTGGCTGACCACATCTGAAGCACTGACCAGTCATCCTGTAGCACTAGCCAAAATGTCGTCGTCCACAACTCTGGCACACAGGTGCCCCACTAACAGATCTAGAGCTGGTCGTACTGGTCGTAGCAGTACCAGACTGTCCACTCCTCCTGGAGTCTCCAGAACCAGAAACAAATCTCCTCTTGCCAGAGGAACTACTGCTCGAATCACCCCCAAATCTCTTCCTACTCGCAGTCCACCGCTGTTGAGTAGCCATCAGATCGTTCTCTATCAGGCGAGCTCTCTCCACAAGCTCAGAAAAATCAGAAATGTGAAATGGTACCAGGGGCTGCCTCAGACTGTCTCGTAGTCCCCTGAAAAATCTATAGCACTTCTCAGTAGAAGTACTCACCAGCTGTGGAGCATATCGGGTTAAGGCAGTAAACTCTGCCTCGTACTGCATCACTGTCTTGCTTTCTTGAACCAGCCTCAGAAACCTCTCCTGCATCTGCTGTACGGCATATGGGGGAACAAACCAAGCTCGGAATACCTCAACAAATTCTTCCCAAGTAATCAGGGAGTTTAATCTACCCTGAAACTTTGCTTCCTGCTGGCCTACCCACCAGTGCTCAGCTTCCCCATCTAACAAAAAAACTGCCAAAGGTACTTTCCTGTCTGACGGACACTGCATGCCGTCAAAAGTCTTCTCTAACCTCCTCAGCCACTCCTCAACTGCTCTGGGCTCAACAGCGCCCTCAAACCTCGGTGGTTTCAATCTCAGAAACATTTGAAGATGTATATCAATATCCTCAGATCGAACAGTAGAGGCTCTACTGCGAGTCTCGCTCATCATCTGAGCAACCAATGTAGCAAACTGGGAAAGTGTATCTGCACCAACCACTGGGGATGTACTACCCACTAGTGTTGCCTGACTGGGACTCTGACCGTCTGTCATATCGGGGTCTGGCAGATCCATACAGAAAATCCAGAAAATCCAAAAAACTAATCACAAAAACAAGACAATAAAAATTAGGACAAATCAAAACTACCCCAGACAGACTCAGATCACTTCCTATAGCTCTGTCTTACAATCCAAATTCCAAAACTATTACTCTGATACCACTTAAGTTTGTCACGACCCAACCCGACCGGGACGGATCCCGCTCGCATTAGATTGTGGCCAGACTCAATCTGACTGAACTGATTCCAGGATCTAGCTTTGGAATTTGCTTTAGAACTTTCTTCCAAGCATTACACACAGAAACAGACACACAGAGCTACTATAACATCAAAATACAGCGGAACAGATCATCTATCTTTCTTCCTCAAAAGAATCATATACAAATACAGCTCATGGCTTTCAGATAGAAGGAAAAGCATAACAGAAAAGTCATGACTTTACAAAAATCAAAAGTACAAAATACCTATAACGGATCAAACTCTGAACTCCTAGTCCAAGACTTCCTTTTCCCAGAACCTGAAAACCACGCAGAAAATAAGGATGAGCTACAACAGCTCAGCAAGACATCAAACCTCTAATCAAAATCCTCAGAATCCACATCAGACAAATTCCGTATAGAAATTAGATCAACAGAATCGTATATCAAATCAAAACAGAACAGAAGTCACAGAAATCTTAATTCTAGAAATTGAATCAGAACAGAATCAGAATCGTACAGATCAGATCAAATCAGAACATAACAGAAATAAATCACATCAGAGCTGACAGAACGGACAAAAATAAAAAATCAGATTAAATCATATCAGATCAGAAGTCAATTCAGAACATATCAAAATCAGAACAGATTCCCTGACACTGACAGAATCTCAACGGATTCTATCCCTTTATGCCTCCCTTCCCAGACACTGACAGAATCTCTCGGATTCTGGCCCCTTATGCCTCCCTTTGTGCTCATGGCACCAGAACAGATGTGCTTATAGCACCAGAACAGAACTTATCATCGGATCCGCAACTTGTTTTCAGAAATAGATTTCAGAGCTCATTTCAGATTTTTCCCTGACACAGACAGGATCTCTCAGGATCCTGACCCCTTATAACTCCCTTTTTATAGCACACAATCATAGCATGTCATTTCAGAACAAATCCGGACAATTTCAGAAATCGTACGAAAATCCGACGGCATAACAGCAGTATACGGAATTTACACAAAATTCACTAAATCAGAATTTTACCAAATTACCACAGAACATTCACAACAACATTATAAGACTTTTATTCTACTGCCACAACATTTTCAGACATCGTGAAAATTTACAATCAACAGAAAACGCCGTCAAATCAAAACTATCCGGTCAAAAATCTCCAAAAAATATTCAAAATGTGCACACTCGGCATCTCAGAAACATATCAAAAGTTACGCGGTAAAAACTGAATCAATCAGAAAATACGGACGGAATTCGCTAACGAAAACGAAATCCGGACAGAAAACTCGTTCAAACTTCACCGTTCTGAAAATTGAGAAAGGCGGAATGTGCCTTACCTTGCGTACACCAATTTCTTGAACTACTGCAACGGACGAAAACGGCCCGGCGTCTCCAAAAAATCCACTTTTCCACTTTTTCCTTCGTTTTTCTCTCTCCTGGGTTTTTCTCTCTCTTCAAATTATCTCATTTCTATATATATCCAGACTGATCGTCCCGGACGATCGAAACTTCGTCCCGGGATGAAGTGGCTCTGGACGAATTTCGTCAAGACGAGATTAATTAACGTCCCAGGCGACTTGTCCTCGGGAGAATTTTTGTCCATACGAACCAACTTTCGTACCGACGAACCATGCAGCCAAAACTGTTTTCCTTGAACAACCTGTACCGATCGTCCCGGACGATCCAACTTCGTCCGGATGAACCTGGAGCAAAAATTGATGTTACAGCCGGGCATCCTTTAAAAGTCGAGTGCACAAAATTAACTTTAGAAGAAGACGAAGACGAACCACCGGAAACAACATCTTTAAAAGACCTAGTTTTACCATCTTGGGCAGAAGCCAGGCCCGGGTAGACGACGTCGGAGACGACATCGCCCCCCACCCCAGCAAAGAAAGAAATAAAAAACAAAAACCCGAAAACCACCAAAAACAGGGGAATAAGGCAGAAAAGAAAGCAGAAATCAACCGAACCAGAGAAAATAAAGCGAATACCAGAGGAACAACAGAGATGGTTAAGCCTTACACACTGAAGAAACCAGAGCTAGGGTTCACGCCCCACACTACGGAGCAATCGCCATAAAATCGCCTCGGAGAGCAGAGAGACGGCTAGGGCGAAAAAAAATTACTCGTTCTTGATAAGGACAGATTCTTATTACATCATTAAGAGAAATTTTTTAAAAGTTAGTCCATAATGCTCAGTATTATCTCTCTCTTTCAAATGCCATTATGGTGTTATCCAAATAGTTTCTTATCAATATTGGCGATTTCTAAGTAGAGTAGATTTCCTTATTCCATTGGGGTTTTTGTGTTAAATTTGTTAAGTATATGTCTCAACAAGTTTATCAGACTTTTAAGTGCGTGCTTTTCAACTTTCTTTTTATGTATATATGGTGTATTTTAATAATTCTTTAGAACTATTTTCTACAATGTAATTATCTTGTATTATTATTCACTTTGGTTAATTTCCAATTTTCATGATATCAAGGAGAATTCTTTTCTTTTTTATGTTTACAAACTAAATCCTTCGTGAATTTTGATTTAATTATACAAATAAGTAGAGAACAAAAATTCAAACCACTGAACAATCACTAATACAAATAAGACATTTTAAGGACCACCATTACCACCAGTGATTTAAGGAGTGAACGACATATTTGACCGATAGCGATTTCGATTGGTTCAATCATTGTCTACTTCACTCCACTTTTGATTAACTCAAGAGTCTCTATTGGAAAAGTTCATTGAATATTGGTTCAAATATAATATAATGAATGGTGGTAGTAATATTGATTTATTGTGTTCGACTATTTGATGTCTTCTTTAGATCAGTTGGTAATCATCTAACAAACAAGATAGAATAACTTGATCTAATTTGAGTAAAAAAATTATAGAAATTTTAATCGAATAGATTTTGAGTGTTGGCTCATATGCATTATTTTAAACAGGTCAATTTTGATAGATTTTTATCAATAAATTACTATCATGTTATGTGGTCAACTCAACTATTCATTTTCTTAATTAAATTTAGCTATGCAACTCATCTTGGTATGTTAGCTGGAAGAAAAACTATACATTAAGAGGTATTGGATTCGAATCTTGTCATATGTGATGTGTGTATGAATTTGTTGGAATTGATTTATAAAAATCTCAATGTATCGGTGATGTTTTTTACTTCCTATGATATTAGTAAAACTACATATATATTAAAAAAGAAACGCTTAAGAAATATTATCCTAGTAAAAAAAAATCTTTAAGACTGTATCTTCTATTGCTTTCATGTGGGTTGTAGCTGACGAATGGCAGCATGTGCTTTTACTATTGTACATGCCTACGTGTTCTTTAGCGGCTCCAGCTGGTTGGCTGAGGCAAAAAGAACATGTCCGGCAATATTTTATTTTGTAGAAATTTTGGGATAGGATATTTTATTATGGAGATAAATTTAATTATGATGAATTTTAAAAATTTTAAATTTATTTTAAGATGAGTATAATATATAAATGATCAGTCAATTTTTATATGATGTTCGTATTAAAATAAATAAATAAATTTATAATTTATCATGATCAAATTTAATTTGCTCAAGATATTTAGACCTATCTTTTTTTTCTTCTAGTATTAAACTTGAAAACTATGTATGGGCTTTCAGAAACTCATCAATTGGTATTGACATAGAGAATATTAAATATTTCAGCTTTGTATCAAAATCAAGCATACACATAAATAAGATAGGGTTGTAAGATAAATCAAATTTTGTATGTGAAATCATTGAAAAGAAAAAAAATCACAATTCCTAACCTAGTTTAAATGATTTCTCAATTTTTTAGTATCGATTATAAATGATGTCCTTCGCCGTGATTAGAAAAGTTTTGAAAGCTCGTTAGGGATGTTAGGCCCTATGAACCGGCCCAAGGCTAATTAAGAGAGAGAGGTGAATCGGTATTTAAAACAAACACAATCTTAAAACAAAGATCAATATTCACCACAATGAAAATCAAAGTGCGGAAATTAAATGCGGAAGTAATAATAAGAAAGAACACACCAGATTTATAGTGGTTCGGTCAAACCTTAACCTACGTCCACTCCCCGGAGGCGCTCTTCGGGTATTGCACTACACTAAGTGTCTCTCCTTTAGCCTCCACAACAAGGCGGAGAAGCCCTTACAAAATCACTTCCACCTTCCCCGGTGCGGCAGAGTCGTCGGGTCCTTTGACACCATAGAGATCTTCTTCTTCTGTGAACTTCCCACAAGACAAGCCTTGAATCCGACGGTATTAAGGTGCAAGCCTGCCAGAGCAACCGTGTGGAATCCCCCTCCACACTTCCTTAAGTCCCCCCTCACAGGATCTTCTCCCTCTCTTAGACTTCACCCATTCCTCACTCCCTTTCAAGCTCTCTCTTCAAGTTTCCCCCAAAAGAATGAAGCTACAATGGATGCCAAAGACACTTAAAAAGTGCATTGTCAAAGCTTAAATATAAGATCTCAAAATGAGATCATTAATATAACTTGCTGACTTTATCGTCCAGGCTGATAGGAATATCATCCTGACCGATCAGTACAAATTAAGCTCAATCAGCTTGGGACGATTTGGGACGATCAAAAGAAAATTGGTTATATCGTCCGGGCCGATGCAATATCGTGCTGGCCAATTAGTTTAAAATCGAGTACAATCATCTTGATCATCACCTTGAATCGAAGCTGGCCGATGTCAATCATCCACGACATCGTCCCGGCCGATCCTGCGATCGTCCCGGACGATGTGATCGAATCAATCAGTCTTTAATGCTTTCCACAGATACCAGATTAATTTAAGCAAAATTGAGTTAGATCGTCTTAGACGATGTGGATATCATCCTGGCCGATTTCCTAAAATAAATAATAC
The DNA here is from genome assembly GCA_019514585.1 of Dendrobium officinale. Lineage (NCBI taxonomy): Eukaryota > Viridiplantae > Streptophyta > Magnoliopsida > Asparagales > Orchidaceae > Dendrobium > Dendrobium officinale. Next base: position 26,371,305 of record CM033699.1, on the reverse strand, counting down.
CTGAACTGATCATGGCGGCTGATTCTTTCTTAATTGAGCATATCATCCTAGCTGATACAAGTATCATCCAGGCCGATCGGCTTAATGATGGCTGCCTTAATGAGGATGCCCTAATTAGGGTTTCTGCTTTTGAACCGATCGTCCAGGCCAATATAAATATCATCTCGGATGATGTTACTAAAAATAGTAAACTCTAGGGAAGAGTCAAAAATCTTCCATAGTGTGTGTGTGCAAAGTTACATAGCTTCAGGAGCCACACCAATTACAAAAGACTCAAGAAAGGAAAAAGGGTACAAACTGACTCAGACTTAGTCTACCCAATCTTGAGCTGATTCCAAATTGTGAACCTAAAATGTCAGTAGATAAGGCAGTCGTAGAGAAATAAGAGTGTTTGTTCTTATCAAAATCATAAACCATGAAAACAGATCCGCAACAATCTCCTCCTTTTTTTATGATTGCAAATATTACTATTTGAATTTGCAAAAAAAAAGAGAATATATTTTCTCCTAATCTCCTCCTTACTAAAATAAAGCTTTAAAAATAGGGGAGATAAAAAAAATTTTATTGTTTTTAATTTTTTTTTGAAAGAAAAAATACAAGTAAAATGATACAAATTCAATAATACGTTCTCCCCCTTTAATATTATCAAAAAGAGAAGGGGCAAAAACAATAAATACAAAATAATTAAAAGACAAAAATGATCGCTAATCTAGTGAACAAACCAAATATTCTTAAAATGAGAAAGTTACCTCTTGGTTTTAATCAAAAACTTAATAGAATTGTATTGACAACGCATAGCTCAGAAAAGGTTAGAAATTCAGAATTTGATAATCCAAACTCTAGTTCTTTTAAAGGGCTCAAAAACTTTTTTAATTTAATATCTAAATCAAGGAATAAATTAGATAAAAAATAGTCATTTTTAAAAACTCTTTCCATCAAATATATCTGATAGAAGATTAATGCACTAATTGTTGAATTAGGAATCATGATTTTCAAACTCAAGTATCGAAAGAATCAAGGATTTTCTTAAGCTTTAAGAAGTATAAGAATGGTAAGCATTAAATTTTTTGGGCTAATTTTATGCCTCTGACAATTGGTTGGCGCACTGTGCATCTTTTAATTTTTGATACACTTTGTGTATTCCCCTCTTTTTTCAATTTGGCGTCTTAGCGTATTTTTTATTTTTGGCATCATTGGCCAATTTTTTGAATATGCTACCTTTATAAAATCTTAAAAATAAAAGTAAACCCATCTTATTGACAAAGCGAATTTCTTGATTAAGAAAATTATGAGTTAGATTCAATAACTTGCAAAAGATCCCTATGCGATAAATAAAATGTTGGGCGATAAAAAATTTTAGTTTCAAAAACTAATTTAAAATATGAAAAAGATTTTAAATCAAAAGTAGAATAACCTCTTTTAGGAAACAGAGATTGAGAATCAAAAATATGAGTTTCCATTCTTTGACTATTTAAGAGAAGTCAAACATAATTTTCATAAGAATTTAAAAAAACATGAGATAGGTTTTTCATTTTAAGAAAGGTGAATGTGTGTGTTGATCAGAGAAAACACATGAAAAGGAAATTAAAGAAAAAAAATTTAATGAGATAGAAAGAAAGAAAGAAAATAATAAATAAAAAAAGAAAATCACACATATAAAAAGAACAAATAAAATGTTCAAACATAAAAAGTACACACAAAATAATTTAAGCATCATCTTGTTCCTGATCAGATGATTCAGAAGCAAGATCTGCCCAAGAAATTTTTTTTGCTTTTCATTATTTCCATAGTTTATAATTTGCTTTACTATACCCTTTTCTTTTGGAGGAAGAATTCTAAAATTATGACACTGATTTTTCATATGTTCAGGCTTTTTATATTCAAAGCAAATAATGTTGCAAATATATTTTCATGACTTATGTTTTGATGATTGACAAACACTATTAATTCTCTTGGACTGCCTGTTACTTCTAACTTTTCAGGAATCGAAGATCGGACGAACAAACGAAGCCAGTTCAAGATTACGTAGGTTTAGGGTTGAGTCAGTCTGTACTTTGTTTTTTTATTCTCTTCTTTGAGTCTATTTGTAATGTTCAAGAGACTGATGCTAAGTGACCCTACACACACACACTTGAGAGACTTAAAATTTTCTGTTTTTACTCATATCAGCCAGGACGATATTTACATCGTCCTGGACGATCAGGCTTAAAATAGAAAGCCTAAATAAGAATTCTTTATTAAGGCAGCCATCATTAACAGATCGTCCTAGACGATACGTGTATCGGCCAGGACGATAAGCTCAAAACAGAAAGAAGTTGCCGTCATAGACAATTAAGATATACTGTATTTTTTAATAATCGGCCAGGACGATCATTGATCGTCCTGGATGATATTCATAAAGTATGCCTTAATTGATCAGGAAATCAAGGGACTAATTAAGGATGATTGATACGATCATATCATCCTGGACGATCGCAGGATCGACCAGGACGATCTATTCAAAAACCTTAGTTGCTTCAGGACGATAAATATCGGCCAGCTCGAATTCAGAGCGATGCTCTGGACAATTTTCCTGTAATTTGAACCGATTGGCCGGGACGATCGTGAGATTGGCTTGGACGATCAAGCCAATTTTAAATCGTCCAGTTTGCATTCAGAGCGATGCTCTGGTCGATCTTTTGAGATTTATACTATTCGGCCAGGCCGATGTCCATAACAGCCTGGATGCTATAGTTGGCAACTTGCAATTAATGAGCTCCTTTGAATCTCTTCTATTTAAGAGCTCTTGTTCAACATTTTGAATAATCTTTACTGCTGCCTTGACCTGAGAAGACCTAAAGGAGAGAGAAAGAGATAAAGAGAGATAGAGAGAGAGAGAGAGGGAGAGAGAGAGAGAGGATCTTGTGAGGGGATTCACAAGGGTGCTTCAAGGATCGCTCTGCTTCTTCTTCGTCTATAGTTTCTTGTCCGTGGAAGGGTCGGTAGAGGTAAGGTTTTCAGCACTGGATTGTGGTTCTCTGCCATCTTCAGGAGGAAGCAAAAGGAGATAGGTTCTCTGCCTTGCTGGGGATGCAAAAAGAACTTCTTTGTGAGGGCTTCTCCGCCTAGCCATGGGGGCTAAAGGAGAGACACATTTTGTAGTGCAATACTTGGTGGGCGCCTCCAAGGAGACGTAGGTCAAGTTGACCGAACCACTATAAATTTCTGTGTTATTATTTTCTTGCTTCCGCACTTTAATTTCCGCATTATTTTTGACTTATGGTGTGATTTGGTTTTGGTTTGTGATCTTATTGCTTTTGTTGAAAAGAAATTTTAAAATACCAATTCACCCCCATCTTGGTTAGCTTGGGACTAAGTTCATAAGGCTTAACATCCCAAAACAAACTTTCAAGTGGTATTAGAGCGGGATTCAAAAATTTAAGTTTGAAAACTTTTTGAATTTGATCAATGGCTAACTTTGGTAATAGAAATACTATTGAAGGTTATTCAATTACACGACCTCCCTTATTTGACAACTTACCTTTTGATTTCTAGAAAACCTGCATGTCAACGTTTTTATAATCTACTAATTATCTCATGTGGATGCTTATCAAAGAAGGTTATTCTCCACCTTCTCGTGAAATTAATGTTGTTAAAACTGAAATTATTTTACTGAATGGACCTTCGATGAAAGAGATTTAGCCCAATTAAATGCAAAATGTTTGAACTAATTTTTCTGTGCTTTAAAATCTGAGGATTACATGCGTGTCTCCACTTGCAAAACTAGTAAAGAAATTTGGGATAAATTGTGTATCACCTATGAAGGCACTAATGAAGTTAAACAAACTCGTTTAAATATTTTCTTGCATGACTACAAACTTTTTTGTATGAAACCCTCTGAATCTATCTCTGACATGTATACAAGGTTTACTCAAATTGTTACTTCATTGGATGCCTTAGGAAGATAACTTTCGAATTTTGAAAAAGTAAACAAAATTTTGAGATGCTTGCCTTCATCTTTTGATGCTAAAATCACTGCAATCACTGAATCTAAGGATTTGAACCCTTATTCTATTGATAACTTACTGGGTTCACTCATTGCTTACGAGCAAGGGTTGAATCAAAGAAATTTTGATGCAGGTGAAAAGAAGAAGGAGAAAACAGTTGCACTGAAGGAGCACAAATCAGATTCTGAAACTTCCGGGTCTGAAAGCGATGAAGTTTTCTTCATCACAAGGCAATTCAAAAGCTTTCTAAGGAAGAAGCAAAAACATCATTGGAGAAAAGGTAGGGATCATAAATATTCTAAAGGATCTTTTGATATTATTTGTTATGAATTCAGGAAGCCTGGACATGTGAAAGCTGATTTCCTTACAGTTCAAGATCACTCGAGCAAAGAAAAGGAAAAAGGTGAGGAGAAATCGAAGTTTAAGAAGGATAAGAAGAGAGTCCAAAAGGCGTTCTGGGCAGAATCTGGTACTGATTCCTCTGAGACTGAACCAGAGGAAGAGACTACAAACCTGTGCTTAATTGGGGAAGATCATCTTGAGCAAAGTGATGAGGAAGAGATATGTAAACCAACCTATGATGAATTGTTTGAAATTTGTGAGAAAATTCATGCATCATATAAAAAACATAAAAAGACTCATGCTAGTTTAAAGTTAGAACTTTCCAATTTACAAAAAGAGTATGTAATTATTATCAAAGATCATGCTATGATTGATTCAAATCACATGACTTTACTTAATGAATTTGATGATTTAAATAAAAAGAATTTGGAATTAATTGATGAGCATGTTGCATTGAAAGCTTCACACACCTCACTTAAGTCTAAGTTTAAGAAATCTCAAGATATAGAAGAAAAGTTGAAGATTGATAATAATGTTTTGAAAAATACAAACTTGAGACTAAAGAACAAATTGGATTCACTTAAAGGAAATTGGAAGACACCCACTTTTGATTTAAAGCCAAGACCTAGGAAGAGGCATTATAACTCAAACCATTTAAGAAATCCTTTTCCTAGAGTTAGATGTTTTTCATGTGACATGCTAGGACACATCTCACACACTTGCACTGTTCACCATAGTACACATTGGGTGTGGAGAACTAAAGTTTATGATTCACCGCATACCACACCTGCATTGCATTCTACTTTTCCTAAGAATGGACCCAAACTAGGTGGGGTTCCTAAATCTGACTGTTGTTGAGCTTTTGCAGGTGTGCTCTCATCAAAGACCTCGTGGGAGCATAGGATAATTGGACATATGGAGGCTCGTAGCTCATGAATGCTTAAACTTACTTCTTCAAAAATTCTTGAAATGCGTTTTTGATTAGTGTTGTTTTAAGTTTTTTGTTGTTGTTGTGTGCTAGCTTTTTGTTATTTTAGATTATTTTGTTTTCAAGTTTTCTTTTATGATTGGTTTTCCATATGTTGAATCTTTTCAAGCTTTTAGATTTTGGAGTTTTGGAGATAGTGTTTAGCCTTTCTAAATCAGTTAAAGGGAGAAATACCGTTGATGATTTCCCTCCTTCTGACCTTGTTTAGTGGTTTGATTTTCTTCTCTAAACAAAAGTCTAAACTCATTTTTAATCAATGGTTTTTGAAATTAAGATCCTTTTTCTTACTACAATAATTTATCTTATGTATAATAGCCAAAGTTCTTATATATCTTTCATGTTAATTGAAATCTTGGCATTGCATTTATCACATGATTATGACTTTGTTTTGTGACTTGTTCTTCCCTATGTTAGAGAGAGAGCTCCTATTCTCTAATATTTGGAGGATATACTCACAACTAAGTTTTTTTAAGAGTTTGTTAAAGAATTTTTAGCTTACCAGAATTAAAAATGAAAGAGGCCAATGACGCCAAATTGAAAAGAAAACTATATACACAAAAGTGTATCAAAAGATCTAAAGATGCTCAAAGAGCCAATCAAAGTGACAAGAGGCATAATATGAGCCCACTAAATGCAAGATATCATCTCTTTTCTAAACTATTAAAACTTAGAGAATTCATTGATTAATTGATGCTTTCAAGGGCTTAATTTCAAATTCCATGATTGAGATTAATTATTTTGTTTTATTATTTATGAGATATTTTCTTCATAAATAAGTTTTGAACGGATCTTCTTTTTATCCATTTAAGATATTCTGAGTTAGGTTTTTTGTTTTTCAAAAGAAAATTTGTACCCTGAAGGATGTCCGATCTAGGGTTACAAGAATCGGATATTCTACCTTCTTCTGATTGGGATTTGTTAAACTCCTTGATCTCTTGGAACTCTAAGGTTTAAATTTTTTGAGACTTTCTCATATGAAATGCTTTGCTACAAAAAAAAATTGTTTTTTTTCTTTCATTTGTTTGTTTTTTAGCTTTTTACTACTATTCTTTTTCTTTCTTTCTTCATTTATTTTGTTTTTTTTAGAGCTTTGATCATCACCATCTTTTATTAATTTTCAATTTCTAGTCTAATCGTCCTGATCGATACATTTATCGTCCTAGACAATAAGACAAATTCTCTTCAAACTTCCATCTGCTGAACTTCTCTGTGCTTACTACAACTCTTTGTCTTGGACGATCCATTATCGTCCTAGACAATCTGATCGAACTCTATTGCAATCATGTTGATAGTTCTAGCCGATAACTTTTTCATCCTGGCCGATGAATTTTATGAACATCGTCCTGGCTAATACACTTGATCATCCTGGACGATCTACGTGTCGTTCATTTAAAATCATTAAATTCGGCCCCGGATGATCCATTATTAGACAATCGTCCTGGCCGATCCACTGTTCGTCCTGGACGATACACGTGGCACAGATTTAAAATGTTTTAACTTCGATCGGTACGATCAATTATTATGCATCATCCTGGACGATACACCTAATCGGCCCGGTCAATCTGCTTTTTCAACGGTCGTCCGGCTTGACTCCTCGGGACGATCACCTATCTCTAATCGGCCTGGCTGATATATGATCAGCCCGACCGATCGAACCACCTTTTTGACCAATCGGCCTATACGCAATTATTGAACCATATCGTCCTGGACGATTCTGCGATCGGCCTAGACGATATGGCCGTTACTTTAAATTTAGGCCATTCCAGCCATGTTTTTCACTTCACATCCTTTCACCTCTTATGTTTCCTTGCTAACTTCTTACTATGGCTGGTGGGAAACGAGTTTGACAGGCTTCTAGAAGTTTCTCGAGGGCCACTCTAGACCCACGATTCAGGGAGGCAGAGGATCAAGCTGCCTATCATCGGTATAAGGAATGTTGTATAACTGTCTCCAGAATCATTAATCCTACCCACATTTCGTATCCGGTAATGGATCTTTTCACTCACACTTCCTTTTGTTTCATTCTGCCTCTCGCTTTCCCCTTTAATAATGAGCTTCTTCGAGAATTCTTCGCAAACCTTCGCATAAATCCTACTTTCACAACCCTGACCTCCTATGTGAATCGACGCCCTCTCGAAATCACATATCAGGATTGTGTTAAACTTTTACAGCTATCCAACACCGGGGATAAGCTACACTTGATCGCTTCAGATCCTGACTTTGACTGGTCCACGACAAATCACTTCCTTCGCCAGACCAATGCACCTTTTCATGTTGGAGAGACTAGCTCTTTAGTCAAAGATGCTAGGACAATCCAACATGTCCTTCGCACCTCCATAATTCCAAAAGCCGGGGACCGAATCCACATCACTCCTCTACTTTTCCTAACTACTTTTTACATCATGGCATATAGAGAATTCAATACTGCAGACTTAATTTTTTGATACATTGATCACTTAACCACAATCCACGATCTAGGTCATAAAGGAAAACCCAATCTAGCTTTAGGACACCTCATAGCCTATGTCCTTGAAACCAAATACCAACTTCAATAACCTATTCCACCCAACCTCCCAACTCTCTTCTACTCAATTAGTTCCTTCAGTACCCTTCACAGTACTCGTCTCCACCCTGGGGATGAGGAACCTCGGGGGCTGGAGAGGAGGAGTCTCCCGCTCCCGCTCCCATTCCTGATCTTGTTCCTCTCCACCACCACTCACCGGTTGATCAGTTGATAGAGTGGTTTGATCGATGGGAGACCCGCTTTGACGCTTACGTTGCTGCACAGGAGCAGCAACATTCTGAGGATATTGCCCGCTACGAGCAGTACCGCATAGAGAATTTAGCTCCATTTGACAGCTACATTACTCACCACCACCAACAGCATGACCAGGACATCGCCTGGTTCAATGCTCAGTTTACTACGCTTGCCAGCTACTTTCAGCTGCCACCTCCACCACCTCCATCTAATGATCAAGGTCCCTCATTTTTCTAGTCTGTGTTTTCTGTTGTTTGTTTTCTATTTTCTGTAGTTTGTTTTAGTTTCTGTTGTGTTATTTTCTTTTTTTTTATGTGTCTAAGACCCTCTTTTTGTGATGACAAAAGGGGGAGTAGGATGTGTTAGGAAAAGTTGATGTGCGCTTGGTAGGAAAAGTTGATGTGCGCTTGTAACTTTGAAATTTTAATGAATTGCTATTTTTTTTTCTGAGTTTTTTCCTACTTGCGTTTTCCATCATAAAAAAGGGGGAGATTGTTGCAAATATATTTTCATGACTTATGTTTTGATGATTGACAAACACTATTGATTCTCTTGGACTGCCTATTACTTCTAACTTTTCAGTAATCGAAGCTCGGACGAACAAACGAAGCCTGTTCAAGATTGCATAGGTTTAGAGTTGAGTCAGTCTGTACTTTATTTGTTTCTCTTCTTGAGTCTATTTGTAATATTCAAGAGACTAATGCTAAGTAACCCTACACACACACTTGAGAGACTTAGAATTTTTGTTTTTACTCATATCGGCTAGGACGATATTTACATCGTCCTGGATGATCAGGCTTAAAACAGAAAGTCTAAATAATGATTCTTAATTAAGGCAGCCGACATTAACAGATCGTCTTGGATGATACGTGTATCGGCCAGGACGATAAGCTCAAAATAGAAAGAAGTTACCACCATAGATAATTTAGGTATACTGTATTTTTTAATAATCGGCCAGGACGATCATTGATAGGCCTGGAGGATATTCACAAATTTTGCCTTAATTGATCAGGAAATCAAGAGAGTAATTAAGGAAGATTGATACAATTATATCGTCCTGGACGATCGCAGGATCGTCCAGGACAATCTATTCAAAAACCTTAGTTGCTTCAGGACGATAAATATCGGCCAGCTCAAATTCAGGGCGATGCACTGGAAGATTTTCCTCTGATTTGAACCGATCGGCCGGGACGATCATGAGATCGGCCTGGACAATCAAGCTAATTTTAAATCATCCAGTTTTCATTCAGGGCGATGCTCTGGCCGATCTTCTAAGATTTGTACTACTCGGCCAGGCCGATGTCCATATCGACCTGGATGATATAGTCGGCAACTTGCAATTAATGAGCTCCTTTGAAGCTCTTCTATTTAAGAGCTCTTGTTCAACATTTTGAATAATCTTTGCTACTGCCTTGACCTGAGAAGACCTTAAGGAGAGAAAGAGAGAGAGAGAGAGAGAGAGAGAGAGAGAGGATCTTGTGAGGGGATTGACAAGGGTGCTTCAAGGATCGCTCTGCTTCTTCTTTGTCTAGAGTTTCTTGTCCGTGGAAGGGTCGGTAGAGGTAAGGTTTTCAGCACTGGATTGTGGTTCTCTGCCATCTTCAGGAGGAAGCAAAAGGAGATATGTTCTCTGCCTTGCCGGGGTGGTAAAAAGGACTTCTTTGAGAGGGCTTCTCCGCCTAGTCGTGGAGGCTAAAGGAGAGACACGTTTTGTAGTGCAATACTTGGAGGGTGCCTCCAAGGAGTGGACGTAGGTCAAGTTGACCGAACTAATATAAATTTCTGTGTTATTGTTTTCTTGCTTCCGCACTTTAATTTTCGCATTGTTTTTGTCTTGTGGTGTGATTTGGTTTTGGTTTGTGATCTTATTACTTTTGTTGAAAAGAAATTTTAAAATATCAATTCACCCCCCTCTTGGTTAGCTTGGGACTAAGTTCATAGGTCTTAACATCCCAAAATGAACTTTCAAATAACGTTAAATGAAATATTAATATTCTTACCATTTTTACCTTTATTCCACTTTTGTTGATGCTTATATTTTTGTGAGCCTTTTGATTTGCTTGTTAAGTCATTGCTTTCATCACCAACTAAGTTACCTTTTTTCGTATCGTCAACATTTAGCACTATCGTTTCACCTGGATCCAAAAGTCTTTAACTCAAACTTTGCTTGTAGGCAATGAGTGAGTCAATCAAATATCAATAAAACATTCATTCAAATCTTTTGATTCATAAATGGAAACAACTTTAGCATCAAACTTATTTAGTAGATAACAAAGAATTTTTATTGACCTTTTCAAATTTTAAAAATTCTTTACCTAAATCACGCAATGATGTCACAATTTGAATAAACCTAGTATACATGTCTAAGATCATTTCATAAGGTTTCATGGAAAACATTTATAATCATGCATTAATATATTCAACTTGGATTGCTTAATTTCAATAGTGCCTTCATATATTGTGTATAGTTTATCCCAAATTTCCTTACCAGTAGTGCAAGTGGATACTAACATAAAATCTTCAGAATTTAAAGCACAGAAAAAGCAATTTAAAGATTTTGCATTCAATGGAACATTGATTTGCTCTTCCCTATTCTATTGATTAAAAGGAATATAAGTTTTAAATCCATCTAAAACCCATGATGGTAATGAATAATCAGTTAAAATCTTATGCCTCATACGAAAATCAATCGATTGAAAGAAAGTAGACATGTGAATTTTCCAAAAATCAAATCTAATATTTTCAAATAAAGGTGTTCTGGTGATTGAATAACCTTCCACAATATTATGATTAGAAAAATTAGCCATGGATCAAAAATTCAAAAGCTTTTAAAAACTTATTTTATTAATACTGCTCAGATACCACTTGAAAGTTCGTTAGGGATGTTAGGCCCTATGAACCGGCCCAAGGCTAATTAAGAGAGAGAGGTGAATTGGTATTTAAAACAAACACAATCTTAAAACAAAGACTAATATTCACCACAATGAAAACCAAAGTGTGGAAATTAAATGCGAAAGTAATAATAAGAAAGAACACACCAGTTTTATAGTAGTTCGGTTAAACCTTGACCTACGTCTACTCCCTGGAGGCGCCCTCCGCATATTGCACTACACTAAGTGTCTCTCCTTTAGCCCCCACAGTTAGGCGGAGAAGCTCTTACAAAATCACTTCCACCTTCCCCGATGCGGCGGAGTCGTCAGGTCCTTTGACATCAAAGTGATCTTCTTCTTCTTTGAACTTCCCTTAAGATAAACCTTGAATCTAATGGTATTAAGGTGCAAGTCTGCCGGAGCAATCATGTGTAATCCCCCTCCACACTCCCTTGAGTCCCCCCTCAGAGGATATTCTCCCTCTCTTAGACTTCACCCGTTCCTCACTCCCTTTCAAGCTCTCTCTTCAAATTTTCAATAAAAGAACGAAGCTACAATGACTGCCAAAGACACTTATTAAGGCAAGTTGCCTTGTCAAAGATTAAATAGAAGATCTCAAAATGAGCTCATTAAGGCAAGTTGCTGATTTTATCATCCAGGCCAATAGGATTATATTCCAGGCCGATCAGTACAAATTAAGCTCAATCAATCCGGGACGATTTGGGACGATTAGAAGAAAATTGGTTATATCGTCTGGGCTGATGTAATATTATCCTGTCCGATTAGTTTAAAATAAAGTACAATCATCCTGATCATATCCCTGAATTGAAGCTGGCCGATGTCAATTATCCATGACATCATCCCGGCCGATCCAGCGATCATCCCAGATGATGTGATCAAATCAATCAGTCTTTAATGCTTTCCAAAGATACCAGATTATATTATGCAAAATTGAGTTAGAACGTCCTAGACGATGTGGATATCGTCCTGGCCAATTTCCTAAAATAAAGAATACCTGAACTGATCATGGCAGTTGATTCTTTCTTAATTGAGCCTATCGTCCTGGTCGATACAAGTATCCTCCAGGCCGATGAGCTTAATAACGGTTGCTTTAATGAGGATGCCTTAATTAGGGTTTCTGCTTTTGAACCGATCGTCCAAACTGATATAAATATCATCCCGGATGCTGTTACCAAAAGCAGTAAACTCTAGGGAACAGAAAAAATCTTCCAAGGTACGTGTGTGCAAAGTTACATAGCTTCAAGAGCCACACCAATTAGAAAAGATTAAAGAAAGGAAAAAGGGTACAAACTGACTCAGACTTAGTCTACCGAATCTTGAGCTGATTCCAAATTGTGAACCTGAAATGTCAGTAGATAAGGCAGTCGTTGAGAAATAAGAGTGTTTGCTATCATCAAAATCATAAACCATGAAAACAGATTCGCAACTACTTTTTCATACAAGGCAGTGGATTTTAACTATATAGAATTAATTTTTTGGTAAAGGTTGGAAGAGCCATATGTCTTGGAAGCCATCCTTAAAATTGCTTGTTTGTTTTTTTTTTTTTTTTTTTGAAAAACTGCAATTGCATTAAACTGGAAAAGAACTAAGATACAAACCTATGTGATAGAAATATTATCACATTCCTTCATAATAAAGTTAACAATACTTAACGGAAGGTTCCTAAATAAATCACAATCCTAATGAAAATCATTAATTGAGGCATAATTGGCACATTCATCCACAAATTTATTGCCTTCTCTAGAAATAAAATGGAAATTCACATTATTGAAGCAATCTAGAAAAGAGAAATCCATTTTACGCACCTGATTATTCCCATTCTTCATAAATGATTGTTGAAGAAGCTTAATAGCATTGATATTATCACCTTCGATAATAATACCATTTATTTCGTTCATCCATCCTTGAATAAAAAATTTGAAATTAAAAACAGCACTTAGCTCTAAAAGAGAAATTTCCCAATGAAGCAATTTCTTTCCATATGCCATAAGGAATCTTCCTTTTTGGTCTCTCAAGACTCCCGCAATACTTGCTTTATTAGATCTTAATAAACAAGCATCCACATTTAGTTTTAACCAATTTGTAGGCGGAGGATACCAAGCTTTAGACAGCAATAAGTGGTGATTAGTAACCCAGTTCTCGCAAATTGGAAACAATAAAGAGTGTGAAGCATGTGAGCGTCCACAACAAGAGATGGAGGCGATGGGACCTTCAAACCGTGCATATGACAATTCCTTGCCTTCCAATTCATATAAATAACAATCATATATACTTTAACAATGTTCGGATTTACTATAGAAAAATCCTTCAACATTTTCCAGTAATCTTCAACACCATAAAAATTTGGCAAATGAATGCCCCATCTTTCTGAAGAAGTAAAAATTTCCACAAGTTTGCTACAACCAGACATAATATGAGAATTATCTTCCTCATTCATACAACCTCTTGAACAAGTGCTATATTCTCGAAGTCTTCTATAGTTCATCCAACAATTCATAGGTAATGAATTGTTAATAAGCCTCCACCAGAACATTTTGATTTTAGGAAAAAGTTTAAATTTCTTCATCCAATTAATACTAACACTATCCTCTTCATGTTTGTTTCCAGCTTGAAATGCCATTGCAGTAATAGACTTTTCATTATTTACATACAGTAGCTCCACTTCATTAATTCTCAGTTCTTTGTTAACAGGAGTTTTAATAATAATATCAATCATATTAGAAGAAAAGATGTTTTCCAATGAATCCATTTTCCAGTCTCTATTTTCATCTAGCAAGGAAGCAACATTTCTGTCTTCTATATCTTGAATAATTATGTAAGCTGGCCAATCATTCAGACATCTATCCAATATCCAGGTATCATTAAGGATATTGATAGATTCTCCATTAGAAATCCTCCACCTAATGATTTTCTTCAAAGAATGAGCACCATCTTTGATAATACGCCATGTCGTAGAAGCTTTTTACCTAGAATCATCATTCCAGATTTGATAACCATACTTTGCAGATATAATCATATTAATAAGAGAAGTCTTATTATTAATAAAATTTCAAGCAATTCTCACACTAATAGATCATGTCCTTATTGCTGCTCCTTGGATACCCCATCCACCTTTCCCAACTGATTTGCAAAGAATGTTCCATGATATATAATGCATACCTCTCTTTCCTCCTTCTTTATGCAATAAGAAATTCCTACAGCACTTATTCAGATTTTGATGAATTATTTTGGGAACTAAAGAATAAGCCATATAAAACAGAGGTATTGAAGAGAAAACAGATTTTAGCAAAGCGATTTTACCAATTAATGAAAGATTCCGCAGATCCCAAGTATTCAATTTACTAAGAGCTTTGTTAAGAATGAAATAAAAATCATTATAGTTAAGTCTTCTTACAGCCAGCTTTATTCCCAGATAAATCAGTTCCCTGACTTTGTGAATACCCAAGGTTCTTCCAATAATTTTTTGGTCCATATGTGAAACAGACTTTCCAAATAAAATTTGTAATTTTTCCTTATTAATTCTTTGACCAGTCCATTCACAATAGTTCCTCATAATCTTGTTGATACACTTTGCATTGGAAGAAGTAACTTCAGCCACAATCATTACATCATCGGCATTTAACAAATGTGAAATTTTAGGAATATTGGGAGCTAATTTGATGCCAAGACCTTGTCCATTCTCCTGTATATTTTTTGATAACAATTCAGAACATAAAATAAACAAACCCGGAGACAGAGGACAATCCATTCTAAAGCCGCATTCAGCATGTATCCAATTACTTCTTTTCCCATTGATAATAATGGAAAATTTTGGAGAAGAAACACATTGCATAACAAGTTTAATAAAGATCTCAAGAAATCCCATGATGAAAAGAATTTTCTTCAATGTATTCCATCCCATACTATCATAAGCTTTCTCCATGTCCAATTTCAGCATCATAAATCCAGGCTTACATTTAGAAAATTTAAATTTATTGATTATCTCATGAGCTAGTAGGCAATTATCTGAAATTAATCTACCTGGAACAAACCCTACTTGTTGTTCTGAAACAAAACTTGGAATGCAAACCATCATTCTATTCCATATCATACCTTCCACCAATTTGTAAATGGATTGGCATAAACTAATGGGTCTGAAATTTTTAACTTCTCTAGCAATGTTAACCTTTGGGATCAAAAAAACCAAAGTTTCCCTCCAATCCTCCGGCATGCTTCTCAAATCAAAGAATGATTTATCTACTTTCCAAACTTCTATATGAATGATATTCCAATAGCTTTTAAAGAAGAAGGCATTCACACCATCATTCCCAGGAGACTTATTATTCTCCATTTTTTCCAAGACAGCCACCAATTCATTTTTACTAAAATCTTCCTTAAGCAAATTCTACTGTTCTTCAATCAGTTTTTTAAAACTTTGATCCATAGGCCATCCTTCCAATGAAAAATTTCTAAATTTCCATTTGCTCTGGAAAAAGTCTTCAAAAATGCTATGAATTTCATCCAGATCATTAACTGGAATGCCATCAAAATTCTTAATCTGATGAATAAGATTGCCATTCCTTCTGGAATTTGCAAAATTCTGGAAAAAAAAAATGGGAATTTTGATCTCCCTCTGCTAACCACTGAGCTCTAGATCTCTGCCTCCACCACATTGCCAATCTAGCAAGAGTTGAATTAAGGTAATTAACCTTCATTCTCATAATAGCCAACTTATCAGAAGATAGACCTGATTCACTTTCCTCAGATTGAAGAGCTAAGATATCCTCATGTAACTCCTTCTTTAATACATTAAGATCCTATAGTTTCTTCTTGCTCCAAAAGAACAAACTCTTAAAAGATCTAGCTAGCTTCCTTTTAAGGACATCCGAACTAGAACCAAAATCAGATTTATTCCAAGCTTTTTTGACCACACCCCATGAGGCTTCATAAGAGCACCAAACATTCCCAAATTTAAAAGAACTATGATAAAATACCTGAGAATTAAGAATATTCAAACATATCGGACAATGGTCCAATGCAACTCTGGCCAAGTGATTGATGACAGCAAAAGGAATAAGATCTCTAAGGCTTTGAGTTGAGGAAGATTATGTCTAACCTTTCCCATATACGAGCAATACCTTCTTTGTTATTGTACCAAGTGAATTTAGGTCCCCTAAGACCAATATCATGAAAATCATTCTTATTTAAGAACTCTATCATATCTTGTGAGCCTTTAGAGAACAAGAATTTTTTTCCACCTTTTTTGTCATATTTAGAAAGAATGAAATTTAAATATCCCCCTATAATACATGGTTCATCAGCTGTAGTAAACCTTTCAATTAGATCCCAAAGATTTCTTCTCTCCCTCACAGTTTTGCTCCCATAAACAATAGCAATGGTCCAAGCAATGCCCTTCACATCTGTTAATCTACCAATAATACACTGGTTTGATGAGGTTAGAACATCGAATGAATAAACACCATTTTTCCATAAAGCCAGGATAGCACCGGATTTTCCTCTTGCATCAACAAGAAAAAAATTCCATTCACTACCAACAATTCTATTGACTTCATTTCTATCCATACATGCTAGTTTAGTTTCCAATAAGCCAACAAATAACACACCATTATCCTTAATAACATTCCTTAAATAATGGGAAGCCTCCTTCTTCTTATCTCCCCTAAAATTCCAAAAAAGCAAGGAAGACATTTAAGCCATGATGGGGAAAAGCCCCCAGCACTTTTCAATTTAATTATCTCCACTTTTCTACCTCTTACACTATTCTTAAAAGGTCCAAATTTGTTAGGATCCTTCTTACCTTTATTGGATGAAACAACCTCCTCATTCTCCTTCACATATGATTTAATACATTTAGAACTATAAGGATTCTTTATAACTTGATTCTGTCCAGAAAGCATTGTATTAATCCCTTCATTTCCATCCTGGATGCTATCCACAACAGCAAAAATTTGAACATTAGGTTCTGTGACAATATGAACTGGATCACATTTTTTCTCCATAACAAAACCTCCACTATCATCATCTTTATCTTTATTAGGAATCTCTGGAATAACAAATTCCCCTTCTTCTAATATTCCTTGCTCAATAGCAGCATTTATGCATCTTTCTTCGGTTTGCACTGGGATCACATCATCCACAATCTTTTTATTAATTACCATAACCTCTTCCAGAGAACCATCATTAGTAGCTTTATATTTCTCATGTATTACCACAGAGCTCTCACTGATTAATTTAGAATAATCTTCTTTAGCCTTGAAAACATATTTCTTCATAAATTTGAATCTTGGCGTTGCCACCTTAGGCCTTTTACTAAAATAGACAGATTTCTTCTTACCATGATTTACCACAATCCACGGGACATATCCTTCATTATTACTTAATTTTCTTTTAACAGTAGGAAAACTATTGCAATCTGAGATTTTGTAAACATTTCCATTTGCAACACCTTTATCTCCAGCCAAAACATTTTCACTAGGATGTACAACCTTCTCATTAGCAGGTAACACCACCTAAACAGTGTCACTAGAAGAATTACATTCATTAGAATTGTGTCCAATTCCACCACAATGAAAGCAAAATGAACCAATTCTTTCATATTGAACTTCTTGAAAAAACTGCCCTGAACAACCTTCAATCCGTACACCTTGATTTAGCTTTTCATCAATCTTAATGCGAACACATAATCTCGCAAATTCTCTTCTTCCCCAATTAAAATTATTGCCATCTAGAAATAAAAGTCTACCCATTTTTTAAGCAATTTTAGTAATATTTTTTCATCCCAACAAGATAACGGAAGATGTGGTGATCTAATCCAAACTGGCGAGATTAGATTTTTAAAGGAAAAAGTAGAAAAACTTGGATTCCATTCTTCCATTCCAATGATATGTCCAGTAACAAACCATGGTCCCCAACTCAAAACAACATCCTGACCTTCAGTTGAATGAAATGAACATAACATCCAATCCATACCAAGATTGGTCAAATGAAAAGAACCCAGTTCCTTCCGCTATCTCCTTAGCTCATTGCTAATAGCTCCAAAAGGAATGGAATTACCAAAAAATTTAATCACAATAGAGTTGCGTAGTTTATGGATATTTTCGCGTTCATTATAAGAAAGGATTTTGATAGTTATACCATCTTCTGTCATATCCACACTTTTAGGGGGATTAACAATCCTTCTATGAGGTTTCCTCCAAGCATTGACTTTTTCTTTAGAATTGATAAAGCCTATTTTAATACTTCTAGAATTTAATTCTCTATCATTATTACTCTTAACCCTCATCTCATTACATGATACATAATTAGATTTGCCAACAGAAGTTTCAACAGCAAATGAGAGAATTTGTTCATAAGTCGGAATAGAGCCTATTTTGGAATTTTAGAATCTACCAGAGAATTTGCTAAATCATCATAAAGTTGAGCATTTTTGTTAACAAGATTCAAGGAATTCGTATTGATCACATTATTGTCAGGGATTGCATTTGAATGTCCGAATCTATTAATAAAAATCTTCATACCTGATGAAGAAGCATCCAGATCAAAAGTTTTAATCAGAGAAACATCAGGCCTCTTCACCTTACAAGGTGTATTACAGTCAAGATCTTGGCAAATACCTTTTTCCTTACCTTCAATAAAAATAATCTTCTTTGGAGAAATCACGTTATTCTCCTTTATTACCAATGGGCCAAAATTACGTCTCTATATCTCTTTAGTAAAATCTTGATTTACGAGTTCCAAACAATGATCAACTTCTTCTTGAATTATATATCCCAACCAGATAGGTTGTGTCGAAATCGAAGAGTTAGGCGATGGTCAGCAGCCATCCACCGTCATCTCAAACCAGAAAACTAGAAAAATCAGGAATCAAAATTTCAAACGAGAGTTTCTGTCACTATTTGTTTGTTGTATATTTGGTTTTTCTCCTTTTAGGAGGGGGATCAGAGACTGAAGAATAAGAAATATAGCATAAAATCTTGGTATTGACATCAAAAGTTAGGGTTTGTGTCAACAAAATGCAGTGGTGTTATATGCAATGGTGTACATCAATAATATTGATACACCTACAATATTCTAATGGAAGGATTGAAAGCCTAAACCTATATTTTAAATCATGCTAAAAAAAGGTTCAACCATAGCAAATATAAAATCCAAAAAATAATATTAGAAAATATTATTTCATTCCTTCCAAATACTCATATACAGTAACCCAGTTCTCAAGCAATATATACACCAACATAATTGACACTGGATTACAAAATGAATACCTTTACAATCTTAATCCAAAAAATCCTTGCTCTATATATCTTGAAAATTCATAAAGTGATCCCATCGAGCTCATCAGACTTCTATCGCCAACCCATCAGTAATATCAATATCAAAATAAAATATTGATAATGAGTTATTTAAATATCCAATAAATGATTAAAGCATAAATAAAGTACTAGAAAAAATATTTCTTTTGAAATATTTAGTGTACTTGATTCAATGATCATCACTTGTATTTTTATAGATCATTTTATAGAAGTATTAGAGATGACAGAGGACACTAATTATCAAAGTTTCACTTGTACTTAACATTCTTATTTCATCAAAATTCATTTAAAAACATTAGAATTTACCAGAACTAGCTCAAAATATTATTTATATTTTATTGATTGGATTAACATAAAATGTAATGCATGAGTATAATGCATATGTTCCAATGTCTACTTATAACATCACTTCAACATATAACTCTCTTGTACCTCCCACAAAATAGAATATGATAACCTCCCAATCCAGCAATCAACAAGTGGGGCCAAAATCTCTCTTACATCTACATAAGGAAGATGGCATGAAATAGTGCACTTCTCACTTTTAAAAATTCAGAATTCCTCCAAAGCCATGCCATGAGTTATGCAATTTGAATGCAATTATAAGAGATTATGGCTTAAATAGGTAATTATGATAATGCATTGAATACTAGAATAACCTACAATAATGCACACTGTATGTATAAAATATACCCAGCAAACTTTTTTCATTCCAATTATAATTTTAGAGTAATATTCATAATTGTATTTTAGTTCCTCTATAGAAATATTACAAAAGTTAGAAATTTCTCATTTTTTAATATGACGAAAAACATACATAGAGAAAATCAACATGTAGATATTCAACTTTTTACAATCAAAATATTTAAAACGAAGCATACAACAACATACTAAAAGTTATAAATGTGAAACATAGTAAAACCTTAGAAAACTACATTTTCAATCATATATTTTTATAGAATTACCAAAATTGAAATCAGGTTTAGGAGTTCAGAAGACTACTTTGGGCTCTACAAAATCACTAACTAGCCTAACATATGAAACCCAAGCTTTGGCCCATGAATTTTCTCACTTTATTTCTCTCTCATTCTCCTTCTATTCCTTTCCTTCCTTTTCCAATAAGATGGTCGGGGTGTGGATATAAATGGGTTTAGATATTTAATTATTTTAAAATAATCATTTTGGTTTAGCACCATGTTGCCAACTTTCCCTACACTTTAGTTCCCAATAGAATAATCTAAATACTCCAAGATTTCTCATACTTAAGAGCTGAGCACCATGGCGGTGCTCTTCAACTCTGAAAAACTCCCTAAAACCACATTCCCAAATAGGGAATATAATATCATGGTGCTAATGTCCACAGTGCTGTAGTACCCCAATAACTCTTTTTCTATTTATGAATTTTCATCTCTCAATTCAATTCCAGACATATTTAGGGTCCATTTGGCACTATAGGACTTATAATTACTAACTAAATAAAATTTAGATTAATGTTCTTCTCAAACTAAAATAATTGCTTGAGTTTAGAGCAGTAGGAATTACATCCTCCCCTCATTATAAGGAATATCATCATTGATCTTTCCAATATAAAAAAAGCAAGTAGAATAAATCTAAATACAAATGTCTCATCTTAGCTTCTTTCTTCCAAGTTGATTCTTATTCTAACCTTTTCTTCAGTGGAACTTAACCTTGAGAATCTATTTATTTCTTAACTACTTCACATTGTAATTTAGAATGCATTGAGATTCTTCTATGAAAGTCAAGTTAGATTGCACTTCAACTTCATTTTTGGGAACTCTCTAATTCATGTTTGATACCATTTTCTTAGAATTGATATATGAAATATGTTTTGAATATCTGATATATTGGATGGAAAGGATAATTTGTGAGTAGATTTTTTAATTCTTTCAATCACTTTAAATAGTTATATACATCAATGACTCGATTTACCATATATCCCCAATATACTTACTCCATTGATTGGATTGGCCTTCAAGAATACAAAATAACCAAATTGGAACTCCAAAAATGTATACCTAAGATCAAAATATTTCCTCTACCTATCTTGACATACTTTTAATCACTATCTAGTCAACATAATCTTTTATGTAGCACAATCCTCTAGCTCAGAACCTATCTTCTTTTTTTATTCTACTTTTACCCATACCAATATTGTCGTACACCTTCTCCAATTTAGAACTTCATAGGGAGACATACCGGTACTTACTTGAATGATGTTGTTATAAGCAAATTCAGTTAAAGGTCCCAGCTTCCTCCAAAATGTAGAATACATAACCACAATAAATCTTCTAACACATGAATAAATCTCTGTAACTATTATCCATATTGGGGTAAAATATTGTACTAAAATTTAACTTTGATCCCAAAACTTCTTGATTACCCTTCCATAGCTTTGAAGTAAATCTACCATTCTGATCAAAGATGATGTTTTTAGTTCAACAGCTTTGAAGTGAATTTGCCATTATGATCAAAGAAGATGATTTTAGAAATTCCATGCAATCAAACAATCTTCTTTATATACAGCCAAGTCAGCCTATCAAATGAATCCATCTATCTCATTGGCAAAAAATGAGCAGACTTCATCAATCTATCCAAAACCAATCATATAACATCATGGCCTTTCTTGGACCTGAGAAAGCTTATAGGAAAATCTATAGTTATTTCCCCCTTCTTTCACTCAGAAATAGGAAATGACTATAGGGAGAACTAGGTCTCATATACTCAGTATTCACCATTTAAAATACTTTATGAATAGAGACTAATTATGCCACATCTCATTTAAACCTAGGACACTAGAACATCAAATTTAAATCAAGATTTATTTTATTACTGCCAGGATGAATGTTTTGCTGAGAATAATGGGCTTTATGCAAAATATCATTTCACAGCTCACTTCTACTTTCTTTTTTTGAACACACAATCTACCGCCATAGAATATTATGCCTTGATTATTCACTTGTAGTTTTGATCTCTTACCAAAATGAATTTTGTCTACCAATCTCACATACTATTCATCTATCTTTTAAGCTTCTTTATTCTTATCCTACAATATAGGTTGAATTATCATCTGATAAATCATTCTAGTTGGCACATCAGATTAGCATACTGCTTTTAATTCCAGCCTTTTTATCAACTAAATTAGTGATTATTCAGAAGTAATCAAAATGGTTGCCACTCCCACATACTTCTTACTCAGAGTATTAAAAATCATATTTTCTTTTCCATGCTGATAAATAATGACCAAATCATAATTCTTAATCATCTCTAACCACCTTCTCTATCTTAGATTCAATTGCTTCTAAGTGAAAATATACTTCAAACTCTAGTGGTCGATATAAATATCACATCTAACACCCTACAATCAATGTCTCAAGATCTTTGAAGCAACCAAAATCCATGCCAATTCTAAATCATGAGTTGGATAATTCTTTTCATACTACCTTAACTTCAAAAACGTATATGCAGCATCTCCATAGTTCTCCTAGAACAAACACTTTAAGCCTTTCAGTAAGCCATCACAATACACCTAGAAACCCTCTATCCCTAATAAAATAATCAACACATGAGCTAACATAAGACATTCCTTCAACTTATAAAAACTATCGTCATATTATTTTATCCAGTTAAATGGTATAGTTATCAAAATTAATCTAATTACATGGAATGTAATTAACAAAAGCCATTAATAAATTTTCTTTAATAACTTACTATGCCCTAAAAATTATGAAATTTTGATATACATGTTGGCCCTAGCCAATCCACCATAGCATACACTTTTTTGGGGATCCTTAGAAATACCTTACTCACTATGTGCCCAAAAAATATTATAGACTTAACCAAAATTCATATTTAGAGAACTTAGCATACAATTTTTATTATCTCAAAGTCCCCATGATCAATTTTAAAAGAACTACATGCTCTTCTTTAGATTTTAAATACACCATAATATCATCAATAAATATAATAATGCCTTGATACAAGTATCCCTAAATACTTTGTGCATCAAAGCCATAAACACTCATGGTGCATTTATCATTCAAGATGTCATCACCTGGAACTCATACTTCTAATATTTTCTGTTAAATGCTATATTTGCCACATCTTCTTCATTCACTCTAAACTTATGGTAACCATATCATAGATTAATCTTAGAGAATTAAATGCTTCTTCTAATTAATCAAATAAATCATGTATCATAAGTAGTGGATGCTTATTCCTCATAGCCACCTTATTCAACTCCTGATAATTAATGCAAATACTTAATGATTGATCTTTCTTCTTCACAACATTATAAGATCTCTCTATGGTGATCCACTTGGAATTGTAAATCCTCTATCTAATTACTCTTATAACTAAATCTTTGATTATTGCATCTCTCTTGGTGTCATCCTATAAGTAGTATTTGCTATTAGAGTTATGCCCAACACCACCTCAATATAGAATTCTACCACCCTTTTTTGAGGCAATCCAAATAACTCTTTAGAAAAAATATTAGAGTAATCCTTTACCACTAGAACATTGTCAAGACCTTTAAGTGATTTATTCAGATATTTTAAATATGCTAATAAAATAAAAACTTTCTTTCTATAGGCCTTATCAACTTACAAAATTGATATCATATAAGACAAGACACTTCTAGCACCATGAAAATAAATTATTTCTCCTTCCACATGTAAATGGAATCACTTTTTTGCTTCTATAAATTTGAGCTTAATTTTCTCAACCAATCCTTACCCACTATCAGATCATTTCTATTAGGGGAAACATAATCTATCACAATCTACTGTGATTCTAACTTTCTATATAAAATATCTATTTCCCATTTTCACAAGTTTCTAGCAATCAAATACTCACCATTATGCAACAAAATTGATGAACAGATTGAATGGAAAATAGGAACTATACCCATACTATTTACAATAAGCTAAAAATGAAATGAGTGGTTATCTCAAAAATCAATTAAATAAGATATGATAGTGCAGAAATAAATGTTGTACTTATTACTACACCTAGTACCTTCTTCACCTCCTAGTGAGTTAGACTTTATACTCTAAGTCAAACCAAGGTTTCACTTACCACTGTAATAGACCTCCTTAGAACTCCTCCTATAGACCCTACTGATTTCCTAGTGAAACCCCTTAAATAAAAAAAAGCTAAACTCTTAAATATAAAGGCACCTTTTAGTGTAATGGTTAGAATTTCATTAAGAAACTGTTGTTAAGCTTTCTCATCTCAATGAAATTCTAGGATGAGTGACCTCCTGGAAAGTTACATAAATAATACAAACTCATGAGGCCCTTAGGCCAAAGAAGACAATATATCAATAGTTAAGAACTTGGGTTATTATAAATGGTATTAGAGTAATACACTAACCAAAAGATGGGAACTAAGTTCCATATAAGTTAAAGACTTATGCCATGGGAGCCACCTCATAAACCTATATGGGATAAAGTGTTACTTGCTATGAGTCACCACATGAACTTGTAGGGCCACCTCTAGAATCCTATCTTCCTGGTGGATGATTATAAGACAAAGATACTGATGAAGGCATCAATTACTTAAGTGTGGAGATTTTGAAACCCCTTAAGTAAAATGAAGCTAAACTCTTAAATATCTACGCACCTTTTGGTACAATGGTTAGAATTTCATTTAGAAACTCTACAGCTAAGCATGCCCATCTCATAGAAATTCTTGATGGGTTACCTCCTGAGAAGTTATGCCAAGATGATGAAACTATTAGGCCCTTAGGATAAAGTGGATAATATCTCGATAGCTAAGAGTTTTGGATATTAAAGGCCTTCCCCCAAATCTTCCTCCGCTATAGGTTGATAAAGCTTTGTTGCCTGCTATAGAAAGGGTTGTTTGTTGCCTCTAACTCTAGCTATCTCTGACTTAAATCTAACTTTTAATGCACTTTTCAGACACTATACTAGTTTATGAGTAGACTGACCACACATAAAGAACTAACCCATTTCTAAGAGTCACTAACATGTATTCCTTCTTCTACATAATGCAAAAGTAGGAGTGATGCTAATAGATATGGATCCTCCATACTTTGAGACAGCAATCCTCCTCTCTTAAACTTACCAAATTCAAACCAAGATTTCTTCCCACTGACTACACATCTAGAGGAATATCTACTAAACCTCTTCTAGCTCAAATGCCATCACTATTAGGTAGACATCAGATCATTCCCCACCAGTTGTGCTCCCTCCACAAGCTAAAAAAGTCATAAATGTCAAACAAAACTAGAGGATGCTTGAAACTATCTTGTAAACCAAGTGAAATCCAAAATAATTTTTTTAGCATATTGGCTAACTAGAGAACATATCTAGTAAGAGCTTTGAACTCCACATCATACAACATCACCATCGTTCCCCCTTGTAGAAGCCTCAAAAATTATTTTTGTATTTATTATTTGGAAAACGGTACCATAAATTAGCTATTGAAAGTTCTCTATAAACTCATCCCAAATAATCTCCATGTTTGGTCTTCCTAAAATCTTTCCTCTTTTATCTTATCCACCAACGCTTGGCTCCTCCATTTAACATGAACTTAACTAATGTACCTGCTTAATATCCAGACAATGTGTACTATTAAATGACATTTTATCCTGATAAGTCATGCTTTAGTTTCTTGAGGCTACCCTTCACTTTTGAAATGAGGTGGTTTTAGTCTCATGAATAGTTAAATATGCTTATCTATCTCATCTCCCTTAAATCCAACTATTCGATCTTGAGACTCATCTATTAACTAGGATAACAAGCCAACAAACTACATCATGTAATTAGAAGTCATAGCCCAATAGTACTATGTACTATACCATCTCTATTTGAAATCTATCCATTAGCTTTATTATGATCTTTGGGGTCCATATATGTTAACACTATTATCTAAATTAGGAAAGAAATATGTCGGTAGACTTCTATCACCATACCATCACATATATAAATTTACAATTAAAATATTGATTATAATATATTTAAATGTTTTATAAATTATTAAAGTATAAATAAAGTGTTAGCAAAATATAATTCTTTTAAATTATAATATTATACTTATTTCCAAGGTCATCATTTACACCTTTATAGCTCACTTTTATAAAAGTATTAGACATGTCAGAGGACATTGGTTTTTAGAGTTTCATTTGTACTTAACTTTCTCATTTCATCAGAATTCATTCAATAACATCACAATCTAGTAGAACAGCTCATAACATTATTTTTAATTTAATTATTGGATTAACATATATTGTGATGTATCAATATAATGTATATGTCTCAATGTCTACTTTTTTCTCTCTTTTACCTCTCCTAGTTACCCTCAGCATGTGGGCCATAATAGAATAGAATAACCTCCCACACTGGAATTCAATAAATGGGGTCAAAATTCCTCGCACATTCACATAAGGTAGATAGGGAATAAATAGAATATATAGGTCCCTTGTATAATTTGAAAGAGTGAAGTTACCAAATTTTAGAATTCAAAGCTCCTCTAATACCATGCCATGAGTTATATAGTTTAAATGCAACTGAAAGAAATTATGACTTAAATAGGAAATTATATTAATGAATGGAATGCTAGAATTATCTACTGCGGTTCATGTTGCAAGTAGAAAAACCCTAATAGAATTATATCAAAACAATTTTAATTTCAGAGGAATATCAAAAATAATATTTTAGGTCTTCTATTAGACTATTTAAAAATTCTAAAATGTTTCATTTGTTCAATATACTAAAACCCTTGCATAAAAAAATATAGTGAAAATATAGAATGAAGAATTAAACAACATACTAAAAGTTATACAGTGAAAATATAGCAAAAACTGATAAAATAATGTTTTTAATCATATAGATTTTTAAGCCTATTGGATAGAAATTTGAGAGATGTGTTCATAAGCTTATCTCATGCTCTACAAAATTCTAATGTAGCCCTATGGATAAAACTTGAGCTTTTTTATTCTTTCCTTTCTTGAAAGTTCAAAGATGGGTTGTCAAACAACCTGTATTATCCAAGGCAAACAGAGAGAGGGGGGGGGGGGGGGGGGGGGGGGGGGGGGGGGGGGGAAGGGGTAGTGGTTTTTAATTGGTGTTTTTAAAATTTTCTATCAAAATAATATTTTGAAATCTCAAAACTAATTACACAAAGTTCAGCGGAAGAAATTTATAAAGAAAATATTTTTGTAGAAAAACAAATGTAAATATATTTTTTATTTTGTTTTGTTTTACATTTTTTTATTTTGTTTTTTCAATAAATTTAAATAAAAATATAGCTCAACAATCTCAACAAATGCTTGCAAGAATATAACATAACGGGAAAATTAAAATGCGAAAAAAATGCAGAAAAAGTATAATGAGCACAAGATTTATAGTGGCTCGTTCAAACCTTAACCTACGTCCACTTCCTAGATTTCTCCTCTTTGGGTATTGCACTAAACCTTTTATTGAATCTCCTTTATCCCCCACAGAAAGGCTGAGAAACCATTATAAAATCTCTTCTTCCAACCCAGTGCTGTAGAGTACCAAAATCTTTTCCACCCTCTTGGTGAGGCATAGAACTTAGAATATTTTTCACCCTCTTGGTGAGGTAGTGAATCTTTTTTACCCTCTTAGTGAGGCAAAGAACCTAAGCATCATAGACCATGAAAACTTTCTTTCCATAATAACCCTAAAGAGCAATGACAATACATGAAGGAACTAAAATGTATGTTTGTATGGAGAAATTGTGTGAAATCCTCTCACAGGACGTCTTCCCCACACACAACTTCTCCTTCTCTAAACTCCAAGATCTCCCAAGAAGTCAACCTTTCAAAGAATTCTCACAAAAAATCTCTCAACAACCAAAGAATGTTTCAAAGTCAAATAGGAGAGCTTAAATATAAGGCTTCCAAAAAAATCTAAATTTTCAATTCTTTCACTTCTAGTTATACAATACGATAGGTGATCATACATTATAATTAGGTTAATTTATCTTGTTAGTACAGTACGATGAATGAAGGTCTGCATGATTAGTTCAAATACTTAAACTGACCATCGTGTACGATATTAATAGTCATATAATATGATTAGTTCAATAAAATAGGAATTCATCCATGATGATACAATGATTAAATATCATCATGGGAGCAAATAGGGTCATTTTATACAAAGCAAGTCATCATGTAGTATGATATAAAATATTAATTAATCTTGATTCTATTGTGTAATTACAAGATTAAAAAATCTAAGATTTAATGATATCGTACAATATGATATTAATTGAATAATATAATTAGTTTAATTTTTTAATTTTAAAATATTGCCTAAGTTGTTATTGGTAGCAAGATTTTTGAGTTACTATCATTCTATATGATTTGGATCGTATAGTATAATTAGTATAAATTTAGATTATCTTAATTAAATGTTCTAATTAATCTCTAGTTTACTCAAATCATAGAGTATTATATAGATCATATTAGACGGACATCACAAAACTTAAAACACTTAATTTTCCTCCCTCGTGTTTGTCTGTGCATGTTTACTAAGCTGGCATATATCTTTTGCAGGAATTTTAACTCAAAAAATATAGAACATAAATAAATTAAAATATATTCTTTCATAAAATTATCAAACCTATTCT
The DNA here is from genome assembly GCA_019514585.1 of Dendrobium officinale. NCBI lineage: Eukaryota > Viridiplantae > Streptophyta > Magnoliopsida > Asparagales > Orchidaceae > Dendrobium > Dendrobium officinale. Next base: position 26,342,389 of record CM033699.1, on the reverse strand, counting down.
ACCTTGTCTTGAGTTGATCCTTTTGCATGGTGTACGACATACCAGAAACTTTATTTTGCACAAAATAAAAATCCAATAATAATTTTAGGAGAAATAAAGTAGAAATCCCATAATATTTGTTACCATCAAAATCATAAGTTTGAGATCGTGGATTGCAACAATATCCCCAATTTTTATAATGAAAAATATTATTGGTTTAATTTTTATGTTAATTTTATTGTCTCATAATCTAACCCTTACAAATTAAGTTCTTATAAAAATAGCGACAATCTTTTTAAGTAATTTCAATTAAATAAAATACATTGAGCATAAGGGTTCACACAAAAAATTGAACTAACCATAACAAAGATACATTTTAACAACATTCTACATCCCCTTTGGTCATCACCAAGAAGGAGGAAAATATAAATTCAACATAATAAAGATAAAAGGTAACAAAAGAATAAAATAAGAAAAAGGATAAGTACCATACAAAATATATCACTCAAAAGTAAGAAGGACCATGGTCAGGTGATGGTGGTAGTGGAGCCTAGAAATACTGGTGAAGGGAAAAAATTTAGTCTGTAAACCAAGTTTAATCCTCCTTGCATTACTTCAAAATCTGCAGGTGGTGTTGTTGGAGCAGGTTGTGCTGCAACTAATGCATCTTCATAATCTCGTAGTGATGCTTCTGTTGTAGCTCATACTGCATCTAGAAAAGCTTGTGCAATTGGTGAAACCACTCCTAATGCTGATTATTCTCTTAATTTTATGTAGTTGATTGCATCTCTAGGTGGTTTAGTCTCTCTATTATTTAGTAAAAAGTCCTATGATTGGTGAGTAGAAGCTGGTGCTGGAGCTGACACTAGGCCTAATGCTTACACTCTCCCTATCTCCCTTAGCTTGGGATCAACCACATAATGACCATGGTGGCATCTTTCACTATGGAGCACATGAAAAGTGCTGTTTGAGTAGAAGATTGGGAGGTTATCTAGTGGTGTAGGATATTGTAGGTTGTATTTTGATTTTAGGATAAAGTTTATTAGGTGTTCTAGTGTTAAGTTTTGCTTACATTTATTCCTGAGATCTGTAATATTTGTCAAGTTTGTAATGTAGTGGATAATTAGGACTATTACATTGAAGTTAGTTTCTAACATAATGAAATATATGATGAGGAATAAGGAGGTGTGATGTTGGCCCTATCAACTTCTTTAGGAATGATTGTGTTTAAAAGGATATGTTGAATTATACTTGCATCTTGAACAAGGGTGTAGATTAAAGGTGCATGACTATTTAGTGGAGAACCCCTAAGGTTAATGTTTGCTTGGGTTCAATCACAGTCATGGACAAAGGGTATTGAGTGAGCCTTTAGGACAGTAGTACAAAGATGTAGGATTTGATTAAAATCATTATAGGTAATCTCTACAGGTCTTCTATAAACAAAAGATTGAAGTGCTAACCATTACTCTTGAATCTAAAGGCTGGCAAACAACTCAAAATTGAAGGGGAAGGCTAAGGTCAAAATAATTGGAGTGTAATGCTATCAAAGAGGTACAATCCCTGGAAGTTAAGACTTCTTGATTGATAACTTTCAATGGAGTTATCCCTATAGCCTTGTACCAATGATAGCTTCTTCATCAACAACTTTATGAAATTGAGGATCTACAGGGTGTCTAGAAGATACAATCTATACAATCTTTGACTAATCAATCATACATGATAAATAGGTGTTTGTATAATATGATATGTTATTAAATATCATATCGGTCGATTGAATTTTTCTAATAGTGTGAGCCACATATATCATACAGTATGAAGTAGTTTTTTTTTTTTTTTAAGAAAGTAATAAATCATTAAGAAGAAAACAAAGAAGCTACAAGGTTGATTCCCCCTTCAAAATTTTAACAAAAGAAGGAGGAATCTTATTACAGTTAAAATCTTCCCAAACAAAGTTACTAACCTTAGCAAGATTAGCACAAACATCCACCAACTTGTTGCTATCTATCTTAACCCAATTAAAGATGATGTGATTGAATTCCTTGAGGAATTCCAACTCTTCCAATCCTTTGAAGTCAAGAAGCCAAGCTTTATTAATGACCTTAATCACATTTACATTGTCTCCTTCAATACAAATCCCTTTGTATTTGAACATCCAATCTTTGATTACTTCTTTAGGAGATTTGATAGCTAGCATTTCCAGTGGTGAAATGTCCCAATGGATGCAAGATTTGCCAAAGGCCAATAAGAATCTTCCTTTACAGTCACAGATGACACCTCCAATACCGGCAATATTGGATGAGTCAAGAGAAGCATCTATATTAATTTTTAACCATTCGGGTGGAGGGGGATACCAAGTTTCAACAGTCTAAAGGACTGATTAGCATCCCTTAATTCTGATTTTGAGTTAAAAATCAACATAGAGAAAGAGGAAGAGCTAATTGCATTTGTAGCAATATAAGTAGCACCTTGTACCACATTATCATGAACAAGAGTGTTCCTAGCTTTCCAAGAGAGATATAAGACATTACAGTATAAATTGACAGTCATACCATTGTGATTTGTCATAGATTCCATCCAAGAATAGCATTCTTCCAAGCTATTAAAATCTGGAATATGAAATCCCCATTTGCTTAGCTGAGTGGTCACCTCTTTCATTTTTCTGCATTTACAAATGACATGCTCCACATTCTCTATATCCTCCAAGCACCTTGGGCATAAAACATTCTCTTGTAATCTTTTGTGTGATAGAAATTGGAAAGTAGGAATTGCATTTTTAAAAAGCCTCCAGCAAAATGTTTCCACCCTTGGATTTATTCTTGCCTTTTTTAACCAATTCGAAAAACTACATTCTGAAATAGCTTGTTGATTGGCTTCAGTAATTAAACCTGAGATGGTTTTTCCAGAGAACTGGTTAATCAGCTCCTGCTCATCTTCTATAAGATATGATTTAATTCTAGTTTGTAGAATTAAATCCACCAAATCAACTCCAAAAAACTTCTTCAATTCTGCTATGTTCCAATTGTCTCCTTGAATAAATTTGTCCAGCATAACATTCTCCTCATTTTGGGGGATAACAAATGTAGGCCATTTGTTAAAACTCCTATCTAAGATCCATTTATCTTCAAGAGTGTTAATAGATTTGCCATTAACAACATTCCATCTTAAGATAGGTTTGAGAGCTTTTCCACCATCTTTGATAATCTTCCATGAAGATGAGATTCTTTTATTACTGTTTCCGAAGTCAATCCTATTGCCATATTTGGAAGCCAACACTTTGTGCAAGAGAGAATCTTTATTATTTATAAATCTCCAAGCTAGTATCCCTCTTAGAGCAGCCACCTTAGAGGATGAAGAGCTTAATCCACGTCCTCCTAGATTAACTAGAATGCAAAGTTCTTTCCAGGTGTCATAATGAATACCCTTTACTCCCTTAAATTTGTTCCAGATAAAGTTCCTGCATAGTTTATCAATTTCCTTCAAGGTCTATGAGGGAACCAACATGTGTGTGTTGTAGTAATTTGGAAGAGCCAAAATTATCGATTTGATTAGGATAATTTTGCCAGCCAAAGAAAGAAATTTACTTCCCCACGTGTTAAGCCTTTTAAAAGACTTTTCAATGAAGAATTAGAATTCATTAGAAGCTAGTCTCTTTAAAGACATCTTTATTCCAAGATAAGTAATTTGCTTCACCTCCTTAAATCCCATAATATGTTGGATTGCTTTCCTTTTTCTTCTATCCACTATCTTCCCAAAAAGTATAGCAAATTTTTCCTTATTAATGCATTGTCCAGTACACCTTCTGAATTTATCCAGAATTTCTTTAATCTCCTTGGCCACTTTTCTATTAGCTTCCGAGTAGATCAACACATCATCAGCATATAGTAAATGAGAAACCCCTGGATGTTTTGGACAGATTTTAATTCCAACAGAAGATAATGAAAATGCATTGGAGAGGAGTTGAGAATAAAGAATGAAAAGAATTGGAGAGAGTGGACAACCTTGTCATAAGCCACTCCTTGCTTCAATCCATTCAGATAGTGAACCATTAATAATGAAAGAAAATCTTGGTTTAATCACACATTCCAAAATGAGCTTAGAGATCATAGGAGGGAATTCAGATTAATTTAAAACAGCTTGAAGAGTTATCCAACTCATTGAATCATACGCTTGCTCCATATCAACTTGATAGGAAACAAGACCTTTAGAGGACTTAGAATACCTGAATTTGTGAAAGACTTCTTGAGCAACTAGCACATGATCCGAAATAGATCTACCCTTGATAAATGCTGCCTGCTCCTCAGAGACAAGTTTAGGAACAACTGGAATGAGCCAGTTTAGGATCAGCTTAGCCGCAACCTTATAAACCGAATTGCACAGGCTAATAGGCCTGAAGTTGGTAGGCAGCACAGGGTTTAACACTTTAGGGATGAGAACAACTAAAGTGTCTTTCCAATTTCTATCCATCTCTCCATGAAAAAGGAAAGAGTTAATAGCATTCACAAATCAATCTTTATAATAGTCCAGTATGCTGTGATGAAAGAATAGTACCGTCACTTCCTGGAGCTACATTAGCACCCAATTGAGTTAGAACAACTTCAATTTCTGTTACAGAAAATCCCCTTGAAAGACAAGTTTTCTCTTCACCATTAAAAACTGCATTTAGTTGTGGCCACCCTTCCAACGAAGAACTCCTCTGTCTCCATTTATTCCTGAAAAAACTGATTAGAACCTCCTCAATTTGATTTGGTTCTTCAATGACCACTCCATCATAATCTTTTATTTTCACAATTTTATTTAAACTCCTCCTTGCACTAGTAAATGCATGATAAAACTTTGAGTTAGTATCTCCCTCCTTCATCCATTTTGTTTTGGCTCTTTGCTTCCGCCAAGAGTCTAATCTAGCCATGGTTGAGTTGAGCTCACATATTTTAGTTTTTAAAGTCCAACAATCTTCCTTACTAAGCCAACCATTGTTACTCTTTATTTTGAAGATCCAGAATTTGCTCCATCAAATTCTCTTTAAGAAGATTCAAGTTTTTTAGCTTGGCTTTGCTCCAAAATAAGAGAGCCTTCAAAACTCTTTTGCATTTAGAGTTCAAAATATGAGCATGAGAACCCGAAAAGGATTTTTTCCATTCATTTTTAACCATAGATAAAGCAGCTGGGTAGGATGTCCAAACATCCTCAAATTTTATACATTTTGAATTTGATGGTTTATGTTCAAGAAAATTTAGAACAATCGGACTATGATCCAAAGCAATCCTTGCAAGATGTCTAACAATCAAATGATTAGAAGAATTTAAAGCCAAAGAGTTAAGAAAACACCTATCTAATCTCTCCAGGATTCTAGCTCCTCCTTCCTTGCTGTTGCACCAATTGAACTGTGGCCCAATAAATCTTACCTCATGGTAATCATTATTAGTAAAGCATGCCTCCATCTCCTTTGGCCCTTTAGAGAAATGAAACTTCTTTCCCCCTCTTTTGTCTTCACTTGAAGTGAGGCAATTGAAATCTCCTCCTATCACCATGGGTGTTTCTTCAGTAGAATGAACTTCCAACTTGTTCCACAATTCTCTTCTTTTATACAAATATTTATTGCCATAGACCGAAGCCACTCTCCATTTACCATTATTGAAAATAGAGAGATCCCCAATAATACATTGTGAAGACAATTCCAGCATAAAAAAATTAGCCAGGGATATATTCCAGAGAACTATAATCCCACCAGATAAACCAATCGAAGGCACCACCATTTAATTCCAACCATCTCCAATAGTCTTTTTGACTTCTTCCATATCAATATTATATAACTTTTTTCTCTAATAATCCCACAAAAATTACATTATGTAATTTAATAAACTCTTTAAGGAATAGAGAAGCACACCTTTTTCTAGCTCCTCTACAATTCCAAAAGGCTAAAGAATACATTAATGTATTGTTGGGAAGAACTCCCCATTGTAGCTTTCGGATCCAGCTCCATCCTCCTGCTCCTTGAATTGGTGCTAATAGGACCAAGGTATTTCAGTTGTTTTGATTTCTTCTTTTTAACCAAGCTGAAATCCTTTTCTGTATCATATATGACCTGATCTGGAATGCTAGAAATTTCTTTAGAGGCAGCAGCATTTAATTCTTTTAATGCAACATCAGTTTTTCCTGGATTATTTCCCCTTCTTCCACCTGATCTTCAAGAGCATTAAACATATTTTCTGTTGTATGAATGGAGAAAATCTCTCTAGTTTCCATGTTATTTTCTGGAAGGGCAGCAACATGATTTTCTTGAGCTGATATATTTTCAATTGCATCATTTCCATGGCAAGATGTTTGTGGAGCCTGATTACTTTCAAGTTCAATATCCTTACCTAGATAAGGATTTGATACACCTGTTGTTCCAACATCATTCATAGATTTTTTCAATTTCCATTAGACATTATTGGAGGGCTGATGATTGAATTTTTTATTTTTGCTGTAACCTATCTTCTTCCCTCGGTTGACAATTAACCAAGGACCATAAGCGGAATCTTCATTATTTCTGCCATTTGAATCTTGCAAAGGTTCTGCATTCTTCAATATTGGATTTTCTGTGATATACCTCTTCTCATGACTAATGGGAAATTCATTTGAATTTCTGCAGTTTTCTTTGCTATGGCCAATAAGACCATAATTGAAACAAAAACTAGGAACCCTTTCATACTCTATCTTTTGAAAGAATCTTCTATAACAGCCTCCCACCCATACTCCTAGTGGAAGCTTAGCATTCAAATTTATTCGTACACAAACCCTTCCAAATTCTCTCCGTCCCCATTGGAACATGTTTCCATCTATTAGATATGGTTTTCCAACCATTGAAGCAATTCTACATATATTTATGTTGTCCCAGCAATGAAGTGGAAGGTTTGGAAGACGGATCCAAATTGGTGCTGTCAACCCCTTCAGCGAAGTAGGAGAGAAATTCTGTGACCACTTGTCCATCCAAATTATTTTTCCATTGACAAAATATGGTCCACTCGACATTACTTCTTCCATTTGATCAGCTTCAGGAAACGAACATAAAATCCACCCCATGACTAGCATGGTAAGGTCGAATTTTCCAAATGGAGCCCATTGCCTCCTAAGCTCAGAACTGATAATCCACACAGGAGGTTCACCACCAAATACTTTAACAACTAATGAGTTGATAAGTTTTCTAGAATTTTCTTTCTCAATCAGATCATGAAGTTTAACAGTCATACCATCATCAGACAAGAAGTTGCCCAGTTCCAAGTTAGAAACTTTGATATTTTCTTTCCTTCTCCAAGCATTTGTTTGTTCTTCCACATTAGCTCGAACTGGATTAACAACATCATCTTCACAATCTCCCCTTTCAGCATTTTCAACATTTCTGAACTTCAGCAGATCATAATACAAGATCTTCGATTGTTCTACATATTTCAGGGGGTTATCCATATAACTAGTCTTCTCCTTCAGATTCAATGGTGCATTTTCTTTAACTGATTTGGGAAAATTCTCAGAGATTTTAGACAAAGAGTCTACATTTGTGCCTTCAGAATTTTTCAATTCTGGAGTAATTTTCTCAATTGGTGGCAAGGATGAAGGCGACGTCTCAAAACCATCCTTTGGAGCCAACGTTGTCTTTTTAAATAAAACTTTATCAATCCTTTCCTCAACCATTAATTCCATCCCTTTACCAATAACATCTGGAACTTTTCTTCCCATAAAGCCTCCTTCGTTGATAATAATACCTTTAGAATATCTCTATTTTGATACCTGATTAAGACCAGGTTTGTCATCTCAGAACGTAGGAGGCGAAAGGAGAAGACGAGATGAGCTGTTGAAGGCTTGGTAATGTTGCGACGATCCTCTAGCTTGCCGCCGGCCATCAGATGACGACGTACATCTGCCGCCATCAAGTTTCCACAATTCCTGCGAATTAAAAAATTTGAATTTTCGAACAAAATTTTGATTCATTTCCTCAGAGTTTCTCTCTCTAGTATGAAGTAGTTATTTGTATGGTATGGTCAGCAATAATTGATTAATTCAAAGATGTTGGGTGTACTAAGCACTAGTTTTGTGAAGATTTGTTAAGATCATACAGTATAATTTGAGTGAATTTTGGTATTTGTCTGATGATCAAGGAATATACCATGAGAAAATTTTATAAATAAACACACATATAATGAAATCACCAATGAAAATAATCAAATACAAAAATCAAGAAAGGAAATAAATAACTTAAGCAAATAAACAAATTTTAATTGCTTCTTTATTCTTACCTCATTATCCTTAAGCATGTATATCAATAACAACTAATATAGTCTTAAGTGTATTGAAAGTCTCATAACTAAGAGGTTTTGTAAAAATGACTTCTTGTTTGTTTTAAGTAGCTACATGATGTAGTTCTATATCTCCCTTGGCTACATGATCTTTAATGAAATGATACGTAATATCTATATACTTCGATCAAGAATGTTGAATTAGATTTTTAGAAATACAAATAGCACTAGTGTTGCTACACAAGATGGGAATAGTGCTTAAGAATATGTTGCATAATCCATAAGACTTGAGTAACATAACTTCCTATAGCTATGTATTCTTCCTTAACACTGGATAAATCACTGGGTTTTGTTGCCTACTGGACCAAAAACTAATGATTTTCCTATGAATTGATAAGTTGTAGATGTAATTTTTCTAACTGTTCTATACCCTGCAATGTCTAAGTCTTAATATCCTATAATTTTAAAACAAGAGCTTTGCCTAAGATACTAGATACCTATGTTTTGGGAGGTCATAAGGTATCTAAGAATTATCTTAACAACAGTCAAATGGAAATATTTGGGATTAGCTTGAAATCTAGCATGTATATAAAAACTAAATATTATATCAGGTATGCTAGCAATCAAATACTAGAGTGAACTAATTATCCCCATACACTTTTTTTGAAGTACTGATTTTCACTTACTGCCTTATCTAATTGAATGGCAGAGCTCATTGGAGTATTTATTTCTTTATCACCTTATATATCAATTTTCTTAAAAAAAATTTTACTATACTTGGTCTGATTATAAAATGTACCATCATCCCTACTAAATCTAAGGAAATAAGTTATCTTTCTAATAATACTCATTTAAAACTCCCTACTCATGATTTCCAAAAACAAATTACAAAGATGTTCATTTATTGATCCAAACAATATGTCATTCACATATATTAGAATAATGAGTAAATCATCTCTTATTTTCTTTAGGAATTGGGTCTTATCTACACTACCCTTAACCCATATACTTTTTTTAGTTTATACACATGGTTGGGAAAGAGGAATTTTCAAACCCAGGGGTTGCTCTACATATACATCTTTCTTAATAAGCCCATTTAGAAAGGCACTTTTAACATCCATCAAAAATAATTTGAAGCTTCTAAAGCATGCAAAAGCTAATAGAACTCTAACGGCTTCTAATCAATCTACAGGGGAAAATGTCTTCTCAAAATCAATGCCTTCAATTTGATTTTACCCCTTAGCCACTAATCTGACCTTATTTCTAACCAATACTCCAGAATCATTATCTTATTTTTGAATACCCACTTGGTATTTTCTACACTCTGGTCAATAGGTATGTTAACCAAATCCCGTACATTATTTCTAACAAATTGTTTTAACTCTTCTTACATACCTTGGATCCAAAATTTATTAGATAAGGCATGGTCTATATTTATGGTTTCTACTATAGAGATGAACACAAAATTACTATCCTTCTTCATAAATTCATGCCTAGTTAAAACTTCTATAGAAGTATATCATAAGATGAATTATTATATCAAATTTTTAAAAATATATTATGTAAACAAATTGTGAAATAATAAAAATCATTCAAAAATAAAGAGAAAGTAAAGCACACATGTCAATTTTTATGTGTTTTGGCCCCTACATACATCTATGCCTAGCTAAATAGAAGGATTAAAATTTTGTTAAAAAAAATGTTGTATCACACAAATATGGGTGGAGAAATCCTTATAACCAAATACAAAAAAATTCTAATAATTTTGTAGTACAATTTTAAATTTAAGACAAACACAAAGATTAACTATGAGTGATTGTAGTAAGAGATCTATATCTATGTTGTGGTGGTCAAAGAATCATGGTCAAGAAATAGTGATTGAATGATCGTTGGAGGGCAATGGTGGCTAAAAGCTTATAATAAGGTGATGATGGTTAGAGTATCATAGACAAGTGATAATTATTAAAGGTCCACAGTCAAGAAAAAATGTTTAAAGGGATGAAGTCGGGAAACAGTGGTCACAAGATCAAAGTTAAGGGATGATGGTTGGAGAACTATAATTGGGAGATAGAGAGTGTTCAACATCAAAAAACTTTCTTCACACTCTAGTGTCTACTCAAATGGTATAGAATTTTTAGTTAAAATTTTTAGAAGAATAAAAATCTATAAAAAAACCAGTGATAAACTTATAATAATATCCTATCATTCTAAAAAAACTATGAACCTCAGAAACAAATGTTAGCCTTGATGACTCTACTACAGCTTGAACCTTTGAAGGATGTACAGTAATTCATCCCTTACTCACTACATACCCCAAAAAAGCTACAAAAGTAATGAATAACTCACACTTGGAAAACTTTACGTACAACTTCTACTACCTCAATACCTCCATCGTTAAACTCAAATGGGTTGCATTATTCTCTTCATACTTTGAATGCACTAAAATATATTAAAAATCATCATAATAAATTAATCTAGACACACTTGAAACACTCAATGACTCATTTCCATAAATACTAATGAAGCATTATTCATAAGAAATTTCATCATCAGGAATTTATACTAATCATACTCAATACTGATGTAGTGTTCACCATATCATCATGCTTTACTCCAAACAGATGATACCCTGATCTAAGATCAATTTGACACAACACAACTGCACCTTCCAACTATTTAAACAAATCATATATCATGGGTAATGGATATTTGTTCTTCATTTTCACCTTATTAAATTCCTAATAATCAATTCACATCTTCATAGTTTGTTCCTTCTTTTAAACAATTAGAATAAAGGTTCCCCCAAAGTGATCATCTCAACCTGATAAAACCTCTATCTCATAACTCCTGTAACTAGACCTTCAACTCCTACATTTCTCTAGGTACCATTTCATAAGGAATCTTTTCTATATGGGTTGTACTTGGCATTTCCTCAATTTATAACTCTCTCTCTCTCTCTCTCTCTCTCTCTCTCTCTCTCTCTCTATGTTATGGTAATCCATATAACTCTTTAGAAAAGACATTTGAGAAATCATTCACCATAAGAACATTATCAATACTCACAATGGACTTACTCAAATCCCTTATATAAGCCAAGAATATATTATTCATTGTTCTCCTAGCCTTATCCACTTGGGGTATAGAATCAGGGAGGATAAAATGCTTTTAATTCCTAAAAAATAAAACACATCTCCATTTACATATAGACTTACTTGCTTCTTACTACAATCAATTTGAGCCTAATACTCGCTCCAACAATTAATTCCAACTATGATTTCAAATTCTTTAAAAAGCAATTAGTGCTTGCGCTTACTTAATTTTAGAAATCTTGAGTTCACAAAAGTAGATCTTATCCACAAACATCAACTTTCTCATTGGCAAGATAATAGATAACTCAAGACATAATAGAATAATATGTAAACTTAAGTAATCTAGAATAAGCTTAGGCATGAAACAATAATTTGAACCAAAATAAAAACGAATTCCACAAGATCGCTAAAAATAATCCATACTTTCACCCAATTGATAACTTATTTTGCCTCCTTTAGAGTAAAGTTATAGACTATAGGCTAAACTGGAAGGGTGTTTCTAAATACCATGGACTCTCTTTATTCTCCTAACTACATTCCACTGAATTTTCTCCCACTATATGTTGTTGAACCCTCACTATTAACTGTAGAAGAAAGTTACTGTTAACAACTATCTTTGACGTTGTCCTACATTAGATTGGCCATAATATAAATACTAACTAGCATATTAAGGACAGCTATCATAATTCTTTCTACCATAATATCCACACAATAAAACATTGCCAACAGACAAAAATCTGCCAGTTCTCACATAAACTACAAAACCCTCTATCCTAGACTCTCCACCACCCCTAAACCTAGGCTTCTTCCCACTAATTATACTCTTTTATGGCTCCTCACAAAATCTTCTCATACTTGTATCCCATCTCTACTTCATTATTATCAACTATTTTCCACCAATCATTCTCTTTCCATTATCTCAAAAAATTCTTGAATATAAACTCGCGCTAGCATATGCCTCTAACTATTCTTTAATCCTCTTAGAAAGTGATAACATTTTTCCTTCAGCATATTGACTAACTAAGGAGTATACTAGGCCAGGTCTATAAACTCTTCTTCATACTACATTATAGACTTGCTTGCCTACACCACCCTTAATAACTACTCTTGCATTTACTTCCTCATAGATGGTGCACAAACCAATCTTAAAAAGTCTCTACAAATTCTTCCCAAGAAATCTCACCATTCACTCTACCTTGAAATTGTCCCTTATGCTAGCATACCCAACAACATTGAGCTTCACCATCCTGAAGAAATACTATTAAGGGTACATTTCTACCCTCAGGACACTGCATACTATCAAATAATATCGCCAAGCTCAATAACAAATATTCTAAAGCCTGAAGATTTATGGCTCCTTAAATATGAGGAAATTTTAATCTAAAAGATAATTATAAATGATGATCTATCTCATATCACCTCACATCTAACATCCTACTATGGGCTTCTCCCATCAACTATACTACAAACTCAATAAATTGCATCATTAAATCCATGGCTACAGCTTCTTCCAAACTATGAATTGTAGTAATTCTAAAATGTTACCCATGTGCTTCTTTAGGGTCTAAATTGTCCATTACAACAATACTACAAACTATTCAAAATAAAAGAGTTCAATAACAAACTCCATGACCTACTATAAATTAAAAAAAAATTAGCTCCAAACTATTTAACTTTTCTTTCCCTAAATTTTCAAATCATTCCTTATTGCTCTAGCACTAATTAAATCCCTCCCAGTCATTTCTTTGACATCACTTTGTAAAGCCTCAAGACCTATAAAAGGAATTTAAACAAACATTTCCTATATGTCTATTAATTATAAATGGAGTTTCTCATTTTTTGGAACTAACTAATCATCCAAAATAATGTAAAGCATATGTCCATGAAGTATATACAAAATATACTTTTCGATATACTAATATCATAATAGCTCAATTTATAATGATTGAAACAAGTGATTTAAAAACAACTCTGAATTGGATTAAATCTACTCAACATGACCATTTCCTTTACCTGAAATATCTTAAATAGTATAATTAATTTAGAACTTAGTAGGCAAGTCCTTTCCCCCATAACAAAGTTTAATTTATAGTTTAAAATGGAAAATAACAAAAGAATAAAATTAGTGTTTGCCCCATAATTTTGTCATACTGGTTCACATATGAAAGTGGATGTAGAAATGCACATGTAATAATAAACGCTTATAACTCCCAATTACCACCTTCCACCAGCTTTAGGTAGATGTAGAGCCAAGCCAAAGTAGTGCAAAGTATATTTTAACACTAAGTCATCTTAGAGCCAAAGTGGAACAAAGTAATCCAACATAGAGATATATTTCCATTAGGCCTAAATAAAGAATTCAAGATTGTACTTCTTTTGAACAACAACACTCTAGATTTCCATGAAATGCTTGCTAATACAAAGGTAATAAATAAATGGGGAATCCAAAGCCTATATATAATAAATACCAAATTTTATTAAAATGCCAAAATTTTAGGTTCTTATGCAAAGTTTCTAGAATTTCACTAATTTCATAGAAATTATGTAGAATGCTAAACTAATATATTTTACCAACTATATTGAGACTCAGATGTGACTTAGTTATCTATATTTGTAAGAAATTCACCCATAATAAACCAAAGAGTAAAAATTTGCATTCTATAATTAATAGATAATATAGTAATATACAAAAAATTAAATGGTAAAACTTTTTTTTCAAACTCAATAAAAACATAATTAAATGCAATTTTCCTTATATAGAATTTGTAATTGAAATAAAAAATAGTGTATTGTTTATCTTCCTTGAGCCTGTCAGTATCTCCATCTAGCTGAATGGATGATTTTTGGATTTTTACCTTTGAAACATCTTATATCTTTTATCTCTCCTTCCCTTTCCTCGTTTTTCTTCTCTATCAAGATGTCTGAGAAAAAGAATTTGTAAAAAAGTTTATATATTTTTAATATTTAAAAAGCACTAATTTGACCTTGAACCATGCCACTCAATTTCTCAATGTCGTAGCACCGCAAGAGAATCTTATGGATTCTCAATGATGGTGCTCACCTAAGACCGACATTATGGAAGTGCTTATTGGTACCACGGCACTCAAATAATGCATATTTTTTCATTTTCCATAGAGCTTTAATACACGATGCTGTAAATAAAGGCACCGCAACACCCATAGAGAAATTTTGTTAAACCTTGATTTCCACTCCTCAAACCCAAATCTTGATTTCCTAAGACCCGCATTAAGCATTATAAAGTTGATAATTATTAATTAAATCAAAATTAATGATTTTTTGGGGAAATTACCTGAATTTTATTATGATTGGTATTACTAGTAGGAAGCTCAACATTATGTGCTAGATAGTTCTTCTAGTGTAGCTTTAATTGCCTAGAAGCATATATTGTGACCTTCTCATGCTACTTCAAAACACATCCTAGTTCTTTTAGTGAAGCATCAATGAATACCTAAAATCCTTCCATATCTGATGGAAAAGTTAGAATTGGAGCAGTTGTCAAACAATCCTTTAGCTTTTACAAGCTTGCTTCATAATAAGATGTCCAGATTAAATCCATTGACTTCTAAGTCAATCTCATCAAAGGCATAGAAATCTGAGAGAATCTATTCAAACAATTCCTATAATAATTGGCCATACCTAAGAAGCTATGGACCTCAGATACATAGTAAACATCAAGCAATCAATAATAGCCCAAACTTTATGGGGATCTATAGAAATGAGTACAGTGCTCACCACAAACCCATAGGAAAGAAATAATCTTCAACAAAAACTCATACTTGGAAATTTAGCATACAACTGATGCTACCTCAAAGTGTCTAGAATAATCCTATGATGAGTTATATACTGTTCCTCAGAAGTAGAATAAACGAAAATTTCCTTTATAAAAATTATTATATGTTGATCCAAATATTCCCTAATACTATATTCATTAGATCTATGAAAAATACTGGAGCATTACTCATCCCAAAAAGCATGACTAAGAACTCATAATGTCTATATTTGGTATTGAAAGTAGTCTTCACCACATCTTATTATCTCACCTTTACCTAATAATATCCTGATCTTAAGTCAATTATAGAAAACGCAAAAGGCCTTTCAAGCTGTTTAAATAAATCATTATATATTGGTAGAGGGTACTTGATCTTGATAGTGATCTTATTTAGTAACATATAGCCAATACACATATGCATCATACCATCTTTGTCCTTAACAAATAGAATAGGTTCCCCTTGGGGACACACTAGGATGGAAAAATCCCTTGTTAACTAACTCATGAAGTTATACTTTTTAACTTTTGTAGATTTTTAGATGTTATCCTCTACGGAGCCATAGTTATTAGAGAGATACTAAGAAATATGACAATACATAACTCATTCTCTCTATTTGGAGGTAGATTCACTAACTCCTCAAGAAATATTAAAACAACTTTGGTTCCATTGTGACATCAGAAAGATAGCCATATTCTACACTTCAATCACAAAAAAATGACAAAAATACCAAACAACCTTTTATCCATAACTTATTTACTTTCAAAGCTTAAATAAAACAAAATAAAATACATCTAACTCCCTAAAAAATATCTCTAACTAACAAAAAATAAAGGGACCCACTACTTTTGACAATTAATCTGAGTCTCATATTGGCTCAACCAGTCCACTACAAAAATAGCATTAAAATTAGATATTAGCAACCTAATTAGATGAGACCTCCACTATCTATCATATATGTCTATATTACAAAAGCATACCCTACTAATTATTATAGTATTTTTAGTCAATTAAGTAATATACAAAGAAAATACATTAATATGGAAGGTAAGTGTAGTGAATCAAAATGGCAGGAAAAATAAATGGGTGATTGGCTCCATAATCAAATAAATTATGACCAGGCTGATAAAAAATGTAAGTTGCACATATAACAACATATGGAGCATCTCTGGCCTCATGTTGAGTCAAATTATTTACATGTACTTGAAACAGAGCTTGTGAAATATCTACCAGACCTGAGGGTGATCTCCTTGCTATATTACCTACTATAAAACTAGAACCAGTACCTCAACTAGATAATCCCTCAATAAACAATCAAAGTGGAACTATCCTTAATTTTCTTGTTGGTTTGAAAAAACTCTCAAATCTAGGATCTAAATGTCAATTAGATCTTGCTTATGGACACTCTACTTCCCTATGTCCAATCTGCTCACTCCAAAAATATTATCTGATAGTCCTATAATACTGACTAAAGTGACACCAACCATAATTACGGTATATAGGTTCCCCACTAAGAAAACCATAACTAGCCTCACTGCCACTATCATAGACTTTCCCATCTCTTAAACTCAAGGAATCTAAACCTGCTCCTCTTCCCAAAAAACTACCACTACAGTCTCACCACTAAACTTCTTTTTATTAGTAACCCACAATATCTTAGTAGCTATGATATCATTCTCTATCAAATAAGCTAACTCTACTAACTCAATAAAATTAAAAATATGGAATAGAACCAATTACTATTCTAGAATATCCTCGAGTCCACTCATAAGACTATAGCACTTCTCCTTGGGAGTATTAATTAATTGCAAAGCATGCCTAGCTAAGGCAATAAACTCAGCCTTGTACTACATGACAGTTATACTCCCTTAACTAACCAAAAAACATTTAATGTATTTGTTGATGTGTAGAAGAGGGTACAAACCATTCTGGGAAAGCATCAATAAACACCTTCCAGTTGATTAGTAATTTCAATCTTCCCTAAAACCTCTCCTACTTCTAGCCTAACCACCATCACTCAGCCTCTTTATCCAAGAAAAAAATAGCCAAAGGTGCCTTCTTATTAGGGGAACACTACATCCTATCAAATATATTCTCTAGCCTCCTTAATTAATCCTCTACTATTCTAGGGTCAACAGCACCCTCGAACCTTGAAGGCTTTAACCAAAAAAATGTTCATAAGTATTTATCCACCTCAACAAATATAATTAAAAGATTATTCCTTTATGCCTTGCCTATCAATTAGGCTACTAGTGGGGGCGATGGACTAATCCTAAGAATTGTGAAAATGATTTAGTTCTATCAATACTTAAGCAATGTTTAGGTTTTTTGATATAAAAATTATAAAAACCCCACTTAATATGCATAAGTATATGTGTCAAATTAAGTAATATAGTGATAGAGTAGACTATCAATCCCACCTGGAATAATGTTTTCTTGCATATACTAATAATGTCTACTTCATCTAAAATAATTATTTTACTTAATTAAAATAAGTTTGGGTGGAGACTCAACCACTTAATTTTAAATAAAAATAATTAATTGAAATACTTTTTAGATAAATAATTTAGGATTAATAAAATGTAAATATAATATATTTCCAAATTATTCTCTTTTATATTAATGTTATTTAGAGCATATGCATCATTGACGGCTTAGTTAGGTGTGAAAAGATAAAGGATAGATTAATCTCTTCCAAAACACAGTACTACTCCAAACTCCAATACTCTATCACCCTATGAAAATCTTAGTAGTGTAAGTAAAACATGAATTATTAAAACTTCCTCATAATAATTAATCATCATCATTATAAATTTTATACATGATAAGCACTATGCCTATACTTACATCATACCAATCCAATATACTTGATTGTGCCTGCTTTCATATTCCTAAGCTTCATATTACAAACTAATATTAACTACATATATGGCAACTATATACATTAAATGAAGACCTGGTATATTAAAAATGTTATGAAATTATTGACAAAGAGAATTCATTAGTACTCTATATTTCATTTACACCATCAATTCAAAATTAATGAGTTTATTTAGACATTAACAACAACTAAAGCATATTCATTTGTATTATTTACAAAAAGAAAGAAAGTTCAAAAGAAAAGATATCACCAGATGGGTTCAATGATCTCTTCTACACTGTTCCTTGAACTTATAGAATTTCTTCCACAAACATAAGCCAAATACTCTAATGGAATGTATCTAGAATATCTCTGACTTTCCTTAGTTGTCACTCCTAAGAAAAAATTAGAGAAACACTTTAAGGACTAAAATAACAAGTGACTTAACTCATCTACTAATATTATAAAAGAACTATTTATGTAAAAATACAAAAAATCAATTCGAGCTACATGGTGATCAAAACACTTACACTGTGATGCCCATTAAATGAACTAATATCGTAGCACTAAAGGGTTTCCTCCACTGAGGTGCATGCTGACATGGATCACTATTTAATGGATCAATGCATCACTTAGATGACATATCATGGCGTGAATAGTTAAAACTATAGCAATGCATTGGTGCTAATGGTTGAGCGATGTAACATCTACGTGGAACTCCCTTGACTTAGTAGTTTTGGAATTTGGAGCCAAGATGTTGTGTAGATAGTGATTGGGCTTTATGGCGCTATTTCCTCTAACACTATGGCCCTGGGATACTTGGTTGAACTTTTCGATGCTAACTCCTCAAATGCTGCGGCACTATCAAATAGAGATTAGGCACCGCCATGTCCATATTTGGGTGCTCCGGTGGTGTTAATAAAGGCACCATGGTGGTATTGTGTCTGATGCTATAGTGATGTACCAAACTTAAAAAATTTTCCTAGTTCTTTTATGTTTTTTGCATAAACATAACTAAAACCATATGTTTTCACTAATAAATAAACTCATAAAATATAAAATTATTTGCACTTAAACTCTTACTTAGACTCTTACTTTTTTTTTTTTTTTTTTTGAAGAAATGCAAATTGCATTAAAATAAGAAAATCTAATACAATCTAGAAAGCAAAAGCAGACTCTTTAAAACTACCATAATGGATATGCGATCCACTAAATTCCAATTTAGATTTATTGGGGTGATGGGGATACCAAATATTAAAACAACCTAAAATGTTGGTTAGCATCCTAGTTTTCCCAAAAGATGGAAAATGAAATCTAGTGAAAAACCCATATTTCATAATAATGGCTTTAAAAAGGTGTAAGAAGCCTATAAGAAAAATAAGTAAAAGATAACTAGTTACAAGAAAAAATAAAATAACTTCTAAACCAGCTATCCAAACATCATCCAGGTCCCCATCAATCTTAGGGTCCAACAAGCTCCAAATAGCCTCTTCACAAGTAAAGTAATATAAACTGAAAATCGCCATCACATCCATAATACTGGCAAGAACAACACCAGTGATATTCCAATGTTAAGCCATAACACCGACAACCACCTCAAGAAGCCAATAATCGGTCTCATCAATGCCAAAGCCAACCAAACTGATAATCATCACCATTATCATCACATAGACAAGAGAGAAACCAAGAAACTTCAAGTCCTTCAAATCTTTAAACAATAAGATTTGATCTTCAAAGAACAACTGAAAAGCAATAGACCAAACAACCACCTCGTTATTACCGACATCAACCAACATCCACCTCAACAAAGTCAATCCATGGCCAGAAGCTCTAACATTAATAGGCCAAGAGACGACCTCAAACAGAACTTGATCCTCATGGATCAAAGAAATAACAATGGCAATACCAAAAACCTTCTTCCAAATATAATACTGAAAACCATCCAGCATAAGGATACTAGCTTCACTAACATCGGCTTTAATAGAGCATCCACTCAAAAACATAAGAATGGCCTCAAAACCAATGACAATTTTCTTCAAAAAAAGTGTATCCCTTTCTCCAAGAATCTTGAAGAAAAAAAAAACAGCTCAAAAGATATTTAAACCGATCCGTCCAAACCAACATTTCATTCCTCAGTTGAAGATTTTCAATCCAAAAATCTTCTAGAACCAGCCAAATCCATCTCAAGAAAATCCAGGTTCAATCGTCAAACACCAGGAAATATAATAGAGTCAAGGTTATTAAGAAACCCATACCAAAACAAAAGACAATTACCAAAAAACTTCTCAAGGTTTTTCAAAGCCAAACAACCATTCAAGAAGTCTTCCTCCAAATGCCTCCCCCTGAGATTCAAAGGAAAAATCGGCCACCAAAAAGAATTCTCGAAATAAAAATTTAACTCACCATCGGGCAAACAAAAATCCTTATCTAAGATCACGACCAGAATTATAAGCTTACCATCTTCAATCAAGAATTTAGCCTCTGAATAAAAATCACAATAAAAAACTGATGGTTGGAGAACAAAAATTCGGCTAAGATCCATCATACCCATCTTGGAATCCATCATATCTCTACCTAGATTCTTCAAAGACCCTCCATCGGCCATTTAGGCCGACAGAGAACCACCGATATCCACAGATTCTACCAAAATCGTGAAGATCTCTCTTCGTCGCTCTTCGTCGCTCCAAGAAATGGAACCCTATCTCCGCCAATCTGAATCCTATACTTTTTACTTAGACTCTTACTTACCCTCAAGCAAATAAAATTTTTTATTTCTAATTAAGTGATTAACCCAAAAAAAGTGACTATATAAAATAATTAAAATGTAGGATATTACAACACTGTCTAAAATTTGTAAAAATGAATCAAAGCAAAACTTCTAGTTTGAAAAAATACCTCTAGTTAAACTTAATAGTTCATTCTTATTTTTACCTAAATTAAAATTATTGGTTATAAATTTAATTATTAACTTTGAATGTTGAGTGAAAAATATAATTATAATAATTGGATATGGTTGTAGTTAAAATTGTACTTTCATTACTTCACCATCTCTTGTTTTAGCTCTTTCTCATCTTATCCTTTATATTTTTTGTATGAGTTTGTATATCAAATGTTAAGCTTTCATTAATACTAATTTTTCAATGTACTCATCTTTTTCTTTTGATATTTTTCATTTCTATTTTTTTAAGAACTATTTGTAGTTCTTTTTCTTTAAATATTTTTTCTTTTTATATAGTACATAATTAATTATTTTGAATATCAGCTTCTATTGTAGGGTTCTCATACAATCTTAATAATTTTGATGTATAGACTTGATGAGATTACTAATTATGTCTTCAAGTTAGCTATGATTTTCAATTTTAATCTACTCATATGTAATTTTTAATACTAATTATTCATATTACAACTATTAAAATTTAATTCGTAAATTTATACCTTATAAATTAGAATTAGGATAATAGCTCAAATAGATAATGAGTTAAGTTTTAGTTTTTTCCAATCTATGAAGTATAAATATGGTTCATTCAAATTAGGATCTAGCATTTTGTTATTATCATAAGATTTCATAATTTTTAATTTTCATTTATAAAGGTTAATTAATTAATCAAAATATAAAAGTAATGAGATGACAATAAAAATTTAAGTAGGAAGAGAATTTTCTAATATGTAAATAAAGACATAAATAAATATTGCAAACACTTGCTTTTATATGAGTGATAAAGAGCACATAAAATATGTGGTTAAAATTAAACATGACACAACATTCATTACATGACATAGTTACAGGTTTAACTAGTGCACATGGAACCCAACCTTCAACAATGACTCTCAAAGCAAAAAATTTCAATTAAGTTTAACTGCACAAGCTAATATCCCCCAACACTTCCTTCTCTTCCACAAAAAAATAAAGTAGAACAACAAAAAATATATATTTATATATCCTTAAGAATTCTTCACTCTAATCATATGGTTCAATCTATATCCATTGACTTTGATGGTTTGTAAAGATTTCATGTCATGTATCCTGATGGCACCGTTAACAAAACTTCTAATGATAATGAAAGGAACAATCCATCTAAATTTTATTTTCCCATGGCAATAATTTTCCTTATAACCAATTAGGAACACATCTTACCCAAGAAATAAATCAAACAAGAAAACTCTACCACAAAGCATGTACATTATTTCTGGCCTGTACTTCTTTTTATCTTAATGTAATTCCCCTTTGAATTCTTCTAACCTAGTAATAATGGAAGAACTTTACATGTAGAGAAGTAAAAGATAATCCTCAATCTGGGTATGTTTTTTTTTCCTTTGAATAAGATGATGTATGCTTTTATTTATTTTTTTTTTACAACAAAAAATAGAATTCGTAATTAAAATAAAAGAAAGGGGTGCAAACGAAAACAAACTAGAAAATTTCTACTAAGCATTCCAATCATAAAGGAGCAAGAAACAAAGGAAAACTTAAGAAATACACTACCAAAAAATAAAAAAGAGCTAAGAAAAACCTCTCAATGTTGAACAATTTTGGGGCCTAATTCTCCACTTAAGATGCATCAGTTTTTCTTTTCCTCTTTTGAGGGGTAGTAGTGACATGCCCCAACTGCTGTAGTTCTTTTTGAAGGAGAGCATTAGACACTCTCGGCCTATGCTTTAGAGAGGTTAAGACTATTATTTATTATATCCCACTTCTAAAATTTTTTAGCATTGAAGACAATAGGCTCTAGGTTGGAAACAATTGGCGTTGGTAAGGGGCGTCTTATTTCATGACCTTTAGAAGGGTTGGAAAGAAGTTGGCCTTTCTTTTTTGTATTTATCCTTCTATAGATGAAATTCCAAGTTCCAAATTGATCTAAAGGTTGGGAAGATGGAGAATTGGACTACTGAGTATGCATAAAAACAGCTGGATTCTACATTTCCAAAGTTGAAGATTGAATAGTGTTGCCAACATTGCTTGCAAGCTGCAAATTGGTCTTACAAGGGCAAGACTCCACTTTATGACCATAAATCTAAAATGGAAACAAAGATTAGAAAGGCCCTAGTACTTAAATTTTTGAAATAAAACTTCCATTTAAGTCCTTAATCCAAAATCCCAGGGATAGTTTCTTTGTCAAATCAATGTGAGCATAGACTCTAGCAAAAGAACTTTGACCCCAAGATGATGAAGGCTAATCCAACCAAAGAGGTTTACTAATCATATCAGCCATATGGGCAATATTGGAAGGGACTCAATATATCAAAGGAAGCCAACGAAGTCAAACCCAAATTGGCGAGAACCACTTCACATCATGAGAGAAAAAACATGACCATAAGTCAAGGCCAATAATGCTCCCTGCAATAATCAAAGGACCATCCCTGATGATGGTATCAAAAGCATCAGAGCTTTAAAAAAATACATTTAAAGCAATTTGAAGCAATGTTGATCAACTGAAACTCCCCAACATATGACCATGGCCTTAATAGTTCACCTTTAAGCCAAGAAAAAGATACTCACTTCCTAAAAGTTTCCCAACAAGTGCATGTTCCAATTTGTGAAGGTTAGGCTCAAGGAAATTCCTTCTTCATCAAGCATCTCCTGTTTGAAATTTTCTTTAATGGAGTATAAGAAGGCTTCCTCCAAGCAAAATGTCTTTGACTACGGTCCCCAAACACCCTAGACTACTTAGGGGAATTTTTTTTGTTGGATAGGGGCTAAATATTAACACCGACTACTCCCAAGTTATGGGAAGTAGGCATAACAACATTAGCATAAATAGTTGATATACAATTTTCAGTGACAAGAGGTTCTTGAACTATAATAATGGGGGAGTTAACCCTATATAAAACTAAGCTCCCATCCAAATTATTAACATAATTGAGACCAAAAACCACATTAAAATAAGATTCTATCATATTTTTTACATTATCCACATACAAGAAATTCGGGTCAAGTTGACAAACATGTAACAGCAGTAAGTAATCCGACTGGAGCTCATGGAGTGAGGTATTAAGGCAACTCAAAATATGGAACTCATAACAAATCAATTTAAACTCTTGATCGATGGTGTCCAATAATTGTAGATCTTTAGAGAAGTCCTGATCAGACATCAAAGAAGAGTCATAAAATTTGTCATCATCCAACATATGTAGTTTGGTTCCTCATACAATGCATCTATAGCCAACAAACTTAAATCAACCATAAAACCTCCATCAAAATGAGTTCACAATCCTCATAACCCTTTCTCATTGCAAACCTGATTCAAACAATATGTTTTTGATAATAGTAAACATTATTGTGTCTATTACTGCTTTCTCTAGTATTTGTGATATTTTTTGATCTATATTTATGTGCACTAACATTATAGGAAATTAGTCAACCATTCACTTGCAATTTTGATCAGCTCAAAACTGGGTAAATTAGGGTTACAATGATTTTTTATTTTATTATGTACTTTCTCCTTTCTTGAGTCAGATCAAATAATTAGGTGGATATCTTTATTGAGTAACCTTGCACACACACATAAGGGGAGAGATAAAGATGTTTTTGAGATAGCATATTTTTTAAGTAATTTTTATTATACGATCTCAGTTTTGTACTATACAAAGTCATTCATATTGTATGAGTTTAACTCATACTATATGAAGTATTATACTCTGCTAAAACCCTAACCACCAAAGGTTAAGAAAGATAATAATTATGTAATGATCGTATAGTATAATTTTGATCATACTGTATTCCCTAATTAAAATATTTCTTAATTAATCCCATAATATAAGGTAATCAAATCATGGTCAATTATTATGATTGACCGTATTATATAAAATAGTTCATACTATACAATTACCCGTATGCAAAATTGGTCACCCCTTGGATCATAACAAAAGAAATCCATGATTTTTGTATTGATCATATCGTATGATGTCTATAGAGTTATATGATCACCCATACACAAAGTTGGCCATCCCAAAGATCGTCCCAGATGAACAGAAGAAATTTTTATAGATCGTATCTTACGATGTGTGATCATAATGTATGATGTATTATAAAAGTTAAACAGTTCATCTGAATGATATTTCTAGATGAGTCTAAATTGAATTGATCGTATCATATTATACACGTATCATACTATACAAAAAAAGTCGGATGGCTTGAAATTTAAGGTTTTTTTTAAGCCCTCTATTTAAGGGTTTCAAGTATTCTTTAAATCTTTTACTTCTTAGTCTTCTTGAGGGAGAGCTTGAGGGAGAGAAGAATGAGAGCTTGTTGAGAGAAGAGAGTGAGTTTTTTTGAGGCAGAAGTTGTGACGGAATTCACAAGGTTGATTGAAGCAAGAATCTTGCCTAGTACCTACAAGCGTATTCCTGGAATATATGTGACTCTGAAGAAGAAGTTCTTTACCAACGATATGGTTCTCTGACCATCTCCTGGAGGGTGAAAAAAGAGTTTTGGTTTTCTGACCATCACCAAGAGGGTAAAAATTGAGTTGAGGTTATTTGCATGTAAAAGAGTCACATTTCTTTTCAGCATTGGGGTCGTGAAATAGTGTTTGTATAGGCTTCTCTGCCTTTCTATAGAAGCAAAATGAGAGTCACTACTATTTAGTTCAATACTTGGAGAGGGAGTCTCCAAGGAGTTTACATAGGTCAAGTTGACTGAACCACTATAAATTCTGCTGTGTTCATTCTGATTATTTTTTGTGCTTTATTTTTCACATTTATTTTTGTGATAACTATGTGAATGAAAATTGTGATTTATCTTTTTATTATGAATGTAATGTGCTTCCGCATCAAGTTATAAAAATATTTTCTTTTCTTTTAAATAAGTTTTTAAAAATATCCAATTCACCCCCCCCCCCCCCCCCCCCCCTCCCCCTCTCGAATAGCCCGAGACTAGTTCTTTAGGGTTTCATAACCCTTATGAACTTTCAAGTGGTATCAGAGCAGGATTCATAAATTATGTTTTAGAAAACTTTTGAAAATAGTTTTATGGCTAGTTTTGTCAATCATAACACTGTGGAAGGATACTCATTAACTAGGCCAACTCTATTTGATAACATTCCTTTTAATTTTTTGGAAAAATCGCATGTCTACTTTTTACAATCAATTGATTATCACATATGGATGCTAGTACGTGATGGTTATTATGCACCTTTTTGTTTAGTAAATGGCATTAAAACTGAAATACTTTTTTCTCAATGGACTATTGATGATAAAAATTTAGCCCAATTGAATGCTAAATATTTAAACTATTTTTTTCTGTACTTTAAAATTTGATGATTAATGTGTATATCTACTTGCATAACTGAAAAAGAAATTTATGATAGACTCTGCATAACCTATGAAAGAATAACTAAAGTGAAACAATCTATGTTAAATATTTTTCTCCATGAATATAAACTCTTTCACATGAAACCTAGTGAAACCATATCTGAAATGTATACTAGGTTCACATAAATTATCTCATCCCTGAATGCTTTAGGTAGGGAATTATCAAATTTTACAAAAAAATCAATAAGAGTGATGTCTACTTAGTTCATATAATACCAAAATAACTACTATTTCAGAATCCCAGGATTTAAATGTTTATTCTATTGCCAACTTACTTGGATCTCTAATCGCCTATAAATAAAGCATAAGCCAAAGGCAATCTGATCAGGGAGAAAGAAAGAAGGAGAAAACTATAGCCTTAAAGGCTGATGATTTAGGTAGTTCCTCGGATGGAGGAGAGGATGAAACTGCATTAATGACTTAACATTTTAGAAGCTTTCTAAAGATAAAAACAAATGAATCACCAATAATGGATAAACTATAAGAATTATTGAAATTTTAAAGCTTATAATGATATTTTCTATTATGAATGCAAAAAACTGGGGCACATTAAGACTAATTGCCTAAATCTCAAAGGTCACTAAAATAAGGAGAATGTTGAAGAGAAAGAAAATTCATATAAAGGAAAGCGAAGATCTTAGAAAGCCATGCTAGCCTACTCAACTTCATATTCATCTAGAATAGAAGGAGAAGAAGAAGTGAAAATTAAATGCTTAATGGCAAACAGCTATCTTGATTAGTCCAATCAATATGAGGTATGTCAACTTTCATATGATGAATTACTTGTTGTTTCAGAAGAGATTCATGATTCTTATAAAAAACAAAAAAAAAAAAGCACACTAGCTTGAAAATTGAATGCTCATTTTTGCAAAAAAAATGAAATGCTTAGAAAATATGGTTCTTATGTTGATAAGGATCAAAAGGCATTGCTGGATGAGTTTGATGAATTGAATAAAAAATATTCTACTTATCAAAAATGTATGAGTCTCTCAGAGCATTGCATCTTGATTTAAGAAAATCATTTAAAGAGTAAGAAGCATGTGTTAACATTTTATATCTTAGTGAGTACTCATTAAAAATGAAAATATCTGCTCTTGAAAGTGTTAATAAAATATTATTAGAAAAATTAAAGGCTATTGAAAAGAAACCTATCTATAAGCACTCAGCATGTCATGCATCCCATAAACCTAGGAATAGAAATCATAACTATTATAGGTTAATTAACCCTTTTCCTTATGTTAAATGTTATTCATGTGCCATGTTGGGACACATTAGCCACACTTGCACCATTCACCATAGAACATATTTGGTGTGGAGGCCAAAGAAGCATAAAATACAACATGACATATATTTTGATGATTTATCCAAATTTATGAAGGGACCCAAACTCACTTGGGCTCCGAAAACTATTCTTCCATGATCTCTAGTTTTAAAAGCTCTCATAAAAGACCTAGTGGGAGCATATGGCTTTTGGCCTTGGTATTAACATCCTATCACTTGAAATCAGCCATTCATAATCTTCTCATCATATGTGTTTTTAACTTATGATTTTCATGCTTTTAATTTTGTTCATGTTTTCTTTTTTACTTGCTCTTGTTCTTTATGATTGTATCCTAATCTTCACATAAACCACCTTACTAAACCTCACAGTCCTTACTGTAATACCCAATTTTTTTTTCTATCATATTGTATTAATCGTATTCATGCTGTACGAAATATACAGCACTACTTAGATCATATCTATTATTTCAATGGATGATACAGATTGTATCTATCATTAACCATCATACTGTATGAACACCTTTTTTATTGTAAGATATGTGTGTCAACTCAGTTTGGGATGAATTAAATTAAGTTTCGTATGAAATTTATTATTGATCATACTGTATGTACACCCGTTTGTACTAAATAAAACTTTTTATCAAACATAATACAAGCTGACTCCTTAGAATGAGATCCTTGTCTCTAATCATCCCAAACAAAGTTTGATTGTACTGTATAATCAGACACATCTTTTTTTTCTGACAGTCAGGCCAAAATAATTACATGCAATTATCCCATATGATATCCTAATCATATGGTATAATTTGCTAAATTTCTATTTAAACAGCCAACCTTATTCAAAATTTTCATACTACTCTTTAAATCCTCCCTTCTTGCATTCTGATATTTATAATGGCAAGTGGAAAATGCAGTCGATGAACCCATGGGGCTTCCTCCTCTCGAAACCCTATAGATAAACATTTTTTGACAACTTCTAATGAAGCTACCTACATAAAATATAAAGAAGCCAAGATCACACATTCCAGGCTTCTTAATCAGCAAGCCCTTAGCTTCCCAGTAATGAATCTCTTCAACACTACCGCACTTCAATTTCTTATAACCTTGACCTATCCGTTCCGGTCAAAAAATCTTTATATATTTCATGCAAACCTTAGGATTAGCGGGGATGCTACAGTTATGTCTTCCCGAGTGTGCTATCAAAATGTAGAAATCACCAAATAGGACTATTATATGGTAAATGTAAAAATTTACCTTCAACTAAATACCCAATGAAATAGAACCCTTTCCATGGCCTTTAGATCCAATTTTTATTGCAGTGCTGTGAACCTTCTGCTATGAAATGCTACGCTTAATTACCACCAACCTTTAATTTAGACCCTTAACCAAAATGTTAGGGTAATCCGGCACATTATGAGAACTTCAATCATTCCTAAAGTTAGAGATTGGATCAACATCACTTCTCTACTGTCGATTGTCACCTACTTTATAATGTTAAACACCCAATTAGATGAAGCTCAAATACTAATTTGATATATCTAAAATCTCACTTCCATTCAATTCCCAACCACTATGAGAAAGCAAAACATCGCCCTAGGACATGTTACTGGATATATCCTATATAGAAAGTATAATATCACATATCCTGCTCCACTCTTCAATCTTGTTTTTAGATGCCTCCTTTCAAATGCTATTTCATAGGAATCAGGAGTCTGAAGATATTTTTTTCATGAAGAATGCGAAGCTGCCACTGCAGCTGATCTTATACATGCACAACCGCCTCACCACTTCCCATATGAGGAATTGATTCATAGGTTTGACAAACTTGAGACTCTCTTGGATCAATAGCAAGCCCAACATGATAATGATATGGGTTAGTTCATGGATCAATTTGGGAGCATCAAATAGCAATTTACCAACATCCAATAGTAGTATGACAACTTTAATCAGTTCTTCCAACCACCTCCATAGCCACCTTTTAATTTGGATCCATCTCTATACTAGTTTTTTTCATTTTATATTTTTATTTTAATGTCTTTGTTTTTATTTTGTGGTTTGTTGTTTTGTGTCAGTATTGCACTTTTCTTTCCAGCTATTTTTATGTTATCATGTTAAATTTAAAAAAAAAAATCTTTTTTACTACCTTGTGTTTATTTCATCCCTTTTAAATGGTACTTTTTGTTTCTAGCTTGTTTTGTGTTCTTAGATCTCATTTATATGCTCTTTACTTGAGAAATTAATAGTTATAAGAAAGTGTGCTTTTGTTGATCGTACTGTACAATTAAACTCATACTGTATAATTTAACTCATACAGTACGACTTGGATAGTATTGTACGAATGAACTCTCTTCAAGGCTCTTTGATATTTATAATAAATATACTTCTATTTTGACTTAAAAGTTTAATAAGTAATTACTGTCATTATTAAAACTCAGAGGATATACAAATTTTAGGAATTTTTCATATTCTTTCTTATTTCCTTTGCATAATAATGGTTTATACTTGATGTTGGAAAATCTTAGTTCTTCATTATCACTTTTACAATAATATTCTATTTGATATAATTCAAGTTAGCAGTCTAAAAAGTTTTTGTTTCCCTATCTAATTATAATTCTTGAATTAGTTTTTTGTTTAAACAAAGGACTTTATCCTGTAAACATGTTAAGCTGGGTGAGCAAACTCTAGAATCCAAATCCCTTGATCGTAATAAAGTCAACACTTATCTTATTTTTCATTTCTATTTATAAGAGTAAGTTTGTTACATTATGAAAAATTCCTACGACAATTCTCATGAATATAATAGCTCTTTCCTTGAGTTGTTTGTGATTTTGAGTTTGTTTATCTTATACATTTGGTGTTTCTATTTTCTATTTTTCCTCCTGTTGTTTTCCCTCTTTTATGATGTCAAAAGGGGAAGTAGTATTTTGTTGCTTTTCATTATTATTATTGTTTTATTTTATCGATTGTTGTTGTTATTGTTGTTTGCATTTTATTTAAAATAAAAAAAAATATTTTTTACACCCATCTTTCTTATAATTGATTTTCATCTAAGGGGGAGTTTAGAGAAAAGAAACTTTAAAAGAAAAAAATAATAATAATATATATCTTCATAAAAAAGGGGAGATTACTTGATTCAAATACTGTGATTTTGATTATAACAAATATTATTATGTCTGTTACTACTTTATTTAATTTTTGTGATATTTTCTAATATGTTTGTTTGCATTAGAGTTTCAAGATATCAGTCCACTGCTCACCTTCAATTTTGATCAGCTCAGGACTGAGTAAATTAGGGTTACAGTCAATTTTTATTTTATTATGTATTTTCTCCTTTCTTGAGTTGGATCATGTAATTGGGTGGATATCTTTGCTAAGTAACCTTGCACACACAAAGGGGGAGAGATAAAGATGTTTTTTAGAGAGTCTATTTTTTAAGTAATCCGTACTATATAATCTTAGTTTCATACTATATGAAGTCAATCATACTATATGACGTTAACTCGTAACGTAAAAAGTATTGTTCTCTGCTAAAACCCTAATCGTTGAATATTAAGAAAGATAATATTTCTATACTGATCGTATAATATAATTTGGATCGTACTATACACCCTAATTAAAATCATTCATAATTAATTCTATGATATCAGGTAATCAAAACAAGGATAATTATTATGATTGATTATACTATATGAAATAGTTTGTACTGTACAATCACATGTATATGAAATTGGTCATCCCTTGGATTATACCAAATAAAATCCATGATTTTGTATTGATTGTATAGTATAATGTCCATAGTGCTAGATAATCACATATGCACGAAGTTGTCCATCCCAAGGATCATCTTATATGAATTGAAGGAATTTCTATAGATCGTACTATATGACGTATTATAAAAGTAGAATAGTTCATTTGAACAATCTTGCTTGATGAGTCTGAATTGAACTGTTTGTACCGTATGATATGTGTATCGTATTGTATGAGTAGAAGCTGTATGGCTTGAAATTTAGGGCTTTTTTAAGCTTGCTATTTAAGGTTTCCAAATATTATTTTGAGATATATTTTGCTACATTGTCTTCTTAAGAGAGAGCTTGAGGGAGAGAAAAAGGAGAGCTTGGTGAGAGAAGAGAGAGAGAGAGATTTTATGAGGGACAAGTTGTGAGGGGATTCACAAGGTTGCTCCAAGCAAGATTCTTATTTAGTACCTACGAGCATCTACCTAGAATCTCTGTGGCTCTGGAGAATAAGTTCTTAAACAAAGATTATGGTTCTCTAACCATCAACTAGAGGGTGAAAAAAGAGTTGTGGTTCTCTGACCATCACCTAGAGGGTGAAAATAGAGTTGAGGCTCTCTACCTGTAAAAAAGTCACAGTTCTCTGTCACACCGAGGAGGTAAAACAACATCTGTATAGGCTTCTCCACCTTGTTGTGGAAGCAAAAGCAGAGACACAACTATGTAGTGCAATATTTATAGAGGAAGTCTCCAAGGAGTGGACATAAGTCAAGTTGACCAAACCACTATAAATTCTGGTGTGTTCATTTTGATTATTTTTTGCACTTTATCTTTTGCATTTATTTTTGTGATAACTCTAAGGGTGAAAACTTTGATTTATCTTTTTATTATGAAAGTAATTTTCTTCCACATCAAGTTCTAAAAAGATTTTATAAAATTATCTCCATTTTAAATTAAGAAATTATAAATTAAACTAAAAAAATTCTCAAAAATCTCATATTTTTTGAAACTTAGAGAGGAAAAATGTAGCCTACCTCAAACTAAACAACTTTCAAAATTGGACCGTCACTTAAAAATGATTTAAAGTCACACAAAACTAGCTTTATCTCTCTAGAATTCCTTTTCTCTCCCACTATCCACCAACCTTAAGGGAACAAAAGGAATTCAAATTGTGAAATATATATATTTTTAATATAACGTGCCACAGCGCCACCCCAAGTGCCATAGTGTTAATTATTTTACTAAAAATCTTAAGAACTTAACACCATGATGCCACCAAACCCAATGCAACCACACCCATGGAAAATATTGTAGATTTTTAGAATAGGTAAATAGACCCTCAAGACTAGATCTAGAATACATGCAGGCTTTCATATATATTCAAAATATTTCCAAACACATGTAGAAGGATAGAAATAGAGAAACATAGTGGATTACCTTGCATATGATCATATTAGAATAAGTCAGAATAATTCACTAATTTATGGCGTTATCCAAAGTGCATTATATAACTTCAAAGCCTAATTTATTCTATTGGGACACATAAGTTTTTTTCTAATATTCTTTCAATTTCCAAATTACTTATTTTAGATTAACTAGTAGCTTGAGGATTATAAGCAGTTTCAACTCTATATTTAATACTATATTTTAAAATCAATGTCTTCACTCTATTATTATAAAAATGACTCCCATCATCACTAAAAATTACACTATACACTCCAAATCTAAAAAACATATTTATCTTAATAAATTTAATCACTAAATGTGCTTCCAATTTAGAAGTTACTATTCATTCAATCCACTTGGAGACATAATATATTTCTATTGGAATATATTTATTTCCACAAAATTGCGTAAAAGGTATCTTAAAATCCAATCCACAAACATAACAAATTTGAACTTCTAACATCATATTAAAAGTAATTTCATTTCTTTTAGTTATATTACCTACCCTATGACATTGATCACAATGCTTTGCATATTTATTTATATCCATAAATAGGTTAGGACAATGAAATATAGAATACAAGATTTTAGAAGCCAATCTAAAATCTCCAAAATGACCTCCATACTCAGAGTCAAGCAATGCCTAATGATAGATCCAATATCATTTTAGGGACACATGACCTAATGATTTGATATTTACACCTCCTAATAAGAGTGTATTATCAAAAAAATTAAATTTAGCATCATCATGCAAAAATTTATGCATTTGGGTATAAGACATGTTAGTAGGAATAACCCCACTAACAATATAGTTCACAATATTAGCATACCAGATGAATACACAAAAAATAAATGGTCTTCAGGAAAGATTTATTGATTTCATAATTATGACATGCATGTTTTTTTAGCTCTATCCAAGATAAGTGATTATCCACTTAGTTTCCAGTTTCTTCCCATCAAAGATTTCTAAAACAAATTCTTGTAATAAGAGAATCCACCTCATTAATCTAGGCTTGGCATCTTTCTTTGTGATAAGAAATTTAATAACATAATTATTAATGTAAACTAGAACACGGGTGCTAATCAAATATGGTATGAACTTGTTAAAGGCAAACATAATGGCTAACATTCTTTTTTCAGTTGTTATGTTGTTAAATTGAGTTGAGTTTAAGATTCTACTAGTATAGCAAATAGCATAAAATTTTCTATCTCTTCCTTTTTCTAACATAGCACTTACAACATAACCACTACCATCACACATTATTTCAAAATGAAATATTCAATCCAGTGTAGAAATAATAAGTATAATGATTAAATGTTGCTTTAAAATGTTAAAAAGCTTTTAGGCATTCATCATTAAAATCAAAAGGGATATATTTTCAAGTAAGTGCAATAATGATTTTGATATTTTAGAAAATATTCTAATGAATATTCTATAAACATTAACATGTTCTAAAAACTTTTCTTCCTTTAATAGAAGTGGGTGGTGAAATCTTTTCAATTACTTACACTTTAACTCTATCAACTTTTAAACCTCTCCTATAAATTTTATGGCCTAAAACAATGTCTTCTGCTACCATAAATTGACATTTCTCCCATTTACTATGAAATTTATTTCAACACATCTTCTAAAACTAGAATTAATACTCTAAACAAAAATTAAAAGTGGTACAAAAATTATAAAAATCATCCATGAAACTCTCAATTTCCTACTCAATCAAATCAGAAAAGATTGACATCATAGACCTATGAAAAGTAGCAGGGGGCATTTCCCAAGCTACAGGGCATCCTCCTAAAAGAACAAGTCCTATATGGATTGTTAAATATGGTTTTATCCTAGTCTTTTAATGTTATTGGAATATGGTGGTATTCTGAACAATAATTTAGGAAGTAATATAAGAGATGTTTTGCTAAGCTATAAAATGGTCAATAAGAGTTAGAGAAAAAATGGTCCTTCCTACTTTCTTTATTCAGCTTATAGTTTATATAAATCCTCCATCTAGTAACTATCCTAGTTTGTATCAATTAATTCTTTTTATTAACTGCAATAGTCAAACATCTTTTCTTGGAAACATAATGTATTGGACTAACCCATACACATTTTTATTTAGGTTCGTGCATAGAACAATTGAAGTATCTCGATTTTCACTACTTTTTTAACAAGGTTCAATCTTTATTATGGGTCAGCTTTTAGGTAGGAAAGTTCCTCCAGCTTAATCTTGTGCGTGTATAAGGATGGACTAGTTTTATTAATGTCTATTATGGTCCAACTAAAAGCTCTCTTATACTAACATAGAACCCTAATCAACAAACACCTTTCTCTTCTCCCATTCGAGCAGATATTATAACAGGTAAGGTTTATTATTTTTCTAAAGAAGGCATACTTCAAATGGGAAGGCAGGGCTTTTACCTCTAATATAGGTGCCTCTAAAACAAAAAGTTTCAAAGGACTACCTTGTGATGATGTCTCAAGCACTCCAAACTTATCCGTAAAGTCTTAAGGGCATCACCAATCAATTTAACAAAAATCTTTATCTTCCTCTCTAATGTTATTTACACACAAAAGAATCTCCAAAGTATTATCCAATAGAAAATCTAATACACATACTTGCACATAATCCATAGCTAAGGATACACTTTGGAAATCCTCATTTTGGTCACTAGAAAATTTGTATTGGCTTTGAGATACTAAATGCCACTTTCTCATCTTGCACTCTCGTAGTCAATTCACCCTTTTGCACATCTATCAAGGCCCTACTAATAACTTTGGAAGTTTTACCAAATATAATAGATATCTTCCTATCTTGTTTCATATCTAAGATAATAAAATCCATAAGGAAGATAATTTTTTCTATCTTAACTAACGCATCTTCTAATACCCCCTTAGAAAAGGTGAATGAATAGTATGCTAACTGATGGGTAATAGTGGTAGGTTGAACATCTCTTAGATCAAGTTTTTTGAATATGGACAAGAGCATTAAATTGATTTTGGTTATTAAATCACATAGTGGTCTACCATAAAATTTATTCCCTATATTTATAGAAATGATAAAACTACTAGGGTCTTAAGATTTTAATTAAGATTCTTCAACAGAATTGCATTGCATTCCTCAGTCAAATCTATGACCTTAGAATCTCTTAATCTTATTTTCTTACTTAGGATATCATAAATGAACTTAGAATATACGGGCATATATCCTAAGGCTTCCACAAATGGAATGTTAATAGTTAATTTTTTTAAAGATATCCAAAAACCTTCAGGACTGCTTATCCAAATTATATTTTAACAATCTTTGGGGTAATTGTGGGGGTGGCCTCTCAACTACCTCTCTTATATGTATTTCTACGTATTTTTAGGTTGAGGTGGTTCCATGAGTCTAGTGACCTCTATTGGTTTTTCTACAAAGCATCATCCTCAATTTGATACTTGCTCATAGTCAAAGTCTCTAGCTCTTTCCCACTCCTCAATTAAATAGATTTGCAAAATTTTTTACCTTTTTCTTTAGGATTAAATTCAATATTTGTGGGTAAAGTTCCTTTGGGGTCTATTGGTTAAAGATAAATCTAGCTATCCTAATTAGTTTTCAATATTCCTAATGGCAGTAACTTGAATTTACAATTATGTATCCATTTACTATACTAATTATTTTAAAGAATGCTTTTTTTTTTCTTTATATTAGTTATTTTAGTTAAATCCAAAGAGATAGCTAGGTTTGGTTTTACAAAAATTTTAGGTGGTTGGTTCCAATTCCCTACTTGACTTGGTTGGTTAGAGTTTTACTTTGTGTTATTATTTTATTTATTACTATAACTAATGTTTGGATGGTTTTTC
This sequence comes from Dendrobium officinale, assembly GCA_019514585.1. Lineage (NCBI taxonomy): Eukaryota > Viridiplantae > Streptophyta > Magnoliopsida > Asparagales > Orchidaceae > Dendrobium > Dendrobium officinale. The sequence continues at coordinate 26,305,800 of CM033699.1, read as the reverse complement.
TCGCAAGGATTATATGTATTGGAATAAAAATTTGTAGGTTTGTTATTGATTATGTTATTTAATTATACTCCTAAAATGTTAGGATTACTAGAGGCTTCACAAATATTTTCTTACAAGTTCATAGATAAATTTTGAGGTGAACCAATTCTAAGGTTGTATAATTTCTAGAAATGGTAGCTACATGGGTAGTTAATATTTATAAGGTATCTAATTCATAAATGCTAGCTATTTTTCTAGGGTTAATTCATTTAGATGGTCATTGAAAATTATTGGTGGCCATCTTCTCACTTAAAGCATATGCCTCATCAAAGGGCTTCGACATCAGGAAACTAGTAACATCAACATCTATGATTGATGTAATGGAACATATAATGGCATTATAAAATGTTTGAATTATTAACCAATGAAGAAGGGCATGGTGGGGGTATCACTTAAATAATTCCTTAAATCTTTCACATGATTAATAGATAGCTTCACCTTTCAAGTGGGCATTGTGGTGCTTGTTTCAATAAACTTGATCAACCATTTTTAAATCTCTTTAATTTTTTTGAATTTTCTAATTTTTCTTAATTTTTTTCAATTTCAATGTCCTGCAAAAATTCTACCAGTTATTTAATACTACGCGTGCAATACTAAGCAACATTAAAAAAATATCAAACACAAAATAGTAACAATTAAATAGATATCAAATCAAGTAGAATGTTAGGATTCTACCCATCTATAATTCTTCTATCTCCTTAAGACCCTATAACCCTAACCATCATATATTTATGCATGGACAAACTATGTTCTAAGTTTTATAATTGTTCTTCTATTGGTCCATCGAGGCTCTAGATCACATAATTTTTTTAATTTATGTACAACCTATACATAAACTAATTGAAACATAGAAAACATAAAAAAAAATATGTATATGTCAAAGTAAAACTTACTCTAATCAATAAATGTCTTTCAAATCTTCATAGATTTAGATAAATTTATTTAGCTACAAATGGAGACAATGTTACACATAATAAATTTAACAAATATTTTAATTCACTGAATGGTTAACAAGTAATAAACTGACAAATACAAGATAAAAAAGATAAATAAATTAAAATCAAGCTTAAAAATTACTTGAAGTAGAGTTACAATCCTTTTATCACTTCTTTACTTTGCTTCACTCTGATACAATACTCCAAATAATATAACAAAAGATAGAATCTCCATATGATAGCCCACACACTTACACAAAATGACTCCATAATGTGTCACACCTCTTTACAAAGAGTCTAAAGCTACTATTTATAGTTTTACAAATTAACATAACGACCATTGTGGTGCAAGCTTAATGATCGTGCGATGCTATTGAACCAATAAAATGGTTCGAAAAAAGTTTCTTTAGTTGACCAATCCAAGTAACACCCACCATAAGAAAAAGTGAATTGGAGCTATAGTGCATCGGTCTGGTGTTGTGATGTAAACTAGATAGAGCTTTGGCTATGGAACCTCCAAATTTAGTATTCGGATTGACATGTTTTGAATTAATTTGAAAGAGATAATTTCTTGAATCTCTACATTTTGAACTCTTTTACATGTGTTTGAAATGAATTATGTATATGAAAATAGTTAGCTTGTTTTTTAGAGTAGGGTCTAGGGGTTTGAAAGTTTATTAGTAAAATCAAAAAATTTCCCATACAACACCTAGCTAGGTTATATGTTGTTATGTACCCGGGTGCTAATCATAGCACCCTGGTTCTTGAATAGTGGTGCCACGGCATTGTAGGCTTAGAAAAATGAAAATAAATTATTGCCTCGATGCTTAAAATGTGGCACATAGTTGCTCAAATAGTGGTGCCTATGTGCTGGGTCAAATTTTGCACTAAAAAATATTTGAATCCAACATTTATTCCATTTTGTAATGATTGAACAACATCTAGTGAGAAAGATAGACGCTTTTCTAGTGAGAGAAAATTCATTTACGGTGGCTTCGGGTTACTTTTCTCGTTTTCCTAGTTTGGTAAGTTGTTCGGATCGGGGTTGGTTTTATTTCACCTATTTCAATTTTAAATAATTTGATAGTTTTTGTGATTTTTTAATCAAATTTATAATTTGGTTTTAAAACATGCAGGTTTATCAAATTCTGGTAGCTTTTGTCCATGTGACTTTTGATATGTTATTAATACAGCAATTTTGAGCTAATTTGAGTAATTATTCAAGATTTTTTGCTAGATGATTTTGAAACTAAGTGATTTTTATCAATTTAAAAATTTATTTTGACATCTATAAGTAGTTCTTTAGTTTAATTAAAGCTTCAAAATATTATTGTACATGATCTCTTGTAATTTAGTTAATTTCTAAAAATATTAATTTCTGCTTAGTAGGATTTTTGTTGCCTACCATTAAAGCATCTTGATAAATTCTAAAATAAGTTTAATTATATTTTACTTACTATAATGCATTGGAATATATGTTAATTTCATTGAAATGTGAAATTATATTTTTGGAGATAAGGGATTATGTTAGTGGATAGAAGAGATTCTATTGACCACAAAAAGAGATTCCGTTGGAGGTAAGAAGAGATTATGTTATATGTTATCCGATTAAAACTCTAAAGCCTGAGAGCTATTCTAATCTTCCCTAAGAAGGGATTCTATTGGTGGTGAGATGGAATTCTATTATTTGATTTTATATGCTGGAAGATGGAGCATGAGGGCTATTAACATAATTTTTATGAGACTTTTGTTTATATTTCAGTTAGTTTTAGTATAATTTCAAAAGTTATTTAAATGCTTATTAAAAATTTAGTATCAGTATCTATTTCAGCTTTAGCTTTGTATACAATACTTAAGTTTATTAGTACATTATAATATTTTTAATCCTTTTGGTTTAACCTATTGATTTATATTTTATGCTACGATGGCCTACTAAGTCGTGTTAGTTCATTCTTACTTTTGCTTCCATTTTTAGGTCCATAAAAGGGTAAGGAGAGAGCTGAGTAGTTTGATGTGGGATCTGATTTGTGCTGTAGGTATGATTTTTGGCTAATTTTATTTTTATAGGCTTATCTTTATTTATTGTATTTTTTGTTGCGAATATGAATTTAGGAATTATAATTCATATGATAACAAACATTTTTCTACGATTATCCTGCCTACTAATATTTCAGGTCCACAAGGTCAACTGCAAATCAAGCCAGCTCAAGATTGAATAAATTAAGATTGGGTTAGACTGTAAACCTTCATTTAGTATTTTTTACGTTTTCTTGAGTCAATTGTAACAAAGTGGATCCTAATGCAAAGTAACATTGCATGCACACACTCAAGAAAAATTTTTATCTTTTTTTAGAGTTTTTTATTTTTTATCATATCATCTGGGACAATCCCAAATCATCTTGGATGATTAGTTAAAAATAAAAACCTTAATTAGAGCATCCTGGTTAAGGAAGCTACAATTAAGTAAATCGTACTAGATGATATACGCATCGTACTGGAAGATAGGCCCAATAAGAAAGAATCATCCGCCAAATCTTTAGGCATGTTTTATTTTTTGGACATCATCCTGGATGATGCATTAGAACTATACATAAATTAGTTTGGTAATTAAGGAAAGCAATTAGGGTTTGATTTCTTCATTATATCATCATGGATGATCGAAAGATCGTCTAGGATGATCAATTAAACAAACCATACTTTCTTCCTGGATGACTAGAATAATATTCTGGATGATATGTATTAATTTGTACTAATTATATGGGACGATCCCAAATCATCCAGGACGATCAGTTATTTTTTTTTTTTTATTGTCCAAACATGTAATCAAGACTATATTCTAGATGATATTTGATGTTTTGAACTAATAGTCCAAGATGATCATGAAATTGTCCTAGATGATTTATTATTTTTCCATCATCTAGAAAGATAAAGTCTGGCCGACCAGAATGATTTTATGCATAATACTCAATGATTCTGAACTAATCGTATAGGATAATGTACTATCATCCTGGAAGATCAGAACAAATAAGTCCTTTAATCGTCCAGACTCTCCCAGATCATCCTAGCTGATTGAGCTAAATTTCTTGAATGATATTTGATGATTAATTGCAAAATAGGATAAATTTAAAGCCCTTCTCTATAAGATCTCTTGCTTTCTCAAGAGGTGATCTTTTGCTGCTGTCCTGACATGAGAGAGACAATAGAAGAGGAAGAGCAAGGGACAGAGAGAGGATATTGTGAGGGGGAGTTATTAAGGGGTTTCATAAAGGTTGATCCAAGCAAGGATCCGAGTCATCTTCTCCCGTCTTTTTCCTTAGTACCTTGGAGGTTCAAGAGAGATATACTTTAATTATTGATCAAGGTTCTTTGCCTGCTTCAGGAGGAAGTGAAAGGAGTCAAGTTCTCTGCCTGCTTCAAGAGGAAGAGAAAGGAATTGGGTTCTCTGCCTCACCAGAGTTGGTGGAAATGAGGTTTTTACAGGCTTCTCCGCCTTACTATGGGAACAAAAGTAGAGTCACTGAGTTTAGTGTAATACCTAGAGGATAGGCTTTGGGGAGTGGACGTAGTTCAAGTTTACTGAACCACTATAAAATTCTATGTGTTCTCTCTTATTTCTTTTCTGCATTTAATTTCAGTACTTTAATTTTTTCTGTGGTTAATGTTGACTTGGTTTATGATCGCAAAATTTATTAGAGAAATTTTTTTAAAAATTCTAATGTACCCCCCCCCCCCCCCCCCCCCCCACTCTTGGTTAGCCTCAAGCTAGTTCAAAAGGGCATAATATCCATGAAGAACTTTCAAGTGGTATCAGAGCAGGATTCAAAAAATCGAGTTTTTAAAAACTTTTGAATTTTGATCCGTGTCTAACTCCATAAATTATAATACTAAGGAAGGATATTCTATTACTCGACCACCTTTGTTTGACAATATACTTTTTGATTTATAGAAAACTTGCATGATCACTTTTTTATAATTGATTGACTATCATATGTGGATGCTTGTTAAAGATTGTTATTCACCTCTATCACATGAAATTAATGGCATAAAAACTTAACTTTCTTTTACTGAATGGATATTTAATAATAGGGACTTAGCACAACTTAATGCAAAATGCTTGAATAATTTTTTTGCTTTGAAATTTGAAGATTACATGCGTGTTTCAACTTATGTTACTGGTAAAAAAAATGGGATAAGTTATGTATCACTTATGAAGGCACAAATAAAGTTAAGAAATCTAGGTTGACTATCCTATTGCATGACTACAAACTTTTTCATATGAAACTTACTGAATCGATATCTGACATGTATACTAGGTTTACTAAAATAATCACCTCACTGCATGTATTAGGAAGAGAAATCACTAACTATAAAAAAGTTAATAAAATTTTGAGATGCTTACCTTCTTTCTTTGATGCTAAGATTACTGTAATAATTGAATCTAAGGATTTAAATACTTATTATGTTGATAACTTACTTGGATCACTCATGGCTTATGAGCAAGGAGTGAACCAAAGATAATTGGATACAGGTGAGAAAAAGTAGGAGAAGACTGTGGAATTCAAGGCTAACGATACGGACAATGATTCTTTCGGGTTTGAAAATGATGATGTTTCCTTAATCACTAGTCAATTCAAAAACTTTCTATGGAAGAAGCAAAAGCACCATCAGAAGTAGAATAAAGGTAAGGGTATAATAAATTTTAAATGTTCAACTAATATGGTTTGTTTTGAATGCAGGAAGTCGAGACATGTTAAAGCTGATGGTCATACACTTAAGGCTCAACCAAGTAAGGAAAAGGGTGAGGAGAAACTCAAGTATAAGAAGGACAAGAAGCAGTTCCAAAAGGCATTCTGGGCAGATTCTACATCTGACTCCTTTAAGATTGAAGCTGAAGAGGAGAAAATGAACTTGTATTTAATGGTGAACGATTATCTTGGTCATTCTGACCAAGAAGAGGTATGTGAACTAACCTACAATCAACTACTTGGAGTTTCTAAGAAAATTCATGTATCATATAGGAAACTTACAAAATTGCTTGCGAGTATGAAAATTAAAATTTTAAATTTACAAAAAAAGCATGAAATTTTACTTAAAGATCACTCTATAATTAATAGAAATCATATGGAATTACTTGATGAGTTAAATAAAAAGAATTATGAGTTGGTCATTGAGCATGATTCATTTAAAACATCCCACACCTGATCTAAAGCACTTAAGGAAAATAGAAAGTGTTAATATGATGTTTAAAACTAAATTAAAAGCACTTAAGGAAAATAGAACTACACCCACACCTGATCTAAAGCCAAAAGTTTTGAAACCTAGGAAGAGGCACTATAACCCAAATAGATTAGTAAACCCCTTTCTTGGTGTTAGATGTTTTTCATGTAGCATGCTTGGACATATTTCATACACTTGTATTATTCACTGGAGTACACATTGGATATGGAGACCTAATATACGTGGTTCACTGCATAACACATGCATTATATTTTCTTTTCATAAGAAGGGACCCAAACTTTTTTGGGTTCTTAAATCTGATATTTGATGATTTTGTAGGATTACTCTCACAAAAAACCTCATGAGAGCATGTGGTACCTGAACAACAAATGCTCACGACACTTGACTCGAGATGATAACCAATTCATTTTTTTGGAGGCAAGGTCACTCTTGGAGATAAAACCACCAAGAAAGTGGTGGGCGCAGGTATATTTGAAAACTCCAAGAACCTTTTGATTGAAAAATATTCTTCTTATAGATAAACTGAAACACAACTTGCTAAACATCAGTCAGCTGTGCGATAAGGGCATCATCATAAATTTTTGGCAAATATATGTATTATTAGCTTCAATTACAACACTATTTTATAGGAAAAGTAGATTAATAATATTTACATGGTTGATTTAAATAATATTAAATATGATGTTTTATTTTGCTTAAAATTATCACTGATGAGTCTTAGTTGTGGTACAGAAGGTTATGTTATGTTAGTAAAAAAACCCTTACGAGAGTGACCAAAAAGACCAAGTTAGAGGTGTCCCCAAGCATAACTTCATTAAAGACTGCATGTGTGATGCCTGCCAACTAGGGAAGCAAGTCCAATCCTCTTTCCATTTCATTAAGGACATTAGCACCTCTACACCTTTAGAAGTCCTTCACATGAATTTGTTTGGACCCATTAGCACTACCAATTTTAGGAGGGAAAGTCTAGGAATTTGTAATTCTCAATGACTACCCAAGGTTCAATTATATTAAGTTTATATCTCATAAGAGCGAGTCTTTTGATAAATTTAGATCCTTCTTCACTTGAAATCTGAAAAAGCTAGGTTGTGAGATCTTGACCATACATAGTGACCATTGTGGAGAGTTTAAAAATGATAGATATAGAGACTTTTGTGAGGACAAAGGAATTAGTCACAACTTCTCAGATTCTAGGACCCCTTACCAAAATAGGGTAGCTGAAAGGAAGAACTTGATATTAGTTAAGGCTGTTAGAGCCATGCTTACTAAGTATTCACTTCTAAAATTCTTTTAGGCTGAAGCGGTAAATATCGCTTGTTATGTATTGAATAGGGTGAATGTTAGAGCCAAACTACATAAGACACCCTTCGAGATCCTTAAGATAGGATACCCAACCTTTCCCACCTCCATGTCTTTGGCAGTAAGATTTTCATTCTTAATAATGAAAAGTCACACATAGGAAAATTTGATCCAAAATATGATGATGAAGGAGTGTTCTTAGGATATTCAAGTGTGGGGAAATCCTTTAAGGTGTTTAATAAGAGGACATTAATGGTAGAGGAGACTACTCATATAGTGTTTGATGAATTTGATCCTAAGAATTATAGAGTTAAGGATGAAGATGAAGTTGGAGAGATTACCCACAGAGTTAAAAATTTGGAGAAGATGGTAGATCCCCAAATATTGAAGGAGTAGGTGAGATTACCCAAGGAGGCGAAGATGCAAATATGGAGGAAAGGGTAGAACTTAGACATACTTTGCATAGAGATTGAAGATACTCTTTAAGTCATCCTAAAGAACTGATCTTAAGAGTCCGTTATGAAGGTGTTAGAACTAGTTATGGACTTAGGGAGGAAGTGAACCACTCTGCCTTTATCTCAATGAATGAACCCACCAACATCAATCAACCCCTATCTGATGAGTTTTGGATCTTAGCCATACAAGAGGAATTAAACAAATTTGTTAGCAATGATGTTTGGGAGCTTATAGAAAGATCAAAAGAATGAAGTATAGTTGGAACCAAATGAGTCTTTAAGAATAAGATGAATGATTCTAGTGTGGTGGTTAGGAATAAGACAATATGGTGTCTAAGGTGTACAACTAATTAGAAGGGATTAACTTTGAGAAGACATTTTCCCCTGTAGCTAGATTGAAAACTATTAGAGTGCTACTAGCCTTTGCATGTTATAACTAATTTAAGCTTTGTTTAAATGGACATCAAGAGTGCCTTTCTAAATGGGGTAATAAAAGAGGATATGTTTTTAGAGCAACCCCCAAGTTTTGAGAGTTTCCATTTTTCAAATCATGTTTACAAATTAAAAAAAGGCCTTATATAGATTAAAACAGGCACACAAAGCTTGGTATGAGAGGCTTATCACGTTCTTACTAGAGAGGGAGTTTATTAAGCGAAGCGTAGACATCATCCTTTTTTTTAGAAACGTAGGAGATGAGTTACTCATAATTCAGATCTATGTTGATGATATACTTTTTGGATATTCTGATAAAAGGTTATGTGATAATTTTTATAAAATAACGAGTAAGGAATTTGAGATGAATATGATGGAAGAGTTGTCCTAATTTTGGGGGTTTAGCATAAGATAATTGGATTGTATAACCTTTTTAAATCAATCAAAGTACATCAAGGACGTCTTGAAGAAATATGAAATGAATAAATCCAAGCCAATAAATACTCCCATGACCTCTAGTATTCAGTTGGATAAGGACTCAAATAGAAAATTTATTGATCAAATGAAGTACAGAGGAATGATTGGATCTTTACTTTACCTAACTGCTAGCTAGCCTGATATAATATTTAGTGTTTGTCTCTATACAAGATTTCAAGTTGATCCTAAAGAATCCCACTTGACTGCAGTTAAGAGAATTCTTAGATATCTCTTAGGGACTCAAAACTTAAAAAAAAAATCTTAATTTGGGAATCCTGGTTAAGGCATTTGTAATTAAGTGAATTATCCTGGTGATATTAGCATCGTCCTAGATGATAGGCTTAAATCTGAAAGAATTAGCTGCCAAATCTTTTAGGCATGTTATATTTTTAGACATCGTCCAGAACATCATCTTGGACGATGAATTATAATTTTATATAAATTAGTTTGGTAATTAAGGAAAGTAATTAAAGTTTGATTGCTCTATCATATCATCCTGGACAACCAGAATTATATTAAATAAACCTTAATTTCTTCCTGGACGACCAGAATGATATTCAGGATGATATGTATTAATTTATACTAATCATCTAGGATGATCCAAAATCATCCTGAACAATCAGTTATTTTTTCCATCATCTAAACATGTAACAAGGGCGATATTCTAGATAATATCTGATTTTTGAACTAATCATCCAGGATGATCGAGAAATTGTCCTAGACAACTAGTTATTTTTCCATCATCTATACAGGTAAAGTCTGGCCAACCAAAGCAATTTTATGGATGATACTCAATGATTCTAAACTAATCTTACAGGATGATGTATTATCATCCTGAATAATCATAATAAATAAGTTTTTTAATCTTATAGACTCTCTTAGATCGTCCGGGCTGATTGAGCTAAATTTGAACTAATTGTAATCGTCCTGGGTGATATTTGATGATTAATTACAAATAAGGGCAAATTTAAAGCCCTTCTATATAAGATCTTTCTCTTTCTTAAGAGGTGATTTTTTGTTGTTGTCCTGACCTGAGAGAGCCAAAAAGAGAGGGAGAGCAAGGGAGACAGAGAGAGGATCTTGTGAGGGGGTATTTATGAGGGGTTTTATAAAGGTTGCATCAAGCAAGGATTAGAGTCATATTCTCGGTCATCATCCCTTGTTCCATGGAGGTTCGAGAGATGTCTACTTTAGAAATTGATCGAGGTTCTCCTCCTACTTCAGGAGGAAGTGAAAGGAGTTGGTTCTCTACTTGCTTTAAGAATAAGTGAAAGGAGTTGGGTTCTCTGCCTCATCGGAGTTAGTGGAAAGGAGGTTTGTACAGGCTTCATTGCCTTGCTAAGGGAGCAAAATAAGATTCACTGAGTTTAGTGCAATACCCATAGGAGAGGCTCAGGGGAGTGGACATAGGTCAAGTTGACTGAACCACTATAAAATTCTGTGTGTTCTTTCTTGTTGATTTTCTGCATTTAATTTCCGCACTTTAATTTTTTCTGTGGTGAATGTTGATTTTGTTTACAATAGTGAAATATGTTTGAGAATTTATTTAAAAACACCAATTCACCCCCACCCCCTCTCGGTTAGGCTCGGTCTTGTTCACAATGGCTTAACATCCCTGATGAACTTTCACTTTTTACTTTTTAATTACTATTATACCTCATATTATTGTTACACAGTCTTAATGTAATAGCTGGTATTTTACTATGATAAACTAGCAATTATTGTTGAGTCTAGTGAATAGGTTGTTAGACCTAAGTTAATGTCCCAAGGCTACCAAGAGGGGGGGTGAATTGATATTTTTAAAAACTTAACCCTCTTTGAAGTTTTGTTAAACCGAAATGAAATTTTTTAATGATATTTTTTATAGAAAAGTTTTTCAACCATAGAGTTTTTTAAACAAAAGAAAAATGTAGAAAATGCATTGGAAAATGGAAACATGTGTATCATTGGGTTTCCTAGTAAATAAACTTGGGTTACAACTACACATCTGGTTGTATTGACCACATCTTTTGGCATAGCTGGTTATTCCTTACCTTGGGACTAGTTTGTCCATTAGGTAGACAAAATTATAATAGATGAAGTTATTCCTAAAATAGTAATATAATCGCCTTTAGTACTTGCACAGTAAATTAAGTTTAGTGGAACTTAAATAGAATAAGAAAAATAGGGTGATAAGTGTGCCTTTAGCTATATGAACTCCTCAAGTTTTTACATCTTGGCTTAGCTATCACTCTGTAGTGGTGGTCGACTTTTCAAGGAGTCTTCCTACCATACTAGAATGCCTATGTTATTTCTAGTGCATCAAGATTTGCCAGAAACAAGCAATACAAGTGACCATGGGTTTGAAGACAAGGCTCATTCATGACTGGCTAGCTCAGGTTGTATGGCCTCGCCCAACTTTAGGCATATCTGATGCACTCCACTCACTATCTACTAAACAAGCATTAAAGTGATTTGTGCCGAGTGTGTTCTTTGGAGATGTGTTCTTTGACCTATTCATTTGCAACCAAAGAATAAGGAAGTTAAAGGGTCTTACTTTGCTTATTCAAAAGTGGAGTGACCTTCTCTACACTTCACTTTAGTGTGCTCCATAGTGACTTTAAAAGAGAGAAGAGAAATCTCTAAAGTAACTAAAATCAATTTTGAGGTTCTACTTGAAAGGAAGTTTCATCCTCAACTGGAACCTTTTCTTAAGTAGCCTCTACCGAGGGTTGGTTCTTCCCTATCTTTTAATAGAGTTTGTCATCAGGGACCTTATTTATAACATTGTCTTGTGGGCATTTCAAATCTACATCCATCCTGGATACTTCAAGCCGCTAACTTGTGCATCCTTCAATTTTGCAACATCTCCCACATCAAAAAAAGTTGGAGTTTGAACTTTGTCTTTTTCAAAACTTGTTGGTTACATGACTTCCCTAGTGGATGCAATGGCCTCAAAAAGGAAAACTAGCTAAGAAACACAAGTTTCTTGGCAAGGGCATTGGAATCTTGTATTTTTCTTCTTCAAACTTCTCCTCTGCCATTTTTTCATTGCCTCTAAAGGATTCTTACTATTCAATTTCATCATACTAGCATCATGCACTTATATAAGAAAAGTCCAACTTTGGACCAAATGAAGAAGTCAACTTTGCCTCTCTTTTTATCTCAGTAATAGCTTGAAATAAATAAAAGATGAGTTTTCCTTTCACTGATTGTCTAAGTGAAATGCTTCACGCCTTCAACTTGTCTAAGTTTAACTATCACCTTTTCTTACTATTTGAAATATGATCCTTTGACATTATTGTTCTTATTTGAAAGCTAAAAATTGAGAACTAGAAACTGAGCTAAATTTTAATATCCACATATTTTGGAAACAAAATTGAGAAGGGGGCCTATGAAGCTATTCCAACTGAATCAGAAGTGGAGGATGGTCTTAGGGATCCCTATATAAATAAGAAATTGAAATGAAATGCTTGGCAAGGCACTAGTAGCATTGAAAAATAAATCCTTGCCCAGATACAATTTGAACCAGTATGATTATTGCAACATGTATAAGAGCTTCTTGAAAAACAAGCATCCACAAGACCTATGGTAGCAAAGAATCCCTTCAAATCTATAAGGGAAGTCACATTGGCATGTTAGTTTATTTTTCTAGATAGCTAGGTCTTTGACTTCAGCATGAAAGAGAGTTGTTTCACTTGGTCAAATAGACTAAAATCAAAAGTATTGAAAAAAGGATTTTGGGGGCTTATCATATTCCCAAAAGTGAAGCATACCATGTACCACATTATATAGAATATATAAGCTGGCTTTGTAGATCAAATCTCTTTCCAGTAGTAGAAGGTTTTTACCCAAGGGAGAGAATTCCATTGTAGCAAAATACAAATAGAGAATAGATAGAGTCTTCTATGGATGAAATCAATTGAGGATGGCATGGCTTGTCCCATGTGCAGTCCACCATATCCACTTTGGCATTCAAACTAGAAGTTTGGATTAGAAAATTAGGTCTCCAAACAAAGGTGCTAGAGAGAAGAAAATAATGTTATGTACTATTCTCATTTTCATACGTATGATTTGAGTTTACTTCATCCTATTGAATAGAATCAACTAGAGGGATAGGACAAAGAAAGGAGTCATATTCACACTAATCAAATTATTTAGAATCCCGAGGAGAACTAGACTTCATTAGTGATAGTTGTACCTTATTAAGAAGTAGCAATATGATAAGGTAAGTCACGTAAGTCACTTCTTGAACTAAGTCAAGGTTGATAAACTATATTGGGAAGGGAATGAGCTATCAGCATCTTAACCGACAATGGCTAATAGCTCCATAAGCCACTCAAGGGACTAGGATCGAATTTCAAGGGAAAAGTAACAGGCCGAAGCTCGTAGGGACTATTCAAAAGAGAAGAAAGTGGCAAAGAAAGTAACCAAAATAGTTGAAATGAGCAGTACAGCTTAGCTGATGAGAAAGGTAAAGATCAAAAGAAAATCAACTTGGTAGCTTCAAATAGGATGAAGGCTCTAGACTAAACCACTCAACATAGGGGGTCCCACTCTAAATAAGCGAAGTGGCTAGCCGACCTTTGAAGGTAACAAATTAAGTCATTCTCGTATTTTTAAATTGACTCTTCTATTATATGATATTCATGGGAAATGTACTTTAAGAATAGAAGCAGAAGTAAGGTGTGTAGCATTGAGGAACATATCTTCTTGATTCTCCAATCAAGGAAGTGTGGGAAAGAAAGATGACCTTCACCATCTTTCCTCTATTCAGTAAAAAAAAAAGCTTAGGCCAAATTTGGTTTGATTAGTTCATCAATGCTCAACAAGTACAATGTAATGGTGTATCATCTTACATGTCTTTCATGTGTATCATTGGGTTTCCTAGTAAATAATTGGGTTACAACTACACATCTGGTTGTATTGACCACATCTTTTGGCATAGCTGGTTATTCCTTACCTTGGGACTAGTTTGTCCATTAGGCAGACAAAATTATAATAGATGAAGCTATTCCTAAAATAGTAATATAATCGCCTTTAGTACTTGCATAGTAAATTAAGTTTAGTGGAACTTAAATAGAATAAGAAAAATAGGGTGATTAGTGTGCCTTTTGCTATATGAACTCCTCAAGTTTTTACATCTTGGCTTAGCTATCACTCTGTAGTGGTGGTCGACTTTTCAAGGAGTCTTCCTACCATACTAGAATGCCTATGTTATTTCTAGTGCATCAAGATTTGCCAGAAACAAGCAATACAAGTGACCATGGGTTTGAAGACAAGGCTCGTTCAAGACTGGCTAGCTCAGGTTGTATGGCCTCGCCCAACTTTAGGCATATCTGATGCACTCATCTCACTATCTACTAAACGAGCATTTAAGTAATTTGTGTCGAGTGTGATCTTTGGAGATGTGTTCTTTGACCTATTCATTTGCAACCAAAGAATAAGGAAGTTAAAGGGTCTTACTTTGCTTATTCATAAGTGGAGTGACCTTCTCTACACTTCACTTTAGTGTGCTCCATAGTGACTTTAAAAGAGAGAAGAGAAATCTCTAAAGTAACTAAAATCAATTTTGAGGTTCTACTTGAAAGGAAGTTTCATCCTCAACTGGAACCTTTTCTTAAGTAGCCTCTACCGAGGGTTGGTTCTTCCCTATCTTTTAATAGAGTTTGTCATCAGGGACCTTATTTATAACATTGTCTTGTGGGCATTTCAAATCTACATCCATCCTGGATACTTCAAGCCGCTAACTTGTGCATCCTTCAATTTTGCAACATCTCCCACATCAAAAAAAGTTGGAGTTTGAACTTTGTCTTCTTCAAAACTTGTTGGTTACATGACTTCCCTAGTGGATGCAATGGCCTCAAAAAGGAAAACTAGCTAAGAAAACACAAGTTTCTTGGCAAGGGCATTGGAATCTTGTATTTTTTCTTCTTCAAACTTCTCCTCTGCCATTTTTTTTCATTGCCTCTAAAGGATTCTTACTATTCAATTTCATCATACTAGCATCATGCACTTATATAAGAAAAGTCCAACTTTGGACCAAATGAAGAAGTCAACTTTGCCTCTCTTTTTATCTCAGTAATAGCTTGAAATAAATAAAAGATGAGTTTTCCTTTCACTGATTGTCTAAGTGAAATGCTTCACGCCTTCAACTTGTCTAAGTTTAACTATCACCTTTTCTTACTATTTGAAATATGATCCTTTGACATTATTGTTCTTATTTAAAAGCTAAAAATTGAGAACTAGAAACTGAGCTAAATTTTAATATCCACATATTTTGGAAACAAAATTGAGAAGGGGGCCTATGAAGCTATTCCAACTGAATCAGAAGTGGAGGATGGTCTTAGGGATCCCTATATAAATAAGAAATTGAAATGAAATGCTTGGCAAGGCACTAGTAGCATTGAAAAATAAATCCTTGCCCAGATACAATTTGAACCAGTATGATTATTGCACCATGTATAAGAGCTTCTTGATAAACAAGCATCCACAAGACCTATGGTAGCAAAGAATCCCTTCAAATCTGTAAGGGAAGTCACATTGGCATGTTAGTTTATTTTTCTAGATAGCTAGGTCTTTGACTTCAGCATGAAAGAGAGTTGTTTCACTTGGTCAAATAGACTAAAATCAAAAGTATTGAAAAAAGGATTTTGGGGGCTTATCATATTCCCAAAAGTGAAGCATACCATGTACCACTTTATATAGAATATATAAGCTGGCTTTGTAGATCAAATCTCTTTCCAGTAGTAGAAGGTTTTTACCCAAGGAAGAGAATTCCATTGTAGCAAAATACAAATAGAGAATAGATAGAGTCTTCTATGGATGAAATCAATTGAGGATGGCATGGCTTGTCCTATGTGTAGTCCACCATATCCACTTTGGCATTCAAACTAGAAGTTTGGATTAGAAAATTAGGTCTCCAAACAAAGGTGCTAGAGAGAAGAAAATAATGTTATGTACTATTCTCATTTTCATACGTATGATTTGAGTTTACTTCATCCTATTGAATAGAATCAACTAGAGGGATAGGACAAAGAAAGGAGTCATATTCACACTAATCAAATTATTTAGAATCCCGAGGAGAACTAGACTTCATTAGTGATAGTTGTACCTTATTAAGAAGTAGCAATATGATAAGGTAAGTCACGTAAGTCACTTCTTGAACTAAGTCAAGGTTGATAAACTATATTGGGAAGGGAATGAGCTATCAGCATCTTAACCGACAATGGCTAATAGCTCCATAAGCCACTCAAGGGACTAGGATCGAATTTCAAGGGAAAAGTAACAGGCCGAAGCCCGTAGGGACTATTCAAAAGAGAAGAAAGTGGCAAAGAAAGTAGTAACCAAAATAGTTGAAATGAGCAGTACAGCTTAGCTTAGCTGATGAGAAAGGTAAAGATCAAAAGAAAATCAACTTGGTAGCTTCAAATAGGATGAAGGCTCTAGACTAAACCACTCAACATAGGGGGTCCCACTCTAAATAAGCGAAGTGGCTAGCCGACCTTTGAAGGTAACAAATTAAGTCATTCTCGTATTTTTAAATTGACTCTTCTATTATATGATATTCATGGGAAATGTACTTTAAGAATAGAAGCAGAAGTAAGGTGTGTAGCATTGAGGAACATATCTTCTTGATTCTCCAATCAAGGAAGTGTGGGAAAGAAAGATGACCTTCACCATCTTTCCTCTATTCAGTAAAAAAAAAGCTTAGGCCAAATTTGGTTTGATTAGTTCATCAATGCTCAACAAGTACAATGTAATGGTGTATCATCTTACATGTCTTTCATGTGTATCATTGGGTTTCCTAGTAAATAAACTTGGGTTACAACTACACATTTGGTTGTATTGACCACATCTTTTGGCATAGCTGGTTATTCCTTACCTTAGGACTAGTTTGTCCATTAGACAGACAAAATTATAATAGATGAAGCTATTCCTAAAATAGTAATATAATCGCCTTTAGTACTTGCATAGTAAATTAAGTTTAGTGGAACTTAAATAGAATAAGAAAAATAGGGTGATAAGTGTGCCTTTTGCTATATGAACTCCTCAAGTTTTTACATCTTGGCTTAGCTATCACTCTGTAGTGGTGGTCAACTTTTCAAGGAGTCTTCCTACCATACTAGAATGCCTATGTTATTTCTAGTGCATCAAGATTTGCCAGAAACAAGCAATACAAGTGACCATGGGTTTGAAGACAAGGCTCGTTCATGACTGGCTAGCTCAGGTTGTATGGCCTCGCCCATCTTTAGGCATATCTGATGCACTCCACTCACTATCTACTAAACGAGCATTAAAGTAAATTGAGTGAGCAAGCTAAGCCTTCATGGAGCTTCCCTTTTCATCACCCTACAATTTTCTTTCCACTCCAGCCTCCCCGATTTGGAGGAAGAATTTATTAGATACCTAAGAACCATAATCTTTCAAAAGAATAGCTTCTATAATCATAGATAGGGGTCAGGTATCTATGCCCCTGCCCTCTAAATAATATGAGAGCCTTTTAGCTAGTACCACTCACACTCCAAAATCTTCACGATGGCACCTCCACCACTATAATGTGAGTTGGGAGTAGCTCCAAAAATTCCAGTCTACTAAAAAATGAGCTTCAAAGTAAATGTCAACAAAAAGAACAAAAATAGTACACATTGGTTGCCCACTTATATTATCATAGGTAAAATCCAATCCTTTTGTCTCTCGAAAGTGAGAAAAGTAGTAGGAAACATAGGCTTCGATAGTGCATTTTTGGGTTCTAATACTTCATTTGGAAACTTTAAAACTCAAGGCACTAGCTGGCTTTAATGTTTAGCCAACATCTATTGGCTTTGAAGTGAAGCTTTTTAGGAGTATCAAAAAGCGTAACAAGCCATGTTACTCTTCTTTTTTTAGTTTTCATTAACCGTGGCATGAAAGAATGAAGAAGCTGGAAGAACTTAAAAAGAGTGTGGCACCTAGCTATTGAAACTGTCTATTTTATTTCAAAAAAAAAAAATTATATTATCTTGGACTGGCCCTCTTTGCATGACCTATAATGAAAAAGAGGTATGTGCTACTCAAATTCTTCTCTAATCCTTCCTCAAGACACTGTTACAAAGTCATGTAGATGGGGTAGCCTTGACATCTGTAGGTCCTCATTTTGACTTCATAATGAGAATTTAGGTCCTTTCGTGGATGTCTTATCTCTCATACTTGCTTGCTTTATATGGAGTGCTTAGTGCTTCCTTAAGTACCAGAGAGGAATTCCATAAACTAAGGAGCAATTTTCCATTGAGCACTCACTCATTGACCACTCAGGCTCTGCTTTTTAAGTTTGTTATCCTACCCATCTCCTCTACTCTATCGGGAGCTTTTCCCCTTCATACTACTCCTCTACTCTATCTTATCTTCTGCCTTACTCCTCGGCTCCATACTATTCCAGCTTCTCATTTTAACAGCTTACTTAATGAGTGGTTCGCACCCCAACCCCGAGTGGGCATGTGCGACTGAACTAGAGTGGGTTAATTAGTTAACCTATATATTTAGGCACACACAAAAATGTATGATTAGTTCCATGAATCTCACTGCATTAACCATAATAAACTCTGACAGTGCTCAGATGGAACTTGAAAGTTCGTTAGGGATGTTAAGACCTATAGAACTGGCCCAAGGCTAAATAAAGAGAGAGGTGAATTGGAAAAGAAGAATCTTTAAATTAAAACACAAACCAAAATCACCACAGAAAATAAAGTGCGGAAATTAAAATGCGGAAGCAGTAAAAAGAAAGAACACACCGAATTTATAGTGGTTCGGTCAAACCTTGACCAACGTCCACTCCTTGGAGGCACCCTCCAAGTATTGCACTAAAACAAGTGTCTCTCCTTTATCCCCCACAGCTAGGCGGAGAAGCCCTTACAAAATCACTTCCACCTTCCCCGGTGCGGCTGAGTCACTGGGTCCTTTGACACCAAAGAGATCTTCTTCTTTGGTGAACTTACCTCGAGACAAGCCTTGAATCCAATGGTACTAAGGTGCGAGTTCGCCAGAGCAACCGTGTCGATCCCCCACCACACTCCCTTGAGTTCCTCCCCCTCACAAACTCCACCCTCAAACTCCACCCTTTCCTCTCTCCCTTTCAAGCTCTCTCCCCAAGTTTCCCCAACAAGAACGAAGCTATAATGGCTACCAAAGACAATTACAAAGTGCCTTGTCATAGCTTAAATAGAAGAGCTAAAAATGAGCTCATTAATGCAAGTTGTCGACCTTATCGTCCTACCCGATTAGTTCAAATATGAGGAAAATCATCCTGAATATCGCCCTGAAATGAAGCTGGACGATGTCTAATCATTCCGGACGATCTTGCGATCGGCCCGGACGAAATCCCTATTAATTGCTTTCCAAAACTGCCTGAGAAATTTTGGAAAAATTGCTCTGGATCGTCCGGGACGATATTTTATAGTCCAGGACGATGTCCAAAAATAAGATTTTCCTAAATAGATATGGCGGCAGATTCTTGCTGAATTGAGCCGATCGTCCTGGCTGATACAAAATCGTCCAGTACGATGTGTTTTGCATAAAGACGACTGCTTTAATGAGGATGCCCTAATTAGGGTTTCTACTTTTGTCAGATCGTCTAGGACGATATAAATATCGTCGCAGATAATATTATCAAAAATAGAAATCTTTTAGGGCACAATAGAAAATCTTCCAAGTTACAAATCATCAGATGCCACACCAAATACAAGAAAGGAAAAAGATTACAAACTGACACAGACCTAGTCTACCCAATCTTGAGTTGGTTCCAAATTGCAGTCTGATAGTGTGGACCTGAAATGTTAGCACAAAAGGCAATCGTAGAGAAATAAGGAATGTTTGTTATCATCCAAATCATAAACCATTGATCCGCAACAATCTCCCCCTTTTTGATGATGGCAAACAATTCAATTTGAATTTTCAAAAAGAACAATTTCTCCTAATCTACCCCTCACTATAATAACACTTTTAAAAAATAGGGGAGATGAAAATATTTTTGTTGTTTTTAATTTTTTGAAAATAAGATACAAATACGATAATAGAACAAAAATTCAATAATACGTTCTCCCCCTTTAACATTATCAAAAAGAGAGGAGTCATAAACAAAAGCAAAACGAATAAAAGAAAAAAAAAATGTTCCCTGATCTAGTGAAAAACAAATATTCTTAAAATGAGAAAGTTACCTCTAGGTTTTAATCAAAAACTTAGTAGAATTGGATTGACAACGCATAATCCAGAAAAAGTAAGAAATTCATATATTGTTAATCCAAGCTCAAGTTCTTTTAAAGGCTAAAAAAAATTTTTAATTCAATATCCAAATCAAGGAATAAACGGGAAAAAGAAACATTAATTTTTCAAAACTCTTTTCATAAAACATATCTAATAGAAGATCAATGCACGAATTGTTGAATAAGGAACCAAAATTTTCAAGCACAAGTTTCGAACATATCAAGGATTTTCTTAAGTTTTTAATAATATAAGAAAAAAATAAGCATATTTTTTTTTAATGTCTCTTTGAGCATCTTTTGATTTTAATACACTTTCTGTATTTTTTTTTTAATTTTGCGTCATTGCGCATCTTTTGGTTTGGCATCATTGGCTACTTTTTTAATTATTTTCAAAAAATATCCTTTCTTTCTTATATTTTCAAAACTGAAGTAAACCCAAATTATTGACAACACGAATAACTTGATTAAGAAAATTTCATGGTGGATTCAACAATCTTGCAAAAGATTCCTATGTGATAGAAAAAATGTAGGGAGATAAGAAAATCAATTTCAATATCCAATTTAAAATATGATGAAGATTTTGAATCAAAAGTAAAATAACCTCTTTAAGAAGAGAGAAAGAGAAACAAAATCATGAGTTCCCTTCCTCTAAATATTTTAGAGAAGTCAAACACAACTTACCAAAGATTTCAAGAAAAAATAGAAAGTAGATTTCTCATTTTTAGAAAAGTGAATGTGTGTGTTGATCAGAGAAAAACTTTCACGAAAAAAAAAATTCAAAGAATAAACAAAACAAAAACATAAAAGAAAAGGAAAAACACAAAAACACAACACAAAAACACGAAAGGCTCTTAACCATTATCTCTCTCCTGGTCCGATGCTTTAGAGACCAAATCTACCCATGAGATTTTTTGCCTTTCATTATTTCCCCAGTTTAAATTTTGCTTCGCCTTGCCCTTTTCTTTCGTAGGAAGAATTCTTAAATTAGGGCACTGATTTTTCATATGTCCAGGCTTCCTACATCGAAAGCAAATAACATTAGAAGAAATATGGACATCCTTACCATTTTTACCTTTTTCCACTTTTGCTTATACTTTGGTGAAATTTGTGATTTGTTTGACAAGTCATTGCATTCATCACCAACTAAGCAATCTTTTTCCGTATCTTCAGCTTTTAGAACAATCGTTTCACCTGCATCCAAAAGTCTTTGACCCAAACTTTGCTCGTAGGTAATGAGTGAGCCAATCAAATTATCAATAGAATAATCATTCAAATCTTTTGATTTACAAATAGCAACAACTTTGGCATCAAATTTTTTAAGTAAACAACGAAGAATTTTATTGACTTTTTCAAAATTTGAAAACTATTTTCCTAAGGCATGCAATGATGTTATAATTTGAATGAACCTAGTGTACATGTCTAAGATCTTCTCATAAGGTTTCATGGAAAATAATTTAAAATCATGCATTAACAAATTCAATTTGGATTGCTTGATTTCACTAGTGCCTTCGTATATGGTGTGCAATTTATCACAAACTTCCTTACCGATAGTGCACGTGGATACTAACATAAAATCATTAAAAATTAAAGAACAAAAAAAGTAATTTAAAGACTTTACATTCTATTGAGCATTGAGTTGTTCTTCCCTGTTCCATTGACTAAAAGGAATATCAATTTTAACTCCATTAACAATTCGTGATGGTGATGAATAACCAGTTAAAATCATATGCCACATACGAAAATCTATCGATTGCAAGAAAATAGACATGCGAGTTTTCCAAAAATCAAATGACATATTTTAGAATAAAGGAGGTCAGGTGATTGAATAACCTACCGCAACATTACGATTAGACATGGATCGAAAAATTCAAAAGCTTTTAAAAACTTATTTTATGAATCCTGCTCTAATACCACTTGACAGTGCTCAGATGGCACTTGAAAGTTCATTAGGGATGTTAAGCCCTATAGAACTGGCCTAAGGCTAAATAAAAAGAGAGGTGAATTGGAAAAGAAGAATCTTTAAATTAAAACACAAACCAAAATCACCACAGAAAATAAAGTGCGGAAATTAAAATGCGAAACCAGTAAAAGGAAATAACACACTGGATTTATAGTGGTTCGATCAAACCTTGACCTACGTCCACTCCTTGGAGGCACCCTCCAAGTATTGCACTAAAATAAGTGTCTCTCCTTTAGCCCCCACAGCTAGGCGGAGAAGCCCTTACAAAATCACTTCCACCTTCCCCGGAGCGGTTGAGTCACCGGGTCCTTTGACACCAAAGAGATCTTCTTCTTTAGTGAACTTACCTCGAGACAAGCCTTGAATCCGATAGTACTAAGGAGCGAGTTCGCCAGAGCAACCGTGTGGATCCCCCACCACACTCCCATGAGTTCCCCCCCTCACAGGATCTTCTCCCTCTCAAACTCCACCCTTTCCTCTCTCCCTTTCAAGCTCTCTCTCCAAGTTTTCCCCACAAGAACGAAGCTACAATGGCTGCCAAAGACACTTACAAAGTGCCTTGTCATAGCTTAAATAAAAGAGCTAAAAACGAGCTCATTAATACTAGTTGTCGACATTATCGTCCAGGACGATAGGCATATCGTCCTGGCCGATTAATTAAAATATGAGGAAAATCATTCTGAATATCGCCCTGAAATGAAGCTGGATGATGTTTAATCATCCCGGACGATCTTGCGATCGGCCCGGACAAAATCCCCATTAATTGCTTTCCAAAACTGCCTGAGAAATTTTGGAAAAATTTCTCTGGATCGTCTGGGATGATATTTTATAGTCCACGACGATCCACCGGGATGATGTCCAAAAATAAGATTTTCCTAAATAGATATGGCGGCAGATTCTTGCTGAATTGAGCCGATCGTCCTCATCAATACAAAATCATCCAGGACAATGTGTTTTGGATAGAGACGACTGCTTTAATGAGGATGCCCTAATTAGGGTTTCTACTTTTGTCAGATCATCCAGGACGATATAAATATCGTCCCGGACGATGTTACCAAAAATAGAAATTTTTTAGGACACAATAGAAAATCTTCCAAGTTACAAATCATCATATGCCACACCAAATACAACAGACTCAAGAAAGGAAAAAGATTACAAACTAACACAGACCTAGTCTACCCAATCTTTTGATGGTTCCAAATTGCAGTCTGATCGTGTGGACCTGAAACGTTAGCATAAAAGGCAATCGTAGAGAAATAAGGAATGTTTGCTATCATCAAAATCAGAAACCATTGATCCGCAACAAACTCCTCATTTTACTAAAATGGAGGTCTTATTTGAATGACTAGGTACAACATCACATTTGATACCTAAGGAAGGTACAACCCAAGTATGTGGTACATCAACACGTGTTATAATCGTACTTAGATGAGTTTTGAATGGTATAATAACTAGATTGTGTACTTCTAATACACATGATTGACCTAATTCTAGATCATCTTCTAAAATCAAATAATTGTCAAAAGTGACTGACTGTTCATTAAAACTATTATAGTCTGATTACTAATAGGATTGGGTCAACTCTCACCTCCCCAAAAACTTGACTTAAAATTTTCCCCATAAATAGCTCTCCACGCCTACTCTGAGAATATAAAAAGCACTATTGTTATTTAGTTAGGTAATTCTCCCCCTCTTAGAAACTGTCAAACCCTATTGCTTAATAAATTCTGATTTTCTTGTTTTCTACTCTATTATTTGTTGTAATTTTTTATTCTTTCTTTTAAGTTTTGAGATTTTTTATTTGTTGTTATTTTGTAGTGGTTTCATCTCTGATTTTGTTTTTGTTAGCTTTTCTTTTTGGTCATAGCTAAAATGATATATTATACCTTATTTTTGTTTTTGAAAATTTATAGTCAATGTTTGACATCCCTAAATCAATTAAAGGGAGAAACACTATTGATTATTTCCCTTCCTCTAATTTCTTTTAGTGGTGTAATTTTCTTTTCTAAATAAAATTCTATCTCAAATTAACAACTGGACTTTGCGATTGAGATCTTTTCTATCTTGCTACAGCAATCTATCTTATATATAAAATGTTCAAAGTCATTATGTTACTTCCAAATTTTTTGAAATCTTGTCATTACATTTATCATATGAATTTGATTCTATTTTGTTACTTACTCTTCCTTATATTGAGAGTGAGTTTTTCTTCTCTAATATCTGGAAGATATTCTCACAACTGAGAGTATTTAAGAGTTTTGAAAAGGAATCTAGCTTGCAAAGAATGATAAGGGCATAAAATGAGCCCCAAAAAGAAAAGAAAAATGAAAAGATTCATAATGACCGCCAAAAAAATTGAAAGATACACAAAGTGTATCAAAAATTAAAAGATGAGCAAAGTGTGCCAATCAATTTACAAGAAGCATAAAATGAGATCATCAAAAGCAAACTTTCTTCTCTTTTGATTTTTAAAATCTTAGAAGAATTCTTGTGTCACTTGATATTTTCATAGGCTTGATTTCAAATTTTGAGATTATAACTAATTACTTTGATATATTATTCTATAATATATTTTTCTGGAACCAAGTTTTGAACAGATCTCTTTTTCTTATCTAATTGATTTTCTTAGTTAGATCTTTATTTTCAAAAGATGATTTGCCCTGTGAGAGTCCAAGCTAGGGCTAATAGGATCGGTTGTTTTATCATTTTTCAGATTTTAACTATATTAACACACTGAGTCTTATAAATTTTTAATTTAATCAATTGGAAAATTTATCATATTTGTGCATCGATCAACAACAACAATAACAACAACATCAAGCCATTATCCCACTACGTGGGATCGGCTACATGAATCCTTTTTCTCCATTGTGACCTATTAAAAGTCAAATTCTTGTTTTAATCTAATAAAGAAAGGTCATTCCTAATATTTTATAACCAATTCATTTTAGGTCTACAACTACCTTTCTTAACATAAGTCAAATCTAATATCTCTACTCTCCTAACTGGGTCATCGAAAGGCCGCCATTTTATGTGACCAAACCATCTAAGGCGACTCTCTCTAATTTTATCTTCTACTAGAGCTACTCCAACCTTTTCAAGTATATTCTCATTTCATATCCTATCTCTAAGGGTAAAGCCACTCATCCACCTGAGCATCCTCAACTCTGCCACACTTAACTTTGTATTATAGTTCTCTTTTAATAGCCAACATTCGGCACCATAAAGCATTACAGACCTCACTACCATCTTATAAAATTTTCCCTTAAGTTTGAGGGGTACATTTCTATCACATAATAAGCCCGATGCATTCCTCCACTTCAACCATCCAACTTGAATTCTGTTGATAATATCCCCATCTATTTGACCATCACTCTGAACAATAGATTCAAGATATCTAAAATGTGTACTCTTATTAATGACTTGATCGCCCAAAGTCACAATCCTCTCACTAGGTCTATTACTACTAAAATTACACTCCATATATTCCATTTTAGATCTACTCAAGCGAAAACCTTTAGACTCTAAGGTTGACCTCCATAATTCAAGTTTACCTTCAACAAGAAGAATATCATCAGCAAAAAGCATACACCAAGGTACATCCTCTTGCAAATGTCTAGTGAGAACATCCATGACTAAAGCAAAAATATATGGGCTTAAGGCTGATCCTTGATGTAACCCAACCAAAATAGGGAAATACTTGGTCAATTCACCTTATGTTTGAACACAAGTAATAGCTCCTGCATACATATCTTTAATGATTTGAATATAAGCATTATTGACACCTTTCTTTTCAAGAACACTCCATAACACTTCTCTTGGAACTTTATCATATTCTTTTTCTAAATCAATAAATATCATATGTCGATCCTCCTTATTTTCTCTATATTTCTCCAAACCTCTTAATAAATGTATTGCTTCTATAGTCAACCTACCCTGCATGAATCCAAATTGATTTTGAGAAACATTAGTATCACGCCACAACCTATGCTCCATAACTCGCTCCCATAGTTTTAAAGTATGACACATTAACTTAATACCTCTATAATTCACACAAACTTGTGCATCACCTTTATTCTTAAAAATAGGAATTAACACACTCATTCTCCACTCATCTGGCATCTTTTTATTCTTCAAAATAGTATTAAAAAGTTTAGTAAGCCATGAAATTCCTTCATCTCCTAAGCATTTTCACACCTCTATTGGAATATCTCATTTTCTTTAATGCCTCTCTAACTTCAATTTTACTAATACGCCGATAAAAATAAAAATCTTTATTTTTATTTAGAGTGCTAAGGTCACTATAGTCAATCTTATTTTCAGAATCTTCATTAAAAAGTTTAGCAAATATCTCATCCACATTTATGCATCGATCAAAATTAAAAAAATAAAAAAACTTATTTTACATTCTTTTTTTATTTTTATCATATTTTAATTATTTATTTTATTTTTAATGTTGATTTTTGTGTTTTTGGACATTCTTTGTTCATCTCCATCCATCTCCTGAATTTCAATTTTTTGTCACATCATCCTAGATGATATTTTCAATCCACTCTTAAAAATCCATCTAACGGCTGATATGACTTCCCTGTTACTGAACGTCCTGAACGATTTGATCGTCTACTACTTTAATTATTTTTTATCATACTAGAAAATCCTCCTTGTCCTAGATGATCTTCATATTTTCAGGTCAATTATTGGTGATCGTCCTAGACGATCAACCTGTTCATCCTGGATGATCCACATGAAAAATTTTGGTACACATTTTAAATTCAACCTATATGATCCATTATTTCCTTTCATCCCAGTTGATCCACCTCCTCATCCTGGATAATATAATTTTTTAACGGTCGTCAGACTTCACTCTCAGGACGATCGCCTGTGTATTATCATCCTGGATAATGTCTAATTGTACTATACTTTATAACCTTTTTGAGCAATTGTCTCAGAAGTAATTATTTCACCTGATCATCCTGGATGATTGGTCTATTTTCTTTTAAACTAAGGATTACAAAAAATGTTTCTCACCCAATCTTGACCCTCATTTCACTAAGGAGGCTGACCAAGTCGCCTATCAAAGATACAAAATAGCTGAGATCACTTTATACGAGACTGTCAACCTTTGCATACTTTCTTATCTTGTTCTTGACTTGTTTGCGCATACATATATTACTTTTATCCTTACTCTAACCATCCCATTCAATTCTTAATTGTTTTTTGAATTCTTTGCTAGCCTTTGCATCAACTCCTCCTTCATTTCTCTTCAGTCCTATATGAATAGGTGCCCAATGAAATCACATATCAAGACTGCCATGAGCTTCTGTAGATATACACCACTAGAGACAAGCTTCACATCTTATCTCAAGACCTCAATTACGACTAGGCTTCATCCAATCACTTTCTGAGAAATACTAATGCTTTCTATCATGTTGGAGAGTCTAGCAGCTTACTCAAAGATTCTAAGACAATCCAACCTATCCTTTGTACCTCAGTTCTTCCGAAAGCTAGTGATCGTATTCATATCACTCCACTCCTTTTGATTATCACTTTCTACATCTTGGCCCATCATGAATTTAATGTAATTGATCTAATTTTTTGATATATTGAGCACCTGATGAGCATTAAAGACCCATGACTAAAAGGAAGCCCAATCTTGCCTTAGGGCAGATCATAGCATATGTCCTGAAGTCCAAATACAATCTTCAATATCCTACCCCACCAAACTTCCAGCCTACCTTCTACTCCAACAAAACCTTCCATGTTCTTCACAGTACTCATCTCCACCCGGAGCACAAGAAAGCTGTGGGAGCTGAGGAGGAGGCGGCTCCTGCACCTGCTCCACTCTACCAGTACTCATAGCTGGACCAACTGGTGGAGCGATTCAATCGGTGGAAGACTTGGTTCGAGTCCTATATTGCTATATAGGAGCAGCAACATGCATAGGATATTGCTCGCTTTAACTCGTCCATAGCTCACCAGCAGCACTAGCACGACCAGGACATGGCATAGTTTGGGGAGCAGTATGCTAATCTTTCCTGTTTCTTTCAGCCACCACCACCTCCTTCGGATGATCAGGGGTCGTCCTTCTTTTAGTTTTTTTTTTTTTTTTTTTTTTTTTTTTTTTTTTTTTTTTTTTTGTGATGTTATTTTTCCTTTTTCTAGTTTACTTCTATTTGGTAGTTTCTACTTTTATTTCTCTTTTCTTTTTCTACTCCTTTTTATGATGTTAAAAGGGGGAGTAGTTGTACTATGTTTGTTCTATTATGATTAGTTGTACTGTGTTTTCCCTTAGTAAAATTTGAAGCTCTTGATTCATGCTATTTCTATTGAATTGCTTTAATTATTTTATGTTTTCCATCATTAAAAAGGGGGAGATTGTTATGAATCTAATTTTAGGGAATATAATTTTGATGATAGCAAACACTTTTATTTTTCTAGGACTACCTTGCCTACTAATATTTCAGGTCCATAAGATCTAAGTGCAAATAGAACTAGCTCAAGATTGGATAAGTTAAGACTGAGTCACCTTGTAATATACATCATGTGTCTACCCTTTCTTGAGTCAATTATAAACTTTATGGGTCCTAATGCTGTAATCTTGCACACACACACTTGGGAAAAAATTTCTGTATGATTGATTAGTGTTTTCTATTTTGATCACATCATCCGGGACAATCCAAAAATCATCCTAGATTATCAGTTAAAAACAAAAAGCCTAATTAGGGCATCCTGGTAAAGGTGGCCTCAATTAAGCGAATTGTCTTGGATGATATTAGAATCATGTAGGATGATAGGCTCAAATCAGAAAGAATTAGCCGCCATATCTATTTAAGCATCTTTTATTTTTGGATATCATCCAGGACATGATTATTGATGATACATTATAATTATGCTTAAATTAATCTAGTAATTAAGGAAAGCAATTAAGGTTGGATTGCTCGATTATATCATCCTGATTGATCGCTATATCGTTCAAGACGATCAGTTCACAAACCTTAGTTCTTTCTAGATGATCAAAAATTAATTTGGTTCCTTTAAGGGCAATGATCTGGATGATATGTACTGAATTGAACTAATCATCAGGGATGATCGAGAGATCTTCCTGGATGATCTAGTTATTTTTTCATCGTCTAGACATCCATTCAGTGTGATGTTCTGGATAATAGTTGTTATTTTTTACTAATTTGCTTGGATGACTGTGAGATCATCCTGGATGATCTAGTTATTTTGCAATCATCTAGATATCCATTCAGGACGATGGACTGGATGATATTCGATGACTAAAACTAATCATATAGGATGATATCCTATCATCCGGGATGATCTGAACAAAGTAACTTTCTAATCATCCAGACTCTTTCAAATTGTCCTGGCTTATTGAGTTAAATTTGTACTGATCGTACAGGATGATCAGTAGATTGTACTGGACGATCAATAAATCATCCTGAATGATATTTGATGATTAGTTACTAATTAGGGATAATTTGGAGCACTTGTTTAAAAGATCTCCTATTTTATCAAAAGGAGATCTTTTACTGCTATCCTGACCTGAGAGAGCCAAAAGAAGAGGGAGAACAAGGGAAAGAGAGAGAGAGAGATAGAGAGAGAGAGAGAGAGAGGATCTTTTGAGGGTGAGTTTGTGAGTGGTTTCACAAAGGTTGCTCTAAACAAAGATCTGAGTCATCTTCTTAGGTAATCATCTCTAGTTCCTTGGAGGTTTGAGAGAGGTTACATTTTGCAACTAATTTAGGTTCTCTGCCTTCTTCTAGAGGAAGCAAAAGGAGTTAGGTTCTCTGCCTGCTTTTGGAAGAAGCAAAAGGAGTTGGGTTCTCTGCCTACTTCAAGAGGAAGAAAAAGGAGTTGGGTTCTCTGTCGCATCGGGGTTAGTGGAAAGGAGTTTTTATATGGGCTTCTCCTCCTTACTATGGGGGAAAAAGGAGAAACACTGAGTTTAGTACAATAATAGGAGGAGAGGCTCCGGGGAGTGGACGTAGGTCAAGTTGACCAAACCACTATAAAATCTGGTGTGTTCTTTCTTATTATTGCTTTCGCATTTAATTTTCGTACTTAGTTTCTCTTGTGGTGAATCTTGATTTGATTGTATTTGTGTTTATATTTGGATAAATTTTTTAAATACCAATTCACCTTCCCTTTTGATTAGCCTTGGGACTAGTTCATAAGGGTTTAACATTCCTGAAAAACATTCAAAGCTATCATAGCAAAATGATGCTCTAAATTCTAAAAAAAATATATTCTTATACAATATGTACAAACCATTTATAATTACTATATAACTAATAAATGCTACACTTACTAGTAATGAATAGCAGGAATCGCATATAAAAGTTCACAATAAGTTGGACATCTTGGCACACCTTATCGGTAGAAGTTGCAGCTCTAAAGACACTTGTAGATTCAATGACCCTTTCTTTTCTTGCTTCTATATGGTTTGTAGATCAGGAATGTATGGTTAAATTTGATTACATTAATCCCATTAGGTCTACTAAAGAAGATGAAAGTGGGTTAGCTTGGTTCATAAACTATATTCTCACCTCTTAAGGTCTCACTAGCTTGGGTGTATGAAAGTGAGGCCTGAGTGTGGATGTTTTGGCATGAAACTAGAGGCTCAACTCACATGATAGCTTGCTATACTTGACTAACATGATATAATATACACGACTATTCTAGATATGAAAGAATAAAGAAGTCGATATACTTACAACATATGTACGAAAAGATTTTTTTTATTCAACAAAACTTTATGAAATCAAGAATAGCAGTAAAGCTATAGTTTTTTTAGTAATAAATAATCTTTCTATAAAATACAAATAGTTTTCAAACATGTATATTCAATAGAATTTCTTTCCAAAAATACGGATTTCATAATACACATGATCTAACCCGTAGGATCAATAAAAAAGGCAAATCTCCTATGATACACAATATCTAACTTCATTATTGATATAGAGAATATATTCATCATTTCTGGGAATCTCTCTTCTATCAAAGCGTAATGCATATTCCCCTTTGTTCTGGTCATGTAATTGATGAAAGAAATAAAAATTTGAAATTTTGTTCAAGAATGAAATTTTATTATAACTATCCATATTTGATTCATCCTTGAGAACTAGATTCGAGATGTGATATGGTTTGATGAATTGAGATGGTATCTTGTAAAGATGTAATTATCATGAATATATCAACCATTTCTTTATTTTTTGCTCGCTTGGAATGGACAAAAGAAACATCCTATTTTTTTTCTTCAACAACTTACGCTCTCTAGTAGACCTCTTCTTGAAAGGATTTGAACCAAGATTAAGTTCTCACCATCTATAAAAAAAATGAATTGATCTTGAAGGATTCCCAAGAAATTCTTTGATTTCTTCTAGAAACATATGATTATTCATCCCCTTCTCAGGTTCTGCGAATAGCCAGGACATGTAAGAATACCCAAAAAGGCATTTCGGGAATCAATCTGATTTTATCTCTATTCGTTCCATTTGAAAAAAAGGAATGATCCCAAAGAATTGATCTCTCTTTTAGTTGTTGAATCATTATTTGATCAATCAATGTGTCATATTCTGAATTCTCACTTCTAACTTAATCAAAATAATCTCTAGATTGGTCATAAGAAGATCCTTTCCATTTGCTAGAATCTATTACATGAATGAAAATAGATATTGTGGAATCATATTGAATATTTTATAATACATTGTGTACCTTCCTAAAAACCTAATCCTTGTTACCAACCACACATTGTCTAACCAAATACAATTCTCTCTCGTGATATTCATCAAAAAAGCTAATTTGTGCTGATTCTTTCC
Organism: Dendrobium officinale; assembly: GCA_019514585.1. Lineage (NCBI taxonomy): Eukaryota > Viridiplantae > Streptophyta > Magnoliopsida > Asparagales > Orchidaceae > Dendrobium > Dendrobium officinale. Next base: position 26,273,925 of record CM033699.1, on the reverse strand, counting down.
CTAACTAACAATGAGATCTTGGTGGAATTTCCACATATGAAATTTAGCACAATTTTGTAAAGAAAAACCCCACTTGTTCCACAAAAAGATATGGGAAACATGTTTAATATCATTGGATTACATAGTTGCTTCAGCTCCTCATTCTTTGAAGAAACTCTCCTTTTGAATTGGACTTTTTCACGAAAAACAGACATGAGATAACAAATTAAGTCTTTCACAAAGATTTTGAATTGTTGTCCCAAATTCAAGTTGATTATATTTCATTTCTTCCTAAGAAAAAAAAAATGATCAAATAATTCTAAATCAAGGTCCTTGCAGATTGGATAATCCGTATATGATAAAAAAAGAAACTCAATATATTTTCTATCTTTCTCTTTGAATGATATCTCAATTTCAACTACAGTTTCATTAGATATCTGACAACTAGAATCCCTTTCCGATCTGGTTCCTCCATCACCGTGAACACATGTTAGATTTAGGCATTATATGCTTTTTTCTTTATTGGGAGAACCCAAGTACTCTCTTGTGGATCCATGAAACAATTCTCAGAAATCATTTTCCCTTTTAGAAGATATAGGAGCGAAATAATTAACTTATTTCTATTAAAAGACCAAAAAGATTCTTCCTTTGCCTCCTTTCTTGGTCCAATATAATTCATAGGTATAGGAAGAAGCCCCATCAAATTTAAATTTTTTTCAACCATCTTTTGATTATTAATATGAGATATTAGGACCACAACTACAAGAAGTACTACACCATTGATCATCAAATATTGATTGCTTGTTGCACCCTGTGAATCACGTGAAAGTAGGATACTCTAAATTCAGGGGGTCAAAGAGTTTCATAAAACATTGTTCGTGGAAATAATGTGAGTGAAATATCCCATTGAATTGATTTGGATCCATGACTCTAAGAAATAGTGAGAATGTTTGATCTCTCTCAATTCGAATATATACAGGATTTGAATTGATGTTGTTTCATTTATTCCTCCTAAAGATTTCATTTTATTTGGAATTTGGTTATTCACAATGTATAATAATCCCTTTTAAGCATCCATGGTTGAATGGTGAAAGCACCTAACATATACCAATAAGGCACTAAGTCAATTCGTAGCATAGGTTTGATTGATGCACTTGGAAAAAGAATCGCTGCTCACTTATACATATAATTAGATCTTCTCTGATAGCTAATGGGGCACACTAAAATCACTCATGAAAAACATCCATCCACTTTTTTTTTTCATCACTCAATAGGGAAAGAAAGAATATGAGTTAGAATCCCACTTCTTTCTCTATTTATATTCTAAAGTAAGTAGGAATGAGCATCCCATCAAGGCTTTATTATACTTGCAAATTAAGGGAAGATTAAAATAAAACCACCATTCCATTTTGCAAAAGACTATAACCATTTTTATACTCTAAATATAAAATTACAAGATGGACTAGGGGGGGGGGGGGGGGGGGGGGGGGTGAATTGTGAAATTTTTTTGACAATAGTTAAAACCTAAGCAGGAGTTCTTTTTTTTTTTTTTTTTTTTTTTTTTTTTTTTTTTTTTGATGTTTTAAAATTTTAACATGAAAATTTAAATAATTTTTTTTTCATAAATTGTCCCAAGCAAATATTGAAAAATAAAATGCACACAGTAATGAAAGACAATAAGGAAAAAAGCACACTGAGATTTTTATAGTGGTTCGGTCAAACCATGACCTACGTCCACTCCCCAGAGTCCTCCGCTCCGGGTATTTCACTACAAGCAATAGCTCTCCTTTTGCCACCCTTGGCAAGGCGGAGAAGCCCTTACAATACTCCCTTTCACCAACCCAGCGTGGCGGAGTGCCAAACTCTGTTTTCACCCTCCAGGCGACGGTAGAGAACCTTCTCATTTTTCTCCCTCCTGGAGAAGGTAGAGTACCTCGAGGTCATGGATGTAGAAGAGCCTTTCCCCTTGGAGATCCACCCACAAATTCTTCTAGGGCAACAGGAGGAGCAAGATGCAGCAAGTTCGGAGCAACCGTGTGATCTGCCTCACACCTCTTCTCCCTCACAACACTCACCTTCTCCTTCCTCTCTCAAACCCTAAAGAACTTCTCAAGAGCTCTCTCCCTCTGAATCCCTCTCTAACCACGTTCTCCCTCTCTCTGATTCACACTTTAAAAAATTACTATTTTAATACCTAAAAAATGGGCTCCAAAAACCTGAATTTTCAAAAGTAGACGTTACTATCGTACAGTACGGTTTATAATTGTACAGTACGATATACATAAATAGACTTTGTCCTGGTACGAAGTGGTACGAACAGTTCAAAAACATTCGTACAGTACTATATTAAATCGTACGGTACGATCCACAACAATTTTGTTCGTACAGGACGATAATCGGGATGATCAAACATGGTCTCTATTCATCGTATGGTACGATGTACATCGTACAGTACGATGAGACAAAACCCAAGAGATCGTCCAGGATGATCTTCGGGACGATTATAATTTGTCTATGTTCATCGTATTGTACGAAAGGTTCATACAATACGATGTTCAAATTATAATTAAGCTAAAAATTCTTGCACTAATCAAGGATTTATTGCACTAATCTTGGGTTAAATTAAGTAAGTACTTAAAATAAATCGTACAGTACGAACGGCGCAAAATAACTTACTTAAGTTAAAACGATGGCTACGGTTTTGGATTTGAACATATCGTACAGTACGATTATATTCGTACGGTACGATCTATTCACAAAATTGTCCTACAAAGCTCTGATCGTACGGTACGAAATAATATCGTACAGTACGATCTATAGATAAAGAAAAACTCTAAATTTTTCATTTAAAAATAATCTCCCCCTATGTGTGTGCATGGTTGCTCAGACTTTTATGCATTTTGTGGCCAGATTCAAGAAAATAAAAATAAAATAAACTATAAAATACATTACAGACTCATACTCCTAATCTACCCATTCTTGAGTCTTCCTGTCGTCCTGGGTTGCTTTTTATCTTTCCTGCAATGTTAGTACTCACGGACAATAGCAAATAATATTCAATGAATCTCAAGATAATTCAAACAACATTATTTGTCATTATCAAAATCTCAAACTCGGGGTCATGAGTTGCAACAAAATAAGGTAGGCTTCATTGGTAATGTTAGGAAATTCTTAGCTGACAAGAGCAGGGCTAGAGCAAAAGGTAAATTAGTGAATCTAGGTTATGAAACTAGCGCTTCACTTTGCTGTTCAAAAAAGTTTTATCCATCAAAATGGAAAAACATGTTTCATTAGTTTTTTTAGAAAAATTTAGTGCTCATAGTAAAAGGATTAAGAAAATGTTTAAAAAGCTTTAATATGTACAAAAAAATTTGAGTTGAAGTATATTAGTAATCTATATGTATCTTCCATTCTATTCTTCTCTCATTCTCTCTTTTCTTTTGTATTAGCTTACTTGGTAGAACTCTCTTTACTTCTCCTTGTAAGAGAGGAGGATTTGGATTGATAATGACATTACTACTACTTTTGGCAGTCTTCATGTATTAGTAAATTCCCTTATTAAGCAATACTCTATTTCTCGCTAGCTTATAGACTTTGTCTTTTCTATTTTCATAGGGTCCTTCCTTCTACCTTCACTGGCAGATCTCTTTTCGAATAATATAGATGACTATCTACTAGATTTGTGACTTAATCTTCCTATGGCACCACCTAATTCCTTTTTCAAATGCATGCCACATCAACCAATAGTGATTAATACCCTACCCCAGTGAAGACCCTGGAAATGGCAAGGGTAGATGCTAATGGTGAACTAAGTGGATCTAGCCATGGGATTGATTCTCACATCAAGTAGATGATCATATGTCCATTTTCAAACCCAAATCGAATTCGAGCTAGAGTTTTTAAGCAAAATCATGTTTTTCTTTTATTGACCTAATCGTTTGAGCATGAGCCTGTAGTCCAACTCTTCTTCAGATACGTTGGGATTTTTTGAACATAAGAGTTATTTCTCGTGGGTGCAAGATCTTCTTCCATGTAGATCACCAAGAAAGATGATCATGAATAAAGACAAACAATTGCATAGATAGGAAGAGGAATAAACTAAAAACCTAGGATGGGAATGAAATGGAGAAATGATCAAAATCAGAATGATTAAAGAAAGAAAGAGAATGGTAGCCTATTTTGCCTAGCAGACATCATCGGAGAACAATATTGGGGATAGGCTTCGAAGGTTCTTCCATCTTTCTATAGAAAAATAGATGATGATAGAGATCTAGATCTTTCTATAGATAGATGGATCCATGTGAAAAAAAGGTGCGGAGCAAAGAGATGAGGCTGAGCCGATAGCTAGGCTGGGGCGAGAGAGGGAAAAAACATGAGGGATGGATCGGGAAAAGTGACCTCCGGCTCAGCCCACGACTTCCTTCCCTTCGCGTGGCTCAGGGGACTCCGTTCCCTTTTTTTCTGAAAACTCTCGCCTTGAACTTGTCTAAGTTCAACTATCGCCTTTTTTTCCCAGAAGGAATTCGCCCGACCACGACGAAGAATAGGTACCCCCACCCCAGGCAGAGTTTGTGAGCCGTGTAATAGGCGACCATTTTGCGCGGTTCGGGGGGCACTTGACTCAGCCGCCTTAGCCCGATAGCGTCTTGACCCCATCCAATTTTTGGGCCAATTCCCCCTTCGTACTACCAAAAAATGAGATTCTTGCCGAATCCGAGTTTGCTGCTCCAACCATTACAAAACTCATACCTATTCTTTTTAGTACTTCAGGTGCTTCTATAGCGTATAATGTCAATCCCGTAGCGGATCAATTCCAACGAGCCTTTCAAACTAGTCCTTTTTGTAATCGACTCTATACCTTCTTCAATAAACGCTGGTTCTTCGATCAAGTTTTGAATGACTTTCTAGTCAGATCGTTCCTGCGTTTCGGATATTCAGTCTCATTCCAAGCTTTAGACAAAGGTGCTATTGAGATATTGGGCCCTTATGGTATCTCGTACACATTCCGACGATTGGCCGAGCGAATAAGTCAACTTCAAAGTGGATTTGTTGTGCGAAGAGTGCGTTATGAACCGTGGCCGCCTGCCGGGTTGGGGTTGTTGTCTAATTTGGGGGCGGCTCCTCCGTTGTGGGTAAACGGGAAACCCGACTCTACGAACCCGAGGAAAGGCTGCACAGCTTCCGTGGGGGCGTGAAGACCGGAGCTTTTTGTAGTGCTAGCAGGAATGCAAGTGAATGAATTTCCATCCCCTAGCGAGGTTTTACCTTATTTCAGTAGGGCGCGCTACGGCAACACAGTACTGAGGGGGGTGGTGGGGGCTTGCTGTCTACTTTATAGCCTTCACTGAACGATGTAGATTCCTTCAAACCTAAAAGTAGTGAGCCTCTATAATTCTAAAGAAGTCAAGTCAATGGATGTTTTGACCTCCAACTTCTTTGATGGTAGAACCTCCAGCGGAGGCAAAGATTAGTGAGCCTAATCGCTTTATGCGAAGAAACTATAGCCTTTCTTTTATACTGATTAAACTTCTCCCAACAGACTCTTGTTATCCAGGTTAAAGACCAAATGTTATGAAGGGTAAGTTGATCAGTTAGATAAGAAAGAAACGAAGAGAAAAAAAAAAGAGAAAAAAGTCAAATGATAAAAAATAAATATAAATTACTAATACTATTTGTAAGAAAGAGAAAAAAAGACTTAGGCATGCCTATCACCAATTAGTAAAAAATTCTAATACTAAAAATCATGTATTTTTGAAATATTATTCAGTTGTATTAGTTCATAAGATAAATAGCACCAAAAGAGGTGTAAGATAATCAGTTTTCCTATACAATTTTCCATACCCATACCTAGAAAGAATCATAAGGTGCACCAAATAGGCGTAAGATAATCAGTTTTCCTATACAATTATCCATACTTATAGCCAGGCGTAGATATATGTTTTCTATTAAAATTGATGAGGAGATTTACAGTGGAAGACTCTTTTATAAAACCATTGATTCTTTTTTTAACTATAAACTGATTTATATGTATGGATCATGTATCATAGGGCGCGCCTTATACTTGGCCCATAATGGTAATTTTTTCATGAGATTAAATGAGGGTAATTTTATAGTTTCTTAATCGAAATAAGAAATGAATCATTGGCCCTTTCTTATGAATAGCTTATTTAACCTATCAATGATCCATACTTCTAGAGCGTACCAAATCGAGGAAAATTTTGAATACTAGATATGTCACGCCCCAGGCATCCATAGTGAAAGGATTCGTCTGACATTCTGATCGAACTCCATTCCAGTTGTCTTGCTCGGACCTGAAATTGTTAACCACATATAATGAGCTTAAATATCCCAGCAGGTCACCAAAGCCTACAACTGAAATCAAAGCACGACGACGCTATCAATATGCATGTCGGTCAATCAAATCCATATCAGTCAATGGTCAATGAGTCTATGCAGCGGAAATCAAATCAGTAGTCAATGCAATACGGAAATCAATAGTCAATGCAATCAATAGAAGAATCGATAAATCAAACTCAATCAATCAGTACGTCAAATATCAGAAGAATCCGTCGATCAGTCAAATCAATCGTATCGAATCAATCGATCAAATCAAATCAAATCTATGCTATCTAGTCAATAAAATCAATCGGAAAAGCAATACGATAAATCTCAATCTACCCTATCAATAAATCAAATACAGCAAGTCAATACAATGCAGAATCAATAGTATCAATGAGTCTATAAGCAATATCAATAAATCTATAATATCCATATCCATAGCATCAATGAATCAATACAATATCTATATCCATCCATGTCCATATCAATGCTCAGTAGTATCAATGCTCGGTAATCAATCAATAAAATCAATGAAATCGTACAATACAGTAAATCCGATCAAATCAATAAAGCAATAAATCTGCAAGTCAATACAGTAAACATGCAGTCAATACGATAATACTGAACAAGTACAAACAACTGGCTATGTTGCTGTTGTAGAATCCATATTGCTGTTGTAGATATCCATACGTTGGTTTCAATAAAAAGAGTCGTCACTCTATTGCCCGTCGGCCGCCCGTCGGCCGCCCGTCGGCATATCTATAAGAACCCCCTTATGACTCCCATCCATATATCCATAATCGATGTTTAAAGGAAAGCCCTTCGGCCCACCATCCTGTACAGGTCAATCAATCTCCAACCAACGTTCAACCAGGTTCCACTTGTGTTCCAGTATCAATAATCAATCAATAATCAATTCAATAGTCAATATTAAAGCAATCATATCAATATTCACATTCAAATCTATTCAATCTATCAATCTCAGAAAAGTCGGAAATCGTATAAAATTTCGGCAGAGTAACGGCAGTCTACCGATTTACACAAAAAAACCTGCAAAAATCACTAATTTCCAAATTACAACAGAACGTTCACAACATCAATATAAGACTATTGTTCTATAAAATCCAAATCAAATAACATCCAGATATTTTACTATTCAATTAAAATCGTGTAGAATCAATTTCGACCAGTAAAATTATCGCAGAATATACTCAAATCGTGTACAATATTCATATCTATAATATTCTAAAAGTTGTGCGGTGAAAGTTGTGTCAATACCAAATCAGGTCAATTTTTCGATAACAAAAATACAAATCCGTACACAACACGATCAAAACACAATATCTTTGAAAACAGAAATAGGATTCGGAGTCCTTACCACGAGATCTACACTTTCTCCAACAGCGGCGCAGACGAAAAGCGCTCCGCGGCCTCCGAAAACCAGCTTTCCTTCTCTTTTCCTTTCTCTTTCTCTCTCTTCAAAATCAGATATTTTATAAAAAATGATTTTCTCTCTCCTCAAAACGAGCTGATTTCCTTATATCTTTAGAGAAATATGGAGTCTTATTGGCTTTGGCTTACTCGCTCGGATCTTTATTTGTTCGATCGTAAACTCATTCACAGCATTCGCTCGGAGTATCAGGAGAGGCGCTAGAAGAGGGCGCAACTCAGAATATTAAGGAAATGAATAGGAGGAGAGTTTTTACCGACATAACATGTTTTCTTGTTCTCCCAGACTGCTTATTAGAATTGAGAATGAAAAAACACCTTGTCCTATCTTCATTCAAGATTGATTTTTCAAAATCCAACAAGTTTGAGAATGTAACGGTTAACTTTGCACCTATAAATCCTATCTCCCAAGCTTGAGGGAGGATTTTTTTTTTTAGATACTTACTTTCCTGGCTATTAACTTTAAGCTTACTTGGCCCATATGCTCTTGCACTAAACTCATTACATGCACTAGTAAAACTCACAATATAGTGATGAAACATAAACACAAGCACAAGCCCAACCATAACCATTGTGAATGCATATCATCTCTATTTGTTTTGCTCATAATTTTGCATATCTGTCTCAGCATAAAGTGTCATCAATCATAAAATACTTCTTAGGGGGTCTAATGGATTTTCGGGTTGGGTTTGGGTCGAACCCAAAAAAAGCCCGCCTTCAGTTGACTCGACCAAATTAGACAAACAAATCAAAAATCTAGATCTGTACCCGACCCGCACCAAACCCCGGTTGACCCGAACCCATAATTTTTCGGGTAAGATCCAAGTCGGATTTTGAGTCGGGTCAAATATTAACACCCCTTCCCACCCTCGCATAAGACCTACGTCTATATCATTACCTCTTTACCATCTCAATATAATCGGACTTCACCATCTACACCAGTAATAAATTATTATTTAGTTTCTATTAATGCTTTCTTTAATAGACTAAAACGTGATATCTTATAATACTTTCATTATCAGTGCAAGTTATTTCAAAGACCAATTCATTAATTTGTTAGATTATATGTCATCCACGTAGAACTTATGTCACCAACAATTTACTTAACTACTTTTGTAAGAATGAATGATATAAATAATTTTTCTCTCCGTTTCAATACAAAATTTAATAACACCGGTCACTTTGCTCATTTTCGGCCATCGAATACGACGCCATACTCTGCATAAACACCAACAATATAGGATGATACATGAACAGCATTTTAAGCTCCTTCAACCTTTAGGTTAGGCCAAAATAATAATATTACCTATCTTGCACAATAATTTTGTTTCTCTCTAAGTTAATGAACAAAATGACATCAAAAGATTATTGTCTACTTCGAACCATTTATTTTTCTTCGTATGCTTCCAACTTTTGGTTTTGTCGAATACAAAAAGACGAACAATCATGATATAATGGAGGTAAATTTGATGGAGCTAAAGGTTTCATTTGGGATAGTTTCTGGCCATTGCTTCTTCACGGCTTTCAAGAATTTTTTTTATGTTAGAAAATTGCTGTAGAAAGCAGTAAAAAAATTGTCTCAAACAAAGTCGAAGTATTATCTTGCTTGACTCGATAAACAAACGAGTAAAAATCTTGCGTAAGTATTCAGCCGATTAACTTATCAAGCTGAAATACCAGTTATTCATGAACATAAAGGCCTTATTTGAGACGGATTTCTTACTGCTTCTTAAAGCAACTTTATAGTATAAAAATTATAATTTTTGTACTAAAAACTGCTTTAACAAGTAGTAAGAAAATCGCCCCCAAAAGAAAAGTCTTATTTGAGGTTATGAAAACAACATAAATGTTCAAATCAAAATCAAAGTTTAGAGGCAAAGCAGCATACGGAACAGCTACTTATGCATACAATGCTTGACATCATGGAATAAATATATAGTGTTTTGGGTGAACTTTTGAAGAAAACAAGGAAAAATTGATAACGACCAAGTGGAATTATATGGAACGTATATATTTTCTGACTAAGCAGTTCATCGGAAATGTTTTGGCTCTTTGTTTCGGTTGGTGGACAATGAAAATCATTTGAGTTTTTTTTTTTTTTTTTTTGGAGAGGACAAAAGTAGTTTTTTTTCTGGTTAGAATTAATTTAAATTCATCAAAAATAACTTTATTATTTTAATTTGGAATGAAATCAGTGCTCAAGGTTTCGTTTGGGACGGTTTTCTTATTGCTTTGTAAAGCTGCAACACAAAAAAAATTCTTGAAAGTAAAGAAAAAGCAATGGTCTAAAGCTTTCTCAAACAAAGCCTTGGTTTTATTTGGGATAACTTTTGGAAACTGTTTTTTCATTGCTTTCAAGAAATTTTTTATTAAGAAAGCCATTTTAAAAAGCTATAAGAAAGCTATCACAAACAAAACCTTGGTATGACATGCTACTTATGCTAAATCAGTATGAGGTAGCTAATAATTTGGGCATGTAGTGGGAAGCGAAGTATTATGTAGAAAATTAAAAAAAAAAAAAAAGATATTCATTTTTTATAGTTGTAAGGTTGTAATTTCTCTGATGAATTTCTAAATCAATAAAACAAATTTGCTAATCTTGTGATTGCAATGCTTTTTTTCTTTTCTTTTCTTATCAAGATTTTTGCTACTAACAAAAAAAAATCTCAAGATTTTAAGTAATCTATTATTGGATCATTAAAAATATTATTATTTGAATAAGTATTATATTTATGCAAATTATGAATCATAGTGAGACCAAAAAAGGTTGAATTAGGATCCAACATAAATCGATTCAATTAAATAGAGTTTAAATACATTGATTGTTGAATAATGAGTAATAACTAGTTAAAAATATGGCTCGCATTGAGCAAGGGCCAATGCAATCACAAACAATTTGAATTATGGTTGGACTAGATTGCATTGACAAACTAGTTTCAACAATCACATGTGTGTCTATTTGTATAATGTTGAGTGAGGCCTCTTGAGTAGGCATTGTCCACTCCAAAACTGCCTCGTCTCACTTACGACTTCAAGGAGCACAACTATAGTACACTTTCTCATGCTCAGATCTTTTTATACGTCCAAAACAGCATTGATCATTTCATTTTATAGCTTCTATCATTTCACAAGCTAATCAACTGTTAACGCTTATGTGAGATTTTTCATCGAAATAAGGATTACAAGGTAGTTTCTCATTTATATTGAATCTGCGAAAGAGGCATAGGACCTTCATTTTTTTTTTTGCCAATTTGCTCATTAACACTTAATCAATCGCTAATAATACACTTACGACATCACTTACGATGATTTAATATTTTCATTTTAGTTAACTAAGATTTTATGAGCATGGGTGAAGAAAGTAATTTGCTTATGGTGAAATTACTCTTTATTGTAAACCTCTTTACTATTAGTTACACCTACAAAGGTATATAAAAATTGAATTAACCTTCCTTAAAAGATTGGTGATGGGAATGACTTGAGGATAAAGATCATTTAAAATGGAAGTAGCTAGATTTGGAGGTGTTGAATAAGGAGTAAACTTTTGCTTAAAGGGGTTTGAGTTAAACTTAGGCTTAAAGGGGTTTGAGTAGATAGATATGATATGAGAATGAGAAGAGGAGGCTCAATTGACTATTTAACAAAGCTTGAGACAAGCATGGAGAGGGGAGAGCTATATACAAATCATCGACATCATTCATTCCTCGTCTCATTTACAATACCTGTAAAGTCAATATATAGTCCCTAGTTCTGACCCGACTTGATTCAAGGTAATCTATTTAATCTCTGCATTTACACCCTTCTGTAATTATTTGGAAATATTTTTATATACATGAGAGATTTTGCATATGTTCTGAAGTAGGTTCCAGGTGTCTATTTGTATGTTTTGGAAATATGAATTTTCCCCCTGGACTACCGAGGCACTAGGGTCGGTGATACCTTAGGCTTTGAGCTCTCTACAATTTTAAAAAATAATTTAGCATGGTGGTGTTGTGGTGGCACCGCGACATTATGGACTCCTTGAGGGAGCACATGTAATGGTTGTTGTTGGGTGCCATGACAGTCGACCTAAATTTATAATTAAGAATCTTTTTTCCAATAAAACCACATTTCATTTCATCCTAAGGGGAAGCCGACTACTGAGATAAAGCTAGATTTAGGCTACTTCATGTAATTTTTAGTTGATGGCCTAGTTCTGAAAGTTGCTCGGATTGAGATAAGTTATATTTTCTCTATCTTTTTTTCTAAAAAAAATACTAAAGTTTCTAGATTTTTTATTTATTTATATTTCCATAGTAAAAAAACAAGGATAACTTTACACCTTAAAAACTTTCATCGTGTAACTTTATATATGTTATAAAGACATTGATTTTGAATTGTTAGGTATTTTTTGAAATTTTGAGATTGGAAATTTTAGGAATTATGCTATTTTAATTTATTTGAAAATAATCTTGACTCTAAAATATAAAATTGTAATATAATTTAATCTTTAAAATAATATTCTACATAATCTATAGTAATTTGTTTATATTTTGAAATAATGAATTTCTATACAGTAGTGTATTATATTATCTATTATTAAGGTATTTTGATAATTTTTTAAATTAGTTAATTTACATTCTTGTTACTATACTATATTTATTTATATATTTATTTCATTGAATTGTGTGATTCTAACGAGATTTGTGCTGGATAGAGGGAGTTATATTATGGTGCTAAATGCACATTCTAGTGCAAGGGTACATGTTGATGTTATATGCACACACTATTTATTGGGAGTTATAAGGGTCAAAATTCTCTGAATTATATTTATTAAGAGGCATAAGGCTCGAATTCTGTATATTATATCTAATGGAAGGCATAAGAATCAGAATTCTCTAAATTTTGTTTGATGGGAGGCATAAAAGTCTGAGGTTGATCTATTACCTTCTTCTTCTTCTCTAATATATAAAGCACTTATTTACTTATTTTCCAACATTGTTATTTGAATTTATGATAACTAGAATTATTATTCTACTCAATATAGTAATTTTTTATATTGCTTTAAAATATTCAGTAAAATGCTTAATAAAGTATTTAATTAAAAATTTAGATTGATAAATGTGATTTGTTGAGCTATGTAAGCTCACAATTATTCTATCTTCTACTTTCAGGGTTTAGGAAGGGAAAAGAGCGAGATGAGTATTAATTTTATGATATAATTTGAGTTTATACAAGTATTTCTTTTCTAAATTTTCATATAATCATGGGTAATTAATTAATCTACATTATTTTTTATTCTAGTATGTAGACTTTTAATGTTGTGTAATTATTGTATATATATGTTTATGATAAATAAAAAATAATTTTGCATGAGTTTATTTTTTATATATTGAAAGTTATTGGCATCTCTATGGTCTGTTGTTTGTTTTAAAGCTAAATTGGACAAAATAATTTTGAATAGTTTCCAAAACTTAAATCTTGGGCTTGGTATGTTGCAAACTAATGTAATAGGATATGTCCCGTATGTAGATCTTATCAGTTTGGATTATAACAGTTCACCTTTTTGGTATTAGAATAGTGGTTTTAGAAATCTCTCCCCTGTGTGTGTGATCTTGGTTAGAAAATATTAGAAATGATCTTTCTTTATTATATTTAAATGAAAATTTGACTTTTAACCAGATACAATGGCGAAAAAGGATTCATGTAGCCGACCCCACATAGTGGGACAAAGGCTTGATGTTGTTGTTGTTGTTCTGATTTAGGAACATGTATACAGTCAGACTTCGCATGAGGCCAGAGATGCTCTAGATGTTATTAGTAGTGCATCTTACATTTCTAAAAAACCTCATTGTATTTTGTTTGATTATGGAGCCAATCATTTATTTATTTATGAGTACTACTTTGATTTGCTACACTTTCCTAGTAAGCCATAATATTTTTTTGTCTCACAATGATAATCAAACTCGAACTAGATTATAGAAACATAAATATGAAGGAAAGTAAAATTACAAAAAGTAAATGCCAAAGGAAAAGAAATGCAAATCAATTTTTATAATGGTTCGATCAACTTGACCTACGTCCACTCTATAAAGTTCTTCTCTTTGGGTATTACACTAATCAATAGTGACTCTTCTTCATCACAAAACTAGGTGGAGAAGCTCGTACAAACTCTTCTCTCTCAAAGAATCTCTCCTTTTTCCTACTCAATCTAGCTGAGGTGTCAAAATCCCTTTAAAATCCTTGGTGTGAGAGTAGCCAAAATCTCTTTCACCTCCTTAATGTGGCAGAGTTGCTAGAATCACATTTATCTCCTTGGTTGCGATAGAGTAACCAAAATCCCTTTCACCTCCCTGGCATAGTGGAGAAGAAAAATATATTTTTCATCCTCAGTGTGGCATTGTATCCAATGGCCTTTGACACCAAAGGTTTCTTCATAAGGCTTTTCTCAAGAAAAATAATGACACGCCCAAAGGTACTCAGGTGAAAGTTTTCTAGAGCAACTGTGTGAAAAATCTTCTCATACTCCCTTGAATCCCACAAGGCTCTTCTCCCTCTCACACAACTTCACCCTTTCTCTCCTTTGCTAAATGTTCTCTTCAAACACTCTCCTAAAAGAATTAGACCTCTAACTACAAAATAATCCAATGCTAAGGTTATAACAAGAGTTTATATAGAGGATATAAAAAACTCTAATTTTTTAATTATATTACATCAAATTATATTGTATGATAAGTGTATCGTATAGTACAATTAGTTGATCCTCTATTATATGATCCAAGATAATCATGTATGATTAGTTTAATTGAATAGTTATTTATATAGGATGAACCTTGAATAATTAATTATCATCCAAAAGGTCAATCTATCGATCATCCAATACGATCAAGATTATATTATTTAATCTTCAATCTTAATTCTTCCTAATTTGATTGCTTAATTATAGTGATTAAATTAGGCAATATTTTAAATATCATATAGTACAAATTAGTTCATACAATGTGATATAATAAATTTTAAAATTTAAACTATTTTCTAATTTAAATAATGCGGGGATAACACATATAGTAGATTGCCTTGTACGATGATGTGGTCATACAGTATGATTAATTATATAGCCTTTTATAAATTAATCTCATTTAATTAAAAAAATTTATTAATTTTTGATTGTGTATATCATATAATATGATCTTTATGAAATTAAAATATTTAATTATGCTCTCCATGTGTGTGTGTGCACAATTGCTAACCAACATACACATATTATAAATATTGGCTCAAAAAAATAAAAATTACACACTATTTGAGATAGATTGACTCACACATACTTTCTAGAGCTCTGATTCTTTGATAGTGCTTTGTATATGTTGAATCTAAAATATTAGTAGTGCACAGGAAAATATATGCAATGTATAAAGGAGAAAAAAAATAAACATTCAATAATTTTTGTAATCATTAAAATATAAGGTCAGGTTCCGATACTGCAATAAAGAAGAGTAATTTAATTTTTGGACAGTGAGAATTACTTGTTTTAGGGGGCTAGAGGAGTTATATCTTGCCTTGTTTATAAAATGCAAATATAAAAGCTATAGAGGAATGGTTTTATGGTATTTCTGACTTTAGTTTGGGATTGAAGTATAGATTATGGTTCTCTTCCGGATGTCCCAATAGTATGGGAGTTCTCCTTTTATTCTTTTGAAGAGTTATTAAGTCTACCTCTGAATATAGATATTAAGTTTTATATTAATATATTTTAGGTATGGCTCCAATATCGAATGCTCCATATATGATGGCGCCTATGGAGCTTTAGGAGTTGAAAGCACACCTTCATGTAGTAGTGGATAGAGGATTTGTTTATCCTAGGATTTCTCTATGGCTAGCAACTATTTTTATTTATAAATAAGAAGGACAATACAATGTGTATGTGTGTAGATTATAGGGAGTTGAACAAGATTAATATGATATTTTGATAAATATCCTCTATTAAGGATTGATGATTTATACAAAAAAAAAATTAGATTCTCTAAGTTTAATTTGATATTTGGATACTATCAAGTAAAATTAAGATAAGTATATGTGATGAAGATTTCTTTCAGCACTTAGCATGGAAATTATGAATTCTTAGTTCTCCCTTTCTAGGTGACTAACATGCCAATAGTTTTTATGGACTGATGAACATTGTATTTCGAGAATAACTATATCAACATGTAGATGATATTCTAGTTTATTATACTTTTGAAGAAGATTATGTAGTGTATTGAAAGATTATTTTGGAGATGCTGAGGCAGCATCAGCTGTACGCTAAATATTTTAAGTATGAAGCTTCATCAAAGAACTTATTTTATCTGGGGCATATGGTGAATAGTTATTAAGTGTAATTTTTTTTGTATTTTACTACCTTAAGTATTAATAAAAATATTATTTTTAGTTGATGTTATGCAAGAAATGCTCAAGAAAAAAGAAGAAAAATTCACAAGTGTTGAACCAACGTCACAGTGCTCCAACTACCAGCATTGCAGCATCTAAAATGCCTTGTGCCTGATTAAGAAATTATAGCATTGGATCCTTAAGAAAATGGTAATTAATTCAACTCCCCGATGGATCCAAGGTCAGTTTCACGATGCTTCACAATGGTGCAACACCTAAGCCTTAAAAATTTGAGTGGCGGAGCACTGAGCTTCGCTACGACATAGTGCCCATGAAAGTGCCACATTGCTTAACTTTTATAGCATCATTATGGAGCAGTTGATAAAATATGGATCCACACTGATTCAACCAAGTGACACATGTACACTAATTCATCCACTAAATAGTTAGTGCAACACCGCAACGAAGTAAGCCCAGCAGCTTCGAGGTGCTAATTCATTCTATAATGCCATGACACCACCATGTAAAGCATTGTAGTGCCTGAGTACATTTCTATACAAATATAAAAAAGTTTTTAAGATTATTTAGTAGAGAGTTCTATATTTTATTTTATTTGTTCAATCTAGACTATAGTTCCTCCTTAGAGTAAAGTCTAAGGGAGGCTAGAGGAAAGAATAGTATTATATTTGGGAATTGTTAGGATGTCTCTTTGTAAGAAATCAAATGTTTGGAGGAGAAAGGAGTGTGGAAAGTGTATTTTTACTACCAAAGTGACATCTGAATAACTTTTACTTATTATTTTCTCTTTTATATAATCAATAAAATTTGGTTTGCTTTATTTACATATCAAGTCTGGCTAACTCCATTATTTTAGACTAATGATGTGATTCCAACATTAATACTAATATATACTCTTATACTTTGAATGAGAAATGAATTTTTCAATATCTCTCAAACTTAATTTAATGCATACAATGGCCATGTGTGTAGTTAAAAACTATTGTGATGTATTACCATAATAGAGGAATATTGGAATAAATAGTTATATTAGAATGGATTGTTTGCATACAAAAATATAGGATATTTAAAATTTTAAGATCTATGGAGATACAATCAATG
Source organism: Dendrobium officinale (assembly GCA_019514585.1). Classification (NCBI taxonomy): domain Eukaryota; kingdom Viridiplantae; phylum Streptophyta; class Magnoliopsida; order Asparagales; family Orchidaceae; genus Dendrobium; species Dendrobium officinale. The sequence goes on along the minus strand of CM033699.1, from coordinate 26,256,693 downwards.
TAGGAAGGCTATAAAACTCACTTTATATCATTATAAGCTTGACAGAGATCTAGGGATACTTATATACTAATACACATCAACTAAAGACTGTCTCATTAGAAAAACTTTGGTAATTTGCATTCATTAGTTCAAAAAATTTTATTATCTGGTATCTTATATTTTCTCTTGCAATCCTCTGTAGTGATGGAATCTCAACCCTTATTTTCATTCAGTAGGATAAACATTATAGTTGTAGTAGGTAGTAGTAGTTTACTTGTATGTTAACATAATACTTTCTCATGGGATCAATACTCTCGCAATCACTTTCTTTCTAGTTCAATACATGCACTTCTTTATTTAGTGGGTGTTTCATATCAAAGAAAAGTTAAGCATATTTTAGCCCATAGCATAAACTTAGTTCATGCATTAAATGTTGCTCATAACCCCACAACACCCATCAGCTATTGGCATCATATGTAAGTTGAGTTGTATTATTGAACTAGTTGTATATTTTATCCTACTTGTATCTTGTATCCTATTTTTACTTTTATTTTTTAAAAAAAAATTAAAAATAAAGAAAATATTTTACATGTTATAGTTATTTTATTATCTATAATTTAATTCCTACATTATTATTGAATGTTTGGTAGATCTACAAAGGAGACTTTATTATTTGACTTAGAAATTAAGAGGACCCTTATAAAAATAAAAAAAAATCCTAAAATATATTAACTTTAGGTATGATTGAAGCAGTTTAAGATCAGGACTATCTTAGACCTCTTAGGAAGTATGTCAATCCTGTAGTAGATGAAATTTACCAAAGTAACAATAAACCTACTATTTAAGCTAATAACTTTGAGCTAGTACCCAGCATAGTTTAGATGGTTCAAAATACTTAGTTTAGGGAAACTCTTATTGAGGATCCCAACATATATTTAGCTAGATTCTTAAAAATATACAAAACATTCAAGTATAATGATGTCAATGATGATGCTATTATGCTTTGATTATTTTCATTTTAGATGTTTTCTTAGGTGTTTCTAGGATAGTGATGAATAATTGTATTCACTTTCTAGAATTTTTTAGTTTCTTTTGTTTTCTTTTAGATGTATATTTGTTTTCTAAATTTATTCCAATTGCTTTTGGGATCGGTACTAGATCTTATTTTTTAATCGGATGGGAACTCTAGGATGCTAAACCAACCTTATAGGTTGTCTTATATTTGGTATCCCCTCCACCCCAAGGGTTTTAAAAGGGGAAATAGTGGGTCTCAACTCAATTATAATATGTTTATTTTAATAAATATGCTTTCAATAAAGTTCCTTTCCCTGTTGGATCAAGGAACCCATAGTTTTTATCTATGTTCTAGTTTGTATTAGGCTATTTTTTTCTTTCTTTTAATGCAATATTGCATTTTTTTCAAAAAAAAAAATTACAAAGCTAAATTGTGGTTGAATTCCTTACCCTCATGCTCAACAATAATTTAAAAAGAGTTGGCACATAAATTCTTGGCTAAGTATTTCCTACCTTCCAAAATTGTCAAGCATAAGAATAATATCACATCCTTTTCTTAGTTTGAAGGAGAGTCAATTTATGAAAGTTGGCAAAGATTTAAGGAAATACTTAAGAAATGCCCTCACTATATTTTACTACATGGGTTGGTTATTCAGACTTTCTATAATGGGATGGTAGGATCCCTTAGGTCAATAATTTATGTAACAGTTGGAGGATCATTAATGTCTAAGCCATTTGATGAAGCATATGCCTTAATTGAAACAAATAATTTTTAGTGGTCTTCTGATAGGGTGAATCTTGAAAGAGTAGTTAGATTTTATGAGTTAGATGTATTATCTATTTTTCCTGCTCAAGTAGCTACTATAACTAAAGAGTATGATAGTTTTGGAGTTAATTAGTTTAAAATTAGGATCACCTATACAATTAAAAGAGCATGAATTAAATTCTATTGGAGAGAATAGTGTTCAAGGGATTGATAATGTGAATGTCATTAAAAGACAAAATAATCTATATGAAATTACTAGATGGACAAGAGGGGGCGTGAATTGTGAAAACTTTTTGACAATAGTTAAAACCTAAGCAGGAGTTCTAATATTTTTGATGTTTTAAAATTTTAACATGAAATTTTAAACAATTTTTTTTCACAAATTTTCCCAAGAAAAAGCACACCTAGATTTTTATAGTGGTTCGGTCAAACCATGACCTAGTCCACTCCCCGGGTCCTCCCCTCCAGGTATTTCACTACAAGCAATAGCTCTCCTTTTTCCCCCCTGGGCAAGGCGAAGAAGCCCTTACAATACTCCCTTTCACCAACCCGGCGTGGCGGAGTGCCAAACTCTGTTTTCACCCTCCTGGCAACGGCTGAGAACCTTCTCATTTTTCTACCTCCTGAAGAAGGCAGAGTACCTCGAGGTCACGGATGTAGAAGAGCCTTTCCCCTTGGAGATCCTCCCACAAATTCTTTTAGGGCCACAGGAGGAGAAAAATGCAGCAAGTTCGGAGCAACCGTGTGATCTCCCTCACACCTCTTCTCCCTCACAATGCTCACCTTCTCCTTCCTCTCTCAAACCCTAAAAAACTTCTCAAGAGCTCTCTCCCTCGGAATCCCTCTCTAACCACGTTCTCCTCTCTGATTCACACCCTCAAAATATGACAAGTTTTTCACCTCAAAAACGGGCTCCAAAATCCCTGAGATTTCAAAAGTAGCCGTTACTATCGTACATTACGATTTAAAATCGTACAGTACGATATGTATAAATAGACTTCATCCTGGTACGAAGTTATATGAATAGTTCAAAAACATTCGTACAGTATGAATATAAATCTTACAGTACAATCCATAACACTTCTATTTGTACAGGACGATAGTCGGGACGATCAAACATCGTCTCTGTTCATCATATGGTACGATTGTCATCGTACAGTACGATGAGACAAAATCAAAGAGATCATTCAGGATGATCTTCGGGACGATTATAATTCATCTCTGTTCATCGTATGGTATGAATTAGTTCGTACAGTATGATGTTCAAATTATAATTAAGCCCAGATTTCTTGCACTAATCACGGATTAAATTAAGTAAGTATAAACAAAATCATACAGTACGAAGGTATTCGTACATTACAAGCGGCGGAAAATAACTTGCTTAAGTTAAAACGGTTGTTAGGGTTTTGGCTATGAACATATTCACAGAATCATCTCTGTTCATCTATTCACAGAATCATCCTACAAAGCTCTGATCGTACGATACGAAATACCATCGTACAGTACGATCTACAAAGAAAGAAAAACTCTAAATTTTTCATTTAAAAACACTCTCCTCCTGTGTGTGTCCATGGTTGCTCAGACTTTTATGCATTTTGTGGACAGACTCATGAAAATAAAAAATAAAATAAAATCAACAAAATACATTCCAGACTCGTACTCCTAATCTATCCATTCTTGAGTCTTCCTGTCGTCCTGAGTAGCTTCTGATCTTCCTGAAATGTTAGTACTCATAGACAATAGCAAATAAAATAATATTCAATGAATAGATGATTCAAACGACATTATTTTTCATCATCAAAATCTCAAACTTGGGGTCATGGGTTGCAACAATCTCCCCGTTTTTGATGATGTCAAATAATATTTATTGTAAGCAAGTGTTAAAGTTATTTTTTTTGTTTAATTTAAACATAAGAACAAGGAGAAAAGAAATAAAAGAAGATGCAGTAAGAAAGAAAAAACATACATTTAACCATAGAAACAAAGTACAACAACCTTCTCCCCCTTTTGACAGCTCGAAAAAGAGGAGCACACACTAAAAAAGAAAAAACAACTACAACACAAAGATAATTTATATTGGAGGATCCTGATCAGTAGGTGGTGGAGGTGGGTTTGGTTGGAAGAACTGAAAGAGAGTATCAAAGCACTGATCAATAGCAGTAAATCGTTCTCCAAACTAATGCATATATGTCTCGTGTTGCTGATGTTGTTCTTGAATGTGAGTATCGAGACGAGTCTGAAGTTGGCCAAAACGGCTGTTAGGGTTTTGGTTATGAACATATCGTACAGTAAGAATACATTCATACGGTATGATCTATTCACAGAATCGTCCTACAAAGCTCTGATCGTACGGTACAAAATACCATCGTACAGTACGATCTACAGAGAAAGAAAAACTCTAAATTTTTCATTTAAAAACACTCTCCCACTGTGTGTGTGCATGGTTACTCAGACTTTCATGCATTTTGTGGCCAGACTCATGAAAAAAAATAAAATAAAATCAACAAAATACATTGCAAACTCATACTCCTAATCTACCCATTCTTGAGTATTATTGTCGTCCTGAGTAGCTTTTGATCTTTCTAAAATGTTAGTACTCACGGACAATAGCAAATAAAATAATATTCAATGAATAGACTATTTAAATGACATTATTTTTCATCATCAAAATCTCAAACTCGGGGTCATGGGTTGCAACAATCTCTCCCTTTTTTATGATGTCAAATAATATTTATTGTAAGCAAGTGTTAAAGGCTTTTTTTTGTTTAATTTAAACATAAGAATAAGGAGAAAAGAAATAAAAGAAGATGCAGTAAGAAAGAAAAAAAATATGCATTTGACCATAGAAATAAAGTACAACAATCTTCTCCCCCTTTTGACAGCTCCAAAAAGAGGAGCACACACTAAAAAAGAAGAAACAACTACAATACAAAGATAATTTATAGTGGAGGATCCTGATCAGTAGGTGGTGGAGGTGGGTTTGGTTGGAGGTACTGAAAGAGAGTGTCAAAGCGCTGATCAATAGTAGTAAAGCGTTCTCCAAACCAATGCATATATGTCTCGTGTTGCTGATGTTGTTCTTGAATGTGAGTATCGAGACGAGTCTGAAGTTGGTCGAAGCATTCGACCAGATCTCCATGAGGGTAAGTAGGTGTAGGTGCTCAGGGTGGTGCAAGTCGTCGTGGACGTGCTTGAGTTGCAACCGGGGCATCTTCCCCTTCTTCTTCGTCAAAAATAGGTTATTCCATCTCGTATCCCCGATGGAAAACAATACGAAAAGAGGCATCCGTATAAAAAATAGGAAGATTGTTGGGTTCACCAGGATAGGTCAATTGATATTTATTTTGGAGAATATATCCTATAAGGTGTCAAAGGGCTATATTTTGTTTTCGGCGAGGGGTAGGGAGACGAACGAAGGTCATGTGACGAATGTAGTCAATAATCAGATAGGCCTCGTCGAATTTTGTGTTGGTCATGATAAGGTAGGTAGTGACAGATAGGGTCGGGGTCATGTTGACATGGTCACCACCTTTGGGTATTATGGAGGTATGAAGGACATGTTGAATTATGCGCGTATTTCTATTTAGTAAAGAAACGAAAGGTTGGTGTAGAATGCGGCGTTCCTAAGGACTCGATTAACGTCGCTCCAGTCAAAATCGTTTGTAAGAAAATAATGAACCATAGGCCCTTCAGTAGATAACCTATTGTGTTGGGCGATACCAGCTTTGGTTATTTCAACATTTTGACGACAAACAAAAGAGTGGAAAGTGAGGTTGTTGACAGTGTAGGTCAGATTGGTTAGGAATTCTAGGAGTTCAGAATTGTAAGGGAAGGCCAGGGTGAGAAGAAATTGGAGGGTGGTGGAAGCAAAGAGGTTCATTACCTTGTAGATCAGAGCCTCCTGATTTAGCAGTCGGGAGGGTATGATTTTGCAAGCTTTGAACTTGTGGTATGCATCCTCGTTTTCGGCATTCAAGAATCGAGCGCTATGGCGGCGAGAGGAAGACGAGCTTCCCAGTACCACACGACCTCTCTTGCTTGAACCAAACATCGTGTAGAGGCTGAGTGCATGGTAAAAAGGAATCAAGTGAATTAATTAGTGGAGTGCAAGTGAAGAGTTCGGCCTACCCACACAATTTATAGAGTTTTCTACAAATCGTACAGTACGATTGTAAATCATACAGTACGATCTAATAATAATTACCCTGACGGTTCGTACCAGGAAAAGGAGGTTAACACGTACAGTACAATTAATATCGTACAGTACGATCAGAGGAATATCTGTCATCCTGAGGAATTCAGTATAACTTTTGACCAAACATATCGTACTATATGAACAGGTGTATAGTACAGTCCGAATTGCATTAATATCGTACCGAATGCCTTTATTTCGTTCTCATCCATTTGCTGAGGTGGATCGTACAATACGATGAATGTAAATCGTACAGTACGATATGCAATAATAATGTACCAGCACGCTTAAATTCGTCCCAATCCATTCGCTTTCATGGCGCGTACAGTACGAAGAGGAGATATCATACCGTAAAATGACCAATAATTAATCGTACAGTATGATTATAGTCGTACAGTATGATCAATAGAGATGAAATTTGTTGTTTGGTGTGTTCTGTGTAGATTACAGTATACCGTAAAGTACGATCTATGTATCGTAAAGTATGACATTGTAGAGAGAGTTGCTATTTGCATGTTTCATATTCTTACAACTTGTATTATTTTGATGATTTCAAATATTATTGTTTTTATATATATCTCCTAACACTTTTTAGAAGTTTTATTTTTTGCTCTAGAGTGTACTAACATTTCAAGAAAATCAACTCGAAGTGATGAAGACATCAATCTATTCATTTGTAAATCATATTTTTTTTACATGAAAGGGAGTGATTGTAATTAAGTAAAAAAAATCACAACACACTCTTTAGGGACAATTTTTTGTGAATTGATCGTACGAGACGAGCCATGTTCGTACGGGATGATCATGTCAATTAGCCCCTCAGAAGAGCAACGGACTGAACATACAATGAGAAAATTTTCTAAGTCCTATTCGTACAGGACGAAATTTATTTCGTCCCTGGACGAAACTCTCGGGAATCTCACTCGCAATGTTCATCCAGACGAAAAATAAGGTTCGTACCGGGACGAAACTCTCTGTATGAGTTTGTACCGTACGAAATTAATTTTCGTACCAGGACGAAACTCTCTGCATGAGATCGTACAAGACAAAATTTATTTTCGTCCCTAGACGAAACTCTCTGTTTACAATCGTCCCAGGACGAAACCTGTTCATCCCAGGATGAACTGAACTAACTTAAGTCAGTTGGTTATGTCCTGTAGAATTTTTGGAAACCGACCTATGAAATAATTGTTTTGTACCGAACGAACATAATTCATACTGGATGATGTGCATGTACGAACATAGTTCGTACCAATTTACATTGGTTTCGTTTCTGGCACTTCAAGTAAAATCATCCAAGATGATCCACGATCGTACGGGACGATCCACTGCATACAGAATTGAAAACTTGCAGTTTTTGGGCGGTTTTTCTTATCTTTTGTATATATAATCCAAATTAGACTGCCACCGACTCTTTTTGCCATTTGATCTTCGTGCCTATTGAAAGAAAACTCAAGGAGAGAGTGTGAGAGAGCATTTAAGGGAAGATTCCTACCACTGGAGCTTGAAGGCTTCACTTGGTGTTCAAAGGTAAGAATCTCTACTTGTGAATTGGGATTACTTCACACTTTTCTTTCTTCTTTCTAGATTTCTTGTGAGAAGATCTGTCAAGGAGATCCGGTTCTCTGCCGACACTAGGAGAGTGTGAAAAGACGAAGGGTTCTCTGCCCACACTAGGAGCGTGTGAAAAGACGAAGGGTTCTCTGCCTCACTAGGAGAGTGTGAATGGACGGACGGTTCTCTGCCAACACTATGGATTGTGTAAAAGGACAACGGTTCTCTGCCGCACCGGGTAGTGGTGAAAAGAGTGTTTGTAAATGCTTCTCCGCCTTGCTGTGGGTGCAAAAGGAGAGACACTATTGGTATTAGTGCAATACTCAGAGGGTGCCTCTGGGGAGTGGATGTAGGTCTGGTTTAGACCGAACCACTATAAATCTTGTGTCATTTACTTTACTGCTTTTTATTTTCCGCATTTTTCTTTTGTTTTAAATATTTTGTGGTTGAAAAACTTTTCTATAAAAATCTCATTAAATATTTAATTTTGGTTAAAATTATTAAAAGAGGGTTAAGTTTTTAAAACTACCAATTCACCCCCCCTCTTGGTAGCCCTAGGACATTAACTTAGGTTTAACAACCTATTCACTAGACTCAACAAGTGGTATCAGAGCTTTGTTTCAAAATCATAAGTTTAAACTACTTTTTGATTAACGTAGATGACTACATTTGGAAACCAAAATACACCTGAGGGTTACTCTATTACTAGACCTCCACTGTTTGACAATATACCTTTTGATTTTTGGAAAACACGCATGTCTACTTTCTTACAATCACTTGATTATCGTATGTGGATCCTAGTCCAGGAAGCTTATACAAAACTAACTAGATTAGTTGATGGAGTTAGGGTAGAAACAACTTTTGCAGATTAGACTATAGAAGAACGTGACTTAGCTCAACTAAATGCCAAATGTTTAAATAGTTCTTTTGTATTTTAAAATCTGAAGACTACATGCGGGTTTCCACTTGTAAAAGTGGAAAGGACATATGAGATAGATTTTGTATAACTTATGAAGGGACTAATGAGGTTAAGAAATCAAAACTTAATATCTTGTTATATGATTATGAGTTGTTTCGCATGAAACCAAATGAATCTATTTCTGACATGTACACAAGATTCACACAAATTATCACTTCTTTGCATGCACTTGGTAGGGAATTAACTAATGCTGAAATGGTTAATAAGATTCTTCGTTGTTTACCTACTACTTATGATGCTAAAATTATTGCAATTACAGAGTCTAAAGATCTAAACATTTATTCTATTGACAATCTTCTTGGTTCACTCATTGCTTACGAGCAAGAGGTTAGTCAAAAAAAGATTGATGCAGGTGAACCACGAAAGGAGAATAATATAGCACTAAAATTGGAAGAGTCTGAGAGTGAACACTCACAACCTGAGGATGAAGACGATATTGCATTAATGACTAGACAATTCAGAAGCTTTCTAAAAAGGAAGCAGAAGATACGCCAGCAATAGAATAGAGGTAAGTTTAATAAAAATGGCAAGGTTTCTAATGAAGTGATTTGTTATGAATGCAGGAAACCAGGTCATATCAAAACTGACTGCCCAAAACTCAAAGCCACTCTTAGCAAGAAGAAGGTAGAGGAGAAACCAATTGTAAAGAAGGGCAAGAAGAAGTTTCAAAGAGCTTTTTGGGCGGACTCAGCTTCAGATTCATCAGAGACTGAAAAGGAAGAAGAAGTCACCAATCTTTGCTTGATGGCAGATAGCATAGATCAATCAGATCAAGAAGAGGTATGTGACTTAAGTTATGATGAATTATTTGAAGTTTCTGAACACATGCATGATGCATATAGGAAAATAAAAAAGATGCATTCTAGTATAAGTCTAGAATTTGAAGAACTTACGAAAGAACATGAAATCCTAACGAAAGATCATGCTTTAATATATGACAACCACATGAAATTACTTGATGAATATGATGATCTGAATAAAAATCATGAGATTTTAAAATCATCCTATATTGATCGTAAAAAGAAATTCAAAATATTTAAGGATGAATATGAGAGAAAAACATATCGAATCAATTATACAAATCGAATCTTGGAAGATATGAATTCTTTTTATAAGTTGAAAATAAGAGCTCTTGAGGATAATAGGATACCCCCCCAAACTTGAAGATTTTACAAATCCTAAATATTATCCTAAATATATAAAATCCCTTAGAAGACAAATAAATGGTAGAAAACTTAGGAATACTTTTCCTAATGTCAAATGTAATAATTATGGATTATTTGGACATATAGCTCACACCTGTACTTTAAAGATGAAATCTAATTTTGTGTAGATACCTAAGATGCATAAACCTAGACATATCATACATGCATATGATTATAAATTGCTAAAAGGTGAACCCAAACTTGTTTGGGTTCCCAGGTCTAACATTTAATATTTTTGCATGGATGCTCTCACATAAGACCTCGTGGGAGCATATGGTACCATGACAGCTGATGTTCAAAGCATATTATTAGAGATACTACTCAATTCATAATGCTGGAAGTCAGGAGTGGAGGTAAGGTTACACTTGGAGATAATACCACAAAGAAAGTGGTTAGATCAGGTATGACTGGAAATTTGAAAAACTTTTTTATAGACAATGTGTTATTGGTTGAAGGCTTAAAGCATAATTTGTTAAGTATAAGTCAGCTATGTGATAAGGGCTATAATGTAAAATTTTTACCTACAAGCTGCATATTAATCCTAAATGGAAAAGATGTTTTAAATGGAAAAAGGGTAAACAATATTTATATGCTAGATTTAAATTGTATTCAATCTCCTACTACTTTTTGTTTGAAAACTGTTTCTAATGAATCATGGCTTTGGCATAGGAGACTTTGTCATTCTAGTATGAAAAACCTTAGGAGAATTACCCAAAAGAACTTAATGAGAGGTATACCTAAACTAGACTTTATTAAGGATCACCTTTGTGATGCATGTCAATTAGGAAAATAAGTGAAGTCCTCTTTTCAATCCAATAAGGATCTTAGAATTAGTAAACCATTGGAAATTTTACACATTGATCTTTTTGGATCAGTAGGAACTGTAAGTCTAGGAGGGAAGGTATACGGATTTGTTATAGTGGATGATTTCTCAAGATTCACTTGGGTTAGATTTCTATTTCATAAGAGTGAATCGTTTGAGGAATTTAGAAATTTTTCGACTTGGATTCAAAGGAAATTAGGGTGTGAAATAATTTCTATACAAAGTGATCATGGAGGAGAATTTAAAAATGAAAGATTTGAAAATTTTTGTAAAGAAAAAGGAATTGATCATAATTTTTCTGCACCTAGAACCCCTCAACAAAATGGGATAGTCAAAAGGAAAAACAGAACATTAATAGAAGCCGCCCGAGCAATGTTGGCAGAATACTCACTTCCTAGATATTTTTGGGCTGAGGTAGTTAGCACTGCATATTATGTTCTGAATAGGGTAAATGTGAGATCAAATTTAAATAAAACACCCTATGAGTTGCTAAAAGGTAGAACACCTAATTTGTCTCATTTACATGTTTTTGGTTGCAAGGTGTTCATTCATAATAATGGAAAATCTGCCTTAGGAAAATTTGATCCGAAATCAGATGAAGAAATTTTTGTTGGATAATCAAGTGTTGGAAAATCTTATAGGGTATTCAACAAAAGAACTATGGTCATAGAAGAAACCACACATATTGTATTTGATGATTCTGGAAATTTAGAAGAACCAAATGTTGTTGAAGATGAGATTGAGGATAACACCCAACAAATTGATAGAATAAATTTGGAATAAAATGTGGAAGAGAATTTTGAAATTGAAAACCCTTTGCCTAGAGATTGGAGATTTTCTAAAAATCACCCAAGGGAATTGATTATAGGTGAACCTAGTGAGGGTGTTAGAACTAGGCGTGGATTAAACAAGGAAGTCAATCATTTAGCCTTTATTTCAACTATAGAACCCACTAATGTTGATCAAGCACTTTCTAATGAATTTTGGATATTGGCTATGCAAGAAGAGTTGAATCAATTTGTAAGAAATAAAGTTTGAGAATAAACTTCAAGGCCAAAAGATCAAAGTGTTGTTGGAACTAAGTGGGTGTTCAAAAATAAAATGAATGACTCAGGAGTAGTCATTAGAAATAAGGCTAGATTAGTTGCTAAAGGGTATAATCAAATTAAAGGAATTGATTTTGAGGAGACTTTTGCCCCTGTAGTTAAACTTGAAGCAATTAGGGTTTTACTAGCTTTTGCCTGTTTTAAAGGATTTAAATTATTTCAAATTGATGTGAAAAGTGCCTTTTTAAATGGGGTAATTGAAGAAGATGTTTTTGTAGAACAACCTCCAGGTTTTGAAAATTCTAAATACCCAAATCATGTTTTCAAGTTAAAAAAGGTATTATATGGATTGAAACAGGCACCTAGGGCTTGGTATGAGAGGTTGAGCACATTCCTACTTGAAAGATCTTTTGAAAAAAAAAGTGTGGATATAACTCTCTTTTTAAAGAAATTTGGAAAGGATATACTCATTGTTCAAATTTATGTGGATGATATCATTTTTGGATCTTCAAATAAAAATCTTTGTGATGATTTTTCTAAAACAATGAGTAGTGAATTTGAGATGAGTCTAATAGGAGATTTAAATTACTTTCTAGGTTTTAGCATTAAGTAACTTGAGGAAGGTACATATTTTAGTCAAACTAAATATGTTAAGGATATCCTCAAAAAATTTCAAATGGACAATGCTAAACCTGTTAGTACACCAATGAGTTCCTTAGTTCAGTTGGATAAGGACCTTAAGGGAAAACATTTGACAGCAATGAAAAGGATTTTAAGATATTTACTAGGAACTCAGAACTTAGGAATTTGGTATCCTAAGTTTAGCTCTTCATTTGAAATTATTGGTTATTCAGATTCTGACTTTGCAGGCTGTAGAGTGGATAGGAAAAGCACTTCTAAAACATGTCAATTCATTGGAAATTCACTAGTTTCATTGTCTAGTAGAAAACAAAATTCAGTGGCCCTATCTACTACAGAAGTAGAATACATTGCAATAGGAAGTTGTGTGCTACAAGTGCTTTGGTTAAAACAACAGTTGATTGATTTAGGATTAACTATAGGCACTATTCCAATTTATTATAATAATACTAGTGCTATTTGCATTTCCAAAAATCCTATTCAACATTCAAGAACCAAACACATTGACATAAGACATCATTTCATAAGGGATCATGTATCCAAGGAAGAAATTGAACTTACCCATGTTTCTACTGAAAATCAACTTGCAGACATTTTTACAAAACCATTAGCTTTTGATACCTTCAGTGCATTAAGAACAAGGCTTGGTGTAATTAATTTAAATGCTTAAATAAAAATATTTTTGCAACATTGATGCTTTGTTTTTATAGTTTATGTTTCTATGATTTTATTTCTGTGATTTTAGTTTATTTTTTAGTGATTTTTATTTAGAGTCTGTACATTTGTCGTTGTTTACTGTGTTTTTTGTGTTCATTTTTTTTTTTTTATAAAAATTCAAAAATTTTGTGTTAATTGTCCGGGATGAAAATTTTTTGTACGAACGAAATTTTGTCTGGTACGAACAGTTGTAATTCTTTAAATTGACGGCAATTTTTACTGAACAATCACTCTCACATATCTCTTTCAAAGTTTTCATCTTTATAAATCTTTCAATGGCAAGTTCTAGCAAGCGTCAAAAGACTTTGGCTAAGGGGCCTCCTAGGAATACATCCGAAAATTTCCTGTCTAGAGCCAATAAAGAATCTTTTCCTAGGTTTGTCTTTGCAAAAATCACTCCATCTAGAGTTCTCCTACAGGATCATTTAACCTTCAAGGTAATGCACTTGTTTGCCCATACTCAATTTAATTTGATCCTCACTCTAGTTCACTTCTACAATAAAGAAACCTTCCACTACTTTTTGGCAAACATGTCATTCAACTCCGACCACTTTGTTATCACCTCCTTTATTTTCAAAAAGAAGGTTGAAATCACCAAAGATGACTTTGGTATTTTTCTAAACTTAAGGACTGAAGGGTTAAGGGCACACACTTTGACAAACTCAAGTTTTGATTGGACAAAAGTTAATCGAGTGATTAGAGGAAATAGAGTTGAGGATCATCAACCTAAAGTTTCAACTTTATTGCGTGAAGCCCGTATCATCCAGCATGTTCTTAGAACTTCCATTATCCCTAAAGTTGGTGATAGAATCAATATCACTCCTGTTCTTTCTACTGTTACCTACTTGATCATGACTAGACAACCTATAGATGAGGCTCAACTCTTAATTGACTATATTTATAGTCTCTATGAAATTGGTCATGTTGATCATAAAAGGAAGAAAAACATAGCCTTAGGACATCTGATTGCTTATATTCTGGAGAGGAAGTATGATTTAACTCATCCTGAACAAGACTTTGAAGAACCGCTCTACTACAACGATGCATCCTTTAGAGCTATCTTCAATAAGGACGAGCCCAGCAGAACTCATGTAGTTCTAAGTGAAACAGAAGAAGAAGCAGGACCTTCACATGCTGCTGGACCAAATTATGAAGATTTGGTTCAAAGATTTGAAAATTTAGAGGCTCATTTTGATCAAAGATTTGATCAAATTGAAACACATCTACAGCAACAAGATTTCCAGCATAATCAGGATATGGGATATATGCGTGAACAAATAAATGTCATTAATACCAACATGTTCACAATCAGTAGTTACTTCAGCTTTTTTGGTACAGCACCACCTCCTCCTCCAGATCAGGGTCCATCTGAGTGATTTGTTCAGTGTTTGCTCTATGTCTGTTCTGTACTTCAGTATTGTTCTTGTGTTAGTGATTTCCTTTTATGTGTTATCTTTCCATGTTTTAGTTATGTTGTTATTGATATCAAAAAAATTTAAATTGTAATAGTTTTCATCTGATATCAATATAAGTTTCAATGTTTTGCTGTTAAATGTTTTAGAAATATGTGTTAGACTTTATGACATTTATTTTATTTTAATCTTAATAGTGCTTTATTTAACTTGTAAATTTAAATTAATTTCATTAGAAAATATGATTTTTCAAAATTTAAGACATGCTTATAACTTGATATTCTTAGAATTTTCAATTTCATATCTCTTATTTAGACTACATTATCTTGATATTATTATTGCAATTTAGATGTTTTCTTATTTTGTATTTCTCTTTTCAATTAGTATTTATGCACTTAGAAAAATTTGAAATTTTAGATTATTTATTTTGGAAAGAATTCAAATACAATTGAAAAATTGTACAAATATACAAAAATCAAAAGAAGTGTGCAAAAATTTGCAATGACAAAAAAGGCACAAAATAAGCCCAAATAAAAAAATGCACAAAAATGTGCTGGTATAAAAATAAAAAAAAAAGATGCGCAAAGCGCCACATGTGGTACTTACTTTTTTTCCAGACTCTTTTGATCTCTTAATTCAAATTGATCTAATGTTCATTCATATTTTAAATTGAAATTTGAAATATAAAATTTTTTTATTCATCCTTAGTGCAATGATTCTCTTTATCTTCATGTCTAAATTGACACATGCCCTTGAAAAACTCTTTTTATTTACTAAGTTATATCACTTCTTAAATTATATGAAATTTCATGTCTTCCTAATGTTTTTCAATTTTTATTTTCATACTTTATTTTAATCACTTTCAAGATTAAAATATTAGATGAATTTTATATTTCTGCTTATATTTCTAACATTCTTTTCTTCTTCACCTTTTGATGTTGTCAAAAATGGGGAGAAATTGTTTGTTTGTTGCGTATTGTTTGTGAAAATTGTTTGTTTGTTGCGTATGTTTTCACACTGTTTGATTTTTGTAGTTTTTTATTTTGTATGTGTTGTTTTTGTGATTTTTTATTATTTTCTTTATTTTGTCTTCTATGTTATTTTTAATTTTTATAAAATTTTTGAAAAATAATTTTTTTTTTCAAATGCCTCCTTATTTTCATGAGTTCATCAATTCATGGGGAGTTTAGGAGATCTTAGAATTTGAAACCCTACAAACAATAATTATTTTGCCATCATCAAAAAGGGGGAGATTGTAGAGAGAGTTGCTATTTGCATGTTTCATATTCTTACAACTTGTATTATTTTGATGATTTCAAATATTATTGTTTTTATATATATCTCCTAACACTTTTTAGAAGTTTTATTTTTTGCACTAGTGTGTACTAACATTTCAGGAAAATCAACTCCAAGCGATGAAGACATCAATCTATTCATTTGTAAATCATTTTTTTTACATGAAAGGGAGTGATTGTAATTAAGTAAAAAAAATCACAACACACTCTTTGGGGACAATTTTTTGTGAATTGATCGTACGGGATGAACCATGTTCGTACGGGACGATCATGTCAATTAGCCCCTCAGAAGAGCAACGGACTGAACATACGAGGAGAAAATTTTCTAAGTCCTATTCGTACAGCACGAAATTTATTTTCGTCCCTGGATGAAACTCTCGGG
The DNA here is from genome assembly GCA_019514585.1 of Dendrobium officinale. Taxonomy (NCBI): domain Eukaryota; kingdom Viridiplantae; phylum Streptophyta; class Magnoliopsida; order Asparagales; family Orchidaceae; genus Dendrobium; species Dendrobium officinale. Next base: position 26,240,690 of record CM033699.1, on the reverse strand, counting down.
ATTCTCACTCGCAATGTTCATCCAGACAAAAAATAAGGTTTGTACCAGGATGAAACTCCCTGTATGAGTTCATACCGTACGAAATTAATTTTCGTACCGGGACGAAACTCTCTGTATGAGATCGTACATGATGAAATTTATTTTCATCCCTAGACGAAACTCTCGGTTTGCAATCATCCCAGGACAAAACCTGTTCGTCCCAGGACGAACTGAACCGACTTAAGTCAGTTGGTTACGTCATGTAGAATTTTTGGAAACCGACCTATGAAATAACCGTTTCATACCGGACGAACATAGTTCGTACGGGACGATGTGCATGTACGAACATAGTTCGTACCAATTTACATTATGTTCATTTCTGGCACTTTAAGTAAAATCGTTCAGGACGATCCACGATCGTACTGGACGATCCACGATCGTACTGGACGATCCACTACGTACAGAATCGAAAACTTGCAGTTTTTGAGAGGTTTTCTTGTCTTTTGTATATATAGTCCAAATTAGACTGCCACCCGGTCTTTTTGCCATTTGATCTTCGTGCCTATTGAAAGAAAACTCAAGGAGAGAGTGTGAGAGAGCATTCAAAGGAAGATTCCTACCATTGGAGCGTGAAGGCTTCACTTGGTGTTCAAAGGTAAGATTCTCTACTTGTGAATTGGGATTACTTCACTCTTTTCTTTCTTCTTTCTAGATTTCTTGTGAGAAGATCTGTCAAGGAGATCCAGTTCTCTGCCGATACTAGGAGAGTGTGAAAAGACGAAGGGTTCTCTGCCCACACTAGGAGAGTTGAAAAGACGAAGGGTTCTCTGCCTACACTAGGAGAGTGTGAAAGGACGGACGGTTCTCTGCCAACAGTGTGGATTGTATAAAAGGACAACGGTTCTCTTCCGCACCGGGTAGTGGTGAAAAGAGTGTTTGTAAAGGCTTCTCTACCTTGCTGTGGGTGCAAAAGGAGAGACACTTTTGGTATTAGTGCAATACTCAAATGGTGCCTCTAGGGAGTGGATGTAGGTCTGGTTTAGACCGAACCACTATAAATCTTGTGTCGTTTACTTTACTGCTTTTTATTTTTCGCATTTTTCTTTTGTTTTAAATTTGTGGTTGAAAAACTTTTCTATAAAAATCTCATTAAAAGTTTAATTTTGGTTAAAATTATTAAAAGAGAGTTAAGTTTTTAAAAGTACCAATTCACCCCCCCCCCCCCCCCCCTCTTGATAGCCTTGGGACATTAACTTAGGTTTAACAACCTATTCACTAGACTCAACAGATATTACATAATCAAAGTTAATGCTTTTTGTGTAGTGAGTGTGTGATGATCAGGAGTAGCCCTATTTTTTTTTTGTGTTGGTTTTTTTTTTTTTTTTTGCTTTTTTTTTGTTCTTTTTTTATGCAGTTATATCTATGACACCTAATCTAGTCCTCGAGGTGCTAAAGGTGTCAAAAGCTAGAGGTTTTGTGAATATGTCAGCTAATTGATCTCCTGTAGTGATGTGATGCAATTCTATATCACCCTTAGCAACGTGATCTCTAATGAAGTGGTGTCTAATGTCTATGTGTTTTGTTCGAGAGTGCTAAATTGGGTTCTTAGATATGCAAATTATGTTTGTATTGTCACACATGATTGAAATGGTTCCTACAGGTAGGCCAAGATCAAGAATTTGTTGTTTTAGCCATAGTACTCGTGCAACACAACTTCCTACTATAATATATTCTGCCTCGGCTATGGAATGTGCTACTGAGTTTTGCTTCCTACTGGACCAAGAAACTAATGATTTTCCTATGAATTGGCAGGTACCAGAGGTGCTTTTTCTATCTATCCGACATCTTGCAAAGTCAGAATCTGAGTACCCTAGGATTTCAAAGGAAGTACTGTGCCTAGGATACCAAATTCCTAAGTTTAGGGTGCCTCTTAGATATCTAAGAATTCTTTTAACAGCAGTTAAGTGTGACTCTTTAGGGTCAGCTTGAAAACGGGCATAGAGGCACATACTAAACATTATGTCTGGTCTACTGACAGTCAGGTAAAGAAGGGACCCAATCATTCCTCTATATTTTTTTTGATCTACTAATTTTCCACTAGGATCTTTGTCTAATTGAATTGTTGAGCTCATTGGAGTGTTCATGGGTTTAGCACTATCCATTTCATATTTTTTCATGATATCCTTAATGTACTTTGTTTGGCTAAGAAAAGTTCCATTATTTATTTGTTTTACACTAAAGCCAAGAAAGTAATTAAGTTCTCCCATCATGCTCATTTCAAACTCATTACTCATTATTTTTGAAAATTCATCACACAACATTTTATCTGAAGACCCAAATAAAATGTCATCCATGTATATCTAAACAATGAGAATTTCTTCTTTGACCTTTTGTAAAAAGAGTGTAGTGTCTACACTGCCCTTTTCAAAACCTCTATCTAATAGGAATGAGCTAAGTCTTTCGTACCATGCTCTAGGTGCTTGCTTTAATCCATAAAGTGCCTTCTTTAATTTGAATACATGGTTTGGAATTATGAACTTTCAAATCCGGGGGGTTGCTCGACATAGACATCTTCCTTAATTACCCCGTTCAGAAATGCACTCTTTACATCCATTTAATATAACTTAAAGTTCTTGAATTAAGCAAAAGCTAAGAGGACTCTTATGGCTTCTAGTTTAGCAACAGGGGAAAAGGTTTCTTCAAAGTCTATTCCCTCAATTTGGTTGTACCCCTTAGCTACTAGTCTTGCTTTATTCCTTATTATTGTTACTGAATCATTCACATTATTCTTGAAGACCCATTTTTTTCCAACAATACTTTTTTCTTTAGGTCTCTTGACTAACTCCCAAACATCATTCCTGGTGAATTGGTTCAGCTCTTCTTGCATTGCTAGAATCCAAAATTTATCTCCTAAGGCTTGATCTATACTTGTAGGTTCTATCATAGAGATGAATGCTGAATGACTAACCTCCTTCCTAAGTCCATGCCTAGTTCTTACACCTTTTGAAGGGTCTCCTAAAATTAACTCTTTAGGATGACAAGAAGAATATCTCTATTCTCTAGGCAAATCTTCCTGAGGTTCTACCCTTTCTCCTATGGTCATAGTCTCTACTCCTTGAATTGCCTCTATTTCATCATCTTCAATTTTAGATTCAGAGGGCTTATCTGATTCATCGAATACCACTTGGGTGGACTCTTCTACTATAAGGGTTCTCTTATTAAAAATTCTATAGGCCTTACCTACAAATGAATAACCTAAGAAGACACCATTATCAGACTTGGGATCAAATTTTCCTAAGGGATGTTTACCATTATTCAAGATGAAACACTTGCACCCAAAGACATGTAAATGTGAAAGGTTTGGTGTCCTACCCTTAAGGAGTTCATATGGAGTTTTGTTCAACTTAGATCTAATGTTCACCCAATTTAAAACATAACATGCTGTGTTGACTGCTTCTGTCCAAAAGTATCTAGGAAGGGTGTACTCTGCTAATATTGCCCTAGCAGCTTCTACCAATATTCTATTCTTCCTTTCTGCTATACCATTTTTCTGAGGTGTTCTAAGGGCTGAGAAATTGTGTTCTATTCCTAGCCCTTGACAGAAAGATTCAAATCTATCATTTTGAAGTTCTCCATCATGATCGCTATGAATTTTTGAGATTTCACAACCTAATTTTCGTTGAATCCATGTGGAGAAAACCTTAAATTCCTCAAAAGACTCATTTTTATGTGCTAAGAATCTTACCCAAGTGAATCTAGTGAAGTCATCTACAATCATAAATCTATTATTTTTCCCACCTAGGCTTGCTTTACTAACGGGTCCAAATAAGTCCATATGTAGGATTTCTAGTGGTGATCACATCTCTAATTGAGTGAAAGGATGATTTAAGTTGTTTTCCTAGTTGGCAAGCATCACATAAATGGTCCTTTATCAAATCTAACTTAGGTACGCCTCTAACTAGGTTTTTCTGAGTGATGTTTCTAAGAGTTTTCATACTAGCATGGCATAGTCTCCTATGTCATAGCCACCAGTCATCAATTATTATTTTTCAAAAAAAATGAGTTTGAACTGTCAATGCAATCAAGGTCTAACATGTAAACATTGTTCATTCGTTTTCCTTCTAAAACTAGTTTATCATTTAAACTAATCAAGCATTTATCAGATAGAAATTTAATATCAAAACCTTTATCACACAATTGACTAATGCTAAGTAAGCTATGCTTCAAACCATCAAATAGTAAGACATTTTCAATTAAAAAATTTTTAGCATTACCTACAATACCTGAGCCTATCACCTTCCTGGTAGTGTTGTCTCCCAACGTTACTTTGCCTCCAGTTTTGGTCTCCAATAGGATGAACTTCTTCATATCTCCAGTCATGTGTCGCGAGCAGTCACTATCCAGGTACCACATGCTCTCACTAGTCTTTTGTGAGAGCAACCTATAATTTCATTCAAGGATTAGATTTGGGAACCCAAGTGAGTTTGAGTTCCTCCTTATGCTTGCATAAATGAGATGTATGTATGCTATGCTGTGATGGATGCAGTTTAGGTCTCCATACTAAGTGTGTCCTACGGTGAATTGTGCATGTGCGGGCTATGTGACCTAACATGCCACAAGAGAAACACCTAACACCAGGAAATGGATTTACTAATCTATGTGGGTGATAGTGCCTCTTCCTAAAGTTGTGTGATGCATGCTGTGTTGGGGGTTTGCTAGGATGGCCTAATGTAAGTGATGCAATTTCATTTTCTAGTTCTTTTATTCTTTCACTAAAAGTTTTATTTTGAGGTATCAATCCATCAACTTCTATTAATAGCAAGTGCTCACTATGATCTACTTCTAATGCAAGTTTATCTAGTCTATCAAAAGCTTCTTCTAGTTCAACATGAGTGGTTTTCAAGGTTTCATGCACTTCAGTTAGTTCAATATGCTTCTTATTTAATGCATCATACTCATCAAGAAGTAGCATATGATCCCTATCTAAATCAGAATTTTCCTTAAATAACTTAGCATGCTCAGACTGTAAAGAACTAAATTCAACATTAAGCTTAGCATGCATCTTTTTCATCTTCTTATACGAGTCATGGATATTTTCATAAATAAGTAGTAATTCTTCATATGAAAGTTGGCATACCTCATCTTGATCTGATTGATCAAGATTATCATTAGCCATAAGACACAAATTTGTTACCTCCTCCTCTGCTTCTTCTTCTAACGATTATGAGGCAGAGTCGGCCCAAAAAGTTTTTTATGTCTTTATTTTTCCTTTCTTGTATTTTGCTTTCTCATCTCCTTTATCCTTAGCTGGTTGACTCTTCAGATTGGGGCAATCATCTTGAAGGTGACCTGGCTTCCTACATTCAAAACAGATTGTATCAGATGAAACCTTATTGGACATTGAGCTCTTACCTTTATTCCAGCTGTTCTGATGACGCTTCTATTTTGTCTTCATAAAATTTTTGAACTGTCGGGTCATCAGTGCTATCTCATCCTCTTCCTCCCCTATAGAGCTTTCACTTTCTGAGTTACTTGATTTTAATGCCACCATTCGCTCCTTCTTCTTTTCACCTGCATCACTTTGTCTCTTACTCACTCCTTGCTCGTATGCAATGAGTGACCCATGTAGATTATCAATAGAACACACATTAAGGTCTTTAGATTCAGTGATAGTAGATATCTTTACATCATAGGAACTAGGTAAGCATCTAAGAATTTTATTTACTTTCTCATAATTTGAAATCTCTCTACCTAATGCATGCAAGGATGTTACAATTTGGGTGAACCTAGTGTACATGTCAGATATTGTTTCGCTAGGTTTCATGCAGAAGAGTTCATAGTCGTGTAATAAAATATTAAGCCTAGACTATTTTACTTCATTTGTTCCTTCGTATGTAATGCACAGTCTATCCCAAATCTCCTTACCATTGGCACAGGTAGATACTCTCATATAATCATCAGACTTCAATGCACAGAAAAAATAATTTAAACATTTAGCATTCAGTTGGGCTAAATCCCTATTATCATTGCTCCATTCATTAAAAAGTACAAAAGTTTTCAATCCATTAACAATTTTAGACGGTGCAACATATCCATCATTCACTAACATCCACATGCGGTAATCAATAGATTGTAAAAAAGTAGACATTTTAATTTTCCAGAAATCAAATGGAATGTTATCAAAGAGTGGTGGACGAGTTATTGAATAATCCTCCGTAGTGTTACGATTACCAAAATGCGACATGATCATTTTTTTTTCAAGGTTTTCTAAAACAGTATTTTTGAAAACAGGCTCGAATACCAATTGAAATTACTAGATGGACAATAGGGGGTGAATTGTGAAAACTTTTTGACAATAGTTAAAACATAAGCAGGAGTTCTAATATTTTTTATGTTTTAAAATTTTAACATGATAATTTAAACAATTTTTTTAAAAAAATTTTCCCAAGCAAATATTGAAAAATAAAATGCACGCAGTAATAAAAGACAATAATGAAAAAGCACACCGAGATTTTTATAGTTGTTCGGTCAAACCATGACCTACGTCCACTCCCCGGAGTCCTCCGCTCCGGGTATTTCACTACAAGCAATAGCTCTCCTTTTTCCCCCCATTGGCAAGGCGGAGAAGCCCTTATAATACTCCCTTTCACCAATCAGGCGTGGCGGAGTGCCAAACTCTATTTTCACCCTCCTGGCGACGGCAGAGAACCTTCTCATTTTTTTCCCCCTGGAGAAGGCAGAGTACCTCAAGATCACGGATGTAGAAGAGCCTTTCCGCTTGGAGATCCTTCCACAAATCTTCTAGGGCCAAAGGAGGAGCAAGATGCAGCAAGTTCGGAGCAATCGTGTGATCTCCCACACACCTCTTCTCCCTCACAATGCTCACCTTCTCCTTCCTCTCTCAAACCCTAAAGAACTTCTCAAGAGCTCTCTCCCTCGGAATCCCTCTCTAACCACATTCTCCTCTCTGATTCACACCCTCAAAATATGACAAGTTTTTCACCTAAAAAATGGGCTCCAAAATCCCTGAGATTTCAAAAGTAGTTGTTACTATCGTACAGTACGATTTATAATCGTACAGTACGATATGTATAAACAGACTTCGTCCTGGTACAAAGTAGTATGAACAGTTCAAAAACATTCGTACAGTATAATTATAAATCGTATGGTACGATCCATAACACTTTTGTTCGTACAGGATGATAGTCAGGATGATCAAACATCATCTCTATTCATCGTATGGTACGATTGTCATCGTACAGTATGATGAGAAAAAATCGAAGAGATCGTCGGGGATGATCTTCGGGATGATTATAATTCATCTCTATTCATCGTATGGTACGAATTGGTTCGTAGTGTACGATGTTCAAATTATAATTAAGCCCAAATTTCTTGCACAAATCACGGATTAAATTGGGTAAGTATTTAAACAAATTCATACAGTACGAAGGTATTCGTACAGTACGAGCGATGGAAAATAACTTACTTAAGTTAAAACGGCTGTTAGGGTTTTGTCTATGAACATATCGTATAGTACAAATACATTCATACGGTACGATCTATTCACAGAATCATCCTACAAAGCTTTAATCTTACGGTACGAAATACCATCGTACAGTACGAGCTACATAGAAAGAAAAACTCTAATTTTTTTCATTTAAAAACACTCTCCCCCTGTGTGTGTGCATGGTTTCTCAGACTTTATGCATTTTGTGGCCAGACTCAAGAAAATAAAAAATTAAATAAAATCAATAAAATACATTGCATACTCATACTCCTAATCTACCCATTCTTGAGTCTTCCTATCGTCCTGAGTAGCTTTTGATCTTCCTGAAATGTTAGTACTCACGAATAATAGCTAATAAAATAATATTCAATGAATAGATGATTCAAACGACATTATTTGTCATCATTAAAATCTCAAACTCGGGGTCATGGGTTGCAACACTATATTCTAATACTTACAATCCAGGTTGGAGAAATCACCCTAATTTTAATTGGTATAATAACAAAATCTGATGGAATAAATTAGTGGATTACATATCAATCAAATCATGGATGAAATTTGGATAATCTTCACCAACCTTTAGTAAACCTTAGCCTTCTTATCCCCCAGATTTTAATCAAAATAATCAAATCATAGATAGGAAGTTACCTTTGGAATAGGTATTGATTGAATTAGGAACTTTATTGTAAATTCTAGCTAAAAACATGGAAAATCAACTTGATAGCTTACAATCACTTTTAGTAGTAGATCTCATGGATCTTAGTGTGGACCACTTAAGGAAGGGAAGTGATGTAACCTTGCCAAAATGATAAATCTATGCATGTTTGGGTAAAAAATATAAACTTAGTGAAGCTTGGGAGGCAATCCAAATATGTTGATATTAGGTCTTAATTTTTATTGTTGAAGTTTTTTATTTGTTCGTGTAATTCTAATATTTTTATTATTATTTATTATGAAATTGTGAAAATTTTATTGTACATGTGTTGAATGTATTTTATTAAGTATGGTTATGACCAATATTATTACATATCATTTTTTCTAGAATTCACATATATCTAAATTTAGATCAGCACCGCAGTTCTAAATCATTAAGCATTGCATTATATAACTATAAAGCACCATAGAATTTAAATCATGCTTTGATGTGTTGATGTCTCACGAAAATTAACATATTATAATATTGCATCACTATTTATTTAAGTTTCATGGCATTATTCTTACTTATATAGTGCCTTGGTGTTGATCCATGTAACAGCATGGTGCCAAATTTATCATTGTTATAGTATTGGCACATTATATTCAATATTACTATATGGATATATTGCTTTCATTCTTTATTTTTACTGAATTTTATTCTTTATAAAGTGTTGAAGCACTTTTCTCAGCATTATAGCATTAGGTCAAAATCATAATTAGTCTTTATAGTGCCACAACAATAGTCTTTCTATAGTGCCGCAACACTCTCACATTTTAAACACCAAAGCTATTTCATGGCCACAATGTTATCGGTCTGTTTATCAATTCCTGCACAGCAGCGCCACGTGCTCTTCACAAGCAACGCAATTATTAGTTTAAATGTTATCGTTTTGTGTTTTTTTCTAGTGCTATAGTGGTGCCCATCATAGCATCATAGTGCTCGTCATGTTTATAACTAGGAATGGATGGTTCATTATTTTTATTGAATTTTGATTTGCTTTATGTTGTTATTTTGTGAACTTTGCTTCTCCTACTTCTTAATCTCCAAATGGCTCCTAATTTTTATGTTAATAAAAAGAGGACTACCTACCCTTTTGATAAAAGGAGATTCATATCTACAGAGGTTGAAGAGCACTATGCTCATTTGTTTGTGAGCAATCAGTTTATTCCTGAGTGGGGTTCCAAAATCTAGGTGGAGCAGTAATGTAAATGATTGTGAATCAAGGTTGGGAAACCCTTTGCAAGGAACCTTTTGCTTCTATTATAAATGTGGTATGTTGGTTGTTTGCTAATGCTAAGGAAGCCTAAAACAACAAGTGTTATCTCTGGGGTAAGTGGGTTTCTTTTGATCCCTCATCAATTAACCATCTTTATATGCTAAGGGGTTTAGAAGAAGATGATTATTATTGCTTTAGTTTGGCACCCATTGACCATCAAAAGATTTTAAGATTATTTTGTGAACCCAGAGTGGAGTTGTATGGAAGGAAAGAGATAGTAATTAATCTAAGTTTTAAGCCACTTGTTTGATCCATGTTTCCAAAGCATGGCATTATTTCATTTCTGCTCATCTTTTGTTTAGTAGAAATATTAGTGAGTCACTAGGGATCGGGTTATTTTGAATTATTCCATAGGTGGGGCACTCTATCAATATAGGAAAGCTTATTAATTCCTCTCTTATGTATATCATTAGGGGAACTACTTTTGTAATTCTAGGACTTCCCTCACTTGTTTATGCTCTTTGTGTTACTAGTGGTGTAACCGGAGATGCTAATGAAGAGCAGTTGTTCCTATCTTTACTCTCACAAAGTAGAAAATATAGTTTTAAGAGAGTATATATAGAGGAGTAGGCTAGACCTAGCGAGCACAAATTGACCAGTAAGCTTAGTTGTAGTAGGAGTGCTAGAATCCCAAAGCCCTTAAGTGAGCAAGTGGCGGAGTTAGGAGAGTAGATGGATAGGGTAACTTATTTTTGTGATAAGAGTAGGAGTTGGAAGGATCATAATGCAAACATGTAGGAGAGGCATTACTTCAGTAACTTTAATTTTGAATGAGGCATTAATGGAAATTTTTTGGAGGGGCCCTTTTTTTTTAATTATAATCACCTTTAGTTTCCTGCTACTCCTCTGTATGAGCTTTTTTTGTGCTTGTGTGCTGGTTGAGATGATGAAGAGGAGGAAGAGCAAGATAGAGATTCAGAGTGATGTTAGTTGTTATTTTTTCTTTATTCTATTTTTGAATTGTTTATAGGGGGGAGAGAGAGAGAGAGAGAGAGAGAGAGAGAGAGAGAGAGAGAGTATTTTATTTTATTATTGGTGATTATTTTTTGTTTTTGTTTTTTTTTTTTACTTTTCTTAATGTTTCATTTCTTTTCATAGGGGAAGATCCCCATGGACATGTGATGTTATGGATGGTTATGATATCCATAGATGTTTTAGTGATATAGTAGAATCTTATTACCTTTTGGACTTTCTATCATTCTTAATGAAAAAGTCATGTTTATTTTCATGCTATATTTTGTGAAGTTATTTTGTATGTAGTGATTTGTTTATGTTACTGTTGTGTTAATTCAATTTATGTTTCATGAAATCCCCACAATTGCTTAACTATTAAAAACGTTCTCTACATAGCTCTTGCACTTTATTTTTTATTTAGCCAAAATAAAAATAGTAATTAAAAAAAATTAAGAATAATATGAAACTCTATGTGATAATTGAGATAAATAAAGACCTATAATTTTTAATCTAAAAATAATAAATAATTTACTAAAGAAAATCATCTAAGTCATTATCTTACTTTGAACTTAAAAGCTAAACACTTAAGCATAGAGTAATGATTTAATGATTGAATAATTAAATTTAGAGAAAGGAAGTGTGTAGATTAAATTATGAAAAACATTATAAATTTAACTATGGAATTAGTAAGCTTATTGATATCCTTACATTAATTTAATTTAGGATTACTAGATGGAAAAGAGCAATCATATATTCAAAATATTATTATTACTCAAAAAGTAAAAAATATGATAAAAAAAATGAAAATCAAGATAATGGAAGAAAAAGAAAAAGAAGATGAGTACTTCAAAAATATGTATTTGATATAGCTTAATTCCTAAAAGTATCCTAATATTTGAATCAAATTGGAGAATGTAAGTAAACTAATACAAAGTATGGTTTATTAATGAACTTTTTGTTTAACTACAAGAACAACCAATTTCTAAATGTCATATTATTCAAATTTAAACTTAATGGTCAATATTGTACTTATACTTGTAATGGATAAGTTCAAAGTAAGCAATAATGATGATTGATTTTGATAATTACTTATGATTCCACAAATTAAAATTTTATAACTTTGATCATTCCAAATTATTTTTATGTAGTGAAGTATTTTCTTATATTTTGATAATCTTAAATTGTCAAATTTTATTTGGGCTACTAGACTAATCAATAGATGATTACACCATTACTTGATGACAAGCATGAGTTTAAGCTGGAGAAAATTTATTAAGTGTAAGTTCATAGTCTTTTAATATCTTAAATATCAGTAAAAATTATTATTATTAGTTTATGTTGTGTGGGAAATGCTCTGAAAAAGGAGAAAATACTTAAGTGTTGAACCAACAATACAATGCTCCAACTACAAGCACTGCAATGTCCACAACACCAAAGCCTTACAAAAAATGGTATTATATTCAATGTCTTGGTAGACTCAAGATCAGTGCAAAAGTTCTTCACAATATCATAACACCAAAAATTAGCATCATAGCACCTCAGTCTCAAAATTTTGAGCATCGAGCTTCACTTTGCAGTAGAGCTAGATTATACATTCAAGCGCTATAGTTCTCAACTTTTGAATATCCATGGTAGAAAGGTTGATAAAAGGCAAAGTCACATTGACTTACCCAAGCGATGCACCAGTTCAGCCATTAGATACACCGAGATAGCGTAGCACGATAGTAGAGCAATGTTGACATGCTAGTTTATTTTGTAATGTCGTGCTGCTTAAGTCTATTTCTGTACAAATATAAATAGTTTTTTAATTCATTTTAGTAGAGAGTTCTATCATTTCTTCTAACTAAATTAGTTCAGATTGTAGTGCCCCCTTAAAGTAAAGCCTAAGAGAGGTCAGAGGAAAAAAGGATACTACATTTGAGAATTTTTAGCCTGGCACTTTATAATCAATCAAATATTTGGAGGAGAAAGGAGTGTGAAGAGTTCATTTGTACTATTTGGGTGACATTTAAAATAATTATTTCTCCTATATTTTATCTTTCATGCAAGTGAAGAAATACGATTTGCTTTCTTTATATATCATGTCTAGCTAATTCAATAGTTTTGGGCTAATGATATGAATCCAATGTAGTACTAGTATAAACTCTAGTGCTTTAAATGAGAAACGGGTGTTTTAATGTATATCAAACTAAATTTAATGTATATAATGGTCATATGTGTACTTAAAAATTAGTGTGATATGTTGCCTCGGGGGAGAAATATTAGAACAAATAGGAGTATTAGAATGGAATGTTCATATGCCTTCAGGGTCTATAGAGATACAATCATTATTTGAAGGTCATAAACCTTCTATTACATCTCTACAAGCTCGATAAAAATCTAGAGATGCATATGCACTGATTCACAAAAAGAAAAGAGAGTCTTATTAGAAAAACTTTGGTAATTTTGCATTCATTAGTTCATAAAATATGATTATCTGGTATCTTATCTTTTCTCTTACAATCCTCTATAGTGATAGAATCTCAACCCTTATTTTTATTCAGTAGGATAAATATTATAATTGTAGTAGGAAATACTAGTTTCCTTTCAATTTAATAGAATAGTTCCACATGAGATCGACACTCTTTCAATCATTTTACTACTTGATCAACACATGTACTCCTATATTTAGTGGGTGTTGCAAATCAAAGAAAAATTGAGAATATTTTAGCTTTCAGCATAAAGTTAGTTCACATATTAAATGCAGATCGTATAAATAACCCCACAACACCCATTTCTAGTATGTGTATTTATTTAAATCCCTAAAAGATTCAAGCTATTGTTGATTAGCCTAGAACCTACTACTGTATCATAGGTATGTAGGTTTATAGGTATGGTCAGTTATTATGAAAGTTTGTAAAAACATTATCCCAAATTTCTTCGTATCTAATAAGATGACTCAGAAGTTTGTTGTTTTTGTTTGAACATTTTATTATAAATCTAGCTTTCAGAAGTTGAAGGATTGTTTAATTTCTGCTTTAATTTTGACTCTTCCATATGGTACAAAAGGATTCTAAGTATTACTGTTGCTTCACTAAAAGGACTGGGATGTGCACTGATGCAGCATAGAAAAGTTATGGCATATGCTTCCAGGCAGTTGAAGCTAAATGAGAGAAACTATCTAAAACATGATTTAGAACTTGTTGCGATTGTATTTACTTTAAAGATTTGGAGACACTATTTATACAGAGTAAAGTGTGAAATCTTTACTAATTATCAAATTCTAAAATATAATTTTACTCAGAAGGATCTAAATCTAATGCAAAGGAGATGGCTTGAGCTAATTAAAAATTATTATTTAATTATTTTGTATTAGGCGATAAGATGAATATTGTAGCAAATGTATTAAATAGGAGGTCTTCTTAGATTTCACATATTCATTTACCTCCAATGATTTTTTTTAATTTGGGATATGGAGAGACTTCAATTGAACATATCAAGCTTGGTAAGAAATTTTAATTGCGAGTATCTGATTCTATTGTTATCATCTACAAGAATAAATTCAAGGTTTATATTTCAAAATATTTGAGGTGAGAGATTCTACACAAGATTATTATTATGGTTATAATATTTATTCAGGAACCAATAAAATATAAAGTGATCTAAAAGATATGTTCAAGGGGCATGGATTAAATATGATGTAACAAAAATTTTATTTCTAAATGTGAAGCCTATCAGTTAGTAAAAAAAGAACATCAGTGACCTGGAAGTTTTCTACAAGCATTATCTATTTTAAAGTGGAAATGGGAAAGGTGACTATGGACTTCACTATGAGTTTTCACAGGTTTAAACATGGACATGATTCCATATGGTTTATAATGGATTGTCTGACAAAGTATGCTCATTTTATTTTGATATGATAGTCAAATTTAGTAAATATATTGACATAGGTATATGTGCATGAAATCATCTTTCTATATGGGATACTGAAGGAAATTATTTTAATAGAGATGGAAAGTTTACTTCTAGACTATGGAGAGATATGCTGTAAAGTTTAGGCATAAAAAACCATTTCAGTATTCCATTTCATTTGCAAATAAATGAAAAGTCTAAAAGAATTACACATATATCAAAAGATCTTTTAAGGCTATGTGTTCTAGAGTTTATCAATAGCTTGGATGATAACATTGTTTTTTATCAAATTTGAATATAATAACAACTTCCAATCAAGTATAAGTATGGCCTCTTATGAAGCTTTGTATGATATAAAATATAAAACCTATATATCTTAGATAGAGAAGGGTGAAAGGAATCCGATAGGGCCATCTTCATTGATGATGATACTAAAAAGATTAATCTGATCAGATATATATTAAAATATTTTCAATATTGGAAGAAGAAATACTTTAATGCTAAGCATCAGGTTGTGTAATTCTAGGTATGAGATTTAATGTATGTAAAATCTGACTAATATGACTAAAGAAAGACATCAATAATTTTGGTAAAGAAGGGAAGCTATGTCCAAGGTATGTTGGACTATATGAATTCACTAAAATGATTGGAAAATCTACCTACATATTATAGTTTCAAGATCATAAGAATGGCATTCATAATATATTTCAAGTGTCTTTTATGACAAAATGGGTATTTGATTCTCAAAATTATGTGTCTACAAAAGAAATTAAAGTAAATCCCAATCTGAGCTATAAAGAAGAACCATAGGGAATTCTTTCTTATAATTTTAAGAAATTAAGGAAAAAATAAATTCTAATGGTTAAAGTTTTATGGAAGAACATAATGAAAAGAGAAGCTACTTGGAAGAAAAGATTTAAGATGAAGCATTAATATCATGATCTGTTCTAATAGTTTGAGTTTTAAAATATCAAGGATGATATTTTTTGTGCAAGGGAGAGTTGTAATACCTATAAAGTTAGTGTATAGTTCAACCTATTCTAACCCAACTTAATACATGATAATCTATTATATCTTTGCATATGAACCCTTTTACATGTGTTTGGATATATTTTATATGCATGTGAGAGTTTGCATGTGTTCTAAAGAGGTGGTTACGGCGTGTGTTTTCATGTTTCAGAATTCTAAAATTTTCCTCCTTGAGTGTCAAGGTTGATGGTGCTCTACCAGTGAACTATCTAGAATTTTGAAAAATAATTCAACACAATAGTGTAATGGTGGCATTTTGATGTTGTGGGCTTTTTGAGGGAGCGCTATAGTGGACGTTGTTAGGTGCTTTGGTTCTCGACCTAAATTGAATATTTAATAATTCTTATCCAGTAAAACCCCATTTCATTTCATCTTATGGAGAATTTAGCTAGTAAGAGAGAGGGGGATTTTAGAGAGAGAAAGCTAGATCTTAACTACTTCCGAATCACTTTGAGCTGACAATTTAGTTTTAAAAGTTGCTCATATCAAGATAGGTTGCATTTTTCTGATCTTAATTTTTAAAATTACAAATTATTTTTAGAATTTTCTAACTTAATTAATATTTTTTAGTAAAAAAATTGAGGATAATTTTACACATGCAAAATATTCACCATGTAACTTTTTACATATTATAAAGACATTGATTTTGAATAGTTAAGTATTTTCTAAAAAATTTACAATAGGGATTTTAGGAATTATGTTATTTTAGTGTATTTGAAAATAATCCTAACTTTAAAAATTAACATTGTAGTACAATTAAAGCTTTAAGATAATTCTATATAATCTCTAGTGATCTTTTTTTTTTTTTTTTTGAAGAAGCACAAGGCTGACTTTTTATTAATCAATGCAAACGAACTACAAACTACTAGCACCTCTTGATTCCTCCTTTAACAAATTACAAAACAAGGAAGGAATCTTATTAGAGGATAAATCCTCCCAACAAAAATTACTACAAATGGCATAGCTAGCACAGGGATTTGCTAGCTTATTACATTCTCTATTTACCCAATTAAAAAAAATAAACTTATGATCCTTCAACAATAAAAGATCATCTTTCCACTTACCTTCCAAGCCTTGCAAATATTTGATCACATTATAATTGTCTCCCTCTATAATAACTCCTTGATAATCTTGCAACTAATCCTTCTTGATCTCTCTTATGAACTGAACTGAGAAAAGCTCAAGAGAAGAAATGTCCCAATGTATACAAGAATGGCCATATGCCAAAAGCAATCTTCCTTTACTATCTCGGACAATACCACCAATACTGGCCTTATAAGTTTTTAATAAGGAAGCATCCACATTAATCTTTATCCAATTGGGAGGAGGAGGGTACCAAAAATCTAACCGTCTAAAAGATTGATTCGTACCCTAGTGTCCCATTTTTACTTTAGCCATAAAGGAAATGGAGGCCAGATTTACTGCATAAGAAGCTAAGAACACCAAACAATCTTCTTTTTCACCATGAATTAATTTATTTCTAGAATTCCAAGTAAGATATACTGCATTGCAGTAAACGTTTACCATGAATCCTTCTTTAATGTGATTCTCTTCCATCCACCTCCAGCATGATTGAAATGAATCAAAATACTTGAATTGAAATCCACATTTATTCAGGAAGCCAATAACATCCTTGAATTTTTCACAGGTCACCATGATATGATTAATATTTTCTGTATTGCACAACCCCTTGGATAGCTAAAATTCTCCTGGAGTCTTCTTTGATACAAGAAATCATATGTAGGTAATGCATTATTCAACAACCTCCACCAAAAAACTTCAACATGAGATCCCAACTTAGATTTCTTCAAGCATTTCCAGAACTAACAATCCTGCTCTTGTATCAATGAACTTCTGTAAATCAGTGAAGATATTGTATAACCCAAATTCTGGTTGATTAGCTCTAGGTAATCATTATCTTGATCCATATGAATTTTTATCATCATAATGATCTTTATAAGCTCCTCCCAAGTAGGTTTTTAAGCTTCAATACATTCCATTCACCATTTAAAATCAAACAGTCCACTATTTCCTCCTCTACGTCTTAGACTGAAACATATGTTGGTCATAAGCTCTGTTTTCTATTCAGAATCCAAATATCTTCAATGATGTTGATAGAACAACCATTTGCAACTTCCCATTTTACAACAGATTTTAGAGCCTTTTTTCCACTTGATAAAATTTTACATGTTGATGATGATACACCACCAGTCAACAAATCTTCTCGCCACTTTCCATATTTTTGGTTTAAAATTTGATACAGCATTGAATCCTTCTCCTGGATAACTCCCCATGCTAACTTTTCTCTTAAAGCATCCACACTATCCACACAAGATCGAATACCTCTACCACCTAGGTCCATAGGTTTGCACAATTTGTTCCAGCTAACATAATGCAAACCCAATTCCCCATCTTGTTTATTCCAAATAAACTGACGGCAATTTTTTTCTACATCTTTTAGAATTCTCTTTGGAACTAATAAATAAGTGCAACAAAAGTTTGAAATAGAGAGCAGAGTTGTTTTTATCAGCAACATTTTACCTGCCAGAGAAAGTTGTTTGCTACCCCAAACTGCCGTGAACTTCAAAGCTTTCTCCACAATGAAATAAAAATCTGCAGCTTTTAACCTTCTCAATGCCAATTTGACCTCTAATTACATGAATTATTTAACCACTTTAAAGCCCCTTATTCTTTCAACAGCTTTTCTCTTCCTTCTTTTAACATGTCTACCGAACAACATAACAGATTTTTCAAAATTGATTTTCTGCCCTATTCACCTACAGAAATCCGTAATTGCCTCTTTGACTTCTCTAACTTCTTTAACATTAGCATGTGAGAAGATAATGATGTCGTCTACATATAAAATATGAGATACCTTTGGCAAATTTCTTCCAATTTGAATACCCATTGTTGCCTTATTTTGCTTGAACCAGATGCTAAATAGCTGAGCACATAAAATGAACAGATAGGGTGATAGAGGGCACCCTTGTCAAAATCCACTCTCCACATGAATCCAACTAGAAATCTTTCCATTAATGAGTAAAGAAAATCTTGGAAATTCCACACATTCCATAATCCATCTAGAGAATTTCTCCGAAACCCAAAGTATTTTAAAACACTTTTAAGAGTGTTCCAGCTCATGCTATCATATGCTTGTTCCAAATCAACTTTAAATGAAACCAAACCTTTTGAAGATCTTGAACGTTTGAACTTTTGAAAAGCCTCCTATGCCACTAGAATATGATCCCCCATTGATCCTCTGTTGATAAATGCAGCTTGCTCCACCGACACCACTTTTTGAATCATCATTTTCATTCTATTAAATAGAATTCTTGCTACCACCTTGTAAATAGACCTACACAAACTAATAGATCTATAATGGCTCGGTATTGTAGGTACCACAAACTTTGGAATGAGAACCAGAAGAGTCTCTTTCCATTCAACATTCATACTTCCCAAATTAAAGAATTGGTTAACCGCATACCAACAATCCTTCTTGATTATGTTCCAATATGATTTCATGAAGGAGTATGAGACTCCATTTCTAGGAGCTATGCTGTTATTTGTTTTTAATATAACCATCTCCAGTTCTTCCATAGAAAGCTCTCTGATTAAACATTTTTTATCCTCCTCATCAATCAGCCTATTGGGACAAGGCCAGCCATCCAAATATCCCTCTCTTTTTCTCCATTTCCAATTGAAAAAATTTAGAAAAGCTTCAGAAATTTGATTCTAATCCTCAGTAATTATTCCATCTTCATTCTTAATTTTATAAATGCAATTTGAGTTCTTCTTTGCTGATGCATACGAGTGAAAGGAAGCTTGAGTTAGTTTTTATCTCCTTCATCCACCTTACTTTCGCTCTTTGCTTCCACCATGTGTTCATCCGAGCCAAAACTGTATTTAATTCTCCAACATGTGATCGAAGGATGAAGACTTCCTCCTATGTCAGCCATCCAACCTCCGCCTCTTTAGTCTGAAGTTCCAGAATTTTGGACTTCAGGAATACTTTTTACTTATCAAACTGTTTGAATTTAGCTCTACTCCAATAAAACAGAGCCTTCATAGTTCTATGAAATTTATAATTCAACCCTTCAACATAATCTCCACTTGTCTTCTTGGCCCAAGCTACTTTAACTACACCAACTGAGGCTGGATACGAAGCCCAAACTTCCTCAAACCTTATGATTATGCCAGATGCAAAATTTCATGTTGATTTAATAACAGCTTTATTTAAAGTAAATAAGCAAGTGAAGGAAGCTAACTTGGACTTCCATAATATTAAAATTCCTCCAGATAAACCTATAGCAGGTACTTGAACAAAATCCCATTCATTACCAATAAGCCTATTAATTTCATGTTTGCTAAAGTTTGAGGCTTTGGTTTCTAAAAGCCCCACAAAAAACACCTTGTTTTCTTTCACCACCTCCTTCAAATATAAAGAAGCATCTTTTTTCCAGCTCCTCTACAATTCCAAAACATAATTGAATCCATTTATGGGATTAAAAGGGAAGAATTTCCTCTCTTTTTTTCCTTCAACTCATTGTCCAATTTCCTTCCTCTCGGCAACAGCTTAATAGGACCAAGACTTCTAAGCTCCTTGGCTAGCTTAATCTTGATGTTGGTCGAACCACCTTCACTAAATTTTTCTTTCTCATTTCCAACACAGGCCTTAGGAGAACAGCCTTCTTTATTCACCTTTGTAACTGGAAAAGGTTTAACAACATATGTCTTACTTTTCCCTTTATCATTCACAGTCCCAACCTTGTCTTTTTCAACCTTCTGCATAACCTCCTCCTCCACCACATTACTAAGAACATAAAATTTATTAGCTTCTGAAATGACTTCATTAATATCTCCAGGCTCTATAATTTTTAGAGATTTATCTGTGTCTTGTTTAGAAACCATCTTGTCAACAGGTTTAGCTTCCCTTTCTACCTCAGCAGTTTAAGCACTATCAACAATACTCTTTCTAAATTCTTTCTTTGTCCACTGATTCAAAATGCTTTTTCTTGAAGTTCTATCTACACCATACTTCTTTCCACGAAAACCATTCCCATTTAAATTTTTTCTTCCATAGCTGACATGAATCCAAGGTCCATAGCCATTGCCTTCATCCGTATTTGCTTCAACCATTTCTCTTTACTTGGGATAACACAGGGATCCTTGACATAGAAGTCGTTCTCACCTAAACTTTTTGATGTCATCACAACAACCTTCTCATGGAAATTGATTTGGTCATGACCAATCTTACCACAACCAAAACAAATGTTAGGAACCCTTTCATATTCAATTTTTTGATAAAATTTTCTAGATCTTCCCTCTACCCAAACTCCAAGTGGCAGAGATTCTTCAAGTTTTATGTGCACACAAATTCTTGCAATTTCATGTCTCCCCCATTGAAACATATTTTCATTTAGTAAATAAGGTTTTCCAACCTTTGAGGCAATCCTACAAACATTTATAGGATCCCAACAAAGAAGAGGCAAGTTTAGCATTCTTACCCAAATTGGTGTTGTTAAACCTTTCAATGAATTTCGAGAAAATGATTGGCTCCATTTATCCACACCAATAATGTTCCCCTTCACATATCAAGTCCCATTAGCCAGAACAGATTCCACAGCTTCCTCATTTTCAAATAAACACAAGCACCAGCCATTGCCAAGCCAAGTTAAATTGAATTTTCCAATTTGAGACAACTACCTTATTAGTTCAGTGTTCACAATGAAATATGAAATATTTTCTCCAAATACTTTAACCACTATAGCCTTCTGCAATGCTTTGGTATTCTCCGACACCTTTTCTTCATATAGTTGTATCGTCATACCATCTTCAGAAAGACAATTCCCGAAGTTCCAGCCTGAATCAAAAATTCTTTTATGGGATTTCTTTTGCCAAGAATTCATTAAGTTGTTCCTAGTATGCTCTTTAAAAGAACCAGCTTCAGTAACATTCATACCAACTGGACCTCTTTCGGCCAAATCACACATACGAACCCTGTTCAAATCAGCCTCCACTACAGACTTCTCATTCCCAACATTATTTTTGCAAATAATGTCATTATTTGAATTCCCCTGAAATCCAACATTTTCAAACCATCTTCCATCATATCCGTCAACACAGTCGTGATAAACTTCTTAAAATTGAGCGACTTCGGATCTTCTGAGATTGTAATTCCTTTACCTTTGCCAACAACCGGTAAAGGTTTTTCTTCCTTCAGTCCTCCTTCATTAATCACCAATGGTTTGGCACAAATAGAAGAAATCCTTGCTCCATTAATTCTAGACTTTAAGATGATTCCTGAATTTGAATCTCCGAACATAGGAGGAGAATTGTTATTCAGAATTCGTTTCTGTACATCAGTAGAAGAATGAAAAACACCACTTGGATAACCACCGGCATTTAGCTGGCGATCATCCACCGCCATTGCCCGCAGGTTCTTCGCCGCCAAACAATTTTTTGAAAGTGTATTCTCTCACTAGAATCCCTCACCTTCTCTCACTAGAATCCCGCACCTTCTCTCAGTAGAATGAAACCCATTAAACCAAAACTAAATAAATGCTTTATGCAATTGCTTTAAACTCTAGTGATTTAGTTATATTCTGAAATATTGAATTTCAATAAAGTAGTGTATTTTGTTGTCTACCATTAAGGTATTTTGATCATTTCTGAAATGAGTTTATTTACATTCTTATTATTGCACTATAATAAATTAAATGTTTATATGATTAAACTAGGTAATTTTGTGAAGATCTAAGGGTGGATGGAGGGAGTTATGTTATGATGCTAAATAAATATCATTGTGACAATGTCATATTACAGTGCTATATACACATTCTATTCATTGGGAGTTATAATTGGTCAGAATTATCTGAATTATGTCTATTGGGAGTCAAGAGTTTGTACAATCTAAATTTTGTCTAAGGGATGCATAATAGTTAGAATTATCTTAATTCAATCTGATGGAAGGCATAAGGATCTGACGAAAATCTGATACCTTATTCTTTAATAAATGAATTATTTATTTATTTATTTTCTCATCACTATTATTTGAAATTTTGATAAGCAATTACTATTATGCTCAGCATAATAATTTATTATATTGATTTTAAACATTCAGTTAAATGCTTAATAAAGAATTTAATAATAAATTTTGATTAGTAAATGTGGTTTATTGAGTTGTGCTCATAATTATTATCTTTTACTTTCAATATCTGGGAAGGGGAAAAAGCATGCTGAGCAGTAGTTTCAAGATCTGATCTGAGTCTATAAAGATATCTATTTTCTAAATTTTTATACAATTATGTCTAATTATTTAATCTACTATTTTATGTATCCTATTTGTAGCCATATACTATAGTTTAATTATTATATATATTTTTTGATGATAAATAAAAGAAATTTTGCTGATGAGTTTATTTTCGATATACTAAAAAATATTGGCAGCTCTATAATTTATTATTTATTTTGAAGCTAAATCTAAATTGGATGAAAAATTTGAATAGTTTCTGAAACCTAGATCATATGCTTAGTTTGTTACAAGCCAACATGATAGGACTAGTTCCATCTATGAGTCTTATTAGATTTTGTGACATCATTATTATAGTCTAATAAAAATGTTATTTATAAAAATTCATGCATGAATAAAATAAAAGACAACACAATAATAAAAATTTATAAAATAAAAAGCATAATATCCAATGTATGGACCTTGTTTATCCTATATTAGTTATGGGTATATTATGCTAGACTAATGTCAGTCACCCATGAAAACTAGTGCAAAGGCTCACTATGTCAAGAGCAAGTTCCTCAAATAAAATTTGTTTATAATGAGAGTATTTAATCTTTACAATTCATTATAGAAAAAGCAAAAGAAAAATTAACTATATTAAGATTATAATAATTTTAGAAGTCATTTAGGAATCCCTGATGAACCTATACTAATCTCAGTATAATTTTGGTTGAGCTACCACATTATCCAATCCTGGGGTCTTTGACCTTCTTCAACTCTTTTGCCTTGGTCAAATTCTTTTGACTCTAATCTACCTAAATAATTGATCTTACCCCTTTATAGATATGATACAACCTTTATGTGATGACCCATATCCATCTAAACTTACTAAATCTAATTTTAACTTTAGGATTCGCTATTAACATTTGGATTCTCTTTAGACAACATTTTCTATCATACTAAACCTAGGTATAACTTGGCATCATCTTGGATCTTAGGTGATTAATGTAGTGACTTACTCAATTGAGCCACATTTGATTCAACAAATTATTCATATTTAGATCTTAGCATTAATTTTATACTCTTAGGATGTCTGGTAATCACCTCTTTAGGCTATGCTTAAAATTTTTTAGGGGGACTATCTTGGCCTTATTAAGCAATAAATGATTCAATGGTTCGACTTTCGTCTTAGGTCTATGTCTTCCTTGGATTTATATACCTAGCAAACTAAGTAAACCAATGTATTGCTTCAATCTCATATCATATCGCTTTGGAATTTTAGGTGATCAACCAAGTGACATTATCATGTTAAGCTAAAATTAATTCAGCAGACTTGATCCTAGTTGCTCATTAGCATATATTTAGAGGTCTAGTGGTCCAACATTTGCCAAATATTAGAATATATAATTGTTGCGGACTAGAATATACATGGCGATAGAGTTAAAAAAACTTTCGTCTCAGCATTGCATGAATATCTAGCACACAAACAAAGGAGAAATAGCAACATAATATTTTTATGTGGAAAACCCTAAAAGGGGAAAAACCACGGGGCCACGCCCAGTTGAAAAGTTTCATAAATGTTTTATTGGAATATAAGAGGTTGATTCGTCCTTAAAATTTAGGATGATCAGATTACAATGAATCTCTTCGAGATTGAAAATCAATTACAACATCGAGCAGAGTTCCGACGTCACTTGGAGATCGGGCAGAATGTTGGCGTCCTTCGAAGGTTGAGCAAAATTTCGGCGTCGTTTGGAAGTCTGGATGAATTCCAGCATCGTTTGGAAGTCTAGCTGAATTTTAGTGTCAGGCAAAACTCTAGCATCACTTGGGAAGAATTCCAGCATCACTCGGGCATCCGGTAGAATTTCGGCGTCACTCGGGCATCGGGAAGAACTTCGGCGGTGGTCGAGGAGGAGTTATTACCTCCTATCCTTCTCTTCTTCTCTTCTCTTCTTCCTTCCCCTTTCAAGAGAAATGAGGGGTCTATTTATAGATTGTTTAGAGTGGCATGGCTTGTAAATAGGTGAGAGATCAGGGGTAAATAGGGAGTGGTCGGATGGATGGCCGATATTAAATCCCTTGATTGTGCCCCATTTATCATACATTTGAAGTTCTTAATGATATGGGAATTCGGTGATCTTGGGCTCGTTAAATTTGTCTCATCAAGCCGCTTGATTTGATTATAAGAACGTCATATTTAAAAATTGTTTGGTAAATCAAATTATAGTTTGAACTTTCCAACAGCACTTCGGGTGCTTGATTTGAACTCATTTGGACTCGGATTGAGTCGAATTTGGTGTCGTTGGGTTCATATTTCTGAGTTTCTCAATTTGACTATAAATTTGTTGAAATCAGAGTTCAGGTAATTCCAAATATAATTTTTGGAGTTTCCAGCTTGGTTTTGCCTTGAGATTCGTGCTCGATCAAGATAATTTTTTGATGATATATAAGTTGCCCCACTATTTTCGCATGTCAAAGCCCCAAAAGTCCAAAAATATATGTTTCAACATTTCACATTGGCCAAATTGCAAAAAATTGCATTCTAAAAATTAAATATTTGCTCAAATTTGAT
Organism: Dendrobium officinale; assembly: GCA_019514585.1. NCBI lineage: Eukaryota > Viridiplantae > Streptophyta > Magnoliopsida > Asparagales > Orchidaceae > Dendrobium > Dendrobium officinale. The sequence continues at coordinate 26,215,551 of CM033699.1, read as the reverse complement.
CATAGAGGCCTCGTTGAGCTCCGAAAGTGTCAAAATTGAGTCTGAAACGTCGAAAAATGTATCCAAGGACCCCAAAAACGTCCAATTTGGACTGGCCGGGCCAAAAATTGGGCCCAAATTTGCCTAGGCGGCCAAACCGGCCGACTGGTCGGCCGGCCGCTGCTGGCAGCGGGGCCCGCACCGCACGCGAATAGGCGCGACCCATCGGATAACCATTGAGGCCGGCGGTTAGGAAATTTAATATTTTTTAAAAATCTTTTTCTCTCTCTAAAAATTCTAAAAAAATTTCAAAAAATCCAAAAAAAATTTAAAAAAATTCCAAAATTTTTGAAAAATCCAAAAAAGTGTAGAAACTTCTTTTCTTCTCCCAAAAATACTATAAATAGGCCCCTAGGGCAAAGGAAAAACATGCACCTTCTCCTTTACTTCTTTTGGCTCTCTGACAGTTGAGGTTTTCCACTGTTTTTCAGTAGGTGACTTTCCCTACTTGACTCACCCCTCTTTTTGTAGAGAAGTTGGAAACTTCCCCTCCTTTTTCTTCTTTCTGTTGGAACTCGTTCAATATGAATTAGGATGTTAAGCCTAATTAATTATTCCAAGGCTAACCAAGAGAGGGGGTGAATTGGTAATTGAAAAATTATACTTATACTCTTGGATTTTTAGAAAACTTTTTTAATTATTTATGCAAGTTAAATTTAAAGTTTAAAAAATAAACTTTTAAACCAGAGTAAATAACTTGCAATGAAATTAAATGCAGAAGAAAAATAAGAAAGAGCACACCATATTTATAGTGGTTTGATCAAACCTTGACCTACGTCCACTCCCCGGAGGCACCCTCTGAGTATTGCACTAATACCACAAAGTGACTCTCTTTTTGCCCCCACAGCAAGGCGGAGAAGCCTGTACAAAATCACTTTCACCTTCCCCGATGCGGCGGAGTAGCCGGGTTCTTTTACACAAAAGAGATCTTCTTCTAGCCAAAACTTCCCTCAAGATGACCCTTGAATCCGATGGTAATGAAGTGCAAGTTCACCGGAGCAACCGTGTGAATATCCCCTCCACACTCCCTTGAAATCCCCTTCAAGGATCTTCTCCCTCTCAAACTCCACCCTTTCCTCTCTCCCTTTCAAGTTCTCTCTTCTAGTTTTCTCCCAAAGAACGAAGACACAATGGCTGTCAAAGATACACTTTATCGTCCTTTTACACTCTCCAAGTGTCTGCAGAGAACCAGACCAATGTTGTTGAACTTTACTTGAGAGCCTTCAAAGGAGATGGGAAAAAACAAAGAGATCTTCTTCTTCAAGTAACCTTGTGAATCCCTCACAAACCCCTTACTTGATCTCTCACTCTTCACTCTTACAATCTCTCCCAAACTTTCACTCTCAATGATCCCTCTCAAGAGAAAACAACTCCAAAGGCAATTGTAATAGTTTCTAGGACTCCTTATATAGAAAGGACATGAAAAACCATCGAAAAAAAAATGGCAGATTTCAAGTTATGTTGAACATGATCGTCCCGTACGATCGAAAATCGTCCCTGACAATTTTACTTAAAAGCCTTGAAACGAACCTGTTTGCATATGTGTACGAAATAATTTCGTACACGCTATTCATCTATACGAACTAGGTTCGTCCAAATGAACAGTTATCTTAAGGTCGATTCCAAAAACTTCAGAATTGATTCACGAAACTGTCTTAAGTCGGTTTATCGTCTATACAAAATTGCGATCGTCTGGACGAAATTCGTCTAGAGAGCAAATCGTCCTGACGATAATTAATTTTGTTTGGGACGAAATTCTTACAGGGAGCAAATCGTCCCGACGATAATTAATTTCGTCCCGTACGAACATGACTTAGAAAATTTTCCTTGGGCAGTTTCTGTCCGTTCCATTGCTCTTACAAGGAGATAACTGACTGTTCGTTCTGTACGAACAATGTTGGTCCCGTACGATCAGTACAAAAACTTTTTCAAATTCTCCTTTAGTGTGTGTGAATTTATTCACTCAATTACAATTACTCCCTCTCAAATTTAATTCAAATAAAAAGTACAAGCTTCAAATTCTCAAAGTATCTCATGTTGAATTTGATTTGAAGTCTTCGTAGTCTGGAGTTCGATTTTCCTGAAATATTAGTACACACAAGAGAAAAAACAAATCTTCCAAAAAATGTTAGGAGATACAAAACATTAAACAATAATATTTGAAATCATCAAAACTATACAAGTTGCAAGAATGTAAAACATGCAAATAGCAACTTTCCTAACAATCTCCCCCTTTTTGATGATGGCAAAACAATTATTGTTTGTATAATTTCAAATTCTAAGAATCTCCTAAACTCCCCCTGAATTAATGAACATATGAAAATAAGGAGGCATTAAAATTATTTTTGTTTTCAAAATTTTTAGAAATACAAAACAAAATAAAACAAACACACATACACTAAACAAAACAAACACACAACGATATGAATACACAAGACACAACAAACAATTTCTCTCCCTTTTTGAAAACATCAAAAAGTGAAGAAGAAAAAGACTAGAAATGTAAGCAGACATATGAAAATCATTTAAAAAATTAACCTTTAAAGTGATTGACATAAGGTATACAAATAAAATTAAAACAATAGCAAAATCGTAAAATTCATAGAATTTAAGATGAGATATAACATAGAAACTAAAAAGAATTTATCAAAACATGGGTATATTTAGACATTTAAGATAGAGAAAATCATTATAAAAATGATGATATAAAAATTTTATATCTCATATTTCAATATGTAATATAAATGTACATAAGATCAATTTGAATTAAGAGATTAAGAAATTAAGGAAAGAAATAACTACCACATGTGGCGCTTTGCGCATCTTTTTCAAATTTATGGCACATTTTTGTGCATCTTTTTACGTTGGGCTTATTTTATGCCTCTTTTTCACATTTGCGAACTTTTGCGCATTCCTTTTGATTTTTGTACATTTGTACAATTTTCAAGAGTAATTGTATTCTTTCCAAAATCAATAATCTAAAATTTCAAATCTTTCTAACATAAATATTAATTGATAAGTGAAATACAAAATAAGAAAATATCATAATTGTAATAATAATATTAAAATTAATGTAGTCTAAATAAGAGACATGAAATTGACAATCTTAATAATATCAAGTATAAACACAACTTAAATTTAAAAAAATTAGATTTTCTAATGAATTCAATTTTATGTTGCAGTTCAAAGTAAAGCACTTGTAAGATAAAAAATTTTAGGGATTTTCATATAGGCTAACGAACATTTCAAACAAAGAACAAAATCACTTAAATATTCAAAACATTTAAAGCAATATAAGAACAAAACACAAGTATATAAACTATAAAAATCTTCATATCACATTCCAAATGTCTCACAAAAAGATTCATTCTCAACATTTTACCCGTATAGCCATTTATATGCGCACAAAAGAAGAAATACAAATCATCCAGGACGATCAAGAGATCGTACAGTATGATATGTATTGGAAAAGTTTAAACAATACGCAATCAGTCAAAACCAACTATCAATTTGCTACAGAAATCATACAGTACAAAATATTTTCATCCAGTACGAATAGAATACTTAGAAAAATTTGCACGATCAATCTAAAACAGGGAATCATATGTGAAGACATTTCAAAATCATAAAAAAAAAAACACTAAAAAATAAAGATAGAAAAATACATAAAACAAACAAAAATAAATAAACAACTAATGAAAAATATGCACACAAAAACAAAAGGTTTAAACATCATTTTGCTCCTGGTCTGATGATTCAGAAGCTAGATCTGCCCAGGAGATTTTTTGCTTTTCATTATTTTCTCATTTTATAATTTGCTTAGCTTTGCCCTTTTCTTTAGCAGAAAGAGTTCTCAAATTAGGGCACTTACTTTTTAGATGTCCAGATTTCCTACATCCAAAGCAAATAATATTTGAAGAAATCTGAACATTCTTACCATTTTTACCTTTATGGACTTTTGTTGATTCTTATGCTTGTGCTTTAGTGGACTTTTCAATTTGCTTGTTAAGTCATCGCTTTCCTCGCCAACTAAGCAACTTTTCTCCATGTCTTCCGCTTTTAGCATTATTGTTTCACCTGCATCAAAAAGTCTTTGACCCAAATATTGCTTGTAGGCAATGAGTGAGCCAATCAAATTATCAATAGAATATTCATTCAAATTTTTGGATTCGGAAATATCAACAACTTTGACATCAAACTTATCAAGTAAACAACGTAGAATTTTATTGACTATTTCAAAGTTTAAAAATTCTTTACCTAAATCATGCAATGACGTTACAATTTGAATAAACCTAATATACATGTCTAAGATTGTCTCATAAGGTTTCATGCTAAAGAATTCATAATCATGCATCAAAAAATTCAACTTAGATTACTTGACTTCACTAGTACCTTCATATGTAATGCATAAACTGTCCCAAATTTCCTTTCCAGTAGTACATGTAGAGATTCTCATATAATCTTCCAAATTTAAAGCACAGAATAAACAATTCATATATTTAGCATTTAATTCAGCATAAATTTGTTCTACTCTACTCCATTTAGAAAAAGGTGTATCAGTTTGATTCCATCTATAATACATGACGGTACAGAATAACCATTTTGAATCATATGCCACATTCGATAATCTATTGATTGCAAGAAAGTAGACATTCGAATTTTTCAAAAATCAAAAGAAATATTTTCAAATAAAGGTGGTCTAACAATCGAATATCCATCTAATAATTTATGGTTTCTAAAATTAGTCATACTCATTTTTCTAAAAGTAGTCTAAACTTATGATTTTGAAACCTTACTCTGATACCACTTGTTGGAACTCGTTCAATATGAATTAGGATGTTAAGCCTAATTAATTGTCCCAAGGCTAACCAAGAGGGGGGTGAATTGGTAGTTAAAAAATTATACTTATACTCTTGGATTTGTAGAAAACCTTTTTAATTATTTATACAAGTTAAATTAAAAGTTTAAAAAATAAACTTTTCAACTAGAGTAAACAACTTGCAATGAAATTAAATGCAAAAGAAAAATAAGAAAGAATACACCAGATTTATAGTGGTTCGGTCAAACCTTGACCTACGTCCACTCCCCAGAGGCACCCTCCGAGTATTGCACTAATACCACAAAGTGACTCTCCTTTTTCCCCCACAGCAAGGCGGAGAAGCCTGTACAAAATCACTTTCACCTTCCCTGGTGCGGCGGAGTAGCCGGGTTCTTTGACACCAAAGAGATCTTCTTCTCGCCAAAACTTCCCTCAAGATGACCCTTGAATCCGATGGTACTGAAGTGCAAGTTCGCCGGAGAAACCGTGTGAAAATCCCCTCCACACTCCCTTGAAATCCCCTTCAAGGATCTTCTCCCTCTCAAACTCCACCCTTTTCTCTCTCCCTTTCAAGTTCTCTCTTCTAGTTTTCTCCCAAAGAACGAAGACACAATGGCTGTCAAAGATACACTTTGTCGTCCATTAGCACTCTCCAAGTGTCGGCAGAGAACCGGACCAATGTTGTTGAACTTCACTTGAGAGCCTTCAAAGGAGATGGGAAGAAACAAAGATATCTTCTTCTTCAAGTAACCTTGTGAATCCCTCACAAACCCCTTACTTGATCTCTCACACTTCATTCTTACAATCTCTCCCAAACTTTCACTCTCAATGATCCCTCTCAAGAGAAAACAACTTCAAAGGTAATTGTAATAGTTTCTAGGACTCTTTATATAGAAAGGACATGAAAAACCGTCCAAAAAAATGGCAGATTTCAAGTTATGTTGAACATGATCGTCCCGTACGATCGAAAATCGTCCCGGACGATTTTACTTAAAAGCTTTGAAACGAACCTATTTGCATATGTATATGAAATAATTTCGTACACGCTAATCGTCTGTACGAACTAGGTTCGTCCAGACAAACAGTTATCATAAGGTCAATTCCAAAAACTTTAGAACTGATTCACGAAACTGTCTTAAGTTGGTTTAATCGTTTGTACGAAATTGCGATCATCTGGATGAAATTCGTCTAGAGAGCAAATCGTCCAGATGATAATTAATTTCGTTTGGGATGAAATTATTATAGAGAGCAAATCATCCCGACGATAATTAATTTCGTCTCGTACGAACTTGACTTAAAAAATTTTCCTTCGGCAGTTTCTGTCCGTTCCATTGCTCTTACAAGGAGATAACTGACTGATCATCCTGTACGAATAATGTTCATCCCGTATGATCAGTACAAAAACTTTTTCAATATCTCCTTTAGTGTGTGTGAATTTATTCACTCAATTACAATCACTCCCCCTCAAATTTAATTCAAATAAAAAGTACAAGCTTCAAATTCTCAAAGTATCTGATGTTGAATTTGATTTGAAGTCTTCGTAGTCTGGACTTTGATTTTCCTGAAATATTAATACACACAAGAGCAAAAAACAAATCTTCCAAAAAATGTTAGGAGATACAACACATAAAACAATAATATTTGGAATCATCAAAACTATACAAGTTGCAAGAATGTAAACATGCAAATATCAACTTTCCTAACACTTTCTCCCCCATTTTTCTTCTTGCTATAGAGGCTTTTTTTTTTCCTAGGTGTCTTTCCCTACTTAAATTGGTGCCCCTCTTCAGTCTAGAAGAAATTTTTTGCAATCTTTTCTTTTCTTTCTTCTCCCGTATTCTAATTTTATAACAGGGGAGGCATTCCACTATTTTTCGTAGGTGACTTTCCCTACGCAAAATCAATACCCTTCTCCGTGTGTAGAGATTGAAATTTTTGCAGTTGTTTCTTTTCTTTCTCCTCTCGCGTTATAACTTTCAAACAGGGGAGGCATTCCACTATTTTTCATAGGTGACTTTTCCTAAGCAAAATCAGTGCCCCTCTCTGGGTATAGAGGTTAGAAATTTCGTAGCCATTTTTTTTCTTTCTCCTCCCATGTTCTAACTTCTTATAATAGAGACATTCCCATATTTTGGTAGGTGGCATTCCCTACCCAAATTCAGGGCCTCTCTCCTTGTGTAGAAGTTGGACTTTTTGCAACCAATTCTCTTCTTCCACCTCTCTCTTTAAGATCCTACGGTGGGAAAAATTTTGTGATTAGTATACGGTTGGAAGTCCGATGAAAGTCCCAAGACAGGTAGAAGTCCATCGACGGGAGGAAGCTCAATGTCAGGTAGAATTATGACAAAAGTCCCGTGATGTGCAGAAGTCCTACGATGGGAGAAAGCTCAATGTCGGGTATAATTCCGATGAAAGTCCTGTGACGTGCAGAAGTCCTGCGACGGGAGGGAGCTCAGCATCGGATATAATTCCAATGCTATTTGAGAAGAAGTCGGTCGGTAGTAAATGGTTGAGTGTAAAGCTAAAGAAGAGAGTTGGAGATTGTGTTGTTATCAGTAGTGAGCCAGAAGCTGATAATGACTGATATGAAGTAATTGACCACCAGCATACACCAGATGAAGGGCCGATGATGGCAGGTGTTCAGTGGTATTTTATGAAGGCAATATGCATCCATACAAAAATGTGCTGCCATTATATATCTTTGTATGGATGACGTAAATATATTTTTTAATTTCAACTTCTAGTAAGAATAAATGTACACATGAATATGAATTTATGTAACTCCATTGAAGTTGTATAAGAAATTGAGAACTTGTTTCTTGAAGAAAGCTGAATTGTGATTGCATCTTTAATACATACTTTTGATATATTACCCCCCATTTTTTTGGAGACACTGTTAGACTGCTAAAGTCTTTACATGAGTGATGATTTTATCAATCACTTGCTTTTCTTGATGATGTTAACCTCTATTGAAGAGGTTAAAAGAATCTATCAATAATAAATGACCTATCCGAGGTTATATGTCAGAGCCCTGCTCGATGACTTTAACCTATATGAAAGAGGTCGAGAGAATCCACCAACGATGAAAGACCTATCTGAGGTTGTATGTCAGAGTCCTGCTCGATGACGTTAACCTATATGGAAGAGGTTGAGATAATCCACCAAGGATATATGACCTATCAAAGATTTTATGTCAGTGCCCTGCTCGATGACGTTAATCTATATGAAAGAGGTCGGATCAAATCCTGCTGGGATTGTTCATCCATTAATTGAGACACAATAAAGTTTGTGTATTTCCTAAATCATGGATAAATATATTATATTCTCCGATAGTTTTTTATTATCATTTTTTATCTTTTTTTTTTAAGAATGAGACAATATTAGAACAGAGTGAACAATGTACTACTATATTTTGTAAGACAATACAACAAATCCCTAATTTTATTTAGGGATATAAAAGTTACATCATACTCAACACATAAGAGATACATATAGGGAGAACACTTCATTTAATTTTGAAGAAAATACTGGAGACATAAGAGTGATACACTACTTATCATAGAAGAGATACACGATGACAAGTAACTAACATAAAGGCCCAAATTATAAGATTATTTAATCTCACCAACTATTTGAACATTATTCAAAGGTTGCCTTTCTTGTTGTTGATTTTGCCAACTAGTGAAATGGGCCTCATTTTGGGCTGGTGAATCTTGAATGAACTGTCGAAGATAGCCTTGTCGGATAAGTCTCTCAATTTCATTTTTGAGCGGCTTACATGCTTCAGTATTGTGCCCACGACTACAGTGAAAATAACAATATTGATCCTGATTTCTCATATATAGCTTCAAAGGATTATGCCACTTGATATTTTCTTAATCGCGAATGGCCATTAGTACATTGGTTCGAGATGTGTTGAGAGGCGTGTACTCTTTTTCTTATTTAAACTCATGTCGTGGTAATGGTGGCAGGCAATTCTTCCCTTGTTTCTTTTGCTGTGAGAATGACTTATCAAATTTATGAGCAATTTTGTGTTTCCTAGAAGGTTGCTCAAATTGCTTCCTGTGATAATTTATGGCTTCATCTACAGATATTTTTGCTTCCACGCAATGGATCAGGACGGCATATGAATGAACTATGTCTCGCATGAGTGCCGAATAGAAAGGGCCAGGATGAAGGTCGACAAGAAAGACCCCTCTCAATAATTCAGGATCTACTGATCCTGGAATTTGTTGAACCTCGGTGGAAAATCGCTGAAAATACTTCTTTTATGATTCTCCTTTATTTTGACGGATCCTAGAGAGGTGTGAAGAATCCTTAGCAATTCTTCGATTGGCTACGAACTGTTCGACAAAAACTTTGGCCAATTTGATGAATGAAGGGATCATTCCAGATGGAAGCAAATAGAACCACATTCGTGCTTGTCCCTTGAGGGTAGCAGGGAAAACTTGGCATAGGAGTGCATATGAAGCTGGATGCGCATGATGGTCCTATAATGATCGATATGCTTGTATGGGTCAGATGTCCCATCATAAGAATCGATACTCGGTAGTTTGAATCTTGCTGGAATGGGGTGTTGAAGGATATATTCTATCAGGGGTGATGACTCCTGTAAGTCCCATTGACGATGAGATTGTCTTATTCCCACCCAACCCCCCCCCCCCCCCCCCCCCCCCCCCCCCCCCCCCCCCTTATGGGAAACTCTTATCGGACAAATCTTTGTAATTCATAACGTAGGGCATTAAGAGGGAGTTCAACAATATGCTATTAGGCTGAGTCCTCAAAGATCTCCTGAGAAATGCGAGGTTGGTAACTTGCGTGCGGAGGATGGGTAGAGCTTGCTGTATCAATAAGCTCATTCTCTTGATGTATTAGAGGATGCATCCTTGGTGGAGGAAGGGGAATCTCACTATGAAGATGTTCGGGTTGAACATCTTCGGACCCCGGTGGATCTCGCTGGAGAAGAATCTCTTCTTGAGGTACTAGTGTCGATTGTCGAGTCTCTCGCAGGAGTTGAAGGATCTCATTCTGAGATTCTTCCATCTTTCATATTCGCTCCTCTAAGGAAGGTCCTGAAGTTCCTTTGCCAGCAACATTTTGCCCCCTAAGGTAAAAGGAGGCAAATATGGGGCATCTATGATTCATAGACTGATTTCTAGATAGGTGGGAGTTTGAGTGAGAAGCTCCTAAGATACGATTGCTGCGTCTGTTGGCCATCGAAGTAACACTCAAAATTATGGGATAGTGGTTCCCACAGACGGCGCCAAATTATTGCGGAGTAGAATATACGCTGCGATAGAGTTAAAAAACTTTCGTCTGAGCATTGTACGAATATCTAGCACACAAATAGAGAAGAAATAGAAACAATATATTTTTACGTGGAAAACCCTAAAAGGGGAAAACCCACGGGGCCACGCCTAGTTGAAAGAGTTCCACTAGTGATTGCTTGGAATACAAGAGGCTGATTCATCCTTAAAATTTAGGGCAATCAGATTACAATGAATCTCTTCGGGATTGAAAATCAATTACAATGTCGAGCAGAGTTCCGATGTCACTTGGAGATCGAGCAGAATGTTGGCGTCCTTCGGAGGTCTGGTAGAATTCCGACGTCATTCCAAAGTTGAGCAGAATTTCAGCGTCATTTGGAAGTCTGGCAGAATTTCAACTTCGTTTGGAAGTCTAGCAGAAGTCTGGCAGTTATTCTCTCCTATCCTTATCTTCTCTTCTTCTTTTCTTCTCTTCTTCTTCTTCCTTCCCCTCTTAAGAGAAATGAGGGGTCTATTTATAAATTTTTTGGAGTGGCATGGCCTGTAAATAGGTGAGAGATCAGGTATAAATAGAGAGTGGTTGGATGGACGGCCGATATTAAATCCCTTGATCCTGCACCGTTTGTCAGACATTTGAAGATCTTAATGATATCAGAATTTGTCGATCTTGTGCTCGTTAAATTTGTCTCGTCGATCCGCTTTATTCGACTATAAGAACGTCATATTTGGAAACCGTTTGGTAACTCAAATTATGTTTTGAACTTTTCAACAGCACTTCGGGTGCTTGATTTGTACTCATTTGGACTCGGATTGAGTCGAATTTGGTGTCGTTGGGTTTGTATTTTTGAGACGCTCAGTTTGACTTTAAATTTGCTAAAATAAGAGTTTAGTTGATTCTGGATTTAATTTTTGAAGTTTTCGGCTTGATTTTTCCTCGAGATTCGTGCCTGATCAAGATAATTTTTTGATGATATATCAATAATCATATATCTCACTTGATAGGCTAGCCTAATTTTTTTTTTTTAGACACATTTCTTTAATACTTTTTATTTAATATACAAAATAAAATTATAAATAGTAATAAATATGAATTTTATTTAACAACATTTTAAAAATCTCTATATAATATATATCCATTTCAATAAAATCATATTAGTCCATAAAATCTCACTATACGAAAGCTATAAAAATCTGCCCATAAAATTATTTCATAAATATGCCAATTAATTTTAATAGTGTAATCCACTTTTCTACAAATTGTTTATTTATTTAATTTAGTTTATACACAGCCCATATTGTTGGACGCAAAGGTAGTGTCAAAATCTGACGGCGCGGTGGCGTGGACGACGGCAGAATTAAAAAACAGCAATGCCTAACGACGTTAACTGACGTTATAGCTGACGGGAGCAAACCTACCCTATGGTCAACCGTTGACAACTAACCTACCTACCACCTAGCTCACTTACCCCCAACTAACGTGAGGCCCATTTCTCTCCGTTCCACTTTTTACATTTTTATTTTGCATATCTACCAAAATTAGCCCCTATACGGTAAAAACGTTATTATTTAATTTAAAACGACGACCGCGTGCGGTGTACGTGTACTTTCCTAATATTTAAGGTACAAATAAAAATTAGCCGTCTGCAGGTAACAAATCATATCATTTGCATAGAATACCTTGGCCAGCACGGCAATTACAAATCACACCTAACAGCTGATTTATATTCTCATTTGCTAACAGGAAGTAATAGCAATTATAGTCAACATTTTGACTTTAAGATGAAAAGTATTTTGAAAATCAGGTCCAATTAATTTTTTATTTAGAACTAAATTTAAATTGGTATTATTTTGATTAATTAAATAATAAGTGAAATTTGACTAAATCAAATACTAATTAAATAGAGATTATATTAGTTGTGGTTGATTTAAAATTGAATACAATTTTTATGTGCCTATATGAAATGGAAAGAGTTTTAAGTTATACCTGTGATTGGTAGAGTTATTGAAATTATTAAATTGTTATATTATGATATTAGTGTAATCATATATAGATAATATTTATTCAAAATATTTAGTAAATATTATCATTAATGAAAATATTTTTTTATTTACTGAAACTTCCTTATTACTCTCTTCTTTTGTGTTTATATATGCCTATTGCAGTAGCATAAGTATTCAATCAAATAATCAAAGATGTAAACCTTTTATATTTAATATCTTGGCCTCATAGTAGTAATGAGTTTTTATCAAACACCACCTAACCTCAATTCTCTTCATAGAAGGTTAATACCTCCATTCAAACTATCAACAAAAAGGTACAACTAGGAAAATAGCTTCAAGACATAATTGTCATTAACAAAATTCTAATCATACAAAGGGATCGCACGGTGAATGTCAAGGTATGTCACGAAAGCTATAATTCCCTAAGATCAATTTCATACGTACCCTCTTAAAGGACAAGGCCTTAATTATCCAAAGTTGCACACGAGACATAACATCATGGCAATGCAATTCCTAGAGAATCATCATTGAAGTCTTTGATTGTGCGCTCATAAGTCAAGATCTCAAAGAACCAAACATATGTGGTGAGCAATGAGGTGTAACATCTAAGCAATATAAGCATTATAGGCTAGACTGTCCATTATAAATAGCTTATAAAGCAAACTAAGACTTCTTCATGATTGTATAACTTGACCTAAAAATATTCTCCCTAAGCATATCATGTACTAAAAGCTCATGCCAAATCAAGAAAACTTTTTATGGTACCCCTTAAAATGGAGAAATCTAATTAAGATTCTCAAATAATTCTTAAGAATATTAAGTAATATCACAAAATAGTATGATTTAACAAATGATTTGAAATTCATCCCTAGGAGGTAGAAGAGGAAAAAGTTATGCATAAAGGAATTAAAGAAACAAGAGAAGATAGCGAAAGGAATAAAGAGAAAAAAAAAAAGAAAAAGAAAATTATTCTTCATATTTGGATTAAAGATGTTTTCTTTTTTCATTAAAATTGTATAAATTTGACCCCCTCAGCATAGAAAAGAATAGATTAAAGAGAGATGAAAAAAGTAGTGGTGGTCATGTTGAGAAATGACAACAAAAAGAAAAAAAACACCTAGTAGAAAAGGAACAATTATAGAAGTCCCTTTCTTAACAACGTTGGAGATCTGAAGCAACCTAAATAGCTACCATAGAAACCCTTCTTAGTATGTACATCTGAATCATTATACAACAAAAGATCAATAAAAAAAATTCTAGCATAAAGATATGTATTTCATATGCGCCTGAAACTAATGAGATGAAAAGAGGGTGTATATACCTGTTGTCCAAAATCCAAACTCAACAAACAAGATTTTAGGAACTCTTGTTTAGCAATTGGTTCTACTTCAAGAGCAGACTGTCCAAATCTGAATCAAATTAGCAATTGAAAATTTGGTAAGAGACATCATAATCAAACTAAAATAAAAAAGGAAAAAAGAAAAGAAATAAAAAAAATATGAATAGCTAGATTTAATAGTTTGTCATTTTATCAATTTACCTGCCCTCAAATTGTATTAAATTCTCCAATATGTCCCAAAACATGCATAAGTTTAGCTCCATCCCAACTAGGAAAGGTATCGACACAAAATTAAAAGTGAGCCTACAAGTATAGTAACTCATATATCAAATTGGTAATTTTTGCTTAGTACCAAATCAATTATTATAATTCACACTAAGATGAATATCTCAAGTAATTATACACCAATGCATATGTAAGAAGGAGAAGCTTAGCAAATCTTCATTGCCAACACAAAAATATCACTAAACCCTAAGCTACCTTTCCATATATTAGTTCCATTCCACCTCCAAATTGGAATTCTTATCATTTAGGAAGTAACCATTTGAGAGCTACATCAAAACTCTGCAACATGTTTTACTATACATCAACAATTATTGTATTTAACCCATTTACTTACGGCACACATATCCAAATTCAAATAAAATACAATAGAAGAATAACATATATAATTTGAAGTTTTGTTCCTTAAAAATCATCATTTAACCTCAACTCTATTACCGAAGAGTTATCTTTTATCATGTCGCTTACTATAAAATGAGACTTTATGTATAGAGGAGATTGCTAGGTATAAAGCAAATCCAGCCTTTCTTCATAATTATATAACGTAACATAAAAGTATTTTCTGTAAGCATATTATAAACTGAAAGGTAATTTAGCTTCTTAGAAAAAGTATTTGAAGTATACTAAACAATCTTAATTGAAGCAACATATGCTTAAGATTTAGAATATTATAAAAATCAATGTACAAATATGCACAATCATTTTGCCAATAAGACAAACTAGACAAGCATATATATAAAATCTTAAGCATAATTAAACTTTAGGAAAATCTAAAACAATTAGTTTTAAGTGAAAGAGTAAAAGAAACATCTTGACTAAACAAGCCTAAGATGAGGGCTATGACATAATTTTTTTTTTCAAATCTAGATTTCATTGGCATCAATTATACAAGTTTCAAAGAAAAACAATGATTCTCCTTAGATCACAAACCCAAAGGTAGAGCTACCCCATTGTTTGAACAAGCTTTTGTAATAGAATTTGCACATCACATTTCTAATAGCAATTACTCTAAAGATTGAACCAAGTGTGTTCCATCTCAACAAGCTCGAGGGCCAAATTACTTAAATTATTCCAAGTCAACAAACCCAATGATATATTAGATAACATGAGTTTAAGATACTCTAACACTAGAGTGTACGCATTTTTATGTATTACTTAAAGTCTAATGATTAAGAAGTTGGCAAAAAATGGTCTCTAGAAATAAAAGATAATGTCATAATAAGCTAAAGTAAGATTTATAGGTGGCGTATCACCCAACATACAAAATGGTAGCAAAAGGAACTCCGTATTCTCATGTTTGGAGTTAAGTTTATACTACCCCTTGACATCAAACTATCCTCACTTCATTAAATTTAATAAGCCCAAGTATTGTGCTATAAATGCTTAAAGGGTTGCAAGCCTAATGGTAGAACCGTCATGTCAAAGAACCTTTAATTGCTAAGTTAGCAAATATAAAGATGGTTCAATGAGTTCAAGAATCAAATTATCTTATAATCGCATGTTCAATCAATCTAAGGGCCAAAATTGCATCTCCTCACAAAGTAAAGCTACTTCATTAATTTACTATGGTCAAATAATTAACTTGATTAACATGCAAATTCGAATAAGCCCACTGAGTTAGCTTGGATATAAGGTCCTTATTCAATAAGCTTAATTGCATATCATTCAACATAATCATTTTCAAATCAATTTGGTAGCAACTTATAATTATATTGTTGTATCAAGTAAATTATCAGTCGCTCAAATGAAATAACTTTATAATTATTAGTATGGACACCGAAAAGGTGGAATATGTATGAACATGTAATTCACCAAAATTATTTCTATGCCTGGAAGTAGTTTTGATATAAAAAAAAAAAAAATAAAATTATTTATTTTCATTGACGAGGGCCCTATTTTTTTCATTTTCAACATAACATATTAGTGAATTGATCATACTGGGTTCACTTTTCCAAGAAAGCAAAACTTTCAAGGCTTTGTCATTCTCTTTTGAGTTATCATGTCAGACCATAATGAAAATAAAACTAATGGATTCTCAAATCATGATCTCCATCTTAGCAAAATTTATCTTGACCTTCACTCCTCCCGAAAGTAAAGAAGGCTAGATGAAGGTTGGATAAAAAATTCATGATAAAAATACAAACTATAAAATAAAAAATTTTAAACTAATTTAAAGGTATAAAAAATGCATCTTTCAATCTGAAAATAGTTGTTATTATTCTAAAGTTATCTGGGCAAATACAATCTTTATTTTCTAGAAATGATAGGGGTATGTAGGCGTGAAAAACTCGTGAACTACATATTGGCTAGGCGGAAAAAAAATCCAAGATCCTTGGTTAACTAATTAATTAAAAAAGTGTCATTAAATTTGACTAACAATTAGCAGGCATTTACCAGCCTTCAATGCCCAAAAAATGTTGAAAAAAATTAATAAATCTATTCCACGTGTGGATTTGTAGGGAAAGATAAGCATTACTTTAAATAAATATAAGGAGCAAGATGCATTCATATGCCAAGTAAAAATAAATATAAGAGAATAAATCAGAAGAGCGTAACTTTGAAAAAATAAAATAGCAGCCTCCTTGTAAAATTCACAAGAAATTCTGCCTTGTCATTAATGTTGACCTCACAACAACATATTCTCCCGTGTGTCATCGCAACCGACCAATATTTTTAAGGCATCAACAACCTAGCTAAAATTTAACAGAAATATATCTTAGATATGATTAATCTAAAAAGTTTTAATCCTCCAAGCACTTTAATATACTCACAATTTCCCACTTTTGTATGCTGGAAAGCTCTACAATAAAGCAAACACCATAAGAATACTTATCAAAAGATGCACCATAAAATTTGAGTGGCTTCTTCAATGCATGAGACTATAACATGGTCATCAAAACAAGTCTAAGTATAGGGGAACACCTTATCCCATTAGTCCACAAAAGTTGAGCTCATTCCAAAGAACACACCTTTAATATTAATAAACCCGAGGAGACTACCTCAAAAATGAGCATCTCATCGCTCGACGCATTGGACAACTAAACTTCTTTTTTATAGTATAAAATTGAAGATGTGGCCACTTACTCATTTTGAAGTTTGAAGGTTATGCTTAGCAACATTACCATTGACTAGAAGCTTTGGATCATAAGAAGATAAAACCTAAAAGTAGTGTTTTATCAAAACATCCCCTAGTTTCAACCAAACCTAGGGACTATACACATTGGAATAAAAAAATTGGCAGATAAACCTTGAGACAAGAGCCCAAATGCCTATGTTTAATCCTTTAACCAGAATTCATCAATGACACATCCAATTTCACTTCTTTTTCATAGAAATAAGAGAACAAAATATTTACAAAATCGTATAAACGAAATAAAAAATTTGAACAAAATAGATGATTCTTTTGCCAAAGATTTTAACATAATACTTTTGATTAAATCTGCCTGTTTTTGTCACAAATCAAGAGGATAGAGTTCAATTCCTCTAAAAATTAAACAAGTGGATAAGATATTGGAAATTTGTAGAAGTTGAAATCTTTGTCATCCTTATTGGCCACCTATAAAACCAATCCCAAACTCTACTCTCTCTCTCTCTTTCTCTCTCTCTCTCTCTCTCACACACACACACACACACACACACGTGCATGCCAGGGGAAGAGAAGAGAGCATAATTAATAGGATTTCAAGAGCACATAAGAGCTATCTACCATCAAATTAAATTTTACTTTGAATTTATTTTTCAATTAATATAGTTACATTTTATCATATTGATGATGGCTATGGACTAAAGATTTGAGACATATGATTGATGGTGGACCTAATTAGCTCGAATCACTATGTGGATCAAAGAGCCACACATTAACGAGGTCCATTGAAATAGCAATTTTGATTTGACTCAACGTTAATCTTTTGCTAATTCAAAATAAAAATATACTAATGCTCAAAATACTTAAGTTTTAACCTAAAATAATAAATAAAAATTAAAGTCATTATAATAAAATTTATTACAAATAAGAAATTTTAATTATTTTTTCATAAAATATAGAGATTAATTTGTGTTGTGGGATAGAATATTCATGGCGGTAAAGTAGAAAAAATTGTGTCTTAGCATTTTATGAGTATCCAGCTCACAAATAGAAACAATAAAAAAACCAGAACCTTTATGTGGAAAACCATGGTGCCATTACCATCCAAAATGATTCCACTATTGTTTAAATAGGTTACAAAGATTGACTCATTTGGAAACTTCAGGATGGTGAAATTACAAAAGTTTGGAGAGTTGGGAAAAAGTCTATTGTTGGTTGATAGCCAGGTAGATGTCTGGTGTTAATTGGTGGTCGGAAATAAGTAAAGCAACAACCAATGTTTTGATAGAGGTCCGATGTTAGTCGATGGTCCAACGATGGTCCTGCGGTGGTCGAGGAGGAGTATGATGGTAAAAGAGCATTAGTTTCTCTCTCTTCCTTAATTGGCTCCTTGCTTGTTACGATTAAGACTTGAGTGCATAATGATGGCCCCCTATAGTGTTTCAATCTTACCAACTATTTGATGACTTTTTCATGGTTATTTTGGTGTTATTGATTTAGCCCCCCAATGGGAGCAGGTAAATTATGAATGAATTTCAAAAGATATCGTTATCAGACTAGTCTCTTAATTTAATCCTTGAGTTGTCTATAAGAGTTAGTAGTGTGCCCATGGCTGTGATGGAAGTAGTAGAATTGTTCTTGATTCTTAGCGTTAGGCTTTAAAGGATTTAGCCACTTTATAATCTTCTAATATCGGATGGTCATCAATACATTTTCCTGAAACATGTTAAGTGGCGCATACTCCTTCTCTTACCGAGATTTATATTGCAGCCGCGAGGGTCTAGGGGCAAGTTGTGATTTCTTTGCTTCTTTTTACTGTGAGGGTGGAATATCCATTTTAGGTGCATTCTTATGCTTCCCATTACATTGATCAAATTATTTCATATAAGCATTAATAGCTCATCAGTATATGTTTGAGCTTCTACATGATGAATCAAGTCAGCTTATGAATGGACTATTTCTCACATGAGCTATGAGTAAAAAGGGCTAGGACGAAGCCCTCCAAGGAAAACTCCTTTTAGTAACTCAGGACCCACCCTTAGAATTTTTCACACCTCTGTAGAGAATTATTGAAAATATTCTTTAAGTGATTGTCCTTCATTTTGAAGAATCCTAGAGAGATGAGAAGAATCCTTAATAATTCTTTAGCTAGTAACAAATTATTCAACGAACACTTCAGCTAACTTGTCGAATATGGGAATAGTACTAATTGGAAGTGAATAGAACCATGTTTGAGCTTTCCCTTTGAGGGTAGCTAGAGAAACTTGGCAGAGGAGCACATATGAGGTTTGCTGGATATGCATAATGATTCTATAGTGATCAATATGTTTATAAGGGTCAAAAGTCCCATGTAAAAATCTATGATTGGTAATTTGAAGCTTACGAGAATGGGATATTGAAATATGGCTTCAATTAGGGGTGATGACTTCTGAAAGTCAGACTAATAAAGAGATGTCCTTCCACCTCTCATTAGGAAAGCTTCTTGAACCACTCGTCGTAGTTCATGAAGTAAAGTGTTGTGTGAGAGATCAGCAATGCAAGATAAATTTAGGTTTTCGATGACAACTAAAGGAATGCAGGGTGGTTGACCAATGCATAAAGGATGAGTAGAGCTTGCTGTGTCATCAAGTTCATTATCTTGACCTGATGGGGGATGCATCCTTAACTGGGGGAGAGGGGGTATGAATTGCTCAAGTTTAACATTTCCAGTCAGTGGCAGATTCTGAGGGAGATGAATCTCCCGTTTTTGTGCTAACACCAGTTACCGAGTTTCTCAACTTCAAATTACCTGAAGTTCCTTCTCCAGTACGATTTCACCCACTAGGATGAAAAGAGACAGATGCTTGACGTCCCTAATTTATAGACTGATATCTTGATTGATATGTGCTGGAGCGGAAGGCTCACAAGTTATGATTGTTACGCATGTTGGCCATTGAAGTGGTGAGTTGGATTGAGATTCCCACAAACGACGCCAAACCCTCGAAGCCATGAGTATTCTAGTCCACAATAATATGATTACATAAAAAAATAAATATAATTAAATTTCTTTGAAATACATGAAAATATCATGATTCTCAAAAATTGATATTCAATATAACACGTGTTTGTAATTATCAAATTATGAAATATAAAATTTAAATTGCATATTTATAAAAAAAAATGATTCGTGAGAAGGTATAGATGTAAACATAAGAAAGTTTACAATTTGCTTATGGACTAATTATCAAATCTGAAGTATGTTCAATCAAATAAAATTTTAATTCAATTCAAAATATTAAAATTTGGAAGTTGTAAATTAGAAAATTATTTTATATTTTTCTATGATAAGTTTTTTTAAAGAAAGCGTGATATGTTCATGTATTTCTAAGATATTTAATTATATTTTATTTTTATAAAATGGGTTAAATCTCTATATCTTATGAAAATATTTTTAAATTATTTATCATGTAATAGTGATAGGAGCTGCCCATCATCTTTAAAAAGCTTAATAATAAAAATTCACAGGTGGCAGCTTCGCAAATTTCGAGTGGGACCAAATCTACTTCAGATTTGATAGTTAGTCAAAAAGCAAATTGTGAACTTTCTTACGTTTGCATCTATACCTTCTCGCGAATAATTTTTTGGATAAATATGCAATTTAGAACTTCTGTTTCATAATTAGCTAATTACAAACATGTGTTAAGAGCATTTAAGAAAGGAATTTCCGTGCGGTAAGCATGCTGACGGTGAGAATAAAAGCTATATGCGGTGACCCCGTAACCGCTAAGAGTTATCATTTCACCGCGGAGGCTCGGAGCCGAGCCTTGGAGGCGGTCGGGGATAGCTCAGTTGGCCCAGCCAGAGAGTGGTGCTATCTCCACGTGGCAAACTAAACCCGGTCGGGCTACCATCTAACAGTGGGTCCAGAACCCCGGGCCCATAGCCAGTAATCCAGTGTAGTAAAATGCAACAGTGTTAATTTAAAAAATTAATTAAAAGTGATAATATATAATTCGGTGGTAGCTGGCCTTGTGCTCCCTCGAAATCCAATAAATGGCGCTCTCTGCTCCTATCTTTGCGCGATGAACAGAGAGAGAAGAAAGGAAGGAGAGAGAGAGAGAGAGAGAGAGAGAGAGAGAGAGAGAGAAGGGATCAGAGGGATTGGTCGAATAGGCGGTCGGTGAGGGCGGCGAGGAATCCGGCTCAGAAGGTTTTGGGAAAGGTGGATTTGCTGTTGAAGATTTTGCGAATTTTCAATAGCTTATCCATTTGATTTGTTTTTTGAGGCATTGATATCTATCCTCTTGATTTGTGACTGAAACAGGCGGATCTAGAAATAAGTATTGTGAAAGCAGAATCGTTCGCTTTGCTCTTATTTGTTTGTTTTGTTTCTTAGATTTCTATAGAGAGGAAGTGAAATTGGATTTGTTGTTGACGTATTCTGGTTGAGGGATTGGACGAAGGTCTTTGATTCAGAGGTGTGTAGTCGCTGGATCCGGTTGGATCCTGAGGCTTATTTAATCGAACACCGCGTCTTCGTTTCATTTTCCTGTGATCGTCGTAAGCTGCTCGTCCATGTCAGCAGTGCGAGGCACGGCTTTCAAGCTTCAGAATGAATGTGTGGCCGTCCCTCCTATTGCGACGGTTGGTTGTCGCGGGCGCCGACCGGCGAGATGCTCGTTTCTGAGGCAGTCTCCCGGTGTTTATCTGGGAAAGAAATTGTTAGGATCGAAGTTGCGCGCTTCCGAGCGGGTTCAGCTTTGGTGGACTGATGGGCCTGGCCGTTCCCCTGTGCTAAAGGTTGTGTCGGCGACCATGTCACTGTCTCAGGTGCCGGAGAAGCCGCTCGGTCTCTACGACGCATCTTTTGATAAGGATTCTTGCGGTGTCGGCTTTGTTGCAGAGCTTTCCGGCGAGTACAAGCGGGAAACGGTGAATATATGGTTTTCTTCATTAAACTGTTTGCAAGCTGATAACCTTTTGGTTAATCGTATCCAAGCCGATGTTTTCTGCTTAATTTTGTGCAGGTTGCCGATGCCTTGGAGATGTTGGTTAGGATGGCACACAGGGGAGCATGCGGTTGTGAGGTTAACACCGGCGACGGGGCTGGCATCCTTGTGGCTCTTCCGCATGATTTTTACAAGGAGGTGCCTATTTTGTTTTTACCGAGTTTTGTTCTTGTGTTTGATTCTCTTATTTTTATTTTTACTTGTCTCCAGAATGCATCCTGCTGCTTGAATTTTCTTTTTAAAAAAGACAATGCTTATTTCCCCTACAAATCCACAAATAAACTGGATTTATTAAATATTTTTTAACATTTTTCAGGCTTCCGAGACTAGCATACATCTGCCAATTGTTTGACAAATTTGTTGAATTTTTTAAAAATTAATTAGGTAGCCAAGGATCATGGATTTGACTTGCCGCCACCTGGCCAATATGCGGTTGGCATGTTTTTCCTGCCTTCAGATCCCGGTCGTCGCGAAGAAGGCAAGACTGTATTTGCCCAGGTAACTCTAAAATAAAGCAGCTGTTGTCAGACTGAATGATGCTTTTTGTTATCTTTAAAACAGTTTTAAGTTTTTTTAAGAATTTGTGTGTTATTGCAAAATTTTTAGTTCAACCGTCGTCTATCATTTTTTATTTTGGGAGTGAATGCCAAGGTATATTTTGTTGAGAAGAGATCATGATTTGAGAATTTATCTGTTCTGCTTTCATTATAGTCTAGCATGATAATGCCAAAGCCTTCGATGTTTTGCTTTCCTGCAAAATTTCCCAGCATGGTCAGTTCATCAACATGTTATGTTGGCAATGAAAAAACAGGGCTTACTTCAATGAAAACAAATAATGTTTTTTTTTTATATCAAAACCGCAGGGAGGTTTAATAATAATTTGTGGTGATATACTTTTACTAATATAGACCTCCTATTTGGTGTCCAGACCAGAAATTACAAGTTGTTTCATTTGAGTGATTCAAAATTGACTCGGAATTCTATGCAGCCCTTAATTTACAAAACTAGCATAATATGCTATCAAATTGGCTTGTTGAGCCATCATATATGTATGCCAACCTAGAGCTCAAATTGACATGATAGTTGGGTCCGTAGGCTTTTGAATTAAGGGCTTGACCAGTTTGTCCCTTAAGTTTATTAAACAAGGACCTGATATCCAAGCTAAATCATTGGACCTGTTTAAAATTTGCATGTTAAGTTGGTTATTAGATCTTAGAGAATCAGTTTGGCTCGTAGGTTTATGAATTGAGGGCTTCAACACTTTGGCCCTCAAGCTTATTGAATTAGGATATGATATCCAAGCTAAGTCATTGTATTTGTTTAAATTTTGGATGTTGAATCATCCACTTCAAATAGATTGATTTATATTATTTTAAAAGTTGAACCCATGGTTTAAAATTGCGTAATAAGAGGCGCACCTCTGTGCAATTTCGTCCATTTAACCCTGAAAGCCTATGCAATGAGTTCAAGATTTGAGACGTACGCCTCAAGTTTACTGAGGCACACCTTGAGGCGCACCTCGCCTCACGGTTGAGAGGCGTCCGCCTCTAAAAATTATGCTCCGTACTGAGCAGTACATGCTCGGTACTGAGCAGTACATGCTTCGTACCACTAGGTAAATGCTCGGTACCGAGCCAGTACCGCTTGGTACCGAGCAGATATATGCTCGGTACTAAGCAATACATTCTCGGTATTGAGCAGTATATGCTCGGTACGAAGCAGTATATGCTCGGTACTGAGATGTACATGATAGGTACCAGTAGGTAAATGCTCGGTAGCGAGCCAGTACCTCTAGGTACCGCTCAAAATAACTCTTACAATAAAATTTTGTTCCGGTACCGCTCAAAATAACTCTTATATGTTAATGAAAAGAATACTGTGATTTGGGAAAGATGGAGTTTGAGTTGAACTATATTTCATGTTGTTTTATTATTGGGATATTTTGATTTCACTTCATATCTTGTGTATTTTTATGTTTTATATATTATTTACTCATTACTATATACAAAATTTATCATTTTTTGTTTACGCAATTTTTTGATTTTGAGGCTTGCGCCTCAAAACACCTTGAGGCTTACGCCTCGCCTCATGAATGAAAAACGCCTCAATACCCGAATACACAATTTTAAACATTGGTTGAACCATATTGGAGATTTTCTATATGCTTGTAAATTTGCTAGGCATATTTGTACATTGGTTTTATAATAATCTAGATGTTTAACATTTTTAGCTTTAATTAGGATTTTTTAGTTTACTTTCAATATTTATTTGAGAAGATTAATTATATTTCTCCATTTTGATGGGTACTATAAAAATTTCCCTTTATTTGGCATGTATTTTAAGTGCACTTTAAAGTTTGGGCTTAGATTTAGTAAATCTATACGAGTTTAAAGTGCACCATATTATTTTAATATTGTATTGTTAGTGTATTGTTGGTTAGCAGAGTTCAATTTATAGATTCTCAACTAGATTTTAGTGCCACCAATAGTGGCAGAACTAGCATGGGGGCATTGGGGGCACGTGCCCCCACTAGCCTATAATCCTTCATGGAAATTTGAATTATCTGGTTTATAAAAATTGAATATTTTCTTTCTATATATTTACAACAAAAGGCTCTTCAAAAACTTGAAAACATTAAGAACTAGAAGATAGACGCTCCCAGAGTAAGATTCATCTACTTAGCTTTCATAATTGAAATAATTGTTAAAACAAATATAAATAAAGACTTTAGTACTTGTATCATATTTTGGTCTCATGAAAATATTGGTTTGATAATTTTGATTATTTTTTGTTTTTTAAATTTTGTTTCATTTTATTTATTTATTTTTCATTTATAAATATTTAAATGAATATTTAATGTATGAAACCAAAAAGGATCATATACTTAACTTACAATTTTTCTCATTCATTTTTAAGGAGAAATATACCTGAAATTTCTTTTTGGATATAATTATCTCCAATTAGAGATAACTCATTATTTATGAATTGCTAATTAGACTAGTAAGTCATTCAAAACTTTTGTTTTTAGTTAAATTATTATTAAATCTTACAAAAGAATATGATAAATTTTAGTGTAAAATTTTCATATATGCCACAAATTTATAAGTAATTACTAACATTTTTGAAAGTTTAAATATTATTTTATTATTAATTATTAAATAAAAATATAAAAGCAATCACTTGAAAAAAATTAAGAATATATTAAAAATTATAAATTTGTGCCCCCACTAATAAAATTTTCTAGCTGACCATTGGCCACTAATTTTAAGAAATAAAAGTGTTAATGATTCCACTATTAATGAGTTTTCAACTTGTCCTTGTATGTTTGAAATTTTTATTTGCATTTTAGGTTGCATTGTCATTGGGGCATGAGGTTATTGGTTGGCGCCATGTACCCACAGATAATTCAGATTTGGGACAATCTGCTCTTCAGACAGAACCAGTCATTGAACAAGTCTTCCTGAAACCTTGTTTGAGAAAAAGTGTGGATTTTGAACAACAGGTACTGACACCCACTTTTTAATTTATTGGTTTCATGTGCATACGAATATATATCTTATTGCTTGATTTTTTTTTCTTGGTCTTTTGTTGTTCAACGATGCAGATGTACATATTAAGAAGGGTTTCTATGGCAGCCATTCGAGTTGCTTTAGATCTCAAACATGGTGAAGCTAGGGACTTCTACGTATGCTCCTTATCTACAAGGTGATTTTTCCATTGTTATTTCTCAACACGACCAGCACCACCTTTTTTTCATCTTTCCTTCTATCTTACATTTATCAATATTAGTACTTTTCCATGTTGAGGGAATCAAATTTATACAATTTAACTAAAAAAGGATAATGGCTTTGATAGATTGATTTTCCTTTTTATTTAATCCAAATATACAACAACAACAACATCAAGCCTTTATCCCACTATGTGGGGTCGGCTACACGAATCCTTTTTCTCTATTGTACCTTGTTGAAAGTTAAATTCTCATTTAAATCTAATAAAGAAAGGTCATATCTAAATCTAATGCATCTACTTTCCTAACCGGGTCATCGGAAGGCCATCCTTTTTTAATAAGCTTAAGGGCCAAATTGGTGAAGTCCTCAATTCAAAAGCCTAAGAACCCAACTATCATGTCAATTTGAGCTCTAGGTTGGCATTCATATACGATGGCTCAACAAGCCAATTTGAAAGCATATTATGTTAGTTTTGTAAACTAAGGGCTGCATAGAATTCCGCATATTGTAATTGTATAGTAGCATCGAGTTAATTTTGAATCACTCAAATGAAATAACTTGCAATTTCTGGTCTGGACACCAAATAGGAGGTCTATATTAGTAAAAGTATATCACAACAAATTATTATTAAATCCAAATATAAAGACTATTTTTTTTCTTTTTTTCTCTGTATTCCTTCTGCTATCTTTTTTATTTCCTTGTATTTCTTTTTGCATAACTTTGTCATCTTCTTACCTCTTAGGGATGAATTCAAAATCATTTGTTAAATTACTACTGTTTTGTTATATTGCAGGACAGTGGTTTATAAAGGGCAGCTAAAACCAATTCAGTTGAAAAACTATTATTATGCAGATCTTGGTGATGAAAGATTTACAAGTTACATGGCCCTGGTAAATATTTCATATCTGACAATCTCTTCTATAACTAAGTGTCATTTTACAACAAGCTCCATGCGAAAAGTTAGGTCCATGGTAACAAATTTGAGATTTAAAGATGACTTTCAAGGCAAAAACTTCAAATTATATATGTTATCTCCTATTGTATATTATTTGAGTTTGGGTATTGTGCATGCCTTGGGTAAATTGGTGAAAGACCTTGATAGTTGATATTTAGTAAACCATGTTGCAGAGTCCTGATGCAGTGCTCCAAATGGTCACTTCCTAAAGGATGAGACTTCCAATTTGGAGGTGGAAAGGAAATAATATATGGGCAAGGTAGCTTAGGGTTTTAATGATATTTTTTGTGTTGGCGCTGAAGATTTAAAAAGCTTCTCATTCTTATATGTGCATTGGTGCAGAATTGCTTGAAATGTTCATCTTAGTGTGAATTATAATGGCGGATTTGATTCTAGATAGAAATTACTGGGTTGATATATGAGTTTCTTGTACAGGTTCACTCTCGATTTTCTACCAATACCTTTCCCAGTTGGGATCGGGCTCAACCTATGCGAGTTTTGGGACATAATGGAGAGATTAATACACTTAGAGGGAATGTAAATTGGTAAAACGTCAAACCAATAAATCTAACTATTCGTACTTTTTTGTCTTATTGTTCATTTTCTTACCCTTTTCCTCTTTTCTGTAGTTTGATTCTGATATATCTTACCAAATTTTCAATTAAGGATGAAAGCACGTGAAGGTCTCTTGAAGTGCAAGAATTTGGGATTGTCAAAGAATGAAATGAAGAAGCTTCTACCTATTGTGGATGTTAGCTCATCAGATTCAGGTTGCCCTTACCATTTTAGTCGGTCTCTGTGCATTTATACCATTACTTCCACTTGTTTTGAATAAATGCTCGCATTTCCTGTCTTATATCTTATTCATTCGTTAAGCCAAAGTGCAAATGATTTAAATGAGTGGTCGACAACCTTAAGTTTACATATTGGTTATTTCATTCTTCATCCGGCTTAGATTTTATTTGTTAAATATATGGGAATAGATAATCTATTTGCATGGTACTTCTAAACATGCATAAAAAGTTTACTAGCTGCTTGAAAAATATTAACTGTAGCTTGTAACATCTTAGGTTCTTTTGATGGTGTCCTTGAGCTTCTAGTGAGAGCTGGAAGAGATCTTCCAGAAGCTGTCATGATGATGATACCTGAGGCTTGGCAAAATGATAATAACATGGACCCAGAAAGGAAGGCACTCTATGCATATTTTTCAGCACTAATGGAACCATGGGATGGACCAGCGCTAGTATCGTGTAAGGTTCTACTTAAATTTATCTGGTTTTATTAGGCATGTTGGTTCTTATTTAACTATTTTTTATAATTGTATGCAGTTACTGATGGACGCTATCTCGGAGCAACATTGGATCGCAATGGTTTGAGGCCTGGTCGATTTTATATCACACATAGTGGAAGAGTAATCATGGCAAGTGAAGTTGGTGTCGTTGATGTTCCTCCAGAAGATGTTTCTAGGAAAGGAAGACTCAATCCTGGAATGATGTTATTAGTGGATTTCGAAAATCATATTGTTGTTGATGATGATGCATTGAAGAAGCAATATTCATTAGCACGGCCGTTTGGAGAGTGGTTGAAGAAACAGAAGATTACATTGAAAGACATTGTTGACTCCGTGCCTGAAGCTGATAGGGTCATTCCAGCTGTATTAGGAACCATCCCAGTAAGTAAAAACTCCTTTATATATTTCTCCTAATTTTGATGAGTGTGTATATCTTAAGGTGTTACAGCAGCTTATTTCAAATTTATTTATTGTCATAATTAATAGGTAGATGGTTTTGATGACACCATTGAAAATATGGGCATACATGGTCTTTTAGCTCCACTAAAAGCCTTTGGGTACGAATAGGTTTGGTATATTTTTATTTTTAGGCTAACCATGTTCATGCACAGTTTTACATTCCTTTATTATTTTGCATGCAGGTATACAGTGGAATCCTTGGAGATGTTGCTTCTTCCGATGGCAAAGGATGGCACGGAAGCTCTTGGTTCTATGGGAAATGATGCTCCACTGGCTGTGATGTCAGGCAGGGAGAAGCTTACGTTTGAGTACTTCAAACAGATGTTTGCACAAGTCACAAACCCTCCTATTGATCCCATCCGTGAAAAAATTGTTACATCTATGGAGTGTATGATTGGTCCCGAAGGGGATTTAACTGAAACTACTGAGGAACAATGTCATCGTCTCATCCTAAAAGGACCTTTTCTCACCATTGAGGAAATGGAAGCTATAAAGAAGATGAACTTCAGAGGTTGGCGCAGCAAGATACTTGACGTTACATATCCTAAAAAACTTGGTCGGAAAGGCTTGGAGGAGACTCTGAATAGGATTTGTTCTGAGGCTCGGAATGCTATTTATGAAGGCTACACAACGCTTGTGCTATCTGACAGAGGTGATAAGTTTCTGCAGTCTGAAATCTTTTATGCTACCATTATTGTTTGATAAAAGCTGAAATATTTTCAATGAAATTTATGTTTCTTTATCTCTCAATTTATTATCCAATTATGCAAAGGAGCATCGTTGTTTTGTTTTGTTTTTCTAATTTTGATATCAAGTTTGTGTTTCTATTCACTTTTTTATTTTTTGGTTTTATTTTTAATATTAAACAGTGTTATTTATCAACCTTAAAGCACCTCCATTATCATTTTGAATTGATTAAGTGAAATTATTTTATAGGTTTTTCATCGGAGAATGTAGCTGTAAGTTCTCTCCTGGCAGTTGGTGCCGTGCATCAGCATCTAGTCTCAACTCTTGAGCGCACAAGGGTTGGATTGGTTGTAGAATCTGCTGAACCTAGGGAAGTGCATCACTTCTGTACGCTTGTTGGATTCGGTGCTGATGCAATATGTCCATATCTGGCAATTGAAGCCATTTGGCGATTACAAATTGATGGAAAGATTCCTCCTAAAGGGAATGGTGAGTTTCATTCACAAGAGGAACTTGTCCAAAAATACTTTAAAGCATGCAATGACGGTGTGATGAAAGTGCTTGCTAAGATGGGCATATCTACTCTTGCCTCATACAAAGGTGCACAAATATTTGAAGCTCTTGGGCTTTCTACTGAGGTGATTGATAGGTGTTTTAAAGGCACACCAAGCAGGGTTGAGGGAGCTACTTTTGAAATGCTTGCTGCTGATGCACTTTGCCTCCATGATGTGGCGTTTCCCAAACGGGCCTTACCCCCTGGTAGTGCAGATGTAGTTGCACTGCCCAATCCAGGTGATTATCATTGGAGAAAAGGAGGCGAGGTGCACCTGAATGATCCTCTTGCTATTGCAAAGTTGCAAGAAGCGGCTAGGCAAAACAGTGTGTCTGCATACAAAGAGTATTCCAAGCGTATTCAGGAACTTAATAAGAGCTGCAATTTACGAGGGTTGCTGAAGTTTAAAGATGACCAAGTGAAAATTTCGTTGGATGAAGTGGAGCCAGCATCTGAGATTGTGAAGCGATTCTGTACAGGGGCTATGAGTTATGGTTCAATATCTTTAGAAACACATACTACTCTTGCAATTGCCATGAACAAACTTGGTGGAAAATCAAATACAGGTGTGCATGCTAACATCCATTTTGTATATTTAATTTTCTGTAATTCAAGTTATGTCTTTTTTAAAGTTGCAGATCAATGTCGAGCATGAATTTAGATGATAGTTGTCTTGTAAAATCCTAATATTTTTTTCTAACATGTATTTACACACTAATTAGCAATTAAATTAGAAGGATATTATATTGATAATTATTTCCTAGTTCTTATCATCTTCTGGCAATTGAATCCATAATGCAATTTTTTAGTATTTTCTGTTTTGCTTTTGAACTTTCATACAAATTTATCAATTTGCTACACTAAACTTTCCATTTAAGTGTTCAACTACTGTTCATCGATAGCATATGTGATGAGGACATCCGTAGGAGATTTCGACAAAATTATCATCGGAGGAGTCGTCGAGCGACGGCTATGATTCATAGTCTTTATTTCTGATGTTCTATTTTCTCATGTTATTTATATTTATTGTTTTTCCATCTGTACCCTTATGAGGAAGTTATTGCATGTTGTAGCCCGAGGGCAATTTCGTCTTTATGGGTTTTATTTTCAAAAGGCCTATATATAGAGGCTTAGTCATTGTATTTGGATTATTGATGAATGAAAAATTTTATTTTATTGTTCTCTTTGTGAGTTCCCAAAACTCCTCTTGATCTATTTGTGAGTTCTTGAGGAGAGAGCGTCTTAGATCTCTTCGTGAGTTCTAGTGGAGAAAGAGTTGAGGTTTGTGTGCTTGAATTTCTTTTTCCTCTTCCCAAGATCTGTGGCCCTCTCTCCCTTGAATTTACACTCACAATCCTCTCCCCCATCCCGCCGCCCCTCCCCACCTACCTGCCAACTGAGACCCCCCCCCCCACCCCCCCCAACCGCCGGCCAAGAGGCCGGGCCGCCGACCCCTTGCAGCCATCCAGACTTGCCGCCGACCCCTCTTGGGTCAAGGATTCGAATTTCAAATTTTCCATGAGGCCTTTACTACTTTCCTAAAATAACTCCTTAATTTTAGGCTATCATATTAATTGGATTTCAATTTGAATTTGAAATTCAAATTAATCCTAATTGATAGCCCTCCTCTTAGGAAACTTTTCTATTATCAAAATCTGAAATATATTTCAGATTTTCTTCAAATCCTTTGTTTAATCATGTGGACCCCATCTATTTAATTCTAATTCTTCTCTCCCTCTCTATGCTTGGCCGGCCCCCCCTTCCTTGGCTTTCTCTCTCCCAATTAATTCCCAATCTCCACAAAATCTGCCCCAAAACCCTCTCTACCTACCGCCCCACCCTTCCCCTTTTGGGATTAATTTGAAATTCTCAAATTTATTCCCTCCTATTCACCTAAACCTGAAATAATTTCAGATTTCTTGAATTTATTTTCTAGCCTCTCCACTATAGCCGTCCCTATCAAATTCTCACACCGGATCAATCCTCTTCCCCTCCAAGCCGCCGCCACATCTCTTCTTCCCCTCTTTGTGTTGTTGAGCTCCACCAAGAGAAGACTATTCTACCACCAAACTCATTCGCAAGATCATTTCATAGTCATGAATGGCGGATCCCGAAGTTGACCACGGACTCGTATTCGACGTCTATGGAGACATCTACATTCTTCGGTCTCCTTTCTTCGATGGGGGGTTTGGCTTTGACGACACCATTGAAGATTACTTGAATCGAATCCTCCCCACCCTTGTGGACGTCATCGACGATCAATTTTCAGACTACGAGTGGATCATCAACGATCATCCACCCTCGCCACCTACACCACCTACGCCTCCCTCTCCATCAATACGGATCGTCTGCACCGTCAACCTTGGAGTGATTTCATTTCTCGTATGGTTCTTCTTCCCCCGACAACCCTAGACGTAGAAGAGTGGCTTTGAGCCTCAAGGTGAGACGATCGCTTTATTAACCGTCGGATTCTAGTTGACTAATCATTTCATTACTTTTGTTTAAGTTGTTATTTTAAAGAACTTGCAAATTTAGTTGTGATGGATTGCCTAAGCATCGTTTGCTTCTAAGAGCTTTCTTGAATTTTCAATTTTGAGACGCTTTAAAATTATTTTTATCATTGCTCCAACAATCTTTATTAATTTCTTAAAACAACTCCTGGATTCACATCATTTTGGTATCAGAGCATGATTAGCATAGGCTATGCTTGCTAGAAATCATCCTAGGAAGTTACTTACATAGTTCACTACTTGTTTGCAAGCATTACATCATTTAAACCATTTTTCCCTAGTGTATTATTTCTGTCCAAAAATTTGCTGCACTGTTTAGTGGCCTTTAGGTGACCCTAAAACTAGTTTTAAGTTGCTGTCCACACATTAAAACCTGCCCATAACACTTAGACAACTTAGGCCCTTGCTGTAGGTTGCTGTCCACAACATTTCAGCATCATATAGAGGCATTAGGAGCATATTACCTTAGCGTCTAGGTGCTGTCCACCACTTCGGCACTTCCCTTAGCAACCCTTAGCGTCCACCCATGGATCCTGAACATATTCAAGCGACTCTAGACCTCATAGTGGGACAACTTGGCACGGTTACGCAGCAAATCCACAACACCCAAGCTGACTTAGCTGACTTTAGGCGCCAAACAAGTGACCGACTGGATAACATCAAGCGCATAGGAAACCCCACTATTTACACCCCTTCTAGGCCGCATTCACCTTATGGTGATGATGTTGAGTCCAGTAATTAGGTTGTTAAGCCTAAGTAAATGTCCCAAGGCTACCAAGAGGGGGGTGAATTGGTAGTTTTAAAAATTTTAAACCCTCTTAATGTTAAAGTTGAACCGAAATAAAATTTTCTTTTAAGGTTAGTAGAAAAATGTTTTTCAACCACAGAGTTGTTAAAACTGAAATTTAAAGTGCGGAAACGTAAAAGCTGTAAAGTAAATGACACCAGATTTATAGTGGTTCGGGTCTATAACCAGACCTACATCCACTCCTCAGAGGCGCCCTCTGAGTATTGCACTAATACCAATAGTGACTCTCCTTTTGCACCCACAGCAAGGCGGAGAAGCCCTTACAACACACTCTTTTTCACCACTCCCCGGTGCGGCAGAGAGAACCGTCCGTCCTTTTACACAAAACCCAGTGTTGGCAGAGAACCGTCGTCCTTTCACACACCTCCAAGTGTAGGCAGAGAACCTTCGTCCTTTCACACTCTCCTAGTGTGGGCAGAGAACCCTTCGTCCTTTCACACTCTCCTAGTGTGGGCAGAGAACCCTTCGTCTGTTCACACTCACCAAGTGTCGGCAGAGAACCCTTCGGCTGTTCACACTCTCCAAGTGTCGGCAGAGAACCGGATCTTCTTGAATGATCTTCTCACAAGAATCTAGAAGGAAGAAAGAAAAAGAGTGAAGAAATCCAATTTCACAAGTAGAGACTCTTACCTTAGCAATCCAAGTGAAGCCTTCTCGCTCCAGTGGTAGGAATCCTCCTTTGAATGCTCTCTTCCACTCTCTCCTTGGCTATTCTCTCAATAGGCACGAAGATCAAATGACAAAAAGATTGGGTGGCAGTCTAATTTGGACTATTTATATAAAAGACAAGTGAAACCGCCCAAAAACTGCAAATTTTCAATTCTGTACGCAGTGGATCGTCCTGTACGATCATGGATCGTCCTGGACGATTTTACTTAAACGATCTGAAACGACCCTATTTGTATATGTGTACGAACTGACTTCGTACAGCTGATCGTCCTGTACGAACTTGGTTCGTCCAGTACGAACGGTTATTACAAGGTCGGTTCTAGAAACTGCTGAAAACTGTTCTAAGTCGGTTTATCGTTTGAACGAAAATGTGATCGTCTGGACGAAAATTTTCCATAGAACCGATCGTCCTGGACGATTATTTATTTCGTCTGGACGAAAATTTTCCAGAGAACTAATCGCCTCGGACGATAATTTGTTTTCGTCTGAACGAAAAATTTTGCAGAGAACTGATCGTCCTGTACGATATTTATTTTCGTCTGTACGAAAATTTTCCAGTGGACTGGTCGCCTCGTACGATGGTAAAATTCGTCTGGACGAAAATGTTGCAGTGAACCCATCGCCTGGGACGATGATAAATTTCGTCCTGGACGAATAGGACTTAGAAAAATTTTTCAAAGCAAGTTCCTATTCGTTCCAAGTGCTCTATAGGAGATAACTGACAGATCGTCCAGTACGATAAATATCGTCCTGTACGATCAGTATAGAATTTCAAGATCTCCTTATTTGTGTGTGTGAGATTTTATTCACTCAATTACAATCACTCCCTTTCAAAATTGATTCAAAGAAAAGACAAACATCAATTAAACAAAATATCTAATGTTGAATTTGAATTGAAGTTTTCGTAGTCTGGAGTCTGATTTTCCTGAAATGTTAGTACACACAAGAGCAAGTGCAAATCTTCTGAAATTGTTAGGAGATAACTATACATTTGAACAAATAATGTTTGGAATCATCAAAACTACATAAGTTGCATAAATATAACTCATTCAAATAGCAACTATTCAAACAATCTCCCCCTTTTTGATGATGGCAAAACAATTATTATTAGTATGGTTTCAAGTTAAAACACATCATTTATCTCCTATAACTCCCCCCTGAATTTATGAGTACATTAAAATAAGGAGGCATTTAAGGAACAATATTTAACTAAACAAAATTTTTTATTTTTTCAAAAAATTTTAACACAAACTTGCAACAAACAGAACAACTAAAAAGAGAAAACACAAAACATAAACTAAAACATACACAAACTAATAATTTCTCCCCCCTTTTTGACAGCAACAAAAAGTGAAGAAGAAATGTAAGTAATTGTATGAAAATTCATTTGAATATTTAATCTAAATGGTGATTGATATAAGGTATGCAATTTTCAACTAAAAACATTAGGTTAATCATAGAAATTCAGGAGATTCAAAAAGTGATATAACATTGTAAGTAAGAAGAATTTAGCAAAGACATGATTCAATTTAGACATTTCAATATAGAAAATCATTACAAGAGAGATGAAGAAAAAAATTCTATATTTCAAAATTCAATAGAATATAAATGAACATAAGATCAATTTGAATTAAGAGATTGAAAGAATTTGGAAAGAAGAGAATTACCACATGTGGCGCTTTGCGCATCTTTTTCAAAATTTTTAGCACATTTTTGTGCATCTATTGATATTGAGCTGATTTTGTGCCTCTTTTTCATATTTGCGAACCATTGCGCATTTCTTTTGATTTTTGTACTTTTTGTACAATTTTCAAGAGTAATTTAGACCAATTCTTTCCAAAATCAATAATCTAAAAATTTCAAATATTTCTAAGTACATAAATATTACTTGAACAAGGAAATACAAAATAAGTAAACATCTAAATTGCAATAATAATTTTAACTTTTATGTAGTCTAAATTAATAGACATGAATTTAAAAATTCTAAATACAACAAGTTATAAATAACTTTTGAATTTAGAAAGACTAGATTTTCTAATGTAGATAATCTCAAATTACATTCTAATTTAATCACTATGAAGATTAAATAATACTAATGAAATTCATAAAAATTAACCACATTTCAATAACAAATCAATACTGAAAACAAGATTTAAGTATTACATTTCACAAAAGCTAAACACAACTTAAAATAAAAGACAAAACATACACTTAACAAAAACATTAACATAACAAGACATAAAAAAAAAATGAGTAACTAACACAACAACACAATAAAAATACAACAAGTATCAATGTTGCAAAGACATTTTGGTTAAGCATTCAAATCAATAACACCAAGCCTTGTTCTTAAAGTACTGAAGGTATCAAAGGCTAAAGGTTTTGTAAAAATGTCTGCAAGTTGATTTTCAGTTGAAACATGTATGAGTTCAATTTCTCCTTTGGATACATGATCCCTTATGAAATGATGCCTTATATCAATGTGTTTGGTTCTAGAATGTTGAATAGGATTTTTTGAAATACAAATAGCACTAGTATTGTCACAATAAATTGGAATAGTGCCTATAGTTAATCCTAAGTCAATCAACTGTTGTTTTAACCAAAGTACTTGTGCCACACAACTTCCTAATGCAATGTATTCTGCTTCTGCAGTAGATAGTGCCACTGAATTTTGTTTTCTACTAGACCATGAAACTAATGAATTTCCAATGAATTGACATGTTCCAGAAGTGCTTTTCCTATCCACTCTACAGCCTGCAAAGTCAGAATCTGAGTAACCAATAATTTCAAATGAAGAGCTAAACTTAGGATACCAAATTCCTAAGTTTTGAGTTCCTAGTAGATATCTTAAAATCCTTTTTACTGCTGTCAAATGTGATTCTTTTGGATCTGATTGAAATCTAGCACATAGGCAAACACTAAACATAATATCTGGTCGGCTAGCTGTCAAGTAAAGTAAAGATCCAATTATCCCTCTAAATTTCTTTTGATCAACAGATTTTTCCTTAAGGTCTTTATCCAACTGAACTGAAGAACTCATTGGTGTACTAACAGGTTTAGCATTGTCCATTTCATATTTTTTGAGGATGTCCTTAATATATTTGTTTTGACTAAGAAAAGTACCTTCCTCAAGTTGCTTAATGCTAAATCCTAGAAAGTAATTTAAATCTCCCATTAGACTCATTTCGAATTCATTACTCATTGTTTTAGAAAAATCATCACAAAGATGTTTATTTGAAGATCCAAAGATGATGTCATCCACATAAATTTGAACAATAAGTATATCCTTTCCAATTTTTCTTAAAAAGAGAGTTGTATCCACACTTCCTTTTTCAAAAGATCTTTCAAGTAGGAAGGTGCTTAACCTCTCATACCAAGCTCTAGGTGCCTGTTTCAATCCATATAATGCCTTTTTTAATTTGAAAACATGATTTGGAAATTTAGAAATTTTCAAAACCTGGAGGTTGTTCTACAAAAACATCTTCTTCAATTACTCCATTTAAAAAGGCACTTTTAACATCCATTTGAAACAATTTTAAAACCTTTAAAACAGGCAAAGGCTAGTAAAACCCTAATTGCTTCAAGTCTAGCTACAGGAGCAAAAGTTTCCTCAAAATCAATTCCTTCAATTTGATTATACCCCTTAGCTACTAATCTAGCCTTATTTCTAATGACTACTCCTGAGTCATTCATTTTATTTTTGAACACCCACTTGGTTCCTACAACACTTTGATCTTTTGGCCTTGTAGTTAGTTCCCAAACTTTATTTCTTACAAATTGATTTAACTCTTCTTGCATGGCCAATATCCAAAATTCATCTGAAAGTGCTTGATCAATGTTAGTGGGTTCAATGGTTGAAATAAAGGCTGAATGATTGACTTCCTTGTTTAATCCACGCCTAGTTCTAACACCCTCACTTGGT
Organism: Dendrobium officinale; assembly: GCA_019514585.1. Taxonomy (NCBI): domain Eukaryota; kingdom Viridiplantae; phylum Streptophyta; class Magnoliopsida; order Asparagales; family Orchidaceae; genus Dendrobium; species Dendrobium officinale. Next base: position 26,178,149 of record CM033699.1, on the reverse strand, counting down.
TCACCTATAATTAATTCCTTTGGGTGATTTTTAGAAAATCTCAAATCTCTAGGCAAAGGGTCTTCTCTTTCTATATTTTCTTCCACATTTTCTTCCAAATTTAATCTATCAATCTTTTGGGAGTTTTCTTCAATTTCTTCTTCAACAACTTTTGGCTCTTCCATATTTTCATTTTCATCAAAAACAACATGTGTGGTTTCTTCAATGACTAAAGTTCTTTTGTTGAATACTCTATAAGATTTTCCAACACTTGAATATCCAACGAAAATTCCTTCATCTGATTTTGGATCAAATTTTCCTAAGGCAGATTTTCCATTATTATGTATGAACACCTTGCAACCAAATACATGTAAATGAGATAAATTTGGTGTTCTACCTTTTTACCAATTCATAGGGTGTTTTATTCAAATTTGATCTCACATTTACCCTATTCAGAACATAGCATGCAGTGCTAACTGCCTCAGCCCAAAAATATCTAGGAAGAGAGTATTCTGCTAACATTGCTCGGGCGGCTTCTATTAATGTTCTGTTCTTTCTTTCAACTACTCCATTTTGTTGAGGAGTTCTAGGTGCAGAAAAAAATTGTGATCAATCCCCTTTTCTTTACAGAAATCTTCAAATCTTTCATTTTCAAATTCTCCTCCATGATCACTTTGTATAGAAATTATTTCACATCCTAGTTTTCTTTGTATCCAAGTTGAAAAATTTCTGAATTCCTCAAATGATTCACTCTTATGAAAAAGAAATTTAACCCAGGTGAATCTTGAAAAATCATCTACTATTACAAATCCATATACCTTTCCTCCTAGACTAACCGTGCTTACAGGTCCAAAAAGATCCATGTGAAGAATTTCTAAAGGTTTACTGGTCCTAAGATCTTTATTGGACTTAAAAGAGGACTTCACTTGTTTTCCTAATTGACATGCATCACATAAGTGGTCCTTAGTAAAGTCTAGTTTAGGTATTCCTCTAACCAAATTCTTTTGGGTAATTTTTCTAAGATTTTTCATACTAGAATGACAAAGTCTCCTATGCCAAAGCCATGATTCATCAGAAACAATTTTCAAACAAAAAGCAGTAGGAGATTGAATACAATTTAAATCTAGCATGTAGACATTGTTCACCCTTTTTCCATTTAAAACAATTTTCCCATTTAGGCTAATTATGCAGCTAGTAGGTAAAAAATTTTACATTATAGCCCTTATCACATAGCTGACTTATGCTAAGCAAATTATGTTTTAAGCCTTCAACTAATAAAACATTATCTATGAAAAAGTTTTTCAAATTTCCAATCATACCTGATCCAACCACCTTCTTTGTTGTATTATCTCCAAGTGTAACCTTGCCTCCACTCCTGGTTTCCAGCGTTATGAATTGAGCAGTATCTCCAGTCATGTGCTTAGAACATCCGCTGTCCAGGTACCATATACTCTCACGAGGTCTTGTGTGAGAGTATTCCTCTTCTTGATCTGATTGTTCAGCTTTATCTGCCATCAAGCAAAGGTTGGTGACTTCTTCTTCGTTTTCAGTCTCAGATGAGTCTGAAGCTGAGTCCGCCCAAAAAGCCTTTTGAAACTTCTTCTTGCCCTTCTTTACCATTGGTTTCTCCTCTACCTTCTCCTTGCTAGTAGTGGCTTTAAGTTTTGGACAATCAGTTTTTATATGACCTGGTTTCCTGCATTCATAACAAATCACTTCATTAGAAACCCTGCCATTTTTGTTATACTTACCTCTATTCCATTGCTGGCGTCTCTTCTGCTTCCTCTTTAAAAAGCTTCTGAATTGTCTAGTCATCAGTGCTATATCGTCTTCATCCTCAGGTTGTGAGTGTTCACTTTCTGACTCTTCCACATTTAATGCAAGATTCTTTTCCTTTCTTGGTTCACCTGCATCAATCTTTCTTTGACTTACTCCTTGCTCGTAAGCAATGAGTGAACCAAGAAGATTGTCAATAGAATAAATGTTCAGATCTTTTGACTCTGTAATTGCAGTATTTTTAGCATCGTATGCAGTAGGTAAACAACGAAGAATCTTATTAACCATTTCAGCATTAGTTAATTCCCTACCAAGTGCATGCAAAGAGGTGACAATTTGAGTGAATCTTGTGTACATGTCAGATATAGATTCATTAGGTTTCATGCGAAATAATTCGTAGTCATGTAACAAGATATTGAGTCTTGATTGCTTAACCTCATTTGTCCCTTCATAAGTAATACAAAGTCTATCCCATATGTCTTTTCCGCTTTTACAAGTGGAAACTCGCATGTAGTCTTCAGATTTTAAAGCACAAAAGAAACTATTTAAACATTTCGCATTTAATTGTGCTAAGTCACGTTCTTCTATAGTCCAATCTGCAAAGGGTGTATCTACCCTAATTCCATCAACTAATCTAGTTGGTTTTGTGTAACCTTCCTGGACTAGCATCCACATGCGATAATCAAGTGACTGTAAGAAAGTAGACATGCGTGTTTTCCAAAAATCAAAAGGAATATTGTCAAACAGTGGAGGTCTAGTGATAGAGTAACCCTCAGGTGTGTTTCGGTTTCCAAATGTAGCCATCTACGTTAATCAAAAAGTAGTTCAAACTTATGATTTTGAAACTCTGCTCTGATACCACTTGTTGAGTCCAGTAATTAGGTTGTTAAGCCTAAGTAAATGTCCCAAGGCTACCAAGAGGGGGGTGAATTGGTAGTTTTTAAAAATTTTAAACCCTCTTAATGTTAAAGTTGAACCGAAATAAAATTTTCTTTTAAGGTTAGTAGAAAAATGTTTTTCAACCACAGAGTTTGTTAAAACTGAAATTTAAAGTGCGGAAACGTAAAAGCTGTAAAGTAAATGACACCAGATTTATAGTGGTTCGGTCTATAACCAGACCTACATCCACTCCTCAGAGGCGCCCTCTGAGTATTGCACTAATACCAATAGTGACTCTCCTTTTGCACCCACAGCAAGGCGGAGAAGCCCTTACAACACACTCTTTTCACCACTCCCCGGTGCGGCAGAGAACCGTCCGTCCTTTTACACACAAAACCCAGTGTTGGCAGAGAACCGTCGTCCTTTCACACCCTCCAAGTGTAGGCAGAGAACCTTCGTCCTTTCACACTCTCCTAGTGTGGGCAGAGAACCCTTCGTCCTTTTCACACTCTCCTAGTGTGGGCAGAGAACCCTTCGTCTGTTCACACTCACCAAGTGTCGGCAGAGAACCCTTCGGCTGTTCACACTCTCCAAGTGTCGGCAGAGAACCGGATCTTCTTGAATGATCTTCTCACAAGAATCTAGAAGGAAGAAAGAAAAAGAGTGAAGAAATCCAATTTCACAAGTAGAGACTCTTACCTTAGCAATCCAAGTGAAGCCTTCTCGCTCCAGTGGTAGGAATCCTCCTTTGAATGCTCTCTTCCACTCTCTCCTTGGCTATTCTCTCAATAGGCACGAAGATCAAATGACAAAAAGATTGGGTGGCAGTCTAATTTGGACTATTTATATAAAAGACAAGTGAAACCGCCCAAAAACTGCAAATTTTCAATTCTGTACGCAGTGGATCGTCCTGTACGATCATGGATCGTCCTGGACGATTTTACTTAAACGATCTGAAACGACCCTATTTGTATATGTGTACGAACTGACTTCGTACAGCTGATCGTCCTGTACGAACTTGGTTCGTCCAGTACGAACGGTTATTACAAGGTCGGTTCTAGAAACTGCTGAAAACTGTTCTAAGTCGGTTTATCGTTTGAACAAAAATGTGATCGTCTGGACGAAAATTTTCCATAGAACCGATCGTCCTGGACGATTATTTATTTCGTCTGGACGAAAATTTTCCAGAGAACTAATCGCCTCGGACGATAATTTGTTTTCGTCTGAACGAAAAATTTTGCAGAGAACTGATCGTCCTGTACGATATTTATTTTCGTCTGTACGAAAATGTTCCAGTGGACTGGTCGCCTCGTACGATGGTAAAATTCGTCTGGACGAAAATGTTTGCAGTGAACCCATCGCCTGGGACGATGATAAATTTCGTCCTGGACGAATAGGACTTAGAAAATTTTTTAAAGCAAGTTCCTATTCGTTCCAAGTGCTCTATAGGAGATAACTGACAGATCGTCCAGTACGATAAATATCGTCCTGTACGATCAGTATAGAATTTCAAGATCTCCTTATTTGTGTGTGTGAGATTTTATTCACTCAATTACAATCACTCCCTTTCAAAATTGATTCAAAGAAAAGACAAACATCAATTAAACAAAATATCTAATGTTGAATTTGAATTGAAGTTTTCGTAGTCTGGAGTCTGATTTTCCTGAAATGTTAGTACACACAAGAGCAAGTGCAAATCTTCTGAAATTGTTAGGAGATAACTATACATTTGAACAATAATGTTTGGAATCATCAAAACTACATAAGTTGCATAAATATAACTCATTCAAATAGCAACTATTCAAACAGATGACATCAAAACCGATCATGAACTACAACGAGATCACTACCGTCATAACCATAGGCCCAATCAGGACACCTTTGGAAATGAGACCCCTCGGAGAGATAATGACGCTCAATTGCTTAAAAACATTAGAATTGATGCCCCGACATACAATAGAATTCTTGACCCTCAAGTCTTCTTAGATTGACTCAAAGCGATGGATAGTTATTTCAGTTGGCATAACATTTTGGAAGCTAGGAAAGTTAGGTTCGCCGAAATGAAACTCACTGGTCGAGCCAACCTGTACTGGACAAATTTGAAAAATATGCGGGAAGCTCGAGCCGAACACCCCATCACCAACTGGCGAACTATGAAGCAAGAGCTCAGAAGAAAATATCTTCCTCCTTTTTACTACCTCAAGCTTCTAGATAAATGGAATAGGATGACCCTGGGAAACAAACCCGTTAAAGATTACATCTCCGCCTTCGACGATTTCTTTATCCGTTGCAATGGCGGAGAATTTGTTACCCCCGCACAAATCCTATCCATGTTTAGAGCCGGCCTTAGGGAAGATCTTCGAACTGAGCTTTTTGCGAGAGGAATAGACAAGTTAAAAAGCGTCTCTACAGTCTAGTTCTCGACCTCGAGGAGTTTAGGACCCACTCCCACACTAAGCATTTTGACTCCTGCTCAACTTCGTATAGAACCTCATCCGGACAACCCCAAAATCGACCCACGGGCTCTATGGTGAACCGACCAACTGCTAGTCCAGCCCCACCTCGCCCAGACTTTAAAGGCAAAGCCCTCGAACGTGACACGTCCAAAGCCACTTCAGGAATCAAGTGTTATAGGTGTCATGGGTATGGACACATTGCATCGCAATGTTCTAGTCCCTATAAGGTCACTATAATAGAAGATGTTGATGACAACGAGGAAGAGCCCGAGACTGATTTAGTTCATCATGTTGACGAGGAAGAATACTCCTTCACTGAGGATGAACTAGTTGCCGTACAAGTCATTAGATGTGCGCTGTCCCAACCTAAACCAATTGATGACTGGCGAAGGACTTCCATTTTCCATACCTTTACTAAGATAGGGGATAAGAACTATAAGGTCATTATTGATAGTGGAAGCTGTATCAACGCTGTCTCTTCAACGATGATATCAAAACTGAACATTAAAGCCACACCTCACCCAAACCCTTAATAAGATTGCTTGGATTAACTCAACCTCCATGGAGATAAAAGATAGGATCCTTATCCCACTCGAGTTTATTGGATATCAAGAGAAAATTTGGTGTAACGTGTTGACGATGGATGTGGGCCAAATTATCCTTGGTCGCCCTTGGCTGTTTGACAACAACGTCCATATTGCCATGGGAGATCAAACACCTGCGTGTTTGAACACAACGACAATAAAATCAAATTACTTCCCTCTCAACCTAAATCCGACAAGGTTGAAGTTAAGGCTACTCCTATTAAACCTAATAAGGGCTTACAGTTCTTAACTACGAAAGAAGTGGATGTTGAGCTTCACCAAGGATCACCCATGTACGCCCTGGTAGCTAGAGAAGTGGATGTTGATCAAGAGGAGTATATCCCTGAGGAAGTTAAGCCTCTTCTTGAAACCTTTACTGATGTTTTCCCTGATGAGTTACCCAACCAACTCCCACCCCTTAGAGACATCCAGCATGTCATCGACCTAGTACCCGGAGCGTCCCTACCGAACCTTCCTCATTACCATATGAACCCAACAGAGCATGCTGAACTAAAGAAGCAAGTAGATAAACTCCTACAACGTGTATTTATTAAAGAGAGCCTTAGCCCGTGTGCGGTTCCTGCCCTATTAACTCCTAAAAAGGATGGCTCTTGGAGGATGTGTTGATAGTCGCGCTATTAACAAGATTACAGTGAAGTATCGTTTTCCAATCCCTCGATTAGACGACATGTTAGACATGATGATTGGGGCAACTCTATTCTAAAAAATTGACCTTAAAAGCAGATATCATCAAATTAGAATTTGCCCTGGTGATGAATGGAAAACGACCTTCAAAATAAAAGATGGGTTATATGAATGGATGATTATGCCATTTGGTCTTAGTAATGCTCCTAGCACCTTCATGCGAGTTATGACCCAAGTCCTTCGACCTTTCCTAGGAAAATTTGTCGTCGTATACTTTGATGATATATTGATCTATAGTAACTCGATGGACCAACATCTAAAACATCTAAAGCAAGTCTGCGAGATTTTGAGGAAATAACAATTATATGCTAATCCTAAGAAATGTGTGTTCCTCACAGATAGTGTTACTTTTCTCGGGTTCATAATATCATCTCACGACCCTGAAAAGGTTAGAGTAATTAATGAGTGGCCTGAGCCAAAAAATATTAGAGATGTTCGAAGTTTTCATGGATTGGCCACCTTCTATATGAGGTTTATTAGGAACTTTAGCGCGATAGTGACACCCATAACAGATTGCCTCAAGAAAGGAGAATTTCGTTAGACGTTAGCCGCCACTAAGGCTTTTGAGGAAATTAAGAGGAAAATGGTCGAAGCCCCTGTTATGCGTCTCCCCGATTTCTCTAAAGTTTTTGAAGTAACTTGTGACGCATCAGGTATTGTAATAGGTGGAGTTTTATCATAAGAAGGACACCCTGTCACGTACTTTGGCAAGAAGTTAAATGATATTCGTCAACGATATTCTACCTACGACAAGAAATTCTATGCGATCATTCAGTCCCTTAGATACTGGAGACACTACTTGTTGTCACAAGAATTTATGATATTCTCGGATCATGAAGCTTTGCGATACATTAACTCGCAGAAGAAATTAAATGCCTGTCATGGTCGTTGGGTCAAGTTCTTAAAAGAATACACGTACACAATTAGACATAAAGCAAGATCTGAGAATAAAGCTGCGGATGCCTTAGCCGAAGACTAATGATTACCCAAGAGGTGAGAACTAAAGTGATCAGATTTGATCGACTTAAGGAAGACTTTGGACTTCCCTGATTTTAAAGAAGTATTTTCATCACTAATGACTGGAGATAAACAAATTGTAGATGATTTCTTGTTGGAAGATGGTTATTTATTTAAGTCTCAAAAGTTGTATATTCCTAACACTTCGCTCCGTGAATTCCTCATTTGGGAACTACACGATGGAGGCTTAGCTGGGCATTTTGGGCAGGAAAAGACCATTGCAACAAGTTGAACATAGATTTTTCTGGCCCAGTCTCAAGCGGGATGTTAGTAGATTGATCAAGCGATGTCATACCTGCCAATTAGCTAAGCAAAGAAAGCAGAACACCGGCCTCTACATGCCACTTCCCGTCCCAAACTGTCCGTGGCAAGATGTTAGTATGGATTTTATTTTTGGTCTACCTAAAACCGTTAGGAAGCAAAACGTTCGATGTCTCTAGGATTGCCAAGTTATACTTTGATGAAATTGTCAGACTTCATAGACTCCCAAAAATAATTGTGTCGGATCGAGATGTGAAATTTACTAGCTATTTTTGAAAAACTTTATGGCTTAAGATGGGTACTAAACTGCAATTCTCAACCGCCTTCCACCCGCAAATGGATGGTCAAACGGAAGTTGTCAACAGGAGTCTTGGGAACCTTCTTAGGACTTTGGTAGGTGAACACATTAGAGATTGGGATTCTAAACTGCCTATTGTCGAATTTGCTTATAATAATTTCGTTAACCGGACCACAGGTATGAGCCCAGCTGAGATTGTATACGGATACCAACCTAGGCAGCCGATAGATTTAATCCCCATGAACCCTAAGCTTAGAGTGTCAGAGTCTGTATCTGCATTTGCATCTCATCTCCAGGAATTGCATAAAGAGATTAATAAAAGAATTGCACAAAGTAATGATAAATATAAACTTAATGCTGACCTTAAGCGACGATTCAAGGAGTTCGAAGTTGGAGACTATGTCATGGTTCGGATTCGTCCGGAACAGTTTCCGCCAGGGGGCGTTAAGAAATTACATGCTAAAAGCGCGGGGCCTTTCAAAATAACTTCCAAAATAAACAGTAATGCTTATGTATTAGACCTTCCATAAGGTTTCAACATGAATCCCACGTTTAACATTAATGATCTAGTAGTCTTTGATGGCCCTTATTTTAACCCTGAAAATTCACTAAATATTGAACCTTGTGAGACCATACCAAGTGAGATCCCAAGCCTACCTCCACTCCCTAAAATTCCCACATTACCTAATACGGAGAAGATAGAAACCATACTCAGTGATGAAATCATTTCCACCAGGGATGGTGGGCGCCGAAGATACCTAGTTCAATGGAAAGGGAAGCCGGAGACAAAAAACACATGGATGGACCTCGAGGAAGTACAGAGATTGGACCTCGACCTTCTAGTGCTGTACGAGAGCTCTCAGGACCCTTACTCGAAGGGGTCGAGCTTTCTCCCACCTGGGGAGAATGATGAGGACATCCGTAGGAGATTTCGACACACATATCATCGGAGGAGTCATCGGGCGACAGCTATGATTTATAGTCTTAATTTCTGATGTTTTATTTTCTCATGTTATTTATATTTATTGTTTTTCCATCTGTACCCTTATGAGGAAAATATTGCATGTTGGATTAATTTGAAATTCTTGAGGCCTTTAAATTTATTCCCTCCTTTTCACTTAAACCTGAAATAATTTCAGATTTCCTGAATTTATTTCCTAGCCTCTCCACTATAGCTGTCCCTATCAAATTCTCATGCCGGATCATTCCTCTTCCCCTCCAAGCCGCCGCCACATCTCTTCTTCTCCTCTTTGTGTTGTTGAGCTCCACCAAGAGAATACTATTCTACCACCAAACTCATTCGCAAGAGCATTTCATAGTCATGAATGGCGGATCCCGAAGTTGACCACGGACTCTTATTCGACGTCTACGGAGACATCCACATTCTTCGGTCTCCATTCTTCGACATGAGGTTTGGCTTTGAAGACACTATTGAAGATTACTTGAATCGAATCCTCCCCACCCTTGTGGACGTCATTGACAATCAATTTTCAGACTACAAGTGGATCATCAACGGTCATCCACCCTCGCCACCTCCACCACCTACGCCTCCCTCTCCATCACTACGGATCGTCTGCGCCGTCAACCTTGGAGTGATTTCGTTTCTTGTATGGTTCTTCTTCCTCCGACAACCCTAGACATAGAAGAGTGGCTTTGAGCCTCAACATGAGACGATCGCTTTGTTAACCGTCGGATTCTAGTTGACTAATCATTTCATTACTTTTGTTTAAGTTGTTATTTTAAAGAACTTGCAAATTTAGTTGTGATGGATTGCCTAAGCATCGTTTGCTTCTAATAGCTTTCTTGAATTTTCAATTTTGAGACGCTTTAAAATTATTTTTTTCATTGCTCCAACAATCTTTATTAATTTCTTAAAACAACTCCTGGATTCACATCAATATGGCTATGCCAGGGCTCGCTTGTGGACAAAGTTGAATGCAATCTCTGTATTTGTTCTCTTCGGATTCTTTATATAGTACTTATTAAGTAGAGTTGAATTTTTTTTTAGCTTTGTTATTGTAAGCAGTCTTTCATGAGGCTTTCTTGATTACTGACATTTGCTATTAAATATTTGTTGTTTTTTCACCCCTATTTTTACTACCTGATGATTACTTAAAATTTAATGAAGGTGAGGGAGGTGAGCAACCTTCACGGATGGTTCCGCTTCCAGATGGTTCAAAGAATCCGAAGAGGAGTGCTATCAAACAAGTTGCCAGTGGAAGATTTGGGGTTTCAAGCTATTATCTCACCAATGCTGATGAACTTCAAATAAAGATGGCTCAGGTAATTCCACCGAACCAACTCAAGTCCACAATGCCATTTTTGTTCTAGAAATTTTTCTATTGGGTCATCTGCTTCCTGTCTACCTCTGTTCTTGCTACTGGAACAAAAGGTCCTCTTGTTTATGAATTTACGTTCATGGACAGATGATGCTGATTCTACAAAGCACCTACGTGTGTCTTTGTATCTATTACTGATGCATACCTTTGAAATTTGGTGAGGTTATATAACTGGAATTTAGTTTGCTTCTGCGCTTTTGCATTTATGCTGATGTTTTGTTCTCCTTGTTAATCAGGGGGCCAAACCAGGTGAAGGGGGTGAACTTCCAGGACATAAAGTTATTGGTGACATAGCCATCACTAGGAATTCTACTTCTGGGGTAGGGCTTATCAGCCCCCCACCTCACCATGATATCTATTCAATTGAGGATCTTGCACAATTAATTCATGATCTTAAGGTATACGGTTTGATTATTCGTCCTTTAATGTGACAGTCAATTCAATTTGCGAATGTTGGGTATGAAGAGGTTTGTTTGTAGTTCTTAATCATGTGCAATTCTGTAATTGTTTTCATTTTTTGTAATGGATGCATTTTTGTTTACCTACTCTACGGTTTTTTAATAGAATTTGTAGTTCTATGGAAGATTCGGGATTCTAATGTATGTTTAATGACTGTCTTCTATTGTAATATATTTGTTTTTGTCCTTACAGAATGCAAACCCTGGTGCTCGAATTAGTGTTAAGCTCGTCTCTGAGGCTGGTGTTGGAGTCATTGCTAGTGGTGTTGTAAAAGGACATGCTGACCATGTTTTGATATCCGGGCATGATGGTGGTACTGGTGCTTCAAAATGGACGGGCATTAAGAGTGCTGGGCTTCCTTGGGAGCTTGGATTAGCTGAGACACATCAAACTCTAGTGGCAAACAATCTTCGTGGTCGAACAGTCCTTCAAACAGATGGCCAGTTAAAAAATGGAAGAGATGTTGCTATTGCTGCTTTACTCGGTGCTGAAGAATTTGGTTTCAGTACTGCCCCTCTGATAACTCTTGGCTGTATTATGATGCGGAAATGTCATAAAAACACTTGCCCTGTGGGCATTGCTACTCAAGATCCTATTCTTCGAGCAAAATTTTCTGGAGAGCCAGAGCATGTTATAAATTTCTTCTTTATGCTGGCAGAGGAGTTGCGTGAAATCATGGCGCTGTTGGGGTTTAGAACTATAAATGAAATGGTCGGTCGGTCAGACATGTTAGAAATAGATCCTGATGTTGTAAAGAATAATGAAAAACTGGAGAACATTGATCTTAGTTTATTGCTCAAACCTGCAGCAGAAATACGTCCGGATGCTGCACAGTATTTTGTCCAAAATCAGGATCATGGTCTTGAAATGGCTTTAGACAATGAGCTGATCTCTTTGTCCAAACCTGCTTTAGATAAGGCCATTCCTGTTTACATTGAAATGCCAATTCGCAATGTAAATCGTGCTGTTGGAACCATGCTTAGCCATGAAGTTACGAAGAAATATTTCATGGATGGGCTTCCATCAGATACAATCCATATTAGATTAAATGGAAGTGCTGGTCAGAGCCTTGGTGCTTTCCTTTGCCCTGGAATTACTCTTGAACTTGAAGGAGATAGCAATGATTATGTTGGAAAGGGGTTATCCGGTGGAAAGATTATTGTTTACCCTCCAAGTCAGAGTAAATTTGATCCAAAGGAAAACATTGTCATAGGGAATGTTGCTTTGTATGGTGCAACCAAAGGTGAAGCTTATTTTAGTGGAATGGCTGCGGAGAGATTCTGTGTCCGTAATTCTGGTGCCACGGCAGTAGTAGAAGGTGTAGGAGATCACGGATGTGAATACATGACTGGTGGTGTAGTTGTTGTGCTTGGGAAAACTGGGAGGAATTTTGCTGCTGGCATGAGAGTGGTGGTGTTGCTTATGTTTATGATGTGGATGGGAAATTCCATAACCTTTGTAATCTAGAGCTTGTAGATCTTGAGAAGATTGAAGAAGAAGAGGACATTATGACATTGAAAATGATGATACAGCAGCATCAGCGTCACACTAGCAGTCAACTAGCAAGGGAAATCCTCTCTAATTTTAATTATCTTCTCCCTAAATTTGTCAAGGTCTTCCCACGTGATTATAAGAGGATGCTTCAGAAATTGAAGGTTGAAAAAGCTGCCAAAGAAGCACAGCAGCAAGAGGAAAGTGAACTGATGAAGAAGGATGCATTTGAAGAGCTCAAGAAGTTAGCAACTGCAACAAGGAATGTCAACGGAGATCTGGTAATCTCAATGACCATTTCTTTGTTGGCTCACTTATTGGTTATTTAACATGTCACTTTTCCTCTTCTAGTAAATAAATATTATGCAACTTGACCGATGCCATGAGCTCTTATGTTTGTCTTCTGACAAGGATGTTAGTTTCATTTTATTGTAAGACCTGGAGATATGTTTTCCTTAATAATATCTGTCCATTTCATCTTTGATTGATAAGTTGAGCATTAAACAAAATAATTACAATAGGCAGGATGGAGTTGGATTCCTGCCATGCAGTTCCCCCTACCTTCCGAGCATTTATTTGTTCATCATAAGTGCAGTTGTAGTCCTCAGTTCTGCATTTCATGTTGTGCTATTATTTGAATAATTGATAAAATTTTCTCGGAGGCCTTCATTATTAAATTTTGATCATTAATTCACAGAAATTGGACTCAAAGGCAAGAAAGAGGCCAACTCAAGTTGCTGACGCTGTCAAGCATCGAGGTTTTATCACGTATGAGCGGGAAGGGATAGCTTATCGAGATCCTAATGAGCGGATTAATGATTGGAAGGAAGTTGCTGTGGAATCAAAACCTGGTCCTTTGTTGAAAACACAATCAGCTCGCTGTATGGACTGTGGTACCCCATTCTGCCATCAGGTAATGTTACAACTTTTTCCAAAATAGGTTTTGTCGGCTTGACTATTTCAGCATTAACTTCCCTGAACTTCTGCTACAAATTGTGTTATTTTACACATCTATATTTTAGGCAATTTCTGATGCATGATATCTGGCCTATTTGTTTTTTTTGTTTATGGGTAGGGTAAATGTAACTGCAATTCTGTAATAATACTTATACTGTGTAGATTTGCATCAGCTTTCGGAAGGGGTGTTAAGTTTTTGATTAATCAGCAGGGTTTCTTCATGTTCATTTGAGTAGAATTGGTGCTTAAGATTTCCAGAAGTGTAATATAATAGGTTGTTGACCATTGTATAACATCCAGAAGAAACAAAAGTAAAAATCCTGCGTACAAACCTCATACTCGACGGATCCGCGATACCTCGCTGAAATCCTGCTGCAAACGGCGCCGCTCCAGTCGATTCTCCGTGATTCCTACGACCACGCCTCGATCAAGTGTCCAAGGATGTTGTTAAATACCGATCCCAAGCTCCTCCCTCTCCCATTCGTAGATCTCTCACGACTTCTTCCTCTCTAATCGCTGGCTCTTCCCTCACTCTCTCTCGCTCTTCGTCTTTTTCTGGCTTCCCGACTCCGCTCCCTCGACGACTTTCCCTTTCTCCTGTAGGATCGGAAGTTACGACATTTCAATCGGAAGCAAGAGGGGAGCTCACCGACGGTGAAGACAACTTTCTCCCTTACGTGCGCCTCTTCCCCGGCTTCTTGGTGGCTGTTCGACTGCGCTCCATCGACGACTTTCCCTTTCTCCCGTAGGATCGGAAGTTACGACATTTCAATCGGAAGCAAGAGGGGAGCTCACCGACGGTGAAGACAACTTTCTCCCTTACGTGCGCCTCTTCCCCGGCTTCCTGGTGGCTGTTCGACTGTGCTCCATCGACGACTTTCTCCTCCAGTCGGAGCGGAGGTTACGACATTTTGAGAGGAAGCACGACAGGAGCTCACCGGCTGTGAAGTTAACTTTCTCCCCTTCACGTCACCCCTTCGGTTCCCCTCCAGCTGCCCGACTTCGACTCCTCGATTGATTGACTTCGCTCCAGCGACTGCTCTCCCTTCCTGTTGGAACGAAAGGTACGACATTTTGATCCAAAGCAATAACAAGAGCTCACTTGCCGTGAAGGTAACTTGCTTCCTTTCGCGTGCTACATCGGCCAAATCCCGTAAATCCCCTCAACCGAGAAAGGGGAAGGAGGGATTTAACTTTATTTTATTTTATTTTTTTATTATAATTATTTAGTTAATTAATAATTATATTTATTATAATTAATTTTATTAAATTTTAATTAAATAGTTATAATTAATTTTAATTAATGATTTTTAATTATTATTTATTAAAATTAATTAATATGAATTATTTATAATTAATTTAATTTAATTATAATTAATCATTTTAATTAATTTTACTAAATGTATTTAATTATTTTTAATTAATCATAATTAATTATGAGTAAATATAATTAAGAATAATTATAATTTGTTAAAAAAAATGCCTCTCTCTTAACGCTCTCTTACCTCGGCATGCGCGTCGGGCCGGCAAACCACCCATGCACACTTTTCTCTAGCGTGGTGGGAGGGAACCCGGTGCGACGCCAACAACGAGATAGGCGAGTGACTCCTCGATCCACGTGCCAACATCTACAACACCGACGATCGCTAAGGTATAACGCTCCTAAACTCTAAACCTTTGAAAACCCATTCCCGACGCTTGCAACGCGGCGAACGACCAACTCATGCTCGCTATTCTCTAGCGTGGTGAGAAGGGAATTCGTTGCGATGCTTGCGACGGGCGGGTAATCAAAACCCCATTTTCGGCGTTAGTGTCGGATCGGAAAACCAACTCATGCACGCTTTTCTCTAGCGTGGTGAGAAGGGAATCCGGTGCGATGCCTACGGCGAGGTGGGGTCAAATATAAACTGCTTATTTTAAACTGGTGCCCGCAACCCATGCACGCTTTTCTCTGGCGTGGTGGGGAACAAAATTATTACGGTCGCGGTGTCCTCTTCTGAGGGCCGCGGTGTCCTCTTCTGAGGGCACCTACCGTGCACGCTTTTCTTTAGCGTGGCGGGAGGCCCAGTTTTCCGTAGTTTTCCCCTAAACGGGGGAGACGTCGGAAGGTTGCCGAAATTTCGGGTAAATACAATTCGTACTTGGAATAATTTGGAGCTTTACTTGGACTTTGATTGGAGCATCAAATAGACTTAATTCAAACTCAAACAATCTAATAACTTCAAGTGCAAACAAAACAAGAGATCAGCTCGAACTCAAGTGAACTGCAGGGGACTTATGAACTCGGACTGGATTGAACAAACAGTGAACTATTTGAACATGCAATCAAACTTGCAAAGATTACAAAGGACTTGACTTGAACAATTTGAGCAAGGACATAGAACATGACTCGAACAATTTGAACATTCAAGTGAACTTGATTTTGCAAGCATTTGGAACTTAAACTTGCAAGTGGCACAATGTAACTACAAAGGGACTTAGACTTGATCCTAAAAGGGAATTGCAATAAGCATGAGCCTAAGTTGAATTTGAACAAGGAACTTACATTTGAATCTAAAAAATGAAAAATACAAAAGGACACACTATAATTTGAGCCTCGTTTGATTATGATTTGAGCAATCATGAGAACTTGTAACTTAACCAAGGAAGACTTGAATCAAGTCTGGTCAAGAAGGACTGAACTTGAACCAAATGACATAGAACCTAGCTTGATCTTGGCTCTAATTGAATGCAATCAAATAAGCTGTGATAAATAAATTTTTGCATACCATTTGCTTATAAGCAATAGTGCAAAGGCATTGTGAAATTTGTAAGTGAACAAGCCTTCAATATAAACTTGTGAAAAGAGCACGAAGGCACCAATGAAGAAGAACTCTTCCAAGGATATATCCATTTGAAATGGCTCTTAATGAAAGTAATAAGACTTCCTACAAATTTACATAAAGAATAACATGAAGTTTTCTAGTGTGTTTAAAGCATTCAGTGCACTCAAACAAATATTGACGAACAAATGAACTTGTGATACAACTTGCTTGCAAGCAAAGACTAAATGGAAGAAACAACTATAATCATTCATGATATTTGTATCAATCATATGGGAGAAATAGTGATCCAATATCATAGCACACTGAGAGAAGCCACGAAGAATATGATTGGTATTGGTTAGCTTGTAGCTAATGATGGCTAGTTCATGACTAATGAAAACTAGTATGATGACAAGTTCAATGACCTGCTCGTAGTTAGTGATGATAGATGCATGCAATAAAAGTGATCATTCTCCAATATTGATGTAGAAGTCTATCTACAGATAAAGGCAAAATATACATAGCAAATACAAATATCTACGATCCCTTACAGCAGATCCATTATATGTATCATATGTCATTTGTGGACAAATACGAAAGAGACTATAGCAAACACAAGCTTCAAATGCAAGCACCTACGATCGGAAGCAGGAGACTCGTTGGTGCACTACGATCCATTTGCAGAAAGCAACGAGTAGTGCACGACAGTCCACCTGCTAAATTCAGAAGCTGCTACGCCACGTCATCGGATCTGCAACATTCGTACAAGCAGACAGAAGGCATCTACAATTATTTCAAAGTACCCCTGCACGTGCACTATAAATTGTATACACATAGGTACACTAAAAGGGGTAAAAACAATTATAAAATCCGCATGGGCCCCAACGAGCGTGTTATTGGTACACACGTGACGTCTAGGGATGCTACGTGGGTCAACAAGTGAATTCAAATTCGAACCTGATCCTTCTGTACGGATCAATAGGAGTCGACAAGGATCTAACCATTAAGCAAATATGTGGTCGTGGCGACCAGAATATTTGTTTTAATACATTCATACTAGTCCTTCAAAGCCTAAAATCAAAAGAATTCACTCTTAAAGGCATACAGCCTACAAAATCCGATCCTCTATCAATAATCTGATAGAGTTGACAAGATTTAATCAACAAAAGAGAAATGACCTCAAACAACCCGATGATGGCCGTGTTGAATGTTTATCTCAACCGGAGGGGTTCCCAAAATTTCAAATGACTCCCAAATATCCAAATGTCTTCTAAGCTCCATCCAAAACTCCACAAAAATGCCAAATATCCAAAATTCCAAAAAAATCTCAAAATCCCAAAATTTCAAAATATTTTAAATTTGAAATATAACTATCAAACACTTAAAGCAAACTTC
This sequence comes from Dendrobium officinale, assembly GCA_019514585.1. Taxonomy (NCBI): domain Eukaryota; kingdom Viridiplantae; phylum Streptophyta; class Magnoliopsida; order Asparagales; family Orchidaceae; genus Dendrobium; species Dendrobium officinale. The sequence continues at coordinate 26,160,749 of CM033699.1, read as the reverse complement.
ATCCATCCTCCGCAACAGTTTGTCGGGGTGGACAAATTGAAAAACACTTCAGCTCTCAAAGAGCTAATGCCTGGTCGAAAATATCACTAGGATCCATTCTCAAACAATCTCTTGCCAGTAAGGATGTGGTACGTGTCCTCTAACCGGCAGTTTCGCCGCCAAATGGCACTGCAGGTAAACGGTTATGACCCGGGGCCCTCTGAACCGAGTGGTTTTGCCTCCAAATGGCACCACAGATAGTGCTTATGGCCAGAGCCAATATGCTCCTTAATGGCGTTAAATCCTTGAGATATGAATCAATAGGATATGATTGATAGGGCACAAAGCCCTCTGTTAGCTAATAAGGTGGATTCAAATTTGTCCCCTTAGACAAGCATCCAACCCCGGTCTACAAGGTCCCCTTGAACGAAGCAACCCATGGCTGCCGACAAGGATCCTTCTGTCAGGTTGGGTCGGGGCCGAATTTTCGGAGCCCACATAGGTCTTCATGGTTCAACTAAAGTTTAAGGTAAGGAAGTTGCAGGAATGGAATTTTAATTTACATAGACGATTCTTGTTGTTTATGCATCTCCTCCTTCTGTAGTTGCTTTCAAGTTGGTTCTGCATGTGACTCATATTCTTTTGTTGTTTCCTGTATATCCAGGAGAACTCTGGTTGTCCTCTTGGAAATAAGATTCCTGAGTTCAATGAATTGGTCCATCACAATAGATGGCGTGAGGCATTGGATCGGCTTCTTGAAACAAATAATTTCCCAGAATTTACCGGCCGTGTCTGTCCAGCTCCCTGTGAGGGATCATGCGTTCTTGGCATCATTGAGAACCCCGTATCGATTAAAAGCATAGAGTGCTCCATTATAGACAAAGCCTTTGAAAATGGATGGATGGTACCACGTCCTCCACTCAAGAGAACTGGGTAAGATTAATTCCCTTAAAATTTGCGATTTTTTCCTTCCTATTTTCTTCCATTTAAATTTCAGTTTTTTGGAGTACATTTTTGGATGTCATAACTTGTGAATATTTTCCATATTTTTCTTTTTGATTACTCGGATATGCCCGTATAAAGTTAAAGGATCAATTCTTTGCGTCCCAATTGCTAAAATCTAGTAGGAAATTTTTATCCAAAAGTTGGCTGTCTCTAGATTGAACATTGAAGCTCTTCCTCGGGTTTTATTCACGTTTTGCAATGAAACATCAAACGAACAATAAAATACTTACCAGAATGTTTGAGAATAGCGCAGGTTAAGTGAAAAATAAATACCCATATTGATCAACCAGATATGTTGAACATAATAGGGGAGGCTTGCCATACAATTGGATGTGAATCTATAGAAAGTTTCATGTTGTATATTTAATTTTGCTGTTAAATTCTCCAACAGAATGCATGGTTTCAGTTACAAGCATATTTTTGATTGTATTTATTTGGGCTTTCGGATTCAGGAAAATGGTTTCCATTGTTGGTAGTGGACCAGCAGGATTAGCCGCAGCTGATCAACTTAACAAAATGGGTCATTGGGTTACAGTATATGAACGTTCGGATCGCATAGGGGGTTTGATGATGTATGGAGTTCCAAACATGAAAGCAGATAAAATTGATATTGTTCGGAGACGCGTTGATCTTATGACAAAGGAAGGTGTCAAGTTTGTTGTGAATGCAAACGTTGGAACGGATCCATTGTACTCACTTGATGGAATACGTGCTGATAGTGATGCTATTATTTTGGCATGCGGAGCTACAAAGCCAAGGTATTTGGCTATAACAACTAATATTAAATTAAGACGTTGAGCAGGTTCCTATTTCTCTGGTAGTCACCAATATTTGAATTTTTTATAATATTTTTGCAAAAGTGGTACATAGATTGTCGTTTATCAGGTTACATATATGTATATATGTAAATTAAGTCGGGTGAGAATAATCTTAGTTAAAGCATATTCAGTGTTGGCTCAAAATTGACCGAATTGTTTCGATCATGAGCTGTGTTGACTTGAATCAGCCTGATATGAGCTGACTCAAATTTTAATCAAGCCAACTTGAAATTATTTATTTTTCTTTTATATTTTTTTTAATATTGAATATGCATATACGTTTATTTATAATACCCCTAAAAAGTATATATATTATTTATATTCATATTCAATTTCGAGCTGACTTGATCCAATCCAAGCCTAGCTTGAAATTGACTTGAAGATTGAATTGAGGCAAAAATTGATTCAATCTTCGAGCTGGAATCCCAACCCTAAAATTAAGGTGTGATATATCATTAACTCCTTTATTTTGCAGAGATCTGGAAGTTCCTGGGAGGGAACTCTCAGGGGTTCATTTTGCCATGGAATTCCTCCATTCAAATACAAAAAGCTTGCTTGATAGCAATTTACAGGATGGGAATTACATCTCTGCCAAGGGAAAGAAGGTGGTGGTGATAGGTGGTGGAGACACTGGCACAGATTGCATCGGCACATCTATTCGACATGGTTGCACAAACATCGTAAATCTCGAGCTGCTTTCTGAGCCACCTAGAACAAGAGCACCAAGCAACCCATGGCCTCAGGTTTATCCTTCTCTTGAAATTTCAACTGCTCATCAATTTTTGTAGGCAATCTATACACAATTTACCAGTGGATGGTTTCAGGCACCTTTACAAAAATAAATACAAACTTTTGGATACCGATAGTTTTATTTCCTAAACCTTTTTCTTGGAGGGAAGCCAAAGGGTTGTGGATGCTAACTGTTGGAGCTGTTTGGTATCCTATTAATCAAATGTTTTTCAAGATTTAAATCTTATCATGCCAAATAATTTTCTGATTTTAGTCATCTGAAGATGAACTAAATCCAAAACCAATGGTTGCTCTATGTTTTCTTCCTGCATTTTGATTGTTTATTTTTTAACGTTATTATAATTTTGCAGTGGCCTCGCATATTCCGCGTGGACTATGGCCACCAGGAAGCAACAACTAAGTTTGGGAAGGACCCAAGGTGTTATGAAGTCATGACTAAGCGTTTCATTGGAGACGAAAATGGGGCTGTTAAAGCTCTTGAAATGGTGAGAGTTCGCTGGGTAAAGGATACTAGTGGGAGGCTCCGACCCGAAGAAATTGGAGGTTCTGAGCAAATTATCGAAGCCGATCTAGTTCTCTTAGCGATGGGTTTCCTTGGCCCGGAACCAGTAAGTTTTTCTTTTCCTACTCTTCTCAATCCGTCCTTCACCAGACCATAACTTCATATCAACAAGTAAGTTGCTTGTAATAAATGTAAATGAGTGTTTTAGCTGGTATTAGCTTATTAATGGGTCTTTAGCTCTATTAAATTGCCATAAATAAGCCATCCTAAAAAGAATCAGGGCATGAAAACAAAAAATATAAAAACCTGTGAGTTTTTGCTCGGTACCCTCCTCCATAAAATGCCTGTAATTGTTGCCCAACTCATCGATATATTTGTTAACTGCTTTTCTATGATTTATTCACATCATTATTTCAGACAATTGCAAAGAAGTTGGGTTTAGAATTGGACGGTCGTTCCAACTTCCAGGCAGAATATGGTCGCTTCTCAACATCTGTTAAAGGCGTCTTTGCCGCCGGAGATTGCCGCCGAGGACAGTCGCTCGTGGTCTGGGCGATAAGTGAGGGGAGGCAAGCAGCTTCCCAGGTGGATAAGTATTTGATGAGAGAAGAAGAAGATGACATCAATGGTGCATCTGATGGAAATCACAAGTACTATTTGGACAATATTGATGGAAGACGGAAAGTAACTGCTTAAAGGTGGACCTGAGAGAGTCGTTTATCAGACTACTGCGCAAATGATGTAATGATGTGAAGATGCAATTGTTTATTCATCAGCAGCTTGGGTTTGGAGAATTGTATGCGTATGTTTTTTATTTTTTATTTCTTATAGGAAAGCGTTTATGTTGTTTGTTGTTTTATTTCCATTTGATGATTTTAAGTCAGCCATGCATTTGGCCTGAATAATGTATAGTCCTTGATATTTCACATTGTAAGACTAGTTTTTAATGATTATAAAGTTTGATGGAGATTAATTGGAATTTAAAATGGCGGTGTGCTTTTGTGTCATATACCAACTATAGACCAATTAAAAGGTCATAGTACCTCGCAACTCAAATCAAATAATAAATAAATAAATAAATAAATATAAAGGAAGTTCTGCCTGTTGAAACTTGTTGAATATGAGTTAGGTTGTTTTTTTTTTTTTTTGAAAAATGCTAATATTGCATAGAAGAAAAAACAAGGCAAAAACCTAGGTACAAACTACTGATAGTGTATAGCACTAACACACTCTTCCTTTAACATAGCACAAAAGGAAGAAGGCAGTTCACTATCACAAAATAAATCCCAAAGAAAATCAGAAAAAAGAGCATGATTAGCACAGAAATCAGCTAATCTATTGCAACTACGATTAACCCAATGAAAAATCACATTATTTACCTTGTTAAGAAATGAAGAATCTTCAAGATCCAATCTCTTATCCACATTCTTCGGTATACTGTGCATTTTGTGAAGAATTTCTATAACAAATTTATTGTCCCATTCTACTATAATACCTCCAACATCATCAAATTTGTCACGTATAATATCCGTAAGAGCTGAAACAACGGATAACTCTAGCTGGGCAATGTCCCAATGCGTTTTCTTTCTCCCAAAAGCAAGAAGAAACCTTCCTTTACAATCCCTAATAATACCGCCAATACCTGCCTCATAATTCCCTTTAAGTGAAGCATCAAGGTTAATCTTAATCCAATCGGGTGGAGGAGGTTTCCATTTACTTAAAGACAGTCCAAGGGACTGATTGACAACCCAGTTCTTCGATTGAACAAGATGCTGTTTATCCTGGCTGAAAAAGCTAAGAATTGAAGTAGCAATAAACACTTCACTAACTTCCGGATTCCCATGCTTAAACTTATTTCTATGATTCCAAACAAACCAAATAGCAGTAAAATACAATTTTACCATCATCATATTCCCATCTTTGAGCTTCTGAAGACTATTCCAGCAGTCCTCCCATCCATTGAAAACTGGAACCTGGAATCCCCATCCTCTCATCACATATAGCACTTTCCTCAGTTTATAGCATCTGGATGAAATATGATTGATATCGTCCACAATTCCACATCCCATTGTCAACAAGAATCATCAGCAAGTTTCCTCCTGAATAAGAAATCACATGATGGAAGAGCATCCGTAAACATTCTCAAAATAAAGACCTCCACTCTTGCCTTTAAGCCCAGTATATAAACCCATCTTAATGACATCATTTTTTCCAGGTTTTTGAAGTTATCTTGCATAATTAATGCAGATAATGACTTACCAGACATCTTATGTTTCAATTCCATACAATCCTTCTGCAAACAAGGATCAATCTTAACTTCACAAAGGAGATCAATAAGATCTGTCCCAAAGAACAGAAACAGTTTTTCACAGTCCTAGCAGCCATCTGAAATGAAACTGTCCAGAGAAACATCCTCATCTTCAAAACAACGCACAAACGTTGGCCATTTGAGTAAGGACTTATCTAAAATCCAGGTATCCTTCAGCACTTTAATTTTGGAACCATCACCAATTCTCCATCTAACATGATCCTTGAGTGCATTCCATCCTAATGACATTATCTTCTACATAGAGGAACTGCTCCTACTCAGCCCATAGCTCCACCAATTAACACCATATTTAGCAATAAGATGTCTGCTCAACAGTAACTCATGTTTATCAATTAATTTCCAAGCAAACTTTGCTCTCATGGCATTCCTCCTAGCCACAACAGAATGTACATCCCAGCCACCAAACTGTTTAGGCTTACAAATTTGTTCCTATGCTATATAATGAATACCCCTTTTTCCATCAAATTTGTTCCAGATGAAATCTCTACATATTTTCTCAAATTCCATCAACATCTTCATTGGAATCATAGAATGAGACATGACAAACAACGGAAGAGAAAGAGCAACTGATTTAATTAAAACCAGTCTACCGGCTAAGGAAACAAATTTATTCCCCCAAGCATTAATTCTTTTACTGGACTTGTCCAATAAAACCTGAAAGTCCTCCTTTAACCGTCTCAATGCCAATTTGATGCCCAAATACTCAAATTCATTAACCTACTTGATACCCATAAATTTGGAAATATGTATTCTTCTCCTTCTATCCACCGAGCTACCACAAACCAAGGAAGATTTGTGGTAATTGATATTTTGACCAGTCCACTTACAGTAATTCTTCATAATCTCTCTAACCTTTTTCATGACATTCAATTTGTCTTCCAAAAATAGTAGAATATCATCTGCAAATAAGAGGTGAGAAATCTTCTAGGCATTAGAAGAGATCCTAATACCCACATCAGAACCCCTGCTATGAAAGGCATTAGAAAGCAATTGGGAGCAAAGAATAAAAAGAAATGGTGATAGAGGGCATCCCTGACGAAATCCACTCTTTCCCTCAATCCAACTAGAATTCATACCATTGATCATAATAGAAAACCTTGGAGTTGTAATACACTCCAACACTAAATGAACAAACCTTGAAGGGAATCCCAATTCAAGCATTATTTTCTCCAAAGTAGACCAGCACATGCTATCATATGCTTGCTCCATATCCAATTTAACAGCCAAGAAACCATTGCAAGCCTTGGAAAATCTCATTTTGTTAAAAACCTCCTGAGCCAGAAGAAGATGATCAGAGATTGCCCTTCCTCTTACGAAAGCCGCTTGCTCCTCAGAAGTGATCCTGGGCATGACTCCCAACATTTTGTTCAATAAAACTTTAGCAACAATTTTATAAATTGAATTGCATAAGCTTATATGACGGTAAGCCGAAGGAGTACTAGGATTAGGAGATTTAGGAATGATCACAACTAAGGTGTCTTTCCAATCTTTATTCATTAAACCGGTGGCAAAAATTACTGTACAACTCTCACCACATCCATTCGAATAGTATTCCAAAAAGCATTAAAGAAGGAATGAGTAATTCCATCAAAGCCCGAAGATTTATTACTACCCAAATTGATTATAACATCTTTAATTTCAGCAACATCCATATCTTTGTTCAACACTTCCCTGTCATGGTCTTCCAGCAATGTCCACGGTTCTGACCATCCAGAAAAGCTGCAGTCTCTTGATTTCCACTTCCCCTGAAAAAACTTCCTAAAAACCTCCTCAATCTCTTTCGGGTCTTCAGTCATTAGAGTCCTTAACTTGGGAAATCCGATTAACATTCCTCCTAGAATTGGCAACCAAAGGCTAACCAAGAGAGATGTGAATTAGTACATTTAAAAAAATTATGCCACTTGTTGGTATTTAAAAGTTTGAAACTGTTTTAACAAACTGAGCAGGTTGATTTTAAAGTTTTTTAAAAAATTATTTTTCAACCATAGAAAAATAAAAAGACAGAAATTAAAGCAGCGGAAATAAAAAGACACAAAGATTTATAGAGGTTCGCTCAAACACGATCTACCTCCACTCCTTGAAGTCTCCCACTTCAGGTATTACACTATTACCACTAGTGTCTCTCCTTTTGCCCTCACAGAAAGGCAGAGAATCCTTCACAAAACTCTCTTCCACCACTACCTGGTATGATAGAGAACCGTCATCCTTTTACACTCTTCAAGTGTCGGCAGAAAACCGTCAGTTGTTCACACTCTCCAAGTGTAGGCAGAGAACCTTCGTCTTTTCACTCTCTCCAAGTATAGGCAAAGAACCTTCGACTGTTCACTCTCAAAGTGTAGGCAGAGAACCTTCGGCTGTTCACACTCCTCGAGTATCAGCAGAGAATCGGATCCTTTTGAACAATCTTCACATGAGTAATCTAGAAAGACAAGAGAAAGAGTGAAGAAACACAAATCATACACAAAGATCCTTACGCTTGAGTAACTTAGTCAACCCTTCATGCTTCAATAGGAAGAAATCTCTCTCAAACACTCTTTCCTTCTGTTTCCCACCATTCACAAAAACCAGTAGACAGAAAGATTAAATGATAGTCTTAAGTGGACCTTTTATAGAAAAGACATGAAAAACCGTCCAGAAAACTGCATTTTTCAAATTTGACCCTCCACGATCGTCCCGTATGATCATATTTTGTACGTATGAACAATATAAAAACTGTTGCGTATGAACTCAATGTGAATATGAACGAACTTCCTTCGTACACGATCATCATCCCGTACAAACTGGGTTCGTCCGGTACGAACAGTTATTTTTCAAAGTTCGTTGGTACGAAAAATCAGGACGAATTACAACTATACAGAACAGAGCCCTTCGTCCCGGTAGATTGAAAATTATCATCCATATGAATTATGTATTTGGAAAAACCAGAAGAGATCGCCCTGGGATGAATAGAAAATATTGTCTGGACGATCTAAGCATTTGGTGAATCCAGAGAAGAACGTCCTGGGACGAATGGAAATTATCGTTCGTACGAACTGAACATTTATTGAATCCAGAGAAGATCATCCTGGGACGAATAGAAATTATCGTCCGTACAAACTTCGCATTTGGAAAATCCATAGATGATCATCCTGGGATGAATGGAAACTATCGTATGTACGAACTTCATATTTGAAAAATCTAGAGAAGATCGTCCTGGGACAAATGGAAAATATCGTACGTACGATCTTCACATTTGGCAAAAACAGAGAAGATCGACCGGGGATGAATGGAAAATATCATCCGTACGATATATACTTAGAAATTTTTTTAACATTTTTTTGTTCGCTCCATTGCTTATTGGGAAATATAACTAACCAAATCTTCCCGTACGAATTCAATTCATACTAGACGATCAGTTAAAAAAATGAATTTAGAACTCTCCCTCAGTGTGTGTGTGCTCAGTTACTCGATTACAATCACACTCTCTCAGATTCAATAAAATGAAAAATACATACTTCAAAATATAATAACTCTATACTGAATTTGATTTAAAGTCTTCAATAATCCCGAGTATGATGTTTCTGAAATGTTAGTACATACAAGAGCAAAATAATTCTTCCAAAATATGTTAGGAGAAAATAATAATAAAAATAATAATATTTGGAATCATAAAAAATATACAAGTTGCAAGAATGTAAAACATGCAAAGCTAAGCATCAACTCTCTCAACACGGCCTACCATACTAATGGTAGAAAGAGCCATTGTGATCGCCGCTCGCGTACTTATGTGTGACCAAACCCACTTGTGTGTCTTTGCACTATCTAGCTCACACCCAATCGGTGCTTTCACCTGCACCCTCATTCTTGCCCGCCACTGTAGCCAATCGACTATGCTATTGCCGCTCACCCTCTATCCCCTCCTCTTTTGCTCTTCCCCCCACACTTTTCCTTTTTGTCCCTCTCTCTCTCTCTCTCTCTCTCTCACACACACACACACACACACACACACTTCCTCTATCTAAATAGAGAGTTATTTAAAAAAAATATCTCATTTCCTCTCTTTTTCTCTCTCTCCCTTCACTTTCTCTCTCTAAATAGAGAACCTACATCCATTCATTCTCTCTCTTATTTCTTTCTCTAAATAGAGAGTTTCCACAAAAAATATCTCATCTCTTCTCTATCTTTCAATCTCTAAATACAGAGAGAGCTATTTTTCTTACAAGCACACTTTTTCTCTCTTGACAGAGAAACAAACACTCCTTTTACTCTCTAGAACTCTCCCCAGCCTCGCTTCTCTCTCGAAAAAGAACATAGTGAAAGTTTGTTAGGGATGTTAGGCCTCTTATGAACTGGCCCAAGGCTAATTAAGAGGGGGGAATTAGTATTTTAAGATTTTTTAAATCAAAATCAACAAACCAAAATTCACCATAAAGAAAACACAATGCTGAAATAAAATGCGGAAATAATAAAGGAAAGAACACACTAGATTTATAGTGGGTTTGTTAAACCTTAACCTACATCCACTCCTTGGAGGCACCCTCCGAGTATTGCACTAAACTAAGTGTCTCTCATTTGGCCCCCACAGCTAGGTGGAGAAGCCCTTACAAAATCACTTCCACCTTCCCCGGTGCAGCGGAGTAGCCGGGTCCTTTGACACCAAAGAGATCTTCTTCTTCCTTGAACTTCCCTCAAGACAAGCCTTGAATCCGATGGTACTAAGGTGCAAGCTTGCCAGAACAACCGTGTGGAATCCCCCTCCACACTCCCTTGAGTCCCCCTCAAAGGAGCTTCTCCCTCTCTCAAACTTCACCCTTTCCTCTATCCCTTTTAAGCTCTCTCTTCAAGTTTTCCCCAAAAGAACGAAGCTACAATGGCCACCAAAGACACTTGCCAAGTGTCTTGTCAAAGCTTAAATAGAAGAGCTTAAAATGAGCTCATTAATTGTAACTTGCCGACATTATCGTCCAGGCTGATAGGAATATCGGCCTGGTCGATCAGTGTAAATTACGCTTAATCAGTCTAGACGGTTTGGGACGTTTAGATTAATTTTGGTCATATCGTCCAGGATGATAGAAAATCATCTTGGCCGATTAGTTCAAATTCGAGCCAAATCATCCTGGACATTGCCCTGAAGAGAAATAGGCCGATGTCAATCGTCTACGCCATCATCTCGACCGATCCTACGATCGGCCCGGCCGATGTGATCTGTCAATCAGCCTTAATTATTTTTCATATTTATTAGATTAATTTAGGCATGATTGAGCTGCATCGTCCAGGCCAATGTGGATATCTTCATGGCTGATGTCCTAAAATAAAGAATACCTAAATAGATTATGGTGGCTGATTCTTTCCGATTTGAGCCTATCGTCCCGGTCGATAAAAATATCGTCCAAGCTGATTGGCTTAATGAGGCCTGCCTTCAACATAATGCCCTGATTAGAGTTTTTGTTTTTGAACCGATCGTCCAGGCCGATATAAATATCGGCTTGGTCGATGTTACCAAAATCAGTAAACTTTAAGTTAGAAAAACTCAGCAACAGGAACCACATAAACTCAAGAAAGGGAAATGATACAAACAGACTCAGACTTAAACTATCCAATCTTGAGCTATCTTGAGTTGCACTCGATCTTGTAAACCTAAAAGTTAGTAGGTAAGGTAGTCGTAGAAAAAAAAATGTTTGCTATCATCAAAATTCAAATCCAAAAAGTCAGATCCAAAATAATCTCCTCTTTTTTGATGATGACAAATATTACAAATTGAATTTGCAACAATTAAAACACTTTCGCCTAATCTCCCCCTTACTAAAATAAAATTTTAAAAAATAGGGGAAATAAATTTTTTTGTTGTTTTTAATTTTAAAATAAGTACAAAAGCAAATACAAATACAAATATAATAATACGTTCTCCCCTTTGATATTATCAAAAAGAGAAGGGGCACAAACAATCAGGACAATAAAAACAACGATTAAAAGACAAACAACGATCCCTGATTAAGTGAAGATAAAAAAATTCTTAAAATGAGAAAGTTACCTCTTGATTTTATTCAAAAACTTAGAAGGATTATATTGATAACACATAGCCTAGAAAAGATTAGAAATACAAAATTTGATAATCCAAACTCAAGTTCTTTTAAAAGCACAAAAACTTTTTAATCCAATATCTAAATCAAGGAACAAATTAGAAAAAGAAATATTAATTTTTTCAAAACTCCTTTCATAAAATATATCTAATAGAAGATCAATACAAGAATTGTTGAATCAGGAATCATGATTTTCAAACTCAAGTATCGAAAAGATTTTCTTAAGCTTTAAGAAGTATAAGAATGGTAAGAATTATATTTTGTGGGCTCATTTTATGCCTCTTATCAATTGGTTGGCGCACTGCGCATCTTTTAATTTTGTATACACTTTCTGTATCACTTTTTTTTTCAATTTGACGACATTGCACATCTTTTATTTTTGGCATTATTGGCCACTTTTTTTTAATATACTACCTTTCTGAAATCTTAAAAATAAAAGTAAACCCATCATATTGACAAAATGAATTACTTGATTAAGAAAATTATAAGGTAAATTTCGACAACTTGCAAAAAATTCCTATACGAAAAATAAAATGTAGGGAGATAAAACAAGATCAGTTTCAAGATTCAAATTATAATATGATGAAGATTTTGAATTAAAAGTAAAATAACCTCTTTAAGAAGAGAGGAGAGAGAGACAAAATCATGAGTCTCCTTTCTTTGATTGTTTTTAGAGAAGTTAACCACAACATTAATAAAAATTTAAGAAAAAATAGAGGTAGGTTTTTCATTTCTAGAAAGGTGAACGTGTGTGTTGATCAGAAAAAACTAAGTATAAAACCTAATTAAAAATTTCAAAGCAATAACAAAAATGAAGAAAAAACAAAACCGAAAGAAAAAAAAAACACAGAAAAAAAACTACAAGTGAAACACAACACAAATAAATAAACATACAAACAAGGCTTTTAAACATCATCTTGCTCATGGTCTGATGATTCAAAAGTTAGGTCCACCCAAGAGATTCTTTGCTTTACATTACTTGTCATTTCTATACTTTGCTTAGCTTTATCCTTTTCTCTTTTAGGACGAGTTATCAGATTAGGGCACTAATTTTTCATATGTCCGGGTTTCCTACATCCAAAGCAAACAACGTTATAATAAATCTTAATATTCTTACCATTTTTACATTTATTCCACTTTTGTTGATGCTTATGCTTTGGTGAGTTTTTTAATTTGCTTGATAAGTTATTGCTTTCTTCACCAACTAAGCCACTTTCCTCCATGTTTTTGGCATTTAGCACTATCATCTCTCCTGCATCCAAAAGTCTTTGACCCAAACTTTGCTCGTAGGCAATGAGTGAGCTAATCAAATTATCAATAGAATAATCATTCAAATTCTTTGATTCACAAATAGCAACAACTTTGATATCAAACTTATCAAATAGATAACGAAGAATTTTATTGACTTTTTTAAAGTTTGAAACTCTTTTCCTAAAACATGTAATGATGTAATAATTTGGATAAATCTAGTATACATATCTAAGATCGCCTCATAAGATTTCATGCAAAAAAGTTCATAATCATGCATTAAAAAGTTTAACTTGGATTGCTTGATTTCACTAGTGCCTTTATATATGGAGTGTATTTTATTCAAAATTTTTGTACCAGTAGTACACGTGGAAATAAATATAAAGTCTTTAGAATTTAAAGCACAGAAAAAATAGTTTAAAGATTTTGCATTCAATTAAGCATTGATTTGTTCTTCCTTACTCCATTGATTAAAGGAATATCAGTCTTTATTCCATCTAAATACGAGACGGTATAGAATAACTAGTTAAAATCATTTGTCACATTCGAAAATCAATTGATTGCAAAAAAGTAGATATGCAAAATTTTCAAAAATCAAAAGTAATATTCTCAAATAGATATGGTCTAGTGATTAAATAACCTTCTGTAATATTACGATTATAAAAATTAGCCATGGATCAAAATTTAAAAGTTTTAAAAAAACTTATTTTAATGAATCCCGCTCTGATACCACTTGAAAGTTCATTAGGGATGTTAGGCCTCTTATGAACTGGCCCAAGGCTAATTAAGAGGGGGGGGGGGGGAATTAGTATTTTAAGATTCTTTAAATCAAATTCAACAAACTAAAATTCACCACAAAGAAAACACAATACAAAAATTAAATGCAGAAATAATAAAAGAAAGAACAAACCAGATTTATAGTGGTTCGGTCAAATCTTGACCTACGTCCACTCCTCAAAGGCACCCTCTGAGTATTGCACTAAATTAAGTGTCTCTCCTTTAGCCCCCACAACTAGGTGGAGAAGCTCTTACAAAATCACTTCCACTTTCACCGGTGCGGCGGAGTAGCCGGGTCCTGTGATACCAAAGAGATATTCTTCTTCTGTTAACTTCCCTCAAGACAAACCTTGAATCCGACAGTACTAAGGTGCAAGCTCGTCGGAGCAACCGTGTTGAATCCCCCTCCACACTCCCTTGAGTCCCCCTCCAATGGTCTCCTCTCTCTCTCTCAAACTTCACCCTTTTCTCTCTCCCTTTCAAGCTCTCTCTTCAAGTTTCCCCCAAAAGAACGAAGCTACAATGGCTGCCAAAGATACTTACCAAGTGTCTTATCAATGCTTAAATAGAAGAACTCAAAACGAGCTCATTAATTGCAATTTTCCGACATTATCGTCCAGGCCGATCAGTGTAAATTAAGCTCAATCAGCCCGGACGATTTGGGACGATTAGAATAATTTTGGTCATATCGTCCAGGATGATAGGATATCATCTTGGCCGATTAGTTCAAATCCAAGCTAAATCATCTTGAACATCGCCCTGAAGAGAAGTAGGCCGATGTCAATCGTCCATGCCATCGTCCCGGTCGATCCTGCGATTGACTCTACCAATGTGATCTGTCAATCAGCCTTAATTGCTTTTCATAATTACCATATTAATTTAGGCATAATTGAGCTGCATCATCCAGGCTGATATGGATATCGTCCTGTCCGATGTCCTAAAATAAAGAATACATAAATAGATTATGGCGGCTTATTCTTTCTGATTTGAGCTTATCATTCCTTCCAATAAAAATATTGTTTAGGACGATCGGCTTAATGATGGCTGCCTTCAACATGATGCCCTGATTAGGGTTTCTATTTTTGAACCGATCGTCCAGACCGATATAAATATCGACACGACCGATGTTACCAAAATCAGTAAACTCTAAGTTAGAAAAACTTAGCAATAGGAACCACATATACTCAAGAAAGGGAAAAGATACAAACAGACTCAGACTTAAACTACCCAATCTTGAGCTGTCTTGAGTTGCACTCAATCTTGTAAATCTAAAAAGTTAGTAGGCAAGGCAGTCGTAGAAAAATATGAATGTTTGTTATCATCAAAGTTCAAATCCAAAAAGTCAGATCCACAACAAATAGAACTCCTTTCTCCCTCAAAAAAATAAAAATAAAAAATGAAATATATAAAAAATATTTTTGTATGTTTCGTTGTAAGTTTTTAACCTTGTCATTGACTTGCTTCATTTTCACACACACATGCTTTAAAATACAACTCATAAAACTCTCAGAAACTACCAGTAATACATTTGGCATGGAGAGTGAAGCTTCGTACATGCTTTTATTAGTGTGGTGCAATTAGGGGTGTCAATTCGGGTCAATTGGTAGGGTTTAGGTCAAACCCGGAACTGACCCGGCACTGTTCGGGTCAACTCGAATCCGACGCATTTTTAAAAATGGGTCAAATTTTCAGACCCAAACCCAACCTGATTCAGGTCCAGGTCAACCTGACCCGACACGAATGACTCGAGGGTGACCCAAAATTACTAGTTTTCGAGTAAAAAATAGGCCAGTCTTTGATTTTCGGGTCAAAAATGGGTTAATAATGGGTTTTAGGGTCGAATACAAGTTTTTGTGTCAATTTTGGGTTGCTAGGTCAACCCAAACCATACCCAATTTTTAAAATGGGTTGATTTGTTGAACCTGAACCCGACCCATTTTGGGTTCGGGTTGACCCTAACCCGAATTTATTTGGGTCGGGTTCGGGTGTGGTCAAAAATTGACACCCCTAGGTGAAACGAAGATTGTTGGTGAAATTTGCAACGTTATGTGAAAAACTTATTGGTGACGTGTTCAACGTGATGAGTGGAGCCTCATATACAATTTTCTTAACATGGTGGGAGGAATCACGTCAGCAATGTGCATGACAAAGTAAATTTCTTGTGCATGTGCCTCATATGCTCCTTTTTTTGGTGTAATGGGATTTTTGAGACTTATAGCTTTAGTTGTAACATATATTGTTCCAGAATCTAGCAAGTTAACCTAATTTAATGAATGCTTGCTTAATTCTGATTTAGTCATGAATTTTAAGCTTTGTAGTATCTAATTAACATCCAATTAGATTATAATTGGAATAGAAATGAGAAAATTATTGTTGACCTCATTATTTAAGGTTAATATTCACTGTGCATATTCTTAACATATAGGTCTTTGTATCCTAGTGTAGACGCCACCTTCAGAATTCCACTTTAGGTGGACACCTAGTGACGTAGCATCGACTCGACTTGATAACTCGACCTAAATTAAAATCAATTCAATCCAAATCTAATTCAACTCCAAACTAATCTGAAATCGACTCATCTCAAATAAACACACTTTTAAACTGAACTAATCCGAGCCGAATTCAATTTAATAGAAATAGATCTGAGAGGCCAAACTTGACTCTTCACGAAATTTTGCAATCCTAATTGATATTAATCAAACTAATTAAATTAATTCAAATCAATTTAAATAAACTTTTTTAAATCAATTTTCTTTAATCAGCATATAAAATGAATTAAAATTTATTTTTTTTATATCATGTAAAGTTAATTAATTAATCAATTGATTAGAAAATGCTTAGAAGAGAATTAGTGCTGATTTGGGCATGCAAGTGGTTTTGGGATTATTAAGACCGGTTCAAACCGCCTCCCCCATTATGTCCTATCTATTCGCAAACAACCCGAACCCACCTCCACTCTCTTATTCGCATGCAAGGAACGAACTCTCCCCAGCTCCCAGTTTGCAAGGAGGCCGAACACCCCCGTTCGCCCCTCTCTATTCGCAGCAAAGTCGCAAGTCCCCCCATTGCTCTCCTCCCCAGGTCTAAACATCCAAGCCCCATCCGCCTACTCCCTCCCGTTCACATGACCTGCTCTAGCCGACGCTACCCTCATCGTCGCTTGCCCTAGCCGCCCGCTCTCCTTCCGCAAAGATGAACTCTTCTCATTCTTCTCTTCTCCTCTTCCCCATTCTTCTCCATATAACCTCTTCTCAAATCTCTTTATTCTTCTCAAACAATCATCTCATTTGGTTCAGTTTTCTTATATGAATAAGAAAATAGATTGTTTTATTTTATGCTTCTTAAATCAGTTAAAATATCTTGAGATTGGAACCATTTCATTTTCATTCAAATAAGTAAGGAAAAAAACTCCTGAAACTCCAATTTCTTGATTCTAAAATGCATATGGTAGTTTGGATTATTTTGTTCTCTTTTTGTTAGGGGTGTCAATTCGGATCAACCCGTCGGGTTCGGGTCGAACCCGACCCGACCTAGATCTAAACGGGTTAACCCAAACCCGACCCGTTTTTGCAAATGGGTCGGACATTTCAACCCGGACCCGACCTGACCGGGTTGACCCGACACGACCTGCGACCTGGCAGTGGCGACAGGCAAGGGTTCGGGTTCGCGGGCGGTCGCGGACCGCGGTAGAGGTGACTCACGAGGGTTCTGGGTTTGGCCGCGGTACAGGCGAAGCGCAAGGGATCTGGGTTTGGCCGCGGTTGAGGCAACGCGCCAACGCGCGAGTCGCGACTGCGCTAGGGTTTGGAAACCGCGGCATGTGGCAGCGGCTGAGCGGCGACAGGGCGAGGGCGCGGGGCCGCGGGCGACGGGGCGAGGGCGCGGCAGCGAGTTCGGCACGCCGGCAGCGGGGCATGCGGGGCAGCGCGGGGCAGGCGGGCAGTGGGCAACAGGGCAGGCGGGTGTAAAGGGTGGGAAATTCAAAATTTTTTAAAATAAACGGGTTGTCGGCTTGACCCGTCAACCCGCTGGGCAACCGAAACCCGATCCATTTTTCAAACGGGTCAAATATACGAACCCGAACCTGACTTATTTTCCAAATGGGTCGGGTTCAACCCGAATTTTCCGGGTCGAGTCCGGGTCGGGTTTTCGGGTCGGGTCAAATATTGACACCCCTACTTTTTGTTTCTCTTGGAAGAGAACTTTTATACAATAGAGTTTGCAAGATTTGTTGAAACTGTGAATATAATTGCATTGTTTTTTCTGAAAAAGGTTTTTGAGATAATGTTTGCTAAAAATTTTCTTTTCATTTTTCTTGAGAATAAAAAAAATATGTGGTTTACATAAGGCCTTACTTTCTAAATATACTAAAGTTGTGCCCATTTAATCTCTTTTGTAAGATCTGGAGGAAATTTTGTTACATGTTTTCTATTATGGATGGAATATAAGTGATGAATGCCAAAGTTATTATTATTGCTCTCTTTAATAAATCGAAATAATGAAGGGAATTTTCATGATCTTCATTGAGTAATGAAGGATTTCAGTTTGGGTGTGAAATTCTTTGTAAATTATACATATGGTTCATGATTAAGTTTTGAGAACATGTGTTTCAAATGAAATGTTGTAGGCTTTATGTTGAGAAGTTTTCTGAGTTTTGGAGAGAATGAAGTTTTCCAACCTCTCTTTCTTTTAATGGCAGTTAGCACAATTGTTGAGGTGAAATGGGTAAATGAAGTGGTGTTTGGGTGGTTGTAAGAAAAGTTTTCTTTTTCATATGATTGGATCATGTATTGTCAAGATTCTTTGTGTTCATTGCATTAGCTTTAAAGAAAAGGTTTGATGATTACATTGATAATACCCTTGGAGTTTTGAAAAGAGATTTGTTGCAATTGTTTTCTTTCATTCAATCTTGCATAGATTTTCAAGGTAAAACATGGTTTTTATAGAGGTGAACAAAGTGATTTGCATATCTTTATTTGGTAGTTTGGAGAAGTGAACTTTATATTATTTTGCTCAAGTGAAGTGGGTTTTTTTTATAAAGGAAACATGTTCTGAAAAGAATATAGGCTGAATGGTAAATTATGTGAACTTTGAAAATTGAAATGTATGAATTTTGGAAAGTGAAACCTGAAAATTGCGTATTTTGGGAAATGAAATATTTTGAAAGATGGAATCTATTTGAAAATTGTTGGTGAAAAGTGTATGTTATGAAAGTTGAAATGTTTTGGAAAGTGTGTATATTAAACGTGAGCCATGGGAGTTTTGAAAAGTTAAAAAAAAAAGTATATGATTTGAAAAAGTGGAAGTGCATGTTTTCAAAAGTGGAATTTTTGTGTGTTGGAAAGCATATGCATTTTGAAAGATTGAGGTGTGTGAAAAGTGAAAGAGTGTGTGTATGTTGAGAGGTGATGTATAAGACAGAGGAAGAGTGGATGGAGTTTTGATAGGGTAAAATGTTTTGATAGGTCTATGTTTTAAAGGGTGATTGTGTGATCTTTGGAAGACGAAAGGTGTATGTTTTAAAATGTGAAATGTGTAAATGTGTAATAGTGAAGTGTTTGTGAAAAGCTCGTGTTGGGAAGTGTATGTGTTGAGAAAGAAAGTGTGTAAAAGAGTGAAAAATTAAAACTAGGTTGTTAAGAGGTGAAAGGTGTGGGTGTTGGAGAGTGAGTTAATTGGGTGATTATTAGAAAATGAAAATGTTGAAGAAAGCAATGCCTCTCTTTCTCTTACTACCTCTCTCTCTCTCTCTCTCTCTCTCTCTCTCTCTCTCTCTCTCTCATTCCTTCCACTTTCTCGTGCCTCGGGGTGAATGTTGGAAAAAATATAAAGTATGATTTCAAAAGTAAAAGATTCCAAAAGCAAGTTAACAAATAGGTGTGCAAGCCTGAAAAAAAGGAATGACATTGATCAACAAAGCAAAAGGGAAAAGGGATAAAGACGTCAGTCATTCCCATCCAACTTGGTGGGGGTGCTACGGGAGAAAATATCGGACATTGGCTCCGGTACATTGTAAGTATTCTAAAACATAGATAGTCTTAAGGCCCAAAACCCTTAATGTGATTGTGTGAATTTCCAACCTTAAGGCCATGTAGAAATCTTAGATTTATTTATTATTCATTTTTAAATTCAAAATTACTTGCAAGTTTTATTTGTTCTGTTATTTATATTTTTATATTTTGTTATTTAGAACCAAAAATCTATTTACATGTACGTGTATTTCCAAATGGTTAGTAAGAATATTTTTTCATTTCATATAACATTAGTGACACTTAAGGACAAAAATTAAGGATGAGTCTTAGAGAATTTAGATTTAGGATGCATATACTCTTTAGAAAAGAAAATATAAAATATAAAAAATTTAATGACACCTCATTTTAGAATTAGTGAATACTTTTAACCTAAATACAATCAACTCTAAATAATAATCAAACAATAATTAAAAGTCTCTTTTAAGCATTATAAACTAAAATTATAAAGAATAATTTCAATCAATATAAACCAAACTTATAAAACAATAAATAATATATATTTGTTTAATAAAAGTAAATAAAATAAAATACATATGTAAAAGAGACTAGAAGTAATTATCATACTAGAGAGAGAATGTCCGGATTTTAGAGAGAGAAACGGAATTTCGAATTTTTGTTTGGCGGTAACGATCAAAAAATTGATGGTAGCGGACGATTGTCGGCATTTCATCGGTGATTATCTGAAGGATGATCGTGGAGCTTCATCGGAGGATATGGTGTCTCGAAGGTTTTGATTAACCTCCGGCAGGATTAGAATGTAGAAGTTGATATCTTACAGCAATCTCGTTTGTCAAAAACTCCATTGGTCAAGGAAAATGGAGATGGAATGGAGTTCTTAAATTCTATTCAAATAAGTAATATGCCTTTGATGAAGCGTCAAGGAGCATTGGTGATCAAAGAAGCTTCAGAATCATCGCCCAAGGTGGTCAAATATGTGGAAGGAAAAGGTAAGACTGTAGCTGACTCGATGGATATGGTTACTCCTAAAAGTATGAAACAATCTATAATTCCATCTGATAATGCTGCATCGACATTTGGAATGAAGATTTTTGTTAACCGATTTGTGAATTTGAATGCAATCCCTGGACTCTATTGCAGCGTGATAAATGAAGATTCACGAATTTTGGTTAATAACAATGTTCATTCTGTTTTAAAAAATCAAATCCATTCAGATGGAGTTAAGATGACTGTAGAATTGCCTAACTTGGTTGATTCTGTTTCTAAGAATCCTTGGAGTAAAAAGCCATATATTAAATTGGATTTCAATGAAAATGATGTGCTATTATCGGATGATGGAAAGGCTGTGAAGCTCAATATGGATTTGGAGGAGTTGAATTCTAAAAAGTTGTCTAAATCTTTGGTTATTAAAGTTTTTGGGAAGCATTTATCGTCCCATATGGTAGCATGGGAGATAAGAAAATAGTGGAAACAGTTTGGCCAATTCCATTTTACTACATTAGGAAGAGGATGGTTTCTTTGCTCATTCTCTTCAGAAGAAATGATGGAAACTGTTCACTATGGAGGACCATGGTTTGTAAACACATAGTAGGAATGGAAAAATGGTCTCCCAAATTTAATTCTTCTTTAACAGATAGACTTTCTTCTCCAATTTGGATTAGAATGCCACACCTTCCTTTACAATGTTGGGATGAGAAGAATATAGCTTTTATTGCTTCAAGAATTGGAACACCAATCATGTTAGATGGAAATATGTTTCATTAGGGAAGAAGAGAATTTGCTAGAGTATGTGTGAGAATCCAACTTGATCAACCTCTTCCTTTAGGTGTTTGGGTTGATAGCATGGGTGGAAGATTCTTTCAACAAGTGGAGTATGAAAAGATATCAAACTTTTTCTTTGTTGGTGGGAAGATAGGACATGTGGAGAAGGAATGTGTGCCTTTGAAAGATATCCATAAAAAGGTGGAGATTACTATTGAAGCTGCTAAAGTTAAAGATTCAGGAAGAGATCAATTAATCCATAAAGAACTTGCTTATAGTCCTTGGATTTTGGTTAACAACAACAAGAAGAGGAGGATTCCTATTAAGAGCAATAAGTGGATCAATCCAAATTATTACAGATTGTTAAAAAAATCTATTGTTCAAGTGGAAGAAGTTGTTAAAGATCATTATGGAATAGAAGCTGATATTGGTGAAGAATTAATTAAGGATTTACCAAAGAAATTATTATTTTCTGATCATCAGCTTGAAGAAGGGGAGATTAAGATTTTAGATTTATCACAGGATTTCAACATAAAGGGGAAGGGATGCCTGCGAACTCAGGTATATCCTATGGGATTATCTGCGAACTCAAGTATTCCCTATCAGGATTCAAATGGCAAGATTCAGAAACTAAGAAGGAAACATTTGGTAATTCATAATCCTTCTGTAGTTGTAGAAGCAGCTGAAGAAATTTTTGTTCAGAAGAAGTAATCCTCTCCTGTTTTCATAACAGGGAAAACGGCTGCAGATAAAGTTGTTGTTGATCTTAATAGCAATAATAAATTTTCTATTCTTCAAACTGTTAATGATGAAGATAAGACGGATCCTTTGAAGGATAATCCTCTGGTTGAAAGAGAGGAAAAATAGATGGAATCTGATGGAAATTTTGATCGGAAGGACTTGGTGGAGAAGTCGGTTTATGGTGAAGTAAAATTCAAACTGCAAAAAGAATTAAAATCTTTGGGAAATAATTCTTTGAAGTCTAAAACAAGAAAGGGTGATGCCAAAAATATTTGTGGTGGGTCTAATCCCAATTCAAAGAAGAAATGAGTTCCCTTATATTTTGGAATTGTAGGGGGGCTAGAAAGGTAGTGGCCTCCAAGTATTTGAAAGAACTTGTGATGGATAATGATGCATTGTTTGCGGTTCTTATGGAAACTAAAGTCTCTTCTATGGATCCTCTGGAGTTAAAAAATTTTTTGGTGATATGTGGGATTCATTTCTGTATCCGGCTATTGGACTTTCAAGTGGTATACTAGTTTGTTGGAGGCAAGACTTGGCAACCTTTGAAGTTATTGAAGCTAATGAACAGGTAGTGATGGGAAGGCTTAAAATCAAAAACCATCAAACATAGATGATTGGCACGGTTTATGGCAGCAGGGAAAACAGTAAAAGAAAAATGCTTTGGAGTAATATGGAAAATCATTATGATGGCAATTTTCCATGGATTATAGGGGGAGATTTTAATTGCATAACTTCCCAAAGTGATAAAAGAGGTGGTAGGAAGTTTGTACACTCTCAAGGTTCACAAGATATGATTTCTTTTATGAATAGAGAAGATCTTCATGAAGTTGGCCACTTGGGTCCTAAATACACTTTGTGCAATAATAAAAATGGAGGAGGAAGGATTTTGGAAAGGCTAGACCGTTGCCTTCTTAATTGTGCTGCTCTAAATCTTATCCAAACAATAGTGGTTAAGCATCTAGCAAGAATAGCATCGGAGCATTGTCCTATCTCTATCAATATCTTGGCTAACGAGGAAACAAATAGAAGGAGTTTTATGTTTGAAGACACTTGGTTAACTTATAAAGCTTCTCATTCAGTGGTTCGAGCTTCATGGAATAAGCATACAAAAGGTTCGGTTACAGATATTTTAAATACTAAATTTAAAAGGACTTTGAGATCCTTATTCTTTTGGAGTAGAGAAAAACATAAAAATCTGTTAGAAACCAAAGAGAAGCTGAAAAAAGAAATTCTAGAGTTACAAGAGGAAGAAACCAATATTGGAGGTTTAACTGAGCTGAAGCTTTGTAGTTTAAAAGCTAAAGTTGCAGAATTTAACAACACATTGGGCAGGTTAAGTATGTGGTGGAAGCAAAGAGCTAAAATTCAATGGTTAAAGGATGGGGACTCTAATTCCAAATTCTTTCATGCTTATGCATCAGTAAGGAGAAATGCTAACAGAATAAATTGTGTGAAAAATGAGGAAGGATTCATTTGCGAAGACAAGCAAAACGTTGATGAGGTTTTTATTAATTTCTTCAGCTGCAAATGGAGGGCTAGAAACTGCTGTTTAAGTGGATGGCCGGCTTTTACAAAAAAACTGGACGAGGAAGATTGTGAAATTCTATGCAAAGAATTTACTTTGAAAGAGTTGGAGGACATAATTTCAAATTTGGGATCCAATATTTCACCAGGTATTGATGGCATCACATATTCTTTTTTAAAATCCTATTGGTCAATCATTAAACAAGATGTTTGGGCTACTATTAAGGAATTCTTTATTTTGGGTTCTCTTTGTCCTAGATGGAAGGAAACCAATGTGGTATTAATTCCAAAGGTAGATTCTCCTATGCATCCAGCTAATTATCGTCCCATTAGCTTGTGTAATGTTATCTATAAATTAGTGGCCAAAATGATCTTAAATAGGATGTGTTTCTTATTTCCAAAAATCATTTCAATTGAACAAAATTCTTTTATCAAGGGAAGGTCTATTTTAGACCAAATTCTTCTAGCTCAAGAATTGTTTAATAAATTTAGACATTCTAAAGCTAAATAAGGTTTGGTTGCTATCAAAGTAGATATGGAACAAGCCTACGACAGTATGTGTTGGGCTACTTTGGAAAAAGTAATGGATTGGTTTGGTTTTCCTAAGCCCTTTTCTAAACTAATTTTGGAATGTGTTGTTAGTCCAAAATTTTCTATTTTGATTAATGGTGAAAGTTCTAAATGGATTGAGGCCGAATGTGGATTTAGACAAGGATGCCCTTTATCTCCATACCTTTTTATCATGTGTTCTCAATTATTGAAGGAAGAATTTGGAAATATTGGAAAAAGAATCGGTATTAAAGTCAATCCTAATGGCCCTATTATTTCTCACTTAATGTATGCTGATGACATCATGATTCTCTCTAGAGCTAATAAGAAATGTATGAAGAAAGTAGATAATATCTTATGTTGCAAATCTATTTTCATGAGTTATGTTTTGATGATTGACAAACACTGTTGATTCTATTTGACTGCTTGTTGCTTCTAACTTTTCAGGAATAGAAGATCGGATGAACAGACGAAGCCAGTTCAAGATTGCGTAGGTCTAGGGTTGAGTCAGTCTATACTTTATTTTTTCACTTATTGAGTCTACTTGTAATAGTCAAAGAGACTGATGCTAAGTAACCCTACACACACATACTTGAGAGACTTAGAATTTCTATTTTTACTCATATCGGCCAGGACGATATTTACATCATCCTGGATGATCAGGCTTAAAACAGAAAGTCTAAATAAGGATTCTTAATTAAGGCAGCTGTCATTAACAGATCAGCCTGGACGATACGTACATCGGCCAGGATGATAAGCTCAAAACAGAAAGAAGTTGCCGCCATAGACAATTAAGGTATACTGTATTATTAAATAATCGGCCAGGACGATCATTGATCGGCCTGGACGATATTCACAAATTATGCCTTAATTGATCAGGAAATCAAGGGAGTAATTAAGGATGATTAATACAATCATATCGTCCTGGACGATTGCAGGATCGGCCAGGACGATCTATTCAAAAACCTTAAGTTACTTCAGGACGATAAATATCGGCCAGCTCGTATTCAAGGCGATGCTCTGGACAATTTTCCTCTGATTTGAACTGATCGGCCGGGACGATCAAACCAATTTTAAATCGTCCAATTTGCATTCAAGGCGATGCTTTGGTCGATCTTTTGAGATTTATACTGATCGGCCAGGCCGATGTCCATATCGGCCTGGATGATATTGTCGATAACTTGTAATTAATGAGCTCCTTTGAAGCTCTTCTATTTAAAATCTCTTGTTCAACGTTTTAAAAAAACCTTTGGCTGCTGCCTTGACCTGAGAAGGCCTTGAGGAGAGAAAGAGAGAGAGGGAGAGAGAGAGAGGATCTTGTGAGGGGGAGCTTGTGAGGGGATTCACAAGGGTTGCTTCAAGGATCGCTCTACTTCTTCTTCATCTAGAGTTTCTCATCCGTGGAAGGGTCGGTTGAGGCAAGGAGTCAGCTTCTGGTTGTGGTTCTCTACCAGCTCCAGGAGGAAGCAAAAGGAGATAGGTTCTCTGTCTTGCCGGGGTGGCAAAAAGGAGGTTCTTGTAAAGGCTTCTTCGCCTAGCTGTGGGGGCTAAAGGAGAGTCACGTTTGTAGTGCAATACTCAGAGGGCGCCTCCGGGGAGTGGACGTATGTTGAGTTGACCGAACCACCATAAATTTTTGTGTTCTTATTTTCTTGCTTCCGCACTTTAATTTCCGCATTTATTTTTGTGGTGTGATTTTGGTTTATGTGATTTTTATTCTTTGTGAAAAGAAAATTTTAAAATACTAATTCACCCACCTCTTGGTTAGCTTGGGCCTGTTCTAAAGGGCTTAACATCCCTAACAAACTTTCAAGTGGTATCAGAGCACTTTCTAGTGTCATCTGAGAGCACTTTCAAGTGGTATCAAGGCGGGATTCATAAAACTGAGTTTGAAAACTTTTTGAATTTTGATCCATGGCTAACCTTGAGAATCGTAATACTACGGAAGGTTATTCAATTACACGACCTCCCTTGTTTGACAACTTACCTTTTGATTTCTCGAAAACCCGCATGTCAATATTTTTACAATCAACTGATTATTGTATGTGGATGCTTATCAAAGAAGGTTATTCTCCACCTTCTCGTAAAATTAATGTGTTAAAACTGAAGTTGCTTTTACTGAATGGACTTTCGATGAACGAGATTTAGCTCAATTAAATGCAAAATATTTGAACTATTTTTTCTGTGCTTTAAAATCTGAGGATTACATGCTTGTTTCCACTTGCAAAACTGGTAAAGAAATTTGGGATAAATTGTGTATCACTTATGAAGGCACTAATGAGGTTAAACAATCCCGTTTGAACATTCTCCTTCATGACTATGAACTTTTTTGTATGAAACCTCATGAATCGATTTCTGACATGTACACTAGGTTTACTCAGATAGTTACTTTACTGCATGCACTAGGAAGAGAACTTTCAAACTTTAAAAAAGTAAACAAGATTTTGAGATGCTTGCCTTCGTCATATGATGCTAAAATCACTGCAATCACTGAATCTAAGGATTTGAACACTTATTCTATTGATAACTTACTTGGCTCACTCATTGCTTATGAGCAAGGGGTGAATCAAAGAAATCTTGATGCAGGTGAGAAGAAGAAGGAGAAAATAGTTGCACTAAAGGCGCAGAAATCAAATTCTGAATCTTCCGGGTCTGAAAGCGATGAAGTTGCCTTTATCACAAGGTAATTCAAAAGCTTTCTAAGGAAGAAACAAAAGCATCATCAAAATTGGAGAAAAGGTAAGGATCATAAACATGTTAAAGAATCTTCTGATGTTGTTTGCTATAATTGCAGGAAACCAGGGCATGTGAGAACTGATTGCCCTACACTTAAAGACCACTCAAGCAAAGGGAAGGGTGAGGAGAAACCTAAGCTAAGGAAGGACAAGATGAGAGTACAAAAAGCATTTTGGGCGGATTCGGCATCAGACTCATCAGAAACGGAGCCAGAAGATGAGACATCAAAATTGTGCTTGATGGTAGACAACAATCCTGATCAAGAAGAGATATGTGAACTTTCCTACGATCAACTTCTTGAAGTTTCAAAAAAAATTCATGCATCATATAGGAAATTAAAGAAAACTCATGCTAGCTTGAAATTAGAATTTTTAAATCTTTTAGAACTTAGAAGTTTTGGTTCTCAAAGGCTTGATTTCGATTGTTTTGCGATCGTGACAAATTTACTTTGGTTCATTATTTTATAAAGATAGTTTTTCCTTAAGCCAAGTGATGGATGGATTCTTTTTCTCATATCCAATTAATTCTTTGAGTTAGGTCATTGATTTCAAAAGATGATTCTACCCTAAGAAAACGTCTGAGCTAAGGGTAACCATGATTAGATATTCTACTATTCTATGGATTGTTGAGATTGTTAACTCATTAACCCACAAGTTTTAAAATCAATCACATGGAATACTACATCATTTTCATGCCTTGGTTAAAAAAAAAAAAGGTTTTGTGATTTGCTATTGTTCTTTTGTGTTCCCTCCTCCTTTTTGATATGTCAAAAGGGGGAGAAGTTTATGATGATCTTTTTACTTGTCAATTTCGTACTCTTACTACTAATTATTTTCGTAGTGTTTTTCCATCATCAAAAAGGGGGGAGATTGTTGCAAATCTTTTTTCATGACTTATGTTTTGATGATTGAAAAACACTGTTGATTCTCTTGGACTGCTTATTGCTTCTAACTTTTCAGGAATCGAAGATCGGACGAACAGATGAAGCTAGTTCGAGATTGCGTAGGTATAGGGTTGAGTCAGTTTGTACTTTGCTTTTTCACTTCTTGAGTCTACTTGTAATGGTCAAAGAGACTGATGCTAAGTAACCCTACACACACACTTGAGAGACTTAGAATTTCTATTTTTACTCATATCAGCTAGGACGATATTTACATCGTCTTGGAAGATCAGGCTTAAAACAGAAAGTCTAAATAAGAATTCTTAATTAAGGCAGCCGTCATTAATAGATCGGCTTGGACGATACATATATCGGCCAGGACGATAAGCTCAAAACAAAAAGAAGTTGCCGCCATAGAGAGTTAAGGTATACTGTATTATTAAATAATCGGCCAGGACGATCATTGATCGGCCTGGATGATATTCATAAATTATGCCTTAATTGATCAGGAAATCAAGGGAGTAATTAAGGATGATTGATATAATCATATCATGTTGGACGATCGCAGGATCGGCCAAGATGATCTATTTAAAAACCTTAAGTTACTTCAGGACGATAAATATCGGCCAGCTCGTATTCAGGGCGATGCTCTGGACGATTTTCCTCTGATTTAAACTGATCGGCCGGGACGATCGTGAGATCGGCTTGGACGTGAAAGTTTGTTAGGGATGTTAGGCCCTCTTGAACTTAGTCCCAAGCTAATTAAAGAGAGAGGTGAATTGGAAAATTTTAAAACCAAAACACAATCCAAATCACCACAATAATAAATGCGGAAATTAAAACGCGGAAGTAGTAAAAAGAAAGAACACACCGGATTTATAGTGGTTCGGTCAAACCTCGACCTACGTCCACTCCTTGGAGGCACCCCCCAAGTATTGCACTAAACTAGTGTCTCTCCTTTAGCCCCCACGGCTAGGCGGAGAAGCCCTTACAAAATCACTTCCACCTTCCCCGGTGCGGCGGAGTCGCCGGGTCCTTTGACACCAAAGAGATCTTCTTCTTTGGTGAACTTACCTCGAGACAAGCCTTGAATCCGATGGTACTAAGGTGCGAGTTCGCCGGAGCAACCGTGTGGATCCCCCACCACACTCCCTTGAGTCCCCCCTCATAGGATCTTCTCCCTCTCTCAAACTCCACCCTTTCCTCTCTCCCTTTCAAGCTCTCTCTTCTAGTTTCCCCCACAAGAACGAAGCTACAATGGCTGCCAAAGACACTTACAAAGTGCCTTGCCATAGCTTAAATAGATGCTCTCAAAACGAGCTCATTAATGCAAGTTGCCGACTTTATCGTCCCGGTCGATATGGACATCGGCCTGGCCGATTAGTACAAATCAAGGAAGATCGGCCAGAGCACAGCCCTGGGAACAGTCCTGGACGATTGAAATTTGGCTTGATCGTCCAGGCCGATCTCACGATCGCCCTGTCCGATTAGTTCAAATCAGAGGTAAATCGTCCTGAGCACAGCCCTGGGAACAGTCCTGGCCGATTGAAATTTGGCTTGATCGTCCAGGCCGATCTCCCGATCGTCCTGGACGATATGATTGTATCAATCATCCTTAATTACTCCCTTGATTTCCTGATCAATTAAGGCATAATTTGGTAATTTCGTCCAGGCCGATCCCGGAATCGTCCTGGATGATAATTTAAAATTCAGTATGCCTAAACTGTCTAAGGCGGCTATCTCTTTCTATTTTGAGCTTATCATCCTAGCCGATACACGTATCGTCCAGGCCGATATGTTAATGTCGGCTGCCTTAATTAAGAATCCTTAATTAGACTTTCTGTTTTAAGCTGATCGTCCTGGACGATATAAATATCGGCCGGGCCGATGTGGGCAAAAACAAAATTTCTAAGCCTCTCAAGTGTGTGTGTGACGGGTTACTTAGCATCAGTCTTTTTGATTCTTACAAGTAGACTCAAAAGGTGAAAAATAAAATTATAGACTGACTCAACCCTAAACCTACGCGATCCTGGACTTGGCTTCCTCTTGATCGTCCGATCTTCGATTCCTGAAAAGTTAGAAGCAACAAGTAGTCCAAGAGAGATAGTGTTTGTCAATCATCAAAATATAAGCCATGAAAATAGTTTGCAACATTCTCCCCCTTTTTGATGATGGCAAACAATTCAATTTGAATTTTCAAAAGAAAGCAATTTCTCCTAAAATTTGAATTTTCAAAGGAAAGCAATTTCTCCTAATCTCCCCCTCACTAGAATAATACTTTTAAAAAAAATAGGGGAGATGAAAATATTTTTGTTGTTTTTAATTTTTTTGAAAACAAGATACAAACACGATAACAGTACGAAAATTCAACAATACGTTCTCCCCCTTTGACATTATCAAAAAGAGAGCAGGCACAAATAAAAAAATAAAACAAAAGACTAAATTTTTTTTTTTGATCTAGTGAAAAAACAAATATTCTTAAAATAAGAAAGTTACCTCTTAGTTTTAATCAAAAACTTAGTAGAATTGGATTGACAACGCATAATCCAGAAAAAGTAAGAAATTCATAAATTGTTAATCCAAGCTCAAGTTCTTTTAAAGGCTAAAAAACTTTTTAATTCATTATCCAAATCAAAAAATAAACAGAAAAAGAAACATTAATTTTTCAAAACACCTTTCATAAAACATATCTAATAGAAGATCAATGCATGAATTGCTGAATCAAGAACCTAGATTTTCAAGCACAAGTTTCGAACATATCAAGGATTTTCTTAAGTTTTTAGTAGTATAAGAAAAAATAATGCATATTTTTTTTTTGTGGGCTCATTTTATGCCCTTTATCACTTGAATGGCTTTTTGAGCATCTTTTAATTTTTAATACACTTTGTGTATTTTTTTTTTTCAATTTGGCAACATTGCGCATCTTTTGGTTTGGCATCATTGGCCACTTTTTTTTTTTAATTATTTTCAAAAAATATGCTTCCTTTCTTATATTTTCAAAACCAAAGTAAACCCAAATTATTGACAACACAAATAACTTGATTAAGAAAATTTCATGGTGGATTCAACAATCTTGCAAAAGATTCCTATGAGATAGAAAAAAATGTCGGGAGATAAAAAAAAAATCAGTTTCAAAATCCAATTTAAAATATGATGAAGATTTTGAATCAAAAGTAAAATAACCTCTTTAAGAAGAGAGAAAGACAAACAAAATCATGAGTTCCCTTCCTCTAGCTGTTTTAGAGAAGTCAAACACAACTTACCAAAGATTTTAAGAAAAAAAAAAGAAGTAGATTTCTCATTTTTAGAAAAGTGAATGTGTGTGTTGATCAGAGAAAAACTTCAACAAAAAAAAAATTAAAAAAAAATAAACAAAACAAAAAAACACAAAAAAAAAAAAAAAAACACAAAAACACAACACCAAAAACACGAAAGGCTCTTAACCATTATCTCTCTCCTGGTCTGATGCTTCAGAGACCAGATCTGCCCATGAGATTTTTTGCCTTTCATTATTTCCCCAGTTCAAAGTTTGTTTCACCTTGCCCTTTTCTTTCGTAGGAAGAATTCTTAAATTAGGGCACTCATTTTTCATATGTCCAGGTTTCCTACATCGAAAAACAAATAATGTCAGAGGAAATATTAACATCCTTACTATTTTTACCTTTTTTCCACTTTTGCTTATGCTTTGGTGAGTTTTGTGATTTGCTTGACAAGACATTGCTATCGTCACCAACTAAGCTTTCTCTTTTCGTATCTTCAGCTTTTAGAACGATCGTTTCTCCTGCATCCAAAATTCTTTGACCCAAAACTTGCTCGTAGGCAATGAGTGAGCCAATCAAATTATCAATAGAATAATCATTCAAATCTTTTGATTCACAAATAGCAATAACTTTGGCATCAAATTTTTTTCCAGTAAACATCGAAGAATTTTGTTAACTTTTTCAAAATTTGAAAAGTCTTTTCCTAAGGCATGCAATGATGTAGTAATTTGAATAAACCTTGTATACATGTCTAAAATCGTTTCAAAAGGTTTCATGGAAAATAATTCAAAATCATGCATTAAGAAATTCAACTTTGATTGCTTGATTTTACTAGATCCTTCATATACGGTGTGCAATTTATCCCAAATTTCCTTACCAGAAGTGCACGTGGATACCAACATAAAATCATCCGAATTTAAGGCACAGAAAAAGCAATTTAAGGCCTTTGCATTCAATTGAGCATCTATTCGTTCTTCCTTACTCCATTGATTAAAAGGAATGTCAGTTTTAACTCCATTAATAATTCGAGATGGTGATGAATAACCAGTAAAAATCATATGCCACATACGAAAATCAATCGATTGCAAAAAAGTAGACATGCGAATTTTCCAAAAATCAAATGTAATATTTTCAAACAATGGTGGTCTAGTGATTGAATATCCTTCCGCAAAAATTTGATTAGCCATGGATCGAAAAAATCAAAAGCTTTTAAAGACTTATTTTATGAAAACCGCTCTGATACCACTTGACATATCAATAGGGATGTTAAGCTCTATAGAACTAGCCCAAAGCTAATTAAAAGAGAGAGGTGATTTGGAAAACTTTAAAATCAAAGATAAAACACAATCCAAATCACCACAAACAAAATGCGGAAAGAAAAAAAAAGCGGAAGTATAAAAAGAAAGAACACACCGGGATTTATAGTGGTTCGGTCAAATCTTGACCTACGTCCACTCCTTGGAGGCACCCCCCATGTATTGCACTAAACTAGTGTCTCTCCTTTAGCCCCCACGGCTAGGCGGAGAAGCCCTTACAAAATCACTTCCACCTTCCCTGGTGCGGCGGAGTCGCCGGGTCCTTTGACACCAAAGAGATCTTCTTCTTTGGTGAACTTACCTCGAGACAAGCCTTGAATCCGATGGTACTAAGGTGCGAGTTCGCCGGAGCAACCGTGTGGATCCCCCACCACACTCCCTTGAGTCCCCCCTCACAGGATCTTCTCCCTCTCTCAAACTCCACCATTTCCTCTCTCCCTTTCAAGCTCTCTCTTCTAGTTTCCCCCACAAGAACGAAGCTACAATGGCTGCCAAAGACACTTACAAAGTGCCTTGCCATAGCTTAAATAGAGGCTCTCAAAACGAGCTCATTAATGCAAGTTACCGACTTTATCATCCCGGCCGATATGGACATCGGCCTGGCCGATTAGTACATATCAAGGAAGATCGGCCAGAGCACAGCCCTGGGAACAGTCCTAGACGATTGAAATTTGGCTTGATCGTCCAGGCCGATCTCACGATCGTCCTATCCGATTAGTTCAAATCAGAGGTAAATCATCCTGAGCACAGCCCTGGGAACAGTCTTGGCCGATTGAAATTTGGCTTGATCGTCCAGGCCGATCTCCCGATCATCCTGGACGATATGATCGTATCAATCATCCTTAATTACTCCCTTGATTTCCTGATCAATTAAGGCATAATTTGGTAATTTCGTCCAGGCCGATCCTAGAATCGTCCTGGACGATAATTTAAAATTCAGTATGCCTAAACTGTCTAAGGCGGCTATCTCTTTCTATTTTGAGCTTATCGTCCTGGCCGATACACGTATCGTCCAGGCCGATATGTTAATGTCGGCTGCCTTAATTAAGAATCCTTAATTAGACTTTCTGTTTTAAGCTGATCGTCCCGGACGATATAAATATCGGCCGGGCCGATGTGGGCAAAAACAGAATTTCTAAGCCTCTCAAGTGTGTGTGTGATGGGTTACTTAGCATCAGTCTTTTTGATTCTTACAAGTAGACTCAAAAGGTGAAAAATAAAATTACAGACTGACTCAACCCTAAACCTACGCGATCCTGGACTTGGCTTCCTTTTGATCGTCCGATCTTCGATTCCTGAAAAGTTAGAAGCAACAAGTAGTCCAAGAGAGATAATGTTTGTCAATCATCAAAACATAAGCCATGAAAATAGTTTGCAACAGGACGATCAAGCCAATTTTAAATCGTCCAGTTTGCGTTCAGGGCGATGCTCTGGCCAATTTTCTAAGATTTATACTGATCGGCCAGGCCGATGTCCATATCGGCCTGGATGATATTATCGGCAACTTGCAATTAATGAGCTCTTTTGAAGCTCTTTTATTTAAGAGCTCTTGTTCAATATTTTAAAAAACCTTTGGCTGCTGCCTTGACCTTAGAAGGCCTTGAGGAGAGAAAGAGAGAGAGGGAGAGAGAGAGAGGATCTTGTGAGGGGGAGCTTCTGAGGGGATTCACAAGGGTTGCTTCAAGGATCGCTCTGCTTCTTCTTCGTCTAGAGTTTCTCGTCTGTGGATGGGTCGGCAGAGGTAAGGAGTCAGCTTTTGGTTGTGGTTCTCTGCTAGCTTCAGGAGGAAGCAAAAGGAGATAGGTTCTCTGCCTTGCCGGGGAGGCAAAAAGGAGGTTCTTGTAAAGGCTTCTCCGCCTAGCTTTGGGGGATAAAGGAGAGTCACGTTTATAGTGCAATACTCGGAGGGCGCCTCCGGGGAGTGGACGTAGGTCGAGTTGACCGAACCACTATAAATTTCTGTGTTCTTGTTTTCTTGCTTCCGCACTTTAATTTCCGCATTTATTTTTGTGGTGTGATTTTGGTTTATGTGATTTTTATTCTTTGTGAAAAGAAAATTTTAAAATACCAATTCATCCCCCCTCTTGGTTAGCTTGGGCCAGTTCTATAGGGCTTAACATCCCTAACGAACTTTCAAGTGGTATCAGAGCACTTTCTAGTGTCATGTGAGCACTTTCATCTTGAAGAATTATTATAGTTGGACAGGAAAAAAAGTTGACTTGCTTAAATTTGCGATTTTATTTAGTAAAATTGTGAAGAAAAGAGAATGCAGATCACTTCTCAAGGTGATCAACATGAAGATAGTGAAAGAAATGGAATATTTGGGAGTAAAGATTGCTCTTAGAAGACTAGTCAAATCAGATTTCAGCAAAATCATTGTAAAAATAGCAGCCAAGATGAACATTTGGGGTACAAATTTCATTTCTCCTGCAGTTAAAGTTTCTTTGATCAATGCTTCAGTTCTTTCTTTACCGACCTTTATTTCTGGTCATTCTTTGATCCCTTTGGGGATATTATATAAAGTAGAGAAAATGTGTAGAGATTTTCTATGGAATAAAAGAGATGGAAGTTATGGAATGCATTATGTTTCTTGGAGCTCTTTGTGTAAACCAAAAAATAAATGAGGCTATGGTTTACAATCTTTGGTAGAGAAATTGGGACCATTGAGATCTAAACATGCATTGAATTTTATTACAAAACCCAATATTCTTCTTAATAAAGTTTTAAGAGCAAAATATGGAAATGTATTATGGGATGGTGCTAGTAGTAGTGGCTGCTCTTCAACTTGGAAAATCATCCAGAATGGTGCTGAATTCTTATTTCCTGTAATTAAATGGTCGATTTCTAATGGAGAATATGTTGACACTTTCAAAGATATGTGGATTCTGGATAAAATATTAGAGAAATGGCCAACTTTTGTAACTATTATAGGTCCATATTTCAGTCAAGTCGCAAATTTTATTACAGAAGGAAATTGGGATCTTGAGAAATTGAAGCTCTATTTTGGAGAAATCCTTATTCAACTGATCATCTCAATTCCTATTCATACTGATCACATTGAAGACAAGCTGGAATGTATTAAGAAGTTAACTGGTAAATCAATAGCAGCTATTGCTTATGAGAAGAAATTTGAAGAATTCAGTGAAGATGATAATTTTAAATGGAGAAAGAAACTGAAGTTAAAACCAAAGATTGACATGTTTTGGTGGAGATTAAGCAAGAATGGAATTCCAACATTTGCATATTTGTCTTATAGAAGGCTTGCTGAACAGGGAAGCTGTCTGAGAGGATGCTTGGAATTGGAAGATTCAGAACATGTGACTTCCAAATGTTTTTTTAATCAAGAGAGTATTAAAATTGCTTGCTGATTGGCATTTTAATATACCAGAGTTTGATTCCTTAACAGAGTGTTATCAGTTATTATTTAAATTGTCTCCTTCTAATCATTTTTTGGGAAATCTGCTTTGTTCTACGATTTTCTATTGCTGGAATAGTAGAAATAAGCTAGTTCATGGAGGAGTAGACGATAGTTGTTCTGCCATTGCTTCAAGATCTATTATCCAGACTGTATCATCATTTGATTTTAGTTTAATCCATGAAAACTGGGATGCTAATCAGCTTTCTAAGTTGTCTCAATCATCTTGGCATCCTCCTCCTCAGGGTTGGATCAAGGTAAATATTGATGCTTCAGTTTTTCATAATAATATCACCGGCATTGGAGGTATTTTCAGGGACTGCAAAGGACGTGGAATTATTGCTTTTGATATTCAATGTATTCATTGGGATTGTGGACAAATGGAGCTATTAGCCGTTCTTGCTTTTAGAGATTATATCCAAGATTGGATGCTTGAAGCTAAAGGTATTGTGATTGAGGGTGACAATTCTAATGTCATCAAGGTCTTTCAAAATGCCTTTAAAAAACCATTGATTGATGAAGAATTTCTAAAACCAAAGGATTTAGATTTTCTTCTAAATTTTAAGCATTTTTATTTTTCTTTTGCTAATAGAAATTATAATAAGTTAGCTCATTTTTGTGCTAATTATGCCCATTTTTCATCCTTCTTTTGGGATGATTTTTCTAGGGATAAAGTTCCTCCTTCATTTTTAGATTTGTTGAAGGAGGAATCTTCTTGTAAGTAATTGGTGGGTAATAAAAATCATTGCTATTTGAATTTTTCAAAAAAAAATAAAATAAAATACATATGTAATTGAATATTAAAATCACAGATAGAAAATATTAAAAGCATAAACTTATAACAAAAATAATCTAAAATAATTTTTAAAGAAAGGCTAATAAATTTTAATCCATTAAATAATATTAATAATAAAAATAATAATAATAAATTTAAGAAATCTAATAGATCATTAAAAATTAAATAAAATATTAAAAAATTTAATAAACCATTAAAAATTTAATAAATCATGAATAATTTAATAAATCATGAATAATTTTATAAATCAATTAAAGATTCAATAAAAGTACTAATATTTAAACATGAACATAAAATTCATTGACCTTTCAACAAACTAAATTCAATTAATTAGAAAACTTCCACAAATAACTGACCTAGGACATATTCAAACGACACAACCTACTACACACACTTAAATTTATTTGTTAGGACAACCGAATCTAGTTTTATGTTAGGCTGGTTTTAACTTTTTTGCTGATGTGTGACATGTTTTCTCTGCTTGCTGGTTGTAAAATAATTGGTGTGTTTGTTTATTTATTTATTCCTGCAATCTAAGAATTGAAGTGATGGGCGATAGATTACCTCTAGGTTAAGAACAATCTGGATACTTATAAAATTTTATGCAGGTGGCTATGCTCGTGCAGGGACAAAATCAAAGAGGGCAAAATAAAGATTAAAATTGACATAAATTTCCTGCAGGTGCAAAATATTAAGCCCCTTTAAAATTCAAGAGCATGGTCAAGTGTGATTGGTGAAATTTAATTTAAATACAAATATATAACTACTTAGAATGATTTTATTATAAACTGCTTAGGATAACTTTGCATGTGGTCTAAATTTTTTTAATATGTGAAATATAATATAAATATATTTGAAAAAGAGTTTTAATGTAAAAATAGCTTGAAAGTGGGATATCACGTCCAACTTGGAACTCAAAGAGAGGAGAATATCCCTTAGGGGAATTCTGTTCTATTTGAAAAGTCAAGTTAGGATGATTTTAATATTCAAAGGGAAAATAAAATACCCCTTCGGGAACAAGTTTCTTTTCATTTGAATATTCAGATCAGCCAGTTTCAAGAAGCTCGTAGGAGGAAAGAAGGCTAAGGGGAGAACACGAAGAAATAAAGAAAAGAAGATATATTCCATTTCAAAGTCATTTGTGTCAGTCTTAGGATTACAATCCAAGTTTATTGTCAGTGATGCCCGACCACTTTACTTTTCAGCAAATTTTAGATTATAAATAAAGTGAAACTTATCATATAGACTATGAACATTATGCTTTGGATATTTTTATTTGATTATTTACATTATTTGCACAGTATAATTTCTTATTTTACTACGTTTTCTAGCATGTCGTGTTTTGTTTTAGCCTGGATACGATTGGAGTTTTTGTGAGGGCACAAAAAAATTTTTATACTTGAAACTCTAATAAGATTTTTAGGCTCACATAGAAACTCTAACGATCTAAGAATTAAGCTCAGGATCGCTGAGAGTTAGCATATGCATATTATTATCTTCTTTTTCTTGTTAGGCACCTCCCCGCCTGCGGGTTCTAGGAGACCACCTGACCTATTAGGGTGTAATTTTTTCAAGGGGATGATATGCAATATCTAGAGAAAATTTTTTTTTCTAAGCCTGATTTTAAAGCTACTTCATAATCATTTTATGCATTCAAGTCAATTAGCATGCATTGTATTCTATATAAATTAAAAAAGTCTAAAATTCTAATTGTATTTTACTTTCAAGCATCATTTTTCCTGTATAAGCTTAGGGACCAATTAAGATATATTTTAGATGCCAGTCCCCAATTCCTTACAACTTAAATAACGTTCATACATATCTTTCATAAAAAGGCTGAACATATAGTTTTAAAGCGCTTAGGTGGTTAACTCGCTCCTCAATCCAGGCTGAGATAAGTCTAGATTTACATTTCATTAGATATATTCGAGCACTACTTTGTAATACCTAATTTAATTTTAGGTTATGAGGTAGATTTGTTTTAAAATCTTAAGTTCTCACCATCCGGGAATATAATCTTAAATTTTTAATAAAATGTAAACTCAAACATAAAAATTCTCTCTTAAAATGTAATCCCCAACATAGGATAAACTTTAAGTTGCCTCTGAGCTTCTCAAAATTCAGCACTGTTAACCTTGTTTTCATTAAACCCTTGGAAAAAGGGTTTGACTTAGTCAAATTTACCAAGTCAGACCCTAAGACTACTTCCATTTAGTTCAATGGGTCCAACCAAATCTATTTGAAATTACTAAATGACAAGAGGGGGGGGGGTGAATTATGAAAATCTTTTTCTTAATAAAAATAACCCTAAACAAGAGTTCTATTTTTTTTTGTTATTTTTGAAATTCTATAACAAAATTTTAAGCAATTTTTCTTCCATAAATTTCACCATGCAATAGTTATGAAAATTAAATGCAAGTAAAAATTAAATGATGATAAGAAAAAAAACACACCAAGAATTTTTATAGTGGTTATGTCAGAATATGACCTACGTCCACTCCCCAGAGTCCCCCGCTCCGGGATTTTCACTATCAAAATAGTTCTCCTTTTTCCCCCGTGGCAAGGCGGAGAAGCCTTTACAAACCTCCCTTTCACCAACCCGGCGTGGCGGAGTGCCAAACTCTGTTTTCGCCCTCCTGGCGATTGCAGAGAACCTTCTCGTTTTTCTCCCTCCTGGAGAAGGCAGAGAACCTCGAGGTAACGGATGTAGACGAGCCTTTCCCTTGGAGATCCTCCCTCAAATCCTTTTAGGGCCACAGGAGGAGCAAGATACAGCAAGCTTGGAGCAACCATGTGATCTCCCTCATACCTCTTCTCCCTCACAACGCTCACCTCCTCCTTCCTCTCTCAACCCTCAAGAATTTCTCTAGAGCTCTCTCCCTTGGAATCCCTATCTAACCACGTTCACCCCCTCTGTGATTCTTACTAAAAAAGGACTTGATTAACATCTAAAACGGGCTCCAAAAACCTCTGATTTCAAAAGTAGCCGTTACTATTCATACAGTACGATTACCCATCGTACAGTACGATCTTCAGAAACAGACATCGTCCTGGTACGAAGATGTACGAACAGTTCAAAAACAATTCATACTGTATGATATAATATCATGCGGTACGATCCACAAAATACTATTCGTACAAGACGATGGTCTGGACGATCAGATATCGTCTCTGTTCATCGTATGGTACGATTACTATCGTACAGTACGATGTGATAAAAACTAAGAGATCGTCCAGGACGATATCTGGGATGATCAAACTTTGTCTCTGTTTATCGTATGGTACGATCCAGTTCATACAGTACGATGTTCAAAATTTAATTAGGCCTGGATTTCATGCACTAATTACGGGTTAATTTAAGTAAGTATTAAAAATAGATCGTACAGTACGAACACATTCGTACAGTACGAACGACGCAAAATCACTTACTCAAATTAAACTACGGCTAGGGTTTTGGATCTGAACATATCGTACAGTACGAATATATTCGTACAGTATGATCTATTCACAAAATCATCCATATAGCTTGGATCGTACGGTACGAATTAAAATCGTACAGTACGATCTCAAGAGAAGAATTTCTATGACATTTTGCATTTAAAAACAAACTCTCCCTCTGTGTGTATGCATGGTTGCTCTTACTCTTATACATTTTGTGGCCAGACTCAATAAAATAAAATAAAATAAATAGAAAAATACAATGTTTGACTCATACTCCTAATCCACTCTTTCTTGAGTCTTCCTTTCGTTCTGAGTCACTTGTGATCTTCCTGAAATGTTAGTACTCAAGGACAATAGCAAATAAAATAGTATTCAATGAAAAGTTGTTCCAAAATACTCATTATTTGGCATCATCAAAATCTCAAACTTGGGGTCATGGGTTGCAACAATCTCCCCCTTTTTGATGATGTTAATTAATTTGTTGCAAGTGAGTTCGAAAAGCATTTCTTTTATTTTTGTTTATTTTTTTTTGTATTTATATATATTTTTATTTTTTTAAAGTAAATACAAGAAAAAAATAGGATACCAAAATCAAGTGCAAAATAAAAGGAATGCATTTAGATAACAGGCACAACAACAGGTACAACAAACTTCTCCCCCTTTTGACAGCACAGAAAGGAGGAGCAACTAAAAGCAAAAAGCAAAAGAAGAAAAAACTATAATGCAAACACAAACAATCTAAGCAGACAGGTCCTGATTTGGTGGTGGTGGAGGTGGATTTGGTTGAAAATATTGAAATAGAGCATCGAAGAGGTGATCAATTGCAGTAAAATGTTCTCCAAACCACTGCATATCAGTCTCGTGTTGCTGATGTTGTTCTTGAATATGCATGTCGAGACGAGTTTGTAGCTGGTCGAAGCGGGCGACTAAATCATCATTAGGGTGTGCTGGTGCAGGTGCTCGGGGTGCGGCATGGCGTCGTGGTCGAGCTGGAGCTGCGGCTGGGGCATCTTCTCCTTCTTCTTCATCAAAGACGGGTTCTTCAGGCTCGTGTCCCTGATGAAAGAGAATACAGAAGGAAGCATCCGTATAAAAAATAGGAAGCATGTCGGGTTCACCAGGGTAGGATAATTGATATTTATTGTGGAGGATATATCCTATTAGGTGACCAAGAGCCAGATTCTGTTTCTGTCCAGTGGTAGGTAGACGAACAAAAGTCATGTGGCGAATATAGTTGCTAATTAAATTGACCTCATCAAACTTAATGTTGGACATAATAAGATAGGTAGCGACGGACAAGGTAGGGGTCAGATTGATACGGTCGCCACCTTTGGGTATGATTGAGGTTCGAAGAACATGTTGAATTATACGGGCATTTCGAGTTAAGGATTGAACAAGAGGTTGGTGTTGATGAAAAGCAGTATTCCTAAGGACTCTATTTACATCGCTCCAATCAAATTCATCGGTAAGAAACGAGCGAACCATAGGTCCTTCAGTGGACAGCCCAATATATTGGGCGATATCGGCTCTAGTGATCTCAATGGTGCGGCCACAAACAAAAGAGTGAAAAGTGGTGTTGTCGACGGTGTAGGTGAGGTTGGCGAGAAATTCAAAAAGAAGTTCAGAATTATATGGAAACGCCAGGGTGAGTAGGAATTGGAAGGTGGTGGAAGCAAAGAGGCCCATTACCTCGAAATTGAGAGCAGCCTGATTAAGCATTTTTGAAGGGGAAATTTTGCAGGCTTTATATCGGTGGTAGGCTTCCTCATTTTCAGTATTCAGGAAATGATCAGGTTGGCGACTCGACGAGGACGAGCTTCCAGCAGTCATCCGACCTCTCTTAGACAATTCAATAGGGCACGAAAATGAGTGAAGGAGTGAGTGAGGAGAGGTTTGAGTGAGAAGAACGGCCTAGGCAAGGGTACTTATAGGAAATTTTGGAAATCGTACAATATGATCTGGAATCGTACAGTACGCCAGATCGTATTGTATGATAGATAATCAATATTCTGACCGCTCGTTTCAGGAAAAGGCAGTCAAATCGTACAGTATGATAGGTATCGTATAGTACGATCAGACGAATTTCAATCGTCTCGAGGCCTCAGTACGACTTTTGACCAAAAGTTTCATACTGTACGAACAGGTGTATCGTACAGTACGACGCATAATAAATATCGTATCAAACAGCTTTAACTCAAATTTGTCCTTTGTGCTGATGTGGATCTTACCGTACGAAACGGAGGTATCGTACAATATGATACTCAATAATTTCATACCAACCGGATTTAATTCATCCCAATCCGTTGCTGACGTGGATCGTATTATACAAAGAAGAGATATCGTACAATACGATAGGCAATTATGCGAGAAGATTATCGTACAGTACGATGTAGGTCATACAGTACGATCAACAGAGCCGAAATCTGCTTGTTGGTGGACGTGTGGACATTGAGATGTATCGTACAGTACGATGTAGGTCGTACAGTACGATGAACAGTCAATGCAGAGTTTTGGTGTGGTGAGTGTGTGATGATGATCAGGAGCACCCTAAAATTTTTTTTTTTTTTTTTTTTTTTTTTTATGTTTTTTTTTTTTTATGCAGTTATATCTATGACACCTAATCTAGTCCTCAAGGTGCTAAAGGTGTCGAAAGCTAAAGGTTTTGTGAATATGTCTGCCAATTGATCTCCTGTAGCGATGTGATGTAATTCTATATCTCCCTTAGCGACGTGATCTCTAATGAAATGATGTCTAATGTCTATGTGTTTTCGTTCGAGAGTGTTGAATTGGATTCTTAGAGATACAAATTGCACTTGTGTTGTCACACATGATCGAGATGGTTCCAACAGGTAGTCCAAGATCAAGAATTTGTTGTTTTAACCATAGTACTTGTGCAACACAACTTCCTACTGCAATATATTCTGCCTCGGCTGTGGAAAGTGCTACTGAGTTTTGCTTCCTACTGGACCAAGAAACTAATGATTGTCCGATGAATTGGCAGGTACCAGAGGTGCTTTTTCTATCTATCCTACATCCTGCAAAAGTCAGAATCTGAGTACCCTAGGATTTCAAAGGAAGTGCTGTGTCTGGGATACCCAAAATTCCTAAGTTTGGGGGTGCCTAGTAGATATCTAAGAATTCTTTTGACAGCAGTTAAGTGAGACTCTTTAGGATCGGCTTGGAAACGGGCACAAAGGCACACACTAAACATTATGTCCGGTCTACTGGCAGTCAGGTAAAGAAGGGATCCAATCATTCCTCTATATTTTTTCTGATCTACTGATTTTCCACTAGGATCTTTATCTAATTGGATTGTCGAACTCATTGGGGTGTTCATGGGTTTTGCACTATCCATTTCATATTTCTTTAAAATATCCTTAATATACTTTGATTGGCTAAGAAAAGTTCCATTATCCATTTGTTTTACACTAAAGCCAAGAAAGTAATTAAGTTCTCCCATCATGCTCATTTCAAACTCATTACTCATTTGTTTTTTTGAAAATTCATCGCATAAGTTTTTTATCCGAAGATCCAAACAAGATGTCGTCCACATATATTTGAACAATGAGAATTTCTTCTTTGACCTTTTGTAAAAAGAGTGTAGTATCTACACTACCCTTTTTAAATCCTCTATCCAAAAGAAATGAGCTAAGTCTTTCGTATCTTGCTCTAGGTGCTTGCTTTAATCCATATAGTGCCTTCTTTAATTTAAATACATGGTTCAAATCCGGGGGGTTGCTCAACGTAGACATCTTCCTTAATTACCCCGTTCAGAAATGCACTCTTTACATCCATTTGATATAACTTAAAGTTCTTGAAGCAAGCAAAAGCTAAGAGCACTCTTATGGCTTCTAGTCTAGCAACCGGGGCAAAGGTTTCTTCAAAGTCTATCCCCTCAATTTGGTTGTACCCCTTAGCTACTAGTCTTGCTTTATTCCTTATTATTGTTCCTGAATCATTCACCTTATTCTTGAAGACCCATTTTGTTCCAACAACACTGTGTTCTTTAGGTCTCTTGACTAACTCCCAAACATCATTTCTGGTGAATTGGTTCAGCTCTTCTTGCATTGCTAGAATCCAAAATTCATCTCCTAAGGCTTGATCTATACTTGTGGGGTTCTATCATAGAGATGAATGCTGAGTGACTAACCTCCTTCCTAAGTCCATGCCTAGTTCTTACACCTTCTGAAGGGTCTCCTAAAATTAACTCTTTAGGATGACTAGAAGAATATCTCCATTCTCTAGGCAAAACTTCCTGAGGTTCGACCCTTTCTCCTAAGGTC
This sequence comes from Dendrobium officinale, assembly GCA_019514585.1. NCBI lineage: Eukaryota > Viridiplantae > Streptophyta > Magnoliopsida > Asparagales > Orchidaceae > Dendrobium > Dendrobium officinale. The sequence goes on along the minus strand of CM033699.1, from coordinate 26,116,587 downwards.
ATAGTCTCTACTCCTTGAATTTCCTTTATTTCATCATCTTCAATTTTAGATTCTGAGGGCTTATCTGATTCATCAATTACCACATGGGTGGATTCTTCTACTACAAGGGTTCTCTTATTAAAAATTCTATAGGCCTTACCTACAGAAGAATAACCTAAGAAGACACCCTCATCAGACTTGGGATCAAATTTTCCTAAGGGATGTTTACCATTATTTAGGATGAAGCACTTACACCCAAAGACATGTAAATGTGAAAGATTTGGTGTCCTACCCTTAAAGAGTTCATATGGAGTTTTATTCAGCTTCGATCTAATGTTTACTCTGTTTAAAACATAACAGGCTGTGTTGACTGCTTCTGCCCAAAAGTATCTAGGAAGGGTATACTCCGCTAACATTGCCCTAGCAGCTTCTACCAAAGTTCTATTCTTCCTTTCTGCTATGCCATTTTTTTGGGGTGTTCTAGGGGCTGAGAAATTGTGTTCTATTCCTATCTCTTGACAGAATGACTCAAACCTATCATTTTGGAACTCTCCACCATGATCGCTATGGATTGTTGATATTTCACAACCTAATTTTTGTTGAATCCATGTGGAGAATACTTTAAATTCCTCAAAAGACTCATTTTTGTGTGCTAAGAATCTTACCCAAGTAAATCTAGTGAAGTCATCTACAATCACAAATCCATAATTCTTTCCACCTAGACTGGCTGTACTAACGGGTCCAAATAAGTCCATGTGTAGAATTTCTAGTGGCCTAGAGGTGATCACATCTCTAATTGAGTGAAAGGATGATTTGACTTGTTTTCCTAGTTGACAAGCATCACATAAGTGATCCTTGGAAAAGTCTAACTTAGGTACACCTCTAACTAGTTTTTTTCTGAGTGATGTTTCTAAGAGTTTTCATACTAGCATGGCATAGTCTCCTATGCCATAGCCACGAGTCATCAACTATTGTTTTTCAAGCAGAATGAATTTGAGCTATCAATGCAATCAAGGTCTAACATGTAAACATTGTTCATTCGTTTTCCTTCTAAAACTAGTTTATCAAATAAGCTAATCAGGCATTTATCAGATAAAAATTTAATGTCAAAACCTTTGTCACACAATTGACTAATGCTAAGTAAGTTATGCTTTAAACCATCAACTAATAAAACATTTTCAATTAAAAAATTCTTAGCATTACCAACAGTACCTGAGCCTATCACCTTCCTGGTAGTGTTGTCTCCCAACGTTACTTTGCCTCCAGTTTTGGTCTCAAGTAGGATGAACTTCTTCATGTCTCCAGTCATGTGTCGTGAGCAACCACTGTCCAGGTACCACATGCTCTCACTAGGTCTTTTTGTGAGAGCATCCCTACAATTTCATTCAAAGATTAGATTTGGGAACCCAAGTGAGTTTGGGTTCCTCCTTATGCTTGCATGAATGAGATGTATGCATGCTATGCTGTGATGGATGCAGTTTAGGTCTCCATACTAAGTGTGTCCTACGGTGAATTGTGCATGTGCGGGCTATGTGACCTAGCATGCCACAAGAGAAACACCTAACACCAGGAAATGGGTTTACTAATCTATGTGGGTGGTGGTGCCCTCTTTCTAAGTTTTGTGTGATGCATGCTGTGTTGGGGGTTTGCGAGGATGGCCTAATGTGAGTGATGCAATTTCATTTTCTAGTTCTTTTATTCTCTCACTAAAAGTTTTATTTTGAGCTGTCAATCCATCAACTTCTATTAATAGCAAGTGCTCACTATGATCTACTTCTAATGCAAGTGCTGTTAGTTTTTCAAACTCTACATCTAGTTCAATATGCGATGTTTTCAAGGATTCATGCGCTTCAATTAGTTCAATATGCTTCTTATTTAATGCATCATACTCATCAAGAAGTAACATGTGATCTTTATCTAAATCAAAATTTTCTTTAACTAAGTTAGCATGCTCAATTTGTAAAGAACTAAATTCAATATTAAGTTTAGCATGCATTTTTTTTAGTTTCCTATACGAGTCATGAATATTCTCAGAAATAAGCAGTAATTCATCATATGAAAGTTGACATACCTCGTCTTGATTTGATTGATCAAGGTTATCATTAGCCATAAGACACAAATTAGTTACCTCCTCCTCTGCTTCTTCCTCTGACGATTCTGAGGCAGAGTCGGCCCAAAAAGCTTTTTGTGTCCTCATCTTTCCTTTCTTATATTTGGCTTTCTCATCACCTTTCTCCTTAGCTGGTTGGCTCTTCCGATTGGGTAAATCGGCTCGAAGGTGACCTGGCTTCCTGCATTCAAAATAGATTGTATCAGATAAAACCTTATTGGACCTTGAGCTCTTACCTTTATTCCAGCTGTTCTGATGACGCTTCTATTTTATCTTCAGGAAATTTTTGAACTGTCGGGTCATCAGTGCTATCTCATTGTCTTCCTCCCCTGCAGAGCTTTCACTTTCTGAGTTGCTAGCTTTTAATGCCACCCGTCCGCTCCTTTTTTTCTTTTCACCTGCATCACTTTGCCTTTGGCTCACTCCTTGCTCGTATGCAATGAGTGACCCAAGGAGGTTATCAATAGAATAAACATTAAGATCTTTGGACTCAGTGATAGCAGTTATCTTAGCATCATAGGAACTAGGTAGGCATCTAAGAATTTTATTCACTTTCTCAGAATTTGAAATTTCTCTACCTAATGCATGCAAGGATGTCACGATTTGGGTGAACCTAGTGTACATGTCAGAAATTGTTTCGCTAGGTTTCATACAGAATAATTCATAATCATGCAGTAGAATGTTAAGCCTAGACTGTTTTACTTCGTTTGTTCCTTCGTATGTAATGCACAGTCTATCCCAAATCTCCTTACCAGAAACACAAGTAGATACTCTCATATAGTCCTCAGATTTCAATGCACAAAAAAAGCAGTTTAAGCACTTAGCATTCAGTTGGGCTAACTCCCTATCCTCATTGCTCCATTCAATAAAAGGTACAGGAGTTTTCAAACCATTAACAATTTTAAACGGTGCAACATACCCATCATTTACTAACATCCACATGTGGTAATCTATAGATTGCAAAAATGTAGACATTCTAATTTTCCAGAAATCAAATGGAATGTTATCAAAAAGTGGTGGACGAGTTATTGAATAACCCTCCGCAGTGTTACGATTACCAAAATTCGACATGATCGTTTTTTCCAAGGTTTTCTAAAACACTATTTTTGAAAAACAGGCTCTGATACCAAATTAAATTACTAAATGACAAGAGGGGGGTGAATTTTGAAAATCTTTTTTTCTTAATAAAAATAACCCTAAACAAGAGTTCTAATTTTTTTTTTATTATTTTTGAAATTTTACAACAAAATTTTAAGCAATTTTTCTTCCACAAATTTCACCATGCAATAGTTATGAAAATTAAATGCAAGTAAAAAGTAAATGACGATAAGGAAAAAACACACCAAGAATTTTTATAGTGGTTCGATCAAAATATGACCTACGTCCACTCCCCAGAGTCCTCCGCTTCGAGATTTTCACTATCAAAATAGTTCTCCTTTTGCCCCCCTCGGTAAGGCAGAGAAGCCTTTACAAACCTCCCTTTCACCAACCCGGCGTGGCGAAGTGCCAAACTCTGTTTTCGCCCTCCTGGTGACGGCAGAGAACCTTCTCATTTTTCTCCCTCCTGGAGAAGGCAGAGAAACTCGAGGTAACGGATGTAGATGAGCCTTTCCCTTGGAGATCCACCCTCAAATCCTTCTAGGGCCACAGGAGGAGCAAGATGTAGCAAGCTTGGAGCAACCGTGTGATCTCCCTCACACCTCTTCTCCCTCACAACGCTCACCTCCTCCTTCCTCTCTCAACCCTCAAGAATTTCTCTAGAGCTCTCTCCCTTAGAATCCCTCTCTAACCACGTTCACCCCCTCTGTGATTCTTACTGAAAAAGGACTTGATTGACATCTAAGACGGGCTCAAAAAACCTCTGATTTCAAAAGTAGCCGTTACTGTTCGTACAGTACGATTACCCATCGTACAGTACGATCTTCATAAACAGACGTCATCCTGGTACGAAGGTGTACGAACAGTTCAAAAACAATTCATACTGTACGATATAATATTGTACGATACGATCCACAAAATACTATTCGTACAGGACGATGGTATGGACGATCATATGTCATCTTTGTTCATCCTATGGTATGATTACTATCGTACAGTACGATGTGACAAAAACCAAGAGATCGTCCAGGATGAAATCCGGGACGATCAAACTTCGTCTCTGTTCATCGTATGGTATGATCCGGTTCGTACAGTACGACGTTCAAAATTTAATTAGGCCTGGATTTCATGCACTAATTACGGGTTAATTTAAGTAAGTATTAAAAATAGATCGTACAGTACGAACACGTTCGTACAGTACGAACGGCGCAAAAATCACTTACTCAAATTAAACTACGGCTAGGGTTTTGGATCTGAACATATCGTACAGTACGAATATATTCGTACAGTACGATCTATTCACAGAATCATCCACATAGCTCTGATCTTACGGTACGAATTAAAATCATACAGTACGATCTCTAGAGAAGAATTTCTATGACATTTTGCATTTAAAAACAAACTCTCCCCCTGTGTGTGTGCATGGTTGCTCTTACTCTTATACATTTTTTGGCCAGACTCAATAAAATAAAATAAAATAAATAGAAAAATACAATGTTTGACTCATACTCCTAATCTACCCTTTCTTGAGTCTTCCTTTAGTCCTGAGTCACTTATGTTAGTACTCAAGGTCAATAGCAAATAAAATAGTATTCAATGAAAAGTTGTTCTGATTCGAGTCATTGATCAGTTTCAATGGAGAATCAGATGGCCATGAGAGGCTGCCTACATGGCTAAGTGAATCTTGCCTCCACGGTAATGATTATCGCAGTCATTGCGGCAATGATTGCTGGCACCGCCAGAAATTATTGCTCCGCGGTCTGTGGAACCAATTCAAGCCCGCTATGTGGGTCTCCCTCCATTGGAGCATCCGAATTTTCTTTTACTTTTTTTCTTAAAAAAAAACTATTTTTAATAATATTTTAATATAGTTATTTTAAAATATTAAAAATTATTTATTTTAATAAAAAAAATACTTATTACATATTTAAATTTTCATAAGATTAAATACATTAGTTTAAAATTAATATTAATCTAAAATATTAAATGTATTTTAAATTATTCTAAATACTAAATTTTAATTATTTTAGATTAATATTCATTTAAAAAAGCTTAAAATATCTTACCAATTTAAAATTTAATTTTAAAATAAATTCTTAATTTTCTTGGTAATTAATTAAGTTAAATTTTTTTTTAAAAATAAATTTTTAATAATTTAAAGCTTTTAAATATTTAATTAACTTATATTAATTATATATATATATATATATATATATATATATATATATATATATATATATATATATATATATATATATACTTATATATATTAAAAATCAAAGATTATTTTAAGTTATTTAATTTTAAAATTAATTTTAATAATTATTATTTTGTGTAATTTTTATTTAATTAAATGACTAAATTCTTAATTAATAATTAAATAAATTAAAACTTGAATATTTTTTTAAATTTCATAAAAATAAAATATATATTAAAATTATTTTAAATTATCAGAGAAATTTAAATGTTTAATTTAATTTAATTTATTAGTTATCTTTAAATATTAATTATTTTAAAATATTTTCTAAATACATTAAACTTAAAAAATTCATAATTAATTCATTTTAAATAAAAAAATGCACATAATATCTTGAATTTTTCAAAAAATTAAGAACTTTAATTTAAAATAAATTTTAGGTATTAAATTTTTTTTCTTAATTATTATTTAATTGTTTAATTATTTAAATACTCAAATACTATTTATTTAAATAATATATTAATCATTTTTAAATTAAAAATAATTTTGAAATTATTTTCAAACTTTCCTTGGGTGGTCAGGAGATCTATCATATATATATATATATATATATATATATATATATAGAATTATTTTAATTACTTTACTTCTAAACTAATGTATTTATAATTTAATATATGTATTTTAAAATATTTTAAAATTATATGTATATTATATCTTTTAAATTTTGAGAGATCCTTATGAAATTTCAAACATAGGTTATGCATGTGAATAATATTCATGGAGGGAAGATTACTGGATGATTATGCCTCAATCATTTACTATTCACTGTCGTTAATCTTGTTTAATTATTATTTAGTAATTCTTTACATGTGTAGGACGCATGAGCATTTAGTTTAGGTTCTCTTAGTTTTAAGGATATAGTATAATTTGATGTGTTGCATTTCCCTTTATGTTACCCCAAATATTAGTCATTAAACATTTGATTTAAACCTATTTAACGTAGCGACACCCTAAGAACAATAACTAAGGATTCGTCTAGCAAACTTAAATAAATTCTAGGAGCTAGGATATACCTTTAATTGACATGAAACTTAAAAAATTTAAACTAAGTGACATTTTCAATCCCCTGGAATTTTTTAGAAATTTTTAGGATTCTTTAAATCCCTTAATTAACAGACCCTAATTTACCCATTAATTAAGCTCCAATAACTTTAGAAAATTCTAATAAATTCAGAATTAAATCAAAAAATTTCCCATAATATATCAAACTCTTAAGAATTCAATGCTTAAGCTCAAAAAATTAAAATCCCCTTAATTGGGCTTCAATTTGAACATTAATTTAATTTTGATTAAAAACTATTTTTTAATTAAATTAAATAATTAAAAATTATTAAGATTTTTAAAAAAATTTCAAACACTTAGGAACTCTTCCTTTAGTCATTCCTGACCTTTGGAGGTGATTTCAGTAGATTTGGAGCTTATTTAAATCCAAACCACTAAAATACCATTAAATAAATAAATTTAATAATTCATTAAATATCCAAATTTTAAAAAATCATAAATGATTTCAAAAAAAATTCAAATTGGGTAAAATAAAAGGAATTAAATTATAATTAAAATTTAGTATTTATTATAAAATATGAGCTTTCTAGAATCTAACATAGATTAAAAAGTCAACTTTCACGTCAATTGTAATTTAATAACTAGGGCCTGAAACTTCTTAAATTTATAACTTTGCATAGAAAACTCCAAATACAATAAACTCAAAGTCTAATTACTCATTATAAGATAATATATTTATTAAATATATTATAACCCTAAAGTCTAACCTATTTTAAAAAGTTATATTTTGGACCCCTTAACTCAACGGGTAGAATAATCCTGGACCTTCTAAAATTTGCTAATCCAACTTAAACATCAAAGAATACAACCCTAAGTTTTAAAACTAACCAACTAACTAAGTTAATTAAAATTGACAACAAAAAACTAAACTTAAACTTCAATTAAAATTCCCCCTTTGGCTTTGAACAAATCGCATCACAAACAACTTGAACTAATTACCCAATATAAGATATATCTAAAGCCACTCAGCAGTAACACACACATATAATTGTTTGCTAGGGCGCAAATTCTTGGTTTAGGTTAGGCCGATATTTTCCTTTTATATTTTTTGTGATGTGACGCTCTTGCATGTGGCACGTGTGCTAGTTATTTTAACTTACTATGATTATTACTGTGATAATGAACTGTATATTTTTTAATTATCTTCATAATGTATTGTGTGATAGATTACTCATAGGTTACAGATGATCTTGATACTAATGCTATTTTTTATAGGTGATCATGCTCATGTAGCACTAATAAAGATGGTTAAAATCATAAATAAATTATATAATGCTTGTCATAGTTGCTTCAGTCGCTTATCCCTCAAATAAAAAAGAGCATGGTCAACTATTTATGTATAACTGATTGGGATATTTTATATTAACTGTTTAGGATAACCAATGCAGGAGAGTCTAGAATTTCTTTTTCATAATGTAATTGTAATTTGTATATAATGTATTGAGTTATGAAAGTCTCTAAAGATAAGATATTTCAAAGATCATGGATCCAAAGGGAAAAAGAAAGGCCCTTTATAGGATTTTTTTTTTCATTTGGGTACCCATCTGAGGGACTAACCAAATAAAGACTAGAAGAAGATGATACAGAAAAGGACTCAAAGTCGAAGATGAAATACTTTACTTTTAAGACTTACGTCATTCAGTAGGATTATAATTTAGGTTGTTATTGATGGGACCTGGTCAACAAAACTTTTCTACAGATCCTAGGTTATACTTATATGGTACTTATCATGGACTTTCTTTTTTTTTTCTTTAGTAGTTTTATTTATATTAATGTGTTTATTTTATTTGCATCGTAGAAATTGCCTTATTTTCTTAGGTTTCTTTCTTGTACATGTATGTGCATGATTTTGCTAGGCTATTTAAGAATAAAATTTTTCTTCTCATAATTAAAATATAATATTTTAAGAATTAAATAACATATAAACTTAATGATATAGGGAATAACAAGAATCATCTGATGTTACATGCATATTAATGCATGTTCTCTCTCTTTGCTTTAAGACACTTTCCCGCTCGCCGGTATAGTCTAGATAATTTTACCTATGAGGATGAGGTGTTGGATTTGGGGAAGTCTAGTCTTTCTAAGAAAATATTTTTATAAGCCCTTTTTAAATTTCAAGCATATCTAATTTGGAAACTTTCAACTAGCATGTATTGCATTAGAAACTAATTAAATCAAGATCTAATTATATTAATTTTAGAAGCATTCTACCATATTTAAGTACAAGGCCGCTTAGAAACCTCTCTAGATGTCTGCCTTAACTTCCAATAACTGAGCTACCCACTCATTTTTCATAAAGACTAGACAACACGATTTTTCTATGCTTAGGTGGTTAGCTGGCTTTCCTTTTTAGGCTGAATATAAGTCCAGAATATATTATCTAGAATACGAGTGTTAGTGTTATATGTAGAACACTAAAACTCACTCTAGATTTAGGGTTCAAGGCTACTACTATATGTGTCTTATAGTATGTCTCATTGGTGGGTAAGTCCTCTATCCTTCAAAATCTATAAATCCCACCTATCCACATCATATGGATGATGCCACCTCCATCATTCTCTCTTGTATGTCTTGAGTGTATTATTATTTCTTTTTTTCAATTTCTTCTTATTACCTTAGTTTCTCTGAATGATGATGTGAGCCGTGTATGTTGACTAAGCCAAATTAAACATTTCTTCCCTTTGAGTAGGAACTTCCTAGTCTCCTCCCTATGTGTCAATCCCATTTGAGTGGATAATATAAGATTTTTAATCGAGAGTCTTCTTAGGCCCTGACTTAAGATGTTTTTAAGCATGGGGGCTTGCACCTGTAGGAAACTGAATTCAATATCAAATAAACCACACTTGAGTTAATGTATCAGATTGGGGAAACCTCGTGACTTTGATCAGGTTATATAGACAATATTATTCATCAATGTGCATGTGCAAAAGTTGTTATACTCAATGATTAATCATATGTATAATCTAATAGGCCCTCACATTGTCCCGCTTGTGAAGAGCACGAAGGTCTGCGATCGTTTCATCCTTCAGGATGGTGCGATCGTACTATTCCATGCTCTGTCCCCCGTACGGCGGTGTTCCTTTTAGAGGTCCATAGGTTTCTGGCAACCACGGTAGGATAGATTTCTCTCTCCATCTTTGAATTCTATATTAATCTTTCTTGTGTATACTCTGTGATTGGTACTCCTTATATTAGCCCAGTCCTGCTCTTAGCTAGGGTCTTCCTTAGTTAGGTTTCCTTTTTCTTAGTAAGGGATCTCCCTGGTTATGTTTCTTTTTTTCTGGCCTACTAGGTCATTCAGTCTCTTATCCATTTTCATCTTCTCTCATAATATCATCTCTTACTAATTTTTAAAAATTCTTTTATTCTTTAGTTGACATATAATGTCATGGCTTCCTTTGTTCTTTCAATTACTTTTCGCATCAATTTAGACGTGCGGGTGACTCTCCCTATGTCCCTGCTAGCTAGTCCCCCTGCTGGAGAAATCACTTTTGGTTCCTTCACAGACTCGACCTTCATCACTCTTGATAGGCCAACCCTTGCTTAGGCTACCAACTTTTCTTTTCCCCAGAGGAGGGGCTGCAAATCAATGCACCCCTTTGGACATATAATTACTTAGCGGATAGCCCAGGCATCTACTCGTCCCACTCCTGTTTGTGTATAGCTAGTGCACCCAGCAGTTAGGTAGCCAGTACCTAGATCACTCCCTATTCAGTCCACTCATCCAGCGGTCAGGTAACCAGTGTTTATTTAGATTTCAGTCTAGTAAATAGGTTGTTAGACCTAAGTTAATGTCCCAAGGCTATCAAGAGGGGGGGGGGGTGAATTGGTAGTTTAAAATTTTAAATCCCTCTTTTAAAATGAGTTGAACTGAAATGAAAATTTTTCTTTTAAGTTTTTGTAGAAAGCAGATTTTTCAACCACAGAGTTTTTAAAGCTAAAAATAAAATGCGAAAAAAAATAAAAACAGTAAAGTAAATGACACCAGATTTATAGTGGTTCGGTCTAAATCAGACCTAATCCACTCCCCAGAGGCACCCTCTGAGTATTGCACTAATATCAATAGTGACTCTCCTTTTGCACCCACAGCAAGGCGGAGAAGCCTTTACAAAATACTCTTTTCACCACTACCCAGTACGGAAGAGAACCGTCGTCCTTTTACACAATTCCCAGTGTTGGCAAAGAATTGTTCGTCCTTTCACACTCTCCTAGTGTGGGCAAAGAACCCTTCGTCCTTTCACACTCTCCTAGTATGGGCAGAGAACCATTCGTCCTTTCACACTCTCCTAGTGTGGGCAGAGAACCCTTCGGCTGTTCACACTCTCCAAGTGTAGGCAGCGAACCCTTCGGCTGTTAACACTCTCTAAGTGTCGGCAGCAAACCGGATCTTCTTGACAGATCTTCTCACAAGAATCTAGAAGGAAGAAAGAAAAGAGTGAAGTAATCCCAATTCACAAGTAGAGATTCTTACCTTTAAACTCCAAGTGAAGCCTTCACGCTCCAGTGGTAGGAATCCTCCTTTGAATGCACTCTTACACTCTCTCCTTGGCTATTTTCTCAAAAGGCATGAAGATCAAATGATAAAAAGATTGGGTGGCAGTGTAATTTGGACTATTTATAGAAAAGACAAGAAAAACCGCCCAAAAACTGCAAGTTTTCAATTATGTACGTAGTGGATCGTCCCGTACGATCGTGGATCGTCCTGGACGATTTTACTTAAACGCTTTGAAACGACCCTATTTGTATATGTGTACGAAATGTCTTCGTACACACTGATCGTCCCGTACGAACTAAGTTCGTCCGGTACGAACGGTTATTACAAGGTCGGTTCTAGAAATTGCTGAAAACCGTTCTAAGTCGGTTAATCGTCTGGACGAAAATTTGTTCGTCTGGACAAAATTTTTACAGAGGACCGATCGTCCTGGATGATTTTTAATTTCGTCTGGACGAAAATTTTACAGAGGACCAATCGTCATGTACGATAATTTAATTTCGTCTGGACGAAAATTTTACAGAGACCAGATCGTCCTGGACGATATTTAATTTCGTCTAGACAAAATTTTTACAGAGGACCAATCGTCATGTACGATAATTTAATTTCATCTGGATAAAAATTTTATAGAGGATAAATCTTCCTGGACGATATTTAATTTCGTCCTGGACGAATAGGACTTTAAAAAAGTTTTTCAAGCCATTCTCCTATTCGTTCCATGTGCTCAATAGGAGATAACTGTCTAATCGTCCCGTACGAACGGATATCATCCCGTACGATCAGTATAAATTTTATATGATCTCCTTATGTGTGTGTGTGTGTATGTTTTTATTCACTCAAATTACAATCACTCCCTTTCAATTTTATTTCAAAGAAAAGTACAAGCTTCAAATTCACAAAGTATCTCATGTTGAATTTGATTTGAAGTCATCGTAGTCTGGAGTTCGATTTTCCTGAAATGGTAGTACACACAAGAGCAAATACAAATCTTCTAAAATTGTTAGAAGATAACTACACATTTGAACAATAATGTTTGGAATCATCAAAACTATACAAGTTGCAAAAATGTAAGGCATGCAAATAGCAACTATCTTAACAATCTCCCCCTTTTTGATGATGGCAAAATAATTATTGTTTGTATGATTTCAAGTTAAACAAATCTCCTAAACTCCCCTGAATTGATGTATACATGAAAATAAGGAGGCATTTTGAACCAAAGAACACAATTTTTTGTTTTTAAAAAATTTTTAACAAAAATTAAAAAAAGACAATAACATAAACAATAACATAAGCCAAATGACACAATATCAAAATACAAGCAAAACATACAAACACATAATAATTTCTCCCCTTTTTTACAACAACAACAAAAAGTGAAGAAGAAATAGACAAGAAATGTAAGTAATTATATGAAATTCATTTGAAAATTTAATCTAAATGGTTATTGACATAAGGTATGCAATCTAAAACTAATAACATTAGGTAAATCATAGAAATTCATAGAATTTAAGAAGTGATATAACATTGTAAGTAAAAAGAATTTATCAAAAATATGATTCAATTTAGATATTTAAATATAAAAAATCATTACAAGAGAAATGAATAAAAAATTCTATATTTCAAAGTTCAATAAATATAAATGAACATAAGATCAATTTGAATTAAGAGATTGAAAGAATCTGGAAAGAAAAGAATTACCACATGTGGTGCTTTGCGCATCTTTTTCAAATTTTTGGCACATTTTTGTGCATTTTTTGACATTGGGCTAATTTTGTGCCTCTTTTTCATATTTGCGAACCTTTGCGCATTCCTTTTAATTTTTGTACTCTTTGTATAATTTTCAAGAGTAATTGAAACTAATTCTTTCCAAGATCAATAATCTAAAATTTCAAATTTTTCTAAGTGCATAAATATCACTTGAGCAAAGAAATACAAAATAAGAAAAATATCTAAATTGCAATAATAATATTAACTTTTATGTAGTCTAAATGAATAGACATGAAATTAAAAATTCTAATTATAACAAGTTATAAATAAATTTTAAATTTAGAAAGACTAGATTTTCTAATGTAATTAATCTCAAATCACAATCTAATTTAAGCACAATTAAGATTAAAAAGACTAATGAAATTCATAAGAACTAAACACATTTCAAAAACAATTTAAAATTAAATCAACTACAACATATATTGATATTTATGAAAAGGATTACACGATCATTTCACAATATCAAAATAAAAAAAAAATACACTGAACTTTTAATAAAAACAAACTAAAACAAACACTAAAATAAACACTAACACAAAAAACATTAAAACAAACATAAGTACAACAAACATAAAGAAAATCATCTCTCATTCTCTATTCTTCTTCTGGAGGAGGAGGAATGCCACCAAATAGGTTGAAGTAGGAGGCCATCAACATAACATTGGTATTGATTTCATGAACTTCATTTTGATACTACCAAATATCTTGTTTCTACTGCAGAAGTTGACCATCAATTTGATCAAATCTTTGATCAACATGAGTCTCAAGTCTATCAAATTTCTAAATCAAATTCTGATAATCTGATTGAGGTGCAGAAGTTTTCTCTCCTTCTTCTTCTTCTTCAGAAGCACTGGCATGTTCTTTTCCTTTTTCTTCCTTAAAAATTACTCTGAAAGAAGAATCATTGTAGTAGACGGGCTCTTCATATTCATCATCAGAATGCACTAAGTTATATTTCTTTTCTAAAATATATATAACTAAGTGTCCTAATGAGATATTCCTTTTTCTCTTCTGTTCTGCATGCCCAATTTCTGAAAGCCCATAAAGATGGTCTAGGAAAAGTTGGGCTTCATCGATAGGCTTACAATCCATAATCAAAAAGGTTAAACAGAAAGGAGTGGGGTAATATTGATCCTATCACCAGCTTTAGGAATGATTGAAGATCGAAGAATGTGCTGGATGATTTGGGCATTTTTAGTCATTCCTGAAACTCTAGCAACATGATATGTTAGGCCACTTTGTCTAATCACCCTATTGACATCATACCATTTGAAGGTGTCTTCATTCATAAGGGTGTGGGCTCTATAACCTTCAATTCTTAAGTTCAGAAATGCACCTATGTCATGCTTGGTGATTTCAATTTTTTGTTTGAAAATATAAGAACTTATACAGGAGTGGTCGGAATTAAAACTCATGTTGGCTAGGAAATAGAAAAAGGTTTGTTTGTTGTAAAGGTTGACGAGAGAAAGAATGAATCCAAAATGGGTGGAAGTAAAAATGTGCATTACCTTGAAGTGAATCTCGCTTTGAATCAGAATGCGAGAGGGAGTTATTTTGGCAGAGGCAAAATGAGGAAAGGATTCCTCATTTGCTTTTGACAGGAAGTTTTCAGAGTGAGGCCATTGTCGATTTGAAGTCGAAAGGGATTGAAAGTGAAGTTTGGAGATGCGATTGTTGAGTTAGAAAGCCTTCATATTTAAAGAAAATGATACGTTCGTCCTGGACAAAAACAGTTCGTCCTGGATGAAAAATTATCATTCATCTGGACGAAAAAATTTCATACAGACGATTAAATTCGTCCAAAATGTAACGGCTTTTCGTAATCAACACAATTTATGATGCAACCTTTCGTACAGGCTTTTTGACTTGACCGATCGTACAGAAAAAAAAATTTCGTACAGATGATGAAAAGTTAATTTGTTTTAATGTCAATTGAAAACTATCCCCTACTATGAAACGATGTATGTTTGTCTGGAAGAACAAAAAGTTCGTACGGACGAACTTCACAATTAAAACTGTCTTATCCACTCAACCGCAGCATTCAATCGTCCAGACATTTGAGAGAGAAAAAATTTCGTCCTGGACGATTATCAGATCGTACAGACGAACTAATTAAAAACTATTCTCAAGACGTTCCATATCACGCAAACTTAATTTTACACACATCGTCTAGTACGAAAAAATTTTATCCCGGACGATTTTTACATTTTTGAATTTTTTGAATTTTTATCAAACAAAAAACAAACTAAACATACAAATCACAGAAAAAATAATGACAAATCCACAGACTCTAAAATGAAAATCACTCAAAAAATAGTCAAAAATCACAAAAACAAAACAAGACAAAACAAAATAAACTACGAAAACATAAATATCAATATTGCAAAAATATTTTTATTTAAGCATTCAAATCAATTACACCAAGCCTTGTTCTTAATGTACTGAAGGTATCAAAGGCTAAAGGTTTTGTAAAAATGTCTGCAAGTTGATTTTCAGTTGAAACATGTGTAAGTTCAATTTCTCCCTTGGATACATTATCCCTTATGAAATGATGCCTTATGTCAATGTGTTTGGTTCTAGAATGTTGAATAGGATTTTTGAAAATGCAAATAGCACTAGTATTGTCATAATAAATTGGAATAGTGCCTATAGTTAATCCTAAAATAATCAATTGTTGTTTTTTTAACCAAAGTACTTGTGCCACACAACTTTCTAATGCAATGTATTCTTCTTCTGCAGTAGATAGAGCCACTGAATTTTGTTTTCAACTAGACCAAGAAACTAATGAATTTCCAATGAATTGACATGTTCTAGTAGTGCTTTTCCTATCCACTCAGCCTGCAAAGTTAGAATCTGAATAACCAATAATTTCAAATGAAGAGCTAAACTTAGGATACCAAATTCCTAAGTTTTGAGTTCCTAGTAAGTATCTTAAAATCTTTTTCACTTCTGTCAAATGTGATTCTTTTGGATCTGATTGAAATCTAGCACATAAGCAAACACTGAACATAATATCTGGTCGGCTAGTAGTCAAGTAAAGTAAAGATCCAATTATCCCTCTAAATTTCTTTTAATTAACAGATTTTCCCTTAAGGTCCTTATCCAACTGAACTGAGGAACTCATTGGTGTACTAACAGGTTTAGCATTGTCCATTTCATATTTTTTGAGGATGTCCTTAATATATTTAGTTTGACTAAGAAATGTACCCTCCTCAAGTTGCTTAATGCTAAAACCTAGAAAGTAATTTAAATCACCCATTAGACTTATTTCAAATTCACTACTCATTATTTTAGAAAAATCATCACAAAGATTTTTATTTGAAGATCCAAAAATGATATCATCCATATAAATTTGAATAATGAGTATATCCTTTCCAAATTTTTTTAAAAAGAGAGTTGTATCCACACTTCCTTTTTCGAAAGATCTTTCAAGTAGGAAGGTACTCAACCTCTCATACTAAACCCTAGGTGCCTGTTTCAATCCATATAATGCCTTTTTTAACTTGAAAACATGATTTGGGTATTTAGAATTTTCAAAACCTGGAGGTTGTTCTACATTTAAAAAAACATCTTCTTCAATTACCCCTAATTGCTTTTAAAAAGGCACTCTTGACATCCATTTGAAATAATTTAAATTCATTTTATTTTTGAACACCCTTGGTTCCAACAATACTTTGCAAAAAGTTAATTCCCAAACAATTTCTTAAAACCCTAATTGCTTCAAGTCCAAAACATCGGAAAGTGCTTGATCAATATTAGTGGGTTCAATAGTTGAAATAAAGGCTGAATGATTGACTCCTTGTTTAATCCACGCCTATTCCTAACAATTTGATTATATCCCTTGGGTGATTTTTAGAAAATCTCAAATTCTATATATGGTTTTCTCTTATTTCTTAATTTTCTTGACTATACTCTTTTGAGTTTTCTTCAATCTCATTCAACAACATTTGGCTCTTCCAAATTTCCAGATTCACAAATACAACATGTGTGGTTTCTTCAATGACTAAAGTTCTTTTGTTTCCTATAAATTTTCCAACACTTGTATTACAACAAAAATCTTTATTTGATTTTGGATCATATTTTCCTAAGGCAGATTTTGTATGAATTAATTGCAACCAAAACATGCAAATGAACTTTAGTTTACCTTTTAGTAATTTGATTTCAACTGATCTCACATTCACCCTATTCAGAACATAGCATGCAGTGCTAATCGTCTCAGCCCAAAAATATTTAGGAAGTGAGTATTATGCCAACATTGCTTGGGCGGCTTCTATTAATGTTCTATTTTTTCTTTCAACTATCCCATTTTGTTGAGGGGTTCTAGGTGCAGAAAAATTTTGATCAATCCTTTTTTCTTTACAAAAAATTTTCAAATCTTTCATTTTCAAATTCTCCTTCATGATCACTTTGTATAGAAATTATTTCAATCCCTAGTTTTCTTTGAATTCAAGTTGAAAAAATTATGAATTCCTCAAACGATTCACTCTTATGAAAAAGAAATCTAACCCAAGTGAATCTTGAGAAATCATCTACTATAACAAATCCTTATATACCTTCCTCCTAGACTTACAGTTCCTACTGGTCTAAAAAGATCCATGTGAAGAATTTCTAATGGTTTACTAGTTCTAAGATCCTTATTAGACTTAAAAGAGGACTTCACTTATTTTCCTAATTGACATGCATCACAAAGGTGGTTCTTAGTAAAGTCTAGTTTTGGTATCACTAAGTTCTTTTGGGTAATTCTCCTTAGGTTTTTCATACTAGAATGACAAAGTCTCCTATGCCAAAGCCATGATTCATCAGAAACAGTTTTCAAACAAAAAGCAGTAGGAGATTGAATACAATTCAAATCTAGCATGTAAACATTATTTACCCTTTTACCATTTAAAACATTTTTTCCTTTTAGGCTTAATATGCAGCTAGTAGGTAAAAATTTAACATTATAGCCCTTATCACATAGCTGACTTATACTTAACAAATTATGTTTTAAGCCTTCAACCAATAACACATTGTTTATGAAAAAGTTTTTCAAATTTCCAATCATACCTGATCCAACCACTTTCTTTGTGGTATTATCTCCAAGTGTAACCTTGTCTCCATTCCTAGCTTCCAGCGTTATGAATTGAGCAGAATCTCCGGTCATATGCTTTGAACATCCGTTGTACAGATACCATATGCTCCCACGAGGTCTTGTATGAGAGCAATCCTGCAAAACTCTTAAATGTTAGACCTGGGAACCCAAACAAGTTTGGGTTCTCCTTTTAGCAATTTATAATCAGATGCATGTATGATATGTCTAGGTTTATGCATCTTAGGTCTCCACACCAAATTAGATTTAATCTTCAAAGTACAGGTGTGAGATATATGTCCCAAAAATCCATAATTATTATATTTAACATAAGAAAAATATTCCTAAGTTTTCTTCCATTTGATTGTCTTCTAAGGGATTTCATGATATTTAGGATAATATTTAGGATTTGTAAAATCTTCAAGTTTGGGGGGGTTTCCTATTATCCTCAAGAGCTCTTATTGTCAGTTTTATAAAATGAATTCATTTCTTCCAAGATTTGATTTGTATAATTGATTCTATATGTTTTGCTCTCTGATTCATCCTTAAAATTCTTAAATTCTTTTTCAAGATCAGCATAAGATGATTTTAAATTTTCAAAATTCTTATTCAAGTCATCATATTCGTCAAGTAGTTTCATGTGGTTGTCATCTATTAATGCATGATCTTTCCTAAGGATTTCATGTTCATTCTTAAGCTCTTCTAATTCAAAACTTACACTAGCATGCATCTTTTTCATTTTCCTATATGCATCATGCATGTGTTCAGAAACTTCAAACAATTCATCATAAGTTAAGTCACATACCATCTTCTTGATCTGATTGATCAACATTATCTGCCATCAAGCAAATGTTGGTGACTTCTTCTTCTTTTTCAATTTCAGATGAGTCTGAAGCTGAATCCGCCCAGAAAGCTCTTTGAAACTTCTTCTTGCCCTTCTTTACCATTGGTTTCTCCTTCTACCTTCTCCTTGCTAGGAGTGGCTTTGCGTTTTGGGCAATTCATTCTTAATATGACCTGGTTTCCTGTATTCATAACAAATCACTTCATTAGAAACCTTGTCATTTCTGTTAAACTTACCTCTATTCCATTGCTGGCGTCTCTTCTGCTTCCTCTTTAAAAAGCTTCTGAATTGTCTAGTCATTAATGTAATATCGTCTTCATCCTCAGGTTGTGAGTGTTCACTCTCTGACTCTTCCACCTTCAGTGCAATATTCTTCTCCTTTCGTGGTTCACCTGCATCAATCTTTCTTTGACTTACTCCTTGCTCATAAGCAATGAGTGAACCAAGAAGATTGTCAATAGAGTAAATGTTAAGATCCTTAGACTCTGTAATTGAAGTAATTTTAGCATCATAAGCAGTAGGTAAACATCTAAGAATCTTATTAATCATTTTAGCATTAGTTAATTCCCTACCAAGTGCATGCAAAGAAGTGAAAATTTGTGTGAATCTTATGTACATGTCAGAAATAGATTCATTTGGTTTCATGCGAAACAATTCATAGTCATGTAACAAGATATTGAGTCTTGATTGCTTAACCTCATTTGTCCCTTCATAAGTTATACAAAGTCTATCTCATATGTCCTTTCCGCTTTTGCAAGTGGAAACCTGCATATAGTCTTCAGATTTTAAAGCACAAAAGAAACTATTTAGACATTTGGCATTTAATTGTGCTAAGTCAGGTTCTTCTATAGTCCAATCTTCAAAAGGTGCTTCTACCCTAACTCTATCAACTAATCTAGTTAGTTTTGTGTAATCTTCATGGACTAGGATCCACATACGATAATCAAGTGACTGTAAGAAAGTAGACATGCGTGTTTTCCAAAAATCAAAAGGTATATTGTCAAATAGTGGAGGTCTAGTTATAGAGTAACCCTCAGGTGTGTTTAGATTTCCGAATGTAGCCATCTACGTTAATCAAAAAGTAGTTCAAACTTATAACTTTGAAACAAAGCTCTGATACCACTTGTTAAGTCTAGTAAATAGGTTGTTAGACCTAAGTTAATGTCCCAAGGCTACTAAGAGGGGGGTGAATTGGTAGTTTAAAAATTTAAATCCCTCTTTTAAAATGAGTTGAACCGAAATGAAAATTTTTCTTTTAAGTTTTTGTAGAAAGCATTTTTCAACCACATAGTTTTTAAAGTTAAAAATAAAATGCGGAGAAATAAAAACAGTAAAGTAAATGACATCAGATTTATAGTGGTTCGGTCTAAACCAGACCTACATCCACTCCCCAGAGGCACCCTTTGAGTATTGCACTAATAACAATAGTGACTCTCCTTTTGCCCCCACAGCAAGGCGGAGAAGCCTTTACAAAACACTCTTCTCACCACTACCCGGTACGACAAGGAACCGTCGTCCTTTTACACAATTCCTAGTGTTGGCAGAGAACCGTCCGTCCTTTCACACTCTCCTAGTGTGGGCAGAGAACCTTTCATCCTTTCACACTCTCCTAGTATGGGAAGAGAACCTTTCAGCTGTTCACACTCTCCAAGTGTAGGCAGCAAACCCTTCGTCCTTTCACACTCTCCTAGTATGGACAGAGAACCCTTCGGCTGTTCACACTCTCCAAGTGTAGGCAGCGAACCCTTCAGCTGTTCACACTCTCCAAGTGTCGGCAGCGAACCGAATCTCCTTGACAGATCTTCTCACAAGAATCTAGAAGGAAGAAAGAAAAGAGTGAAGTAATCCCAATTCACAAGTAGAGATTCTTACCTTTAAACTCCAAGTGAAGCCTTCACGCTCCAGTGGTAGGAATCCTCCTTTGAATGCACACTTACACTCTCTCCTTGGCTATTCTCTCAAAAGGCACAAAGATCAAATGACAAAAAGATTGGGTGGCAGTCTAATTTGGACTATTTATAGAAAAGACAAGAAAAACCGCCCAAAAATTACAAGTTTTCAATTTTGTACTCAGTGGATCGTCTCGTACGATCGTGGATCGTCCTAGACGATTTTACTTAAACGCTTTGAAACGACCCTATTTGTATATGTGTACAAAATGTCTTCGTACACACTGATCGTCCCGTACGAACTAAGTTCGTCCGGTACGAACGGTTATTACAAGGTCGGTTCTAGAAACTGCTGAAAACCGTTCTAAGTCGGTTAATCGTCTGGACGAAAATCTGTTCGTCTGGACAAAATTTTTACAGAGGACCGATCGTCCTGGACGATTTTTAATTTCTTCTGGACAAAAATTTTACAGAGGACCAATCGTAATGTACGATAACTTAATTTCGTCTTTACAAAAATTTTACAGAGACCAAATCATCCTAGATTATATTTAATTTCGTCTGGATGAAATTTTTACAGAGGACCAATCGTCATGTACGATAATTTAATTTTGTCTGGATGAAAATTTTACAGAGGATAAATCATCCTGGATGATATTTAATTTCGTCCTGGATGAATAGGACTTAGAAAAATTTTTCAAGCCAGTTCCTATTCGTTCCATGTGCTCAATAGAAGATAACTGTCTGATCGTCTAGTACGAATGGATATCATCCCGTACGATCAGTATAAATTTTATATGATCTCCTTATGTGTGTGTGTATGTTTTTATTCACTCAAATTACAATCACTCCCTTTCAATTTTATTTCAAAGAAAAGTACAAGCTTCAAATTCATAAAGTATCTCATGTTGAATTTGATTTGAAGTCATCGTAGTCTGGAGTTTGATTTTCCTAAAATGTTAGTACACATAAGAGAAAATACAAATCTTCTAAAATAGTTAGGAGATAACTACACATTTGAATAATAATTTTTTGGAATCATCAAATCTCTACAAGTTGCAAAAATGTATGGCATGCAAATAGCAACTATCTTAACAACGCCCACTTCCAATTACATAAACTTTGGAGATTGTCATTGCACCTGAGATAGAGGCAGTCCAGGAGGACGTTTATCTCCTCCGACACATAGTAATGATGAGGAGGACATCACTCTTATCATGGCGGCCCCTCCTATTACCACTAGTTTACTGTGTGCTAGGGTCCTTAGGGATGATGCTCTCGAGCCCTCGCTTAGAGGATTCAGAGCATCGCTCGCTTAGCATGATGTTGAGGGCCCATCAGTAGGGAGAGGTTACTCCATTAGATTTCTTAGGCCCATGTTCAATTGTATATATAATCTTTGATGCATAGGTATCAGTGGAAGAGAGGATAACCACCACGGCAGCCGGTCTGTTCAGTTCCTTTAGTGAGACCTCAAGCAGGTGCTCCCATTATTGGACGACGCCCTCATCATCAAGGATGTAGTCAGATGTCAGAGCCTACCTAACCTTAGATCAGTTCATTTATGGCATCCCCTTAGCAATCAGTTTCCCTTATTAGATCCCACTCCAGTAGGTGGGTATGGAGACGACGATATAAAAACTCTCATATCGAGACATCACAGTTAGTTGAGGTAATTAAACAGTTGGATTTAGTGCTTCCTTCTAGGTTAGAGGCAGTACTGATGATTTGTGATAGAGTGGCAGATATAGATGATATAGTTTCTCTAGATGATTCATCACTCCGGGTGGAGGCAATTTTAGTTCCTAGGCCCCATAGGATCTCTTTTCCTACAGGTCTATATATGGAAGCCTTTTATCAGATCCTTTTTGTGGAGGGCACACTCAAGTAGTCAAATGTAGAGGTACAATCACATAGAGTGTGTGTGATTACTATACAAGGCCTCTCGGATGAGTAAAGAGAGTCAGAGGATGATGATGAGCAGGGATAGCCCAAGAAAGGTGGATCTCCCAAATAAGTTGACACAGAGGCCACAATTATACACATACAGACTCATATGACGGAGATGGCCAGAGCCATGGTGGCGATGACCACTTAGTTGACAGCCTTGGGGGTTATGCCCTAAGTTATGTCATAGGTACTCCTACTATATCTAGAGATGAGCCAACAGTAACACTAGACTGTTACGAATATGAGATTATGGATTAGACTTTTGATAATAGCAAACATTCATGTTTTTCTATGACTGCTTTGCCTATTAATTTTCCAGGATCACACAATCGAATGCAACTTAAGATAGCTCAAGATCGGGTAGATTTAGGTTGAGTTAAGTCTGTATTTTTTCCTTTCTTGAGTCAATTGTAAAAGTGGTTCCTAATGCTAAGTAACATTGCAAACACACACTTGAGGGGTTTTCTGAGTTTTTCTATTTTGAGTACATCGGCCTGGATGATGTTCCTATCAGCCAGGATGATTTAACTAAAAATAGAAACCCTAATTAGGGCATCCTGGTTAAGCAACTGTAATTAAGCAAATAGTCAAGGATGATAGACTCAAATTAGAAAGAATCAGCCTCCATGATCAATTTAGGTATTCTTTATTTTAAATTATAGACCTGAATAATCTCTATATTATACGGGATGATACAGCACAATTATGCCTAAATTAATATGGAAATTATGTAAAGAAATTAAGGTTGATTGATATGATCACATCGGCCGAGCCGATCACATAATCGTTTAAGATGATGGACTGGACGATTGAAATCGGCCAGAGTCTGTTCAGGGCGATATTCAGGATGATTGTACTCAAATTTGAACTAATCATCCAGGACGATATTGTATCGACCTGGATGATATAACCAATTTTCTTCTGATCGTCCTAATTCGTCTCGGCTGATTGATCTTATTTTATACTGATCAGCCAAGACGATATTCCTATCACCTGGACGATAATGTCGGTTCTTTAAATTACCCAAATTTTCTCATACAATTAGACCTTGAGAGCTGCTGTCTTGACCTGAGAGAGCCTTCAGAGAGAGAGAGAGAGAGAGAGAGAGAGAGAGAGGAACTTGTGAGGGGGAGTTTGTGAGAGGGTTCACAAAGGTTGCTCCAAGCAAGGTTCCAAGTTGTCATCTCTAATATTCATCCTTCGTCCTTGGGAGGTTCTTGGGAGATCTACTTCAGCAAGAGGTCTGGGTTCTCTGCCCACTTCAGGAGGAAGCAAAAGGAGTCGGATCTCTGCCGCTTGGTGAAAAGGAGTGTTGTAAAGGCTTCTCCGCCTAGCTATGGGAGCTAAAGGAGAGACACTTAGATAGTGAAATACTCGGAGGGTGCATCCGAGGAGTGGACGTAGGTCAAGGATTGACCTAACCACTATAAATCCGATGTGATCTTACTTTGTTTTGCTTCCTCATTTATTTATTTTTCACACTCCGATTTCAGTGGTGATTTGGTTTTAAGTTTTTTTTGTTCTTTACATAAAGAAAATTTTTTAAAATACCAATTCACCCCCCTCTTGATTAGCCTTGGGCTAATTCTTAAGGGCTTAACATCCCTAATGAACTTTCAAGTGATATTAGAGCGGGATTCATAAAAACTAAGTTTAAAAACTTTTTGAATTTGATTCATGGCTAACAACAGAAATCATAATACTGCGAAAGAGTATTCTATTATCCAACCACCTTTATTTGATAATATCCCTTTTGATTTTTGGAAAACTTGCATGTCTATGTTTTTACAATCAATTGATTATCGCATGTGGATGCTTGTTAAAGATTGTTATACACCTCCAACTAGAAAATTGAATGGCGTTACTGTTCCACTTCCTTTTACTAAATGGACTCTAGATGATAGAGATTTAGCACAATGAAATGCAAAATATTTGAACTATTTTTTCTGTGCTTTGAAATCGAAAGATTACTTGTGTGTTTCCACTTTCACTACTGGAAAAGAAATTTGGGATAAATTATGTATCACCTATGAAAGTACTAATAAAGTCAAGAAGTCCCATTTGAATATTCTCTTGCATGATTAAAAACTTTCTGATATGAAACCTTGTGAATCGATTTTTGAAATGTATACATGATTTACTCAGATTGTCACTTCATTGCATGCATTAGGAAGAGAACTTTCACAATGAAAAAGTAAACAAAATGTTAAGTGTTTTACCTTCCTCTTTTGATGCAAAAATTACTGTAATATCTGAATCTAAAGAATTAAATACTTATTCGATCAATAACTTACTTGGTTCACTCATTGTTTACGAGAAAGGGGTGAACCAAAGAAATCTTGATGCAGGTGAAAGGAAGAATGAGAAAACAGTGGAACTTAAGGTTAACGATTCTGACACTGACTCTTTCGGGTCTGAAAGCGATGATGTTGCTTTAATCACAAGGCAATTTAAGAGCTTTCTAAGGAACAAGCATAAGAATCATCAAAAATGAAATAAAGGTAAGGGTAACAAAAATTTAAGAATTCTAATTAAATAATTTGATTTGAATGCAGGAAGCCTGGGCACGTTAAAGCTGATTGTCCTACGCTAAAGGCACACCCAAATAAGGAGAAGGATGAGGAGAAACTAAACTTAAAAAAGGATAAGAGAAAGAAGAAATTCCAAAAGGCATTTTAGGGGAATTCTACATCAGATTCCTCTGAAACTGAACCTGAGGAGGAGACAACAAACTTGTGCTTAATGGCGGACAATAATCTTAGTCAAAGTGATCAAGAAGAGGTATGTGAACTAACCTATGAGCAACTCCTTAAAGTTTTTGAAAAAATACACACATCATATAGGAAACTAAAGAAAACTCATGCTAGCCTGAAATTAAATTTTTTTAATTTATAAAAAGAGAATGAAATTCTTCTCAAAGATCATTCAACAATTAATTCAAATCACATGACTTTACTTGATGAGTTTGATGCATTAAATAAAAAGCATGCTGTATTTCATGCATCGTATAAAAAGCACCACCATAGGAGTATATTAGTGCATCCTTTTTCTAGAGTTAGATGTTATTCATGTGGCATGCTAGGACACATAGCACACATTTGTACCATTCATCATAGCCCACATTGGGTATAGAGAGCCATTACATGATCCACAACATGCATTGCTTTCTACTTTCCATAAGAAGGAACCCAAACATGTTTGGGTTCCTAAATCTGACATTTGATAATTTTATAGGAAAGCTCTCACAAAAGGCCTCATGAGAGCATGTGGTACCTGGACAGCGGATGCTCTCGACATATGACTGGCGATGCCAATCAATTCATTTTGCTGGAGACCAGGACAGGAGGCAAGGTGACTCTTGGAGACAACACCACCAGGAAGGTGGTAGGGTGTAGGTATAATTGGTAATTCCAAGAACCTTTTGATTGAAAATGTTTTGCTTGTAGATGGACTGAAACACAACTTGCTCAGCATCAGTTAGCTTTGCGACAAGGGCTTCGTCATAAATTTTTTGGCAAATTCATGCATTATGAGCTTAAATAATAACACTGTTTTGCAGGGAAAGCGGATCAACAATGTTTACATGCTTGATTTAAATAACATTGAATGTGCTACTTCATTTTGCTTAAAAACTGCTATTGATGATTCATGGTTATGGAACAAGAGATTATGTCTTTCCAGTATGAAAACCCTTAGAAAAGTGACCCAAAAAGACCTAGTTAGAGGTGTCCCCAAGCTTAACTTTTCAAATGACCACATTTGTGATGCCTGCCAATTAGGAAAGCAAATCCACTTCACTTTTCACTCCATTAAGGACATTAGCACCTCTAGACCTTTAAAAGTCCTTCACATGGATTTGTTTGGACACTTTAGCACTGCCAGCTTGGGAGGGAAAGTCTATGGTTTTGTGATTGTCGATGACTACTCGAGGTTTACTTGGATTATATTTCTGTCACACAAAAATGAGTCATTTGATGAGTTTAGAGCCTTCATCACTTGGATTCAGAAAAAGCTAGGTTGTGAGATCTTGACCATCTATAGTGACCATGGGGGAGAGTTTGAAAATGAAAGATTTGGAGATTTTTGTGAGGACAAGGGGATTAGCCATAACTTCTCAGCTCCTAGGACCCCTCAGCAGAATGGGGTAGCTAAAAGGAAGAATCAGACCTTAGTGGAAGCCGCTAGAGCCATGCTTGCTGAGTATTCAATTCCAAAATACTTTTGGACTGAAGCGGTTAACACAGCTTGTAATGTGTTGAATAGGGTGAATGTTAGAGCCAAATTAGATAAGACACCCTATGAGATCCTTAAGGGTAGGACACCCAATCTTTCCCACCTTCATGTCTTTGGTTGTAAGGTTTTCATTCACAATAATGGGAAGTCTCACTTAGAAAAATTTGACCCAAAATCTGATGAAGGAGTGTTCTTAGGATATTCTAGTGTTGGGAAGTCTTTTAGGGTGTTTAATAAGAGGACTTTGGTGGTGGAAGAGACTACACATGTAGTGTTTGATGAGTCTGATCCTAGAAAGCCTAGAGTTGAGGATGATGATGATGTTGGAGAGATTACCACTGGAGTAGAAAATTTAGAGAAGAGGGTAGAGCACCAGAACATTGAAGGAGTAGGAGAGGTTACCCAAGGAGTAGAAAATGTAGATCTGGAGGAAAGGGTTGAACCTTCACACACTTTGCCTAGAGATTGGAGGTACTCTTTGAGTCATCCTAAATATCTGATCTTAGGAGACCCTTTTGATCGAGTTAGGACTAGACATGGACTTAGGAAGGAAGTGTACCACTCTGCCTTTATCTCAATGACTAAACCCACCAACATAAATCAAGCCCTTCTGATGAGTTTTCGATCTTAGCCATGCAGGAGGAGTTGAACCAATTTGTTAGGAATGATGTTTGGGAGCTTGTAGAAAGACCTAAGGGACAAAGTGTAGTTGGAACCAAGTGGGTCTTTAAGAATAAGGTGAATGATTCTGGAGTGGTGTTTATGAATAAGGAAAGATTAGTGGCTAAGGGGTATAACCAAATATAAGGGATAGATTTTGAGGAGACTTTTACCCCTGTAGCTAGATTGGAAGCAATTAGAGTGCTATTAGCCTTTGCCTGTTATAAGGGATTTAAGCTTTTCCAAATCGACGTTAAGAGTACCTTTTTAAACTGGGAAAAAAAAGGATGTGTTTGTAGAACAACCCCCAGGTTTTGAGAGTTTCCAATTTCCAAATCATGTTTTCAAATTAAAAAATGCCTTATATGAATTAAAGCAGGCACCCAGAACTTGGTATGAGAGGCTTAGCACATTCTTACTAGAAAGAGAGTTTGTTAAGGGGAGTGTAGAAAGTAGGAGATGATTTACTCATTGTTCAGATCTATGTCGATGATATAATATTTAGATCTTCTGATAAAATGCTATGTGATGATTTTTCTAAAATAATGAGTAAGGAGTTTGAGATGAGTATGATGGGAGAATTGTCCTACTTTTTGGGGTTTAACATTAGATAATTAGATGATGGAACTTTTTTGAGCCAAACAAAGTACATAAATGACATCTTGAAGAAATATGAAATGGACGAAGCCAAGCCAATTAATACTCCCATGATCTCAGGAATTCAATTAGACAAGGACCCAAATGGAAAATTGGCTGATCAGAAGAAGTACAGAGAGATGATTGGATCTTTACTTTACATGACTGCTAGCCGGCCTGATATAATATTTAGCGTTTGTCTTTATGCTAGATTTCAAGCTGAACCTAAGGAATCTCACATGACTGCTGTTAAGATAATTCTTATATACCTTTTAGGGACCCAAAACCTAGGAATCTGGTACCCTAGGCACAACACTTCTTTTGAGATTGTTGGATTTTCTGAGCTAAACCTAAGGTGGATAGAAAAAGCACTTTTGGAACTTACTAATTCATAGGACAGTCTTTAGTCTCCTAGTCTAGTAAAAAGCAAAACTCTGTTGCTCTTTCCACTTCTGAAGCTGAGTACATTGCTTTAGAAAGTTATATGGCCCAAGTCCTTTGGGTAAAATAGCAAGTACTAAATTTAGGATTACCTGTATACACCATCTCAATTCTTTGTGAAAACACTAGTTCCATCTGCATTTCTAAGAATCATATCCAACATTCAAGAACTAAGCACATTTATATTAGGCATCACTTTATTAGAGTCCATGTGACTAAGGGAGATGTTGAGTTACATCATGTGGCACCTGAGAATCAACTGGCTGACATTTTTACTAAACCACTGGCCTTTGACACTTTCAGCAATTTAAGAACCAGATTGGGTGTGATTGACATTAATGTATGAACTTGATTTTTGTTGATGTTTTATCTATTGATTACTTTGCTGTATTTTTCTAGTTTTTGTTGTTTTTTTCTTTTTTTTTTGTTAGTTGTTTTTTGTTTTGTTTTTTGGAACTTTATTTTTCCATATTTCTTGCTTTATTTTTCCTTTTCGAATCATCACTGAATTGATTTCTTATGCCTTATTTTTTATTTTAAAAATTTTGAGTTAATGTTTTACATCTCTAAATCTGCTAAAGGGTAAAAACACCGTTCATTTTGTCTCTTTCTCTAACCTATTTTGGTGGTAAAAAATTCTTTTTTAACCAAAAGTCTATCTCAAATTAACAACTAAATTTTGCAATTGAGATATTTTCTACCTTGCTACAGTAATCTAGCTTATACTATAATAGTCAAAGTTTTTATGTTACTTCAAGATTTCTCATTATCCTATCAATGCATCTCTCACATTATTTTTTATTCTATTTTGTGGATTGTTCTTCCCTATATTAGAGAGTGAGTTTTTCTTCTCTAATATCTAGAAGATATACTCACTCACAACTAAGAATATTTAAGAGTTTTTGGAAAAGAATCTAGCTTGCAAAAAAATAATGAAAAAAAAGTGGCCAATGATGCAAAAAATAAAAGATATATATATATATATAATGACGCCAAATATATATATATATATATATATATATAAAAAAAACACACATACACACACAAAGTATATCAAAAATCAAAAGATGCGTAAAGTGTGTCATTCAATGGATAAGAGGCATAAAATAAGCCCATCAAAAAGCAAGCTATCTTCCTTTCCTCCAACTCTTAAAACTTAGAAGATTTCATGTATCACTTGAGATTTTTAAGGACTTGATTTCGAGTTTTGCAATTTAACAAACTACTTTGATATATTATTTTAAAAGATATTTTTCTGAAACTAAGTCTTGATCGGATCTCTTTTTCTTATCCAAATTTTATCTGAGTTAGGCCTTTTGATTTTAAAAGATGATTTTTTTTTTTTTTTCTGAGTTAGGCCCTTTGATTTCAAAAGAAAAATTTTCCCTAAAAGAAGTTCGAGCTTAGGCTTAACATGATCGAATATTTTACCATTTTATGGATTTTTAAAGTTGTTAACTCATTAACTTACAAATTTTTAAAATTAATCACTTGGAGACTATATCATGTTCATGCCTTGATTAAAAAAAAAATTGGCTTTTGTTTTATCCTTGTTATTTTTTTTGATCTTGTTTTTTTGGGCCTTCTCTGATCATCTCCATCCCTCCTTTAATTTGAAATTCTTTGTCACATCGTCCTGGCCGATTTTTATATCGTCCTAGACGATTAGTTTTTCATGCTTCAAGAACTCCATCTACTGAATATTCTGACTTTTTTTCTCTCATCATCCTGGATGATATGATCGACCTCTACTACAATCATCTTGATCGTCCTGGCCAATAGCTTTTTTCATCCTAGATGATGCATTTATTGGTTATCATCCCATCCGATACACCTGTTCATCATGGATGATACACGTGTTAGTACATTTAAAATCTTTAAATTTGCCCGGGATGATCTATTTTTGGACAATCATCCTGGACGATCCACTATTCATCCTGGACGATACATGTGGCGCATGATTTAAAACATTTTAAATTCAACCGGTATGATCCATTATTAAGCATCATCTTGGATGATCCACCTAATCGGCCTGGACGATCTGCTTTTTCAATGGTCGTCCGGCCTGACTCCTCGGGACAATCGCCTGTATCTAATCATCCCGGATGATATCTGATCGTCCTGGACAATCGGACCGTCTTTTTGACCAATCGGCTTGTTTATAATAATTGCACCAAATCATCCTTGATGATCCTTCAATCGGCCTGGACGATTTGGATGATCCTCTAAATTCAGAGCCTTCCAGCCAATGTTTCTCACTTTAAACTTCTTCTCCTCTCTTGTTTACTTCCTGTTTGCTTATGGCTGGCAAAAAGCATGCTCGTTAGACGTCTGGTAGCTCCTCGAGGTGCACACTGGACCCTCATTTTTGAAAGGCAGATGATCAGGCTGCCTACCGTCATTACAAAGAGTGCATATTACTCTCTCCCGCACAATCAATTTAGACTATCTCTCATATCCGGTACTGGATATTTTCACTCACACTTCTCTTTGCTTTATTCTCATCCTCACAGTCCCCTTTAGTTCTGAACTTCTTTTTAAATTTTACGCAAACCTCCGCATAAATTCTTCCTACACTGCTCTCACCTCTTATGTGAATCGACGTCCTGTCGAGATCACATATCAGGATTGTACTGAACTGTTGCAGCAGTCCACCACTGGGGATAAGCTGCAAACCCTTATCTTTGATCCCGACTTTGACTGGTCCACTGCAATTCACTTTCTTCGCCACACCAATGCACACTTTCATGTTGGAGAGACTAGCTCTTTACTCAAAGATGCTAGCACAATCTAGCATGTCCTTCGCACTTCTGTTATTCCAAAAGTTGGGGACCGAGTCGACATCATTCCACTTCTTTCACTGACTAACTTTTACATTCTGGCCCATAGAGAATTCAATGCCACAGACCTGATCTTTTGCTACATCGAGCATTTGATTTCCATTCAAGGTCCAGGTCAAAGAAGGAAAACCAATCTGGCTCTAGTATACCTCATTGCTTATGTTCTAGAATCTAAATACCAGCTTCAATATCCTGCTCCTCCCGACCTTCAGCCACCCGTCTACTCAAATAATTCCTTCAATGTCCTTCATAGTACTAATCTCCACCTTGGGGATGGGGAAGCTCGGGGGGCTGAGGAGGAGGAGGGGCCCGTCTCTGTTTCTGCAATTGTTTCTCTCCACCAGCACTCTCAGCTGGATTAGTTGGTGGAGAGATTTGATCGGTTTGAGACATGTTTTGATGCCTATGTTACACACCAGCAGCAGCGGTACGACCAAAACATGGCCTAGTTTGGGGCACAATTTGCTATGCTCTCCAGTTACTTTCAGCATCCACCACCACCACCTCCTCTGTCTGATGATCATGATCTCTCATTTTTGTAGTTTCCAATTTCTGTAGTTTGTTTTTCTTATGTTTTCTTTTAGTTATATTTTTTTTTTTTTTTTTTTGTGTTTCCCTCCTTTTTGTGATGTCAAAAGGGGAAGTAGTCTGATGTATCTTATACTTTGAATTCTGGAACTTAGTGAACTACTTTTTTTGTCACATTGTTTTTACTAAACTACCATAACTGCTTGCAATTCTCTGCTTGTGTTTGCCATCATCAAAAAGGGGAAGATTATTGCAAATCTGAGTTTATGGATTAGACTTTTGATGATAGCAAATATTCATGATTTCCTACGACTGCCTTGCCTACTAACTTTTCAGGTCCACAAGATCAAATGCAGCTCAAGCCAGCTCAAGATCGGGTAGATTTAGGTTGAGTCAAGTCCGTATTTTTTTCCTTTCTTGAGTCAATTATAAAAGTGGTTCCTAATGCTAAGTAACCTTGCACACACACACACACTTGAGGGGTTTTCTGAATTTTTTTTTTAGTACATCAGCATGGATGAAGTTCATATCAGCCAGGATGATTCAACATAAAATAGAAACCCTAATTAGGGCATCATGGTGAAGCAGCCGTCATTAAGCAAATCACCCTGGATGATACTTGTATCAGCCAGGACGATAGGCTCAAATAAAAAAGAATCAGCCAGCATGATCAATTTAGGTATTCTTTATTTTAAAATATCGGCCAAGACAATCTCCATATCGGCTTGGATGATACAGCACAATTAAGCCTAAATTAATCTGGCAAATATGAATAGCAATTAAGGCTGATTGATACGATTACATCGGCTGAGCCAGTCGCAAAATTGGTCGGGACGATGTCCTAGAAGATTGACATCGTCCAGCATCTATTCCGGGCGATGTTCAAGAAGATTGTACTCGAATTTGAACTAATCAGCCAGGACAATATTGTATCGGTCTAAATGATGTAACCAATTTTCTTCTGATCGTCTCAAATCGTTCTGGCTGATTGAGCTTACTTTATACTGATCGGCCAGGACGAGATTCCTATCATCCTAGACGATAAAGTTGGTTCTTAAAATTCTATTTAAAGGACCCAAATTTTCTCATGCTTAAGACCTTGAGTGCTGCTGTCTTGACCTGAGAGAGCCTTGGGAGAGGGAGAGGGAGAGAGAGAGAGAGAGAGAGAGAGAGAGAGAGAGAGAGAGAGAGATATAGAGAGAAAGAGAGAGGAACTTGTGGGGGGGGGAGTTTTTGAGAGGGTTCATAAAGGTTGCTCCAAGCAAGGTTCCAAGTCATCATCTCCATTCTTCATCCTTCATCCTTGGGAGGTTCTTGGGAGGTCTTCTTTAGCAAAAGATTTGGGTTCTCTGCCCGCTTCAGGAGGAAGCAAAAGGAGTCAGTTCTTTGCCGCATCAGGGGTTGGTGAAAAGGAGTAATACTCTGAGGGTGCCTACGAGGAGTGGACATAGGTCAAGGATTGACCGAACCACTATAAATTTGGTGTGATCTTTCTTTATTTTGCTTTCACATTTATTTTAATTTTTGCACTTCGATTTCTATGGTGATTTGGTTTTAAGTTTTGTTGTGCTTTACATAAAGAAATTTTTTAAAATTCAAACAACAGATTAGTTTGGGTGACTTTTTCCTGGTACACCATCCTCCCCAATGATTCAATACACACCTTCATTGAGCTCGAATAGTTTTTTATTCAGAGGTTTGTTAGTACCGAGCACAGAGTTACAGTGGAAGAGTTAATTGTTGCCAGGTAGCATCCTGTGAGGCTCTATCATATTACATAATCAGATGGAGGAACCTTAATTTATAGTGTGAGCCTCAATTATAAAAGAAGTACATAGTAGATATTTAGATGAAGAACATAGATGAACCTATAGCATCTTACCTGAATGGTTTTAGTATTAGAACCTTCAAAAAATTATTAATAAATGTTATCAGTTAAAGTCAAACCTCACGTAGACCTCAGTGGTAGGAGTCTTCAAGGGCACCTCCACCTAGGAAAGGGGAGTTACATAGTATTTATGAGCTACCAGATAAGGAAAAGAAGCTCATAATCAGTTCAGCACCACTGCAGTAGTCATACAGAATCGTTCAGTCAGAAGTAGAGCCTAGAACCTCCCGTAGTACTCTAGAGAGTAAATAATACCTACAGGAGAAGCTTATTAAGGAATAACCCTTTAAGAGGAAGAGTGAATAATATATTCAAATTCTTTATTAAGAAGAATATTTTGACATTTCTGATAGACAGTAGAGTGGAAGAGGAGGGGAAGATGGATCACCCACTCTATTATCCCTTTCATAGATATATCAAGCATTTTATAGAAGACTGCTATGTGTTCATGGACAGAGTTGAGAGGCTCATGGCTATTGGGAAGATACACCTTAGAGACAGTGACTTGGTGCAGCCCCAGGGTAAGACTACTCAGATTGTTCAGATGATTTTGGGTTCCAGGCATAGTGGCAATCAGAGTGATGGTCAAAGCAGTAGTAATAGATCACCTCATGGTTTTGAGGGATAGTGGCAGCTAGCACTCTCTCTGAAGATAAAGTTGATGATCAAGCAAGCAGTTCAGAGTTCAAAGGTAGTTGAGATGAGGCCTTTCCAGGCCAAGTCGACAGTTGCCAGCCTAGTGACTTCACTAGGATATTTTTCTTTTTTCTTCTATTATAGTGCTTACTTAGCACATTTATTTTTTTCTTTATATAATAAGAAAATGTATGAAAGATAAAATATTGTTGTAACTTCAGAGGGGAAGATGGGACCACTTCCAGTGCTTGTATTTAAGGATTTCACTCTCTTTTTGATTGATGTTAAAATAATAAAAGAACATGATTTTGGCTACTTGTGGACTTGTGTTATTTATAATTTTACTTCTTCAAGTACTTTCTCCATTTATGTATTACATATTTCTTACAATGTTAATGATTATGTTTGTGATAATGAGTCTAAGTGTGATGAAAAACTTCTATTTATTATTCTAGAGGGTGGTTATTATATGGATTCAAAAGATGAGTAAAAAAATCCACTATAGTCACTTTCCTTAGAGCCAACACAAGCCACCACTATTATCCAAGTGAATCTCTTATTTATGATTTCTTAATACATGAAGTTCACTTGCATTCAGGAAAAGTCTTTTCACCCATGATGGCTAAGAATGCAAAAGAAAAAGATAAAAATATTGTTACCCAACAGGACGATCCTATCTCTTTTCCAAAGAGCAATCTAGGGAGAAAGGAAAAGGCCATCAGTTGGAGGTTGATTATAATGTGTTGGCTCACTTAAAAGAAATTTCTTCTCTCCTTAGTGTCTATGATGCTTTGATGATGTCTCCTGACTTGAGAGAGGCCCTGGTAAAAGCACTGCTTGAGCCAGAGTCTTATAAATCATCTGAATCTATTAGGGGTGTATACTATTTGAGAGAGATGTCATACATTATCTTTTCAGATCGTGATATTCTCTTAAGGAATTCTGAGCACAATCATCCCTTGTATGTCACTGCTAAATTCAATGGTTATGAGTTGAAAAGGGTTCTTATGAGTTGGCTAAACTTCATTTTGACCCTCTAGGTTCATATGTGATCTTACCTTAAATCAGGCTAAGATAATCAAGCAAAAATCTACGATTCTGGAACTAAACCTATTAGGGGATTTTATTTCCTCTTTTCAAGGCGATAAATCACCCATAATGGTTAGTTAGATTTCAAAATTGAAATCTAAACTTAATCATAAATTTCTCAGAAGAAAATTTCAAAATTTAAGTTAGTCTTCTTTGAAAAAATTAAACCAACGATGATCATTATTATCATGTCTGAATAATTATTATCATGTCCGAATAATTATTAATCAATGATATCTTCTCCCTTAGGGGAGATATATCATTTATTAATAAGGCTTTGGGCACGAAATTAATGATAATTAACCTATAATATCATAGTTAGAAATTAGATCGAACTCCATTTTTACCTTTCGATGTCATATACAGTTCTTTCTGTATCTTGTTATGATATTCGAGGTAAGATTTGCAATTCTAGATTTGAATCCCATTCTGAAATCTTAAATTCAATGTCAATTCCAAATTTTCAAAGAAAACTAACCCTTTTCAAAACCCGCATTTAAACTTCTACCAACAATGTATTAGCATTACGTACTCTCCTTTCTCTCCTTTTATTGTAATATATGTTTTCCTGGCCTCCACAATCTTCAAAACATAGAAATTCATTGATCAAGTTATGAATTCCGCATAATTATGTCTTATATCATTATGGATTTCTTGTGATGCCAAGAAGTCAGTGCGAGCCTCCCTCTCTCCTTCTATAATTGTAGTTTATGATAGACTATCTTTATTCTTGCTTAAAGAATCAGTTGCAAACTAATCATCTAATTCTCGTTCTTCAATTATATTCAACTTGAGATTATGTTTGAATTCAACCACTGAGTCTTCTAATTTATAATGATTTTCATCTGAAGTTGCATTCTGAACTATATGCTTTTGACTAACTACCATCAAGCTTGCAATTTCTTCGCAAGAATATTTTATAAGATGGTGAATCAGCCACTATGGAATGGTTTCCATTTTCCATAAGACTCCCAAGAAAATTTGGTTGTAAAAATAGCTGCAACCTTAGGTAATCTTGTTATTGTTAAATTTGTATGCAACACATCAATTCATAAAATGATTAGCAACTTCATGAAGAGTTTTTTTTTTCTCCCAAGCCAATATTATTATGATTACCCATAAAACCATTCAAATTTCCATTTTTTAAACTATTAGAAATCTTATTAGAAACATTAACAAATACATCGGATGAATATCCCTTCAAATTTGAATCTACATCATTAGGTTTCACTTCATTCCAACTGCTTGTATTTACATGCATTGCCTCCGCTTCAGTCATATGGGTTTCATGAGTGTGGTCTTTTCTTATTTATTTATAATTGAAATAATAATTTTTATTTCAACATCCCCTACTCATGAGGGGGGGTTGGGAGGGCACTTGCCCTTTCAAACCCATCAATCAGATAGAATTGGCTGCCAAGGGCTTCATAACATTGATTGGTTCTAATACAAGTATTCGATGATCCATGTCATAGGCTTGTTATAATACACACACTCACTCAACCGCACTCATTTGAAGTAGTTGGTCAGTGCAATCAAAGGTGGATCACGTGTTCTTGTATGTCGCACAGAGAGAATTGAGAGGTTCGGGTGGGCTCGGCTTGGGTCAGATCGGAAATAAGCATTAGATCTAGTCGTGACTGAGTAGGCGGTTTGGGTTGTTGACCTCTAGATAAATGAACAAAACAAGTAACAAAATCTGAGAAGAATAATTGCATACTTGTATCTGCTATATCCCACAAATCCTGCTCAAATCCCGCCATATCACTATACATCTGGCATCGTTCTAGGAATTTTGCAAAAATCTTGCGACAACACCACGATCCTCGCCTTCTCCGCATCTATAAAATGAAAGGGAGGTATTCGCACTTCTACACGAGCCTCTGCGACCGAATCCCTCCTCTCTATCGTCAACCTGCATCTCCCGATCCCGATTTCCCATAATATATCAAACTCTTTAGAATTCAATCCTTAAGCTCAAAAAATTAAAATCCTCTTAATTGGGCTTCAATTTGAACATTAATTTAATTTTGATTAAAAACCATTTTTTAATTAAATTAAATAATTAAAAGTTATTAAGATTTTTAAAATTTTTCAAACACTTAGGAACTCTTCCTTCAGTCATTCCTCAGTAGATTTGGAGCTTATTTAAATCCAAACCACTAAAACACCATTAAAGAAATAAATTTAATAATTCATTAAATACCCAAATTTTAAAAAATCATAAATAATTAAAAAAAAATCAAATTGGGTAAAATAAAAGGAATTAAATTCTAACTAAAATTTAGTACTTATTAAAAAATATGAACTTTCTAGAATCTAACATAGATTTAAAAGTCAACTTTCAGGTCAATTGTAATTTAATAACTAGGGCCTGAAACTTCTTAAATTTATAAGTTTGCATAGAAAACTCCAAATACAACAAACTCAAAGTCTAATTACTCATTATAAGATTATATATTTATTAAATATATTATAACCCTAAAATCTAACCTATTTTAAAAAGTTATTTTTTGGACCCCTTAACTCAATGGGTAGAATAATCCTAGACCTTCTAAAATTTGCTAATCCAACTTAAACATCAACGAATACTACCCTAAGTTTTAAAACTAACCAACTAACTAAGTTAATTAAGATTGACCCCAAGACACTAAACTTAAACTTCAATTAAAATCCCCCCTTTGGCTTTGAACAAATCGCATCACAAACAACTTGAACTAATTACCCAATAAAGGATATATCTAAAGCCACTCAGCAGTAACACACACATATAATTGTTTGCTAGGGCACAACTTCTTGCTTTAGGTTAGGCCGATATTTTCCTTTTATATTTTTGTGATGTGATGCTCTTGCATGTGGCACGTGTGCTAGTTATTTTAACTTACTATGATTATTATTGTGATAATGAACTGTATATTTTTTTAATTATCTTCATAATGTATTATGCAATAGATTACTCATAGGTTACAGATGATCTTGATACTAATGATATTTTTTGTAGTTGACCAAGCTCATGTAGCGCTAATAAAGATGGTTAAAATCATAAATAAATTATATAAATGCTTGTCATAGTTGCTTTAGTCGCTTATCCCTCAAATAAAAAAGAGCATGGTCAACTTTTTATATATAAATGATTGGGATATTTTATATTAACTATTTAGGATAACCAATGCAGGAGTGTCTAGAATTTCTTTTTCATAATGAAATTGTCATTTGTGTATAATGTATTGAGTTATGAAAGTCTCTAAAGATAAGATATTTCAAAGATCATGGATCCAAAGGGAAAAAGAAAGGCCCTTTATAGGATTTTTTTTTTTTCATTTGGGTACCCTTCTGAAGGACTAACCAAATAAAGACTAGAAGAAGACTATACATAAAAGGACTCAAAGTCAAAGATGAAATAATTACTTTTAAGACTTACGTCATTCAGTAGGACTATAATTTAGGTTGTTATTGATGGGACCTGATCAACATTACTTTTCTATAGATCCTAGGTTATACTTATATGGTACTTATCATGGACTTTCTTTTTTTACTTTAGTAGTTTTATTTATATTAATGTGTTTATTTTATTTGCATCATAGAAATTGCCTAATTTTCTTAGGTTTCTTTCTTGTACGTGTGTGCGCATGATTTTGCTAGGCTATTTAAGAATAAAATTTTTCTACTCATAATTAAAATATAATATTTTAAGAATTAAATAACATATAAACTTAATGATATAGGGAATAGCCAGAATCGTCCGATGTTACATGCATATTAATGCATGTTCTCTCTCCTTGCTTTAAGACACTTTTCTGCTCGCGGGTAGAGTCTAGATAATTCGACCTATGAAGATGAGGTGTTGGATTTGGGGAAGTCTAGTCTTTTTAAAAAATTATTTTTATAAGCCTTTTTTAAATTTCAAGCATATCTAATTTTGAAACTTTCAACTAGCATGTATTGCATTAGAAACTAATTAAATCAAGATCTAATTATATTAATTTTAGAAGCATTCTACCCTATTTAAGTACAAGGCCACTTAGAAACCTCTCTAGATGTCGGCCTTAACTTCCAATAACTGAGCTACCCACTCATTTTTCATAAAGACTAGACAACACAATTTTTCTATGCTTAGGTGGTTAGCTGGCTTTCCTTTTTAGGCAGAATATAAGTCCAGAATATATTATCTAGAATACGGGTGTTAGTGTTATATGTAGAACACTAAACTCACTCTAGATTTAGGGTTCAAGGCTACTACTATATGTGTCTTATAGTATGTCTCATCGGTGGGTAAGTCTTCTATCCTTCAAAATCTATAAATCCTACCTATCCACATCATATGGATGATGCCACCTCCATCATTCTCTCTAGTTTGTCTTGAGTGTATTATTATTTCTTTTCTTCAATTTCTTCTAATTACCTTAGTTTCTCTAAATGATGATGTGAGCCGTGTATGTTGACTAAGCCAAATTAAATATTTCTTTCCCTTTGAGTAGGAACTTCCTAGTCTCCTCCCTATGTGTTAATCCCATTTGAGTGGATAATATAAGATTCTTAATCGAGAGTCTTCTTAGGCCCTGACTTAAGATGTATTTAAGCATGGGGGCTTGTGCCTGTAGGAAATTAAATTCAATATCAAATAAACCACATTTGACTTGATGTATCGGATGGGGGAAACCGCGTGACCTTGATCAGGTTATACACTATATTATTCATCAATGTGCATGTGCAAACGTCAATATACTCAATGATTAATCATATGTATGATCTAATATGCCCTCACATTGGCCCGCTTATGAAGAGCATGAAGGTCTGCGATCATTTCATTCTTCTGGGTGGTGCGATCGTACTCTTCCATGCTCAGTCCCCGCACTGTGGTGTTCCTTTTGGAGGTCCATAGGTTTCTGGCAACCACGGTAGGATAGATTTCTCTCTCTATCTTTAGATTCTATAATAATCTTTCTTGTGTATACTATGTGATTAGTACTCCTTATATTAGCCCTGTCCTACTCTTAGCTAGGGTCTTCCTTAGTTAGGTTTCCTTTTTCTCAGTCAGGGTTCTCCCTGGTTATGTTTCTTTCTTTCTGGCGTACTAGGTCATTACGTCTCTTATCCATTTTCCTCTTCTCTCATAATATCTTCTCTTACTATTTTTTTAAAATTCTTTTATTCTTTAGTTGGAATATAATGTCATGGATTTCTTTGTTCATTCAATTACTTTTTGCATCAATTTGGACATGCGGGTGACTCTCCCTAAGTCCCTGCTAGCTAGTCCCCCTGCTAGAGAAATCACTTTTGGTTCTTCACAGACTCGACCATCATCACTCTTGGTGGGCCGACCCTTGCTTAGGCTACCAACTTTTCTTTTCCCAAGAGGAGGGGCCGCACATCAATGTACCCCTTGGGACATATAATTACTTAGCAGATAGCTCGGGCACCTACTCATCCCACTCCTGTTCGTGTGCAGCTAGTGCACCCAGTAGTTAGGCAGCAAGTACATAGATCACTCCCCATTCAGTCCACTCATCTAGCGGTCAGGTAACTAGTGTTTATTTAGATTTATATAGTCTCTCAACATCGGCATCTAGTAACCCCATTCATTTTTCCAGTGGAGGTAGCTCATGTTTGGGTTCCCCCTTCTTCTTCTTCTTCTTCTTCTAGGAAGAGGGGTGCCTAGACCGAGCCTCTTTCTCCTTCTTCCCATTGGGTTTATGTGTTTTGCTCGACTCTTTCACCCGAAGACCACCGAGCAAACCTCAACGCTTCCTATATCTTCTATTCCTCCGATCCCTCAAGCAGTGGGTTCAGGCTTAGCTTCGTCCTCAACCTTTGGCCTTGGGAGAGGGGCCCGGAGGAATAGAAATTAAAGACTTCAGATTGTTGAATTTGAGGTATCCAGGTAGCAGAAGGCAGAGGTAGTGGCTCAATAGGAGACGGTTCAGAAGAGGGTGGTCCCCTTACAGCAGGAGCTACGCCCACTTCCAATTACATAAACTTTGGAGATTGTCGTTGCACCTGAGATAGAGGCAGTCCAGGGAGGACGTTTATCTCCTCCTACACATAGTAATGATGAGGAGGAAATCACTCTTATCATGGCCGCCCCTCCTATTACCACCACTTTACTGTGTTCTAGGGTTTTTAGGGATAATGATCTTGAGCCCTCGCTTAGAGGTTTCAGAGCATCGACCGCTTAGCATGATGTTGAGAGTCCATCAGTAGGGAGAGGTTACTCCATTGAATTTCTTAGGCCCATGTTCAATTGTAGATATAATTTTTGATGCATAGGTATCAGTGGAATAGAGGATAACCACCACGACAGCCAATCTGTTTAGTTCCTTCGGTGAGACCTCAGGCAGGTGCTCCCATTGTTGAACGACACCCTCATCATCATGGATGTAGTTAGATGTCAGAGCCTACCTAACCTTAGATCAGTTCATTTGTGGTATCCCCTTAGCAATCAGTTTCCCTTATTAGATCCCACTCCAATAGGTGGGTATGGAGCCTACCTAACCTTAGAGCAGATGGATATAGTGCTTCCTTCTAGGTTAGAGGCAGTACTGATGATTTGTGATAGAGTGGAAGATATAGATGATATAGTTTCTCTCGATGGTTCATTAGTACAGGTGGAGGCAGTTTTAGTTCCTAAGCCCCATAGGATCTCTTTTCCTATAGGTCTGTATATGGAAGCCTTTTATCAAACCCTTTTTGAGGAGGACACACTCAAGTAGTCAAATGTAGAGGTACCAGTACACAGAGTGTGTGTGATTACTAGACAAGGCAACTCGGATGAGTAAAGAGAGTCAGAGAATGATGATGAGCAGGGATAGCCCAAGAAAGGTGGATCTCCCAAATAAGTTGACACAGAGGCCACAATTATACACATAAAGACTCATATGATAGAGATGGCCAGAGCCATGGTGGTGATGACCACTTAGTTGATAGCCTTGGGGGTTATGCCCTAAGTTATGTCGTAGGTACTCCTACTATATCTAGAGATGAGCCAACAGTAACACTAGACTGTTGCGAATCTGAGATTATGGATTAGACTTTTGATAATAGCAAACATTCAAGTTTTTCTATGAATGCTTTGCCAACTAATTTTTAAGGATCACACGATCGAATGCAACTTAAGCCAGCTCAAGATCGAGTAGATTTAGGTTGTGTTAAGTCTATATTTTTTCCTTTCTTGAGTCAATTATAAAAGTGGTTCATGATGCTAAGT
This sequence comes from Dendrobium officinale, assembly GCA_019514585.1. Lineage (NCBI taxonomy): Eukaryota > Viridiplantae > Streptophyta > Magnoliopsida > Asparagales > Orchidaceae > Dendrobium > Dendrobium officinale. Next base: position 26,073,910 of record CM033699.1, on the reverse strand, counting down.
AACATTGCACACACACACACTTGAGGGGTTTTATGAGTTTTTCTATTTTGAGTACATCATCTTGGACGATGTTTCTATTGGCCAGGATGATTCAACTAAAAATAAAAACCCTAATTAGGGCATCCTGGTTAAGCAATTATCATTAAGCAAATCGACATGGCCGATAGGCTCAAATTAGAAAGAATCAGCCGCCATGTTTAATTTATGTATTCTTTATTTTAAATTATAGGCCCGAATAATCTCCATATTGGCTTGGATGATATAGCACAATTATGCCTACGTTAATATGGCAATTATGGAAAGCAATTAAGGCTGATTGATATGATCACATCGGCCGAGCCGATCACAGAATCATTTGGGATGATGGACTGGATGATTGACATCGGCCATAGTCTGTTCAGGGCGATGTTCAGGACAATATTACTTGAATTTGAACTAATCGTCCAGGACGATATTGTATTGACCTGGACAATATAACAAATTTTCATCTGATCGTCCTGATTCATCTCGGCTGATTGGGCTTACTTTATACTGATCGGCCAGGACGATATTCCTATCATCCTGGACGATAATGTCGGTTCTTGAAATTCTATTTAAAGGACCCAAATTCTCTCATGCAATAAGACCTTGAGAGCTGCTGTCTTGACCTAAGAGAGCCTTCAGAGAGGGAGAGAGAGAGAGAGAGAGAGAGAGAGAGAGAGAGAGAGATAGAGAGAGAGAGGAACTTGTGAGGGGGAGTTTGTGAGAGGGTTCACAAAGGTTACTCCAAGCAAGGTTCCAAGTTTTCATCTCTGTTCGTCATCCTTCGTCCTTGGGAGGTCTACTTCAGTAAGTGGTCTTGGTTCTCTGCTCGCTTCAGAAGGAAGCAAAAGGAGTCGGTTCTTTGCCTCTTCGTAAAAACAAGTTTGTTGTAAAGGCTTCTCCGCCTAGCTATTTGAGCTAAAGGAGAGGCACTTAGTTGGTGAAATACTCGGAGGGTGCCTCTGAGGAGTGGACGTAGGTCAAGGATTGACCGAACCACTATAAATCCAGTGTGATCTTTCTTTATTTTTCTTCCTCATTTATTTATTTTTTGCACTCCAATTTCTATGGTGATTTGGTTTTAAGTTTCGTTGTGCTTTACATAAAGAAAATTTTTTAAAATACCAATTCACCCCCCCCCCCCCCCTCTTGGTTAGCCAAGGGCTTAACATCCCTGACAAACTTTCAAGTGATATCAGAGCGGGATTCATAAAAACTAAGTTTGAAAAGTTTTTGAATTTTGATTCATGGCTAACAACAGAAATCATAATACTGCGGACCCTTCTATTATCTGACCACATTGATTTGATAATATCCCTTTTGATTTTTGGAAAACTTGCATGTCTACTTTTTTACAATCAATTGATTATTGCATGTGGATGCTTGTTAAAGATGGTTATACACCTCCAACTAGAAAATTGAATGGAATTACTGTTCCACTTCCTTTTACTGAATGGACTCTAGATGATAGAGATTTAGCACAATTAAATACAAAATATTTGAACTATCTTTTCTATTCTTTGAAATCGGAAGATTACATGCGTATTTCCACTTGCACTACTAGAAAAGAAATTTGGGATAAATTGTGTATCACCTATGAAGGTACTAATAAAGTCAAGCAATCTCATTTGAATATTCTCTTGCATGATTACAAACTTTTTCATATGAAACCTTCTGAATCAATTTTTAAAATGTATACAAGGTTTACTCAGATTGTTACTTCATTGCATGCATTAGAAAGAGAACTTTCTAACTATGAAAAAGTAAAAAAAAATTTAAGATGTTTACCTTCCTCTTTTGATGCAAAAATTACTGTAATATCTGAATCTAAAGAATTAAATACTTATTCAATCGATAACTTGTAGAGAGAGTTGCTATTTGCATGTTTTACATTCTTGCAACTTGTATTATTTTGATGATTTCAAATATTATTGTTTTATATATATCTCCTAACACTTTTTGGAAGATTTTTTTTTGCTCTAGTGTGTACTAATATTTTAGGAAAATCAACTCCAAGTGATGAAGTCTTCAAACTATTCATTTGTAAATTATAAGTTTTTAAATGAAAGGGAGTGATTGTAATTGAGTGAAAAATCACAACACACACTCTCAGGGACAATTTTTGTGAACTGATCGTACGGGACGAACCTGGTTCGTACGGGACGATCATGTCAATTAACCCCTCAGAAGAGCAATGGATCGAACATGCGAGTAGAAAATTTTCAAAGTCCTAATCGTCCAGGACGAATTTATTACTCATCTCGGGACGAACTTCTCGGGATTCTCACTTGCACTGTTCGTCTAGATGAAAAATAAGGTTCGTATTGGGACGAAACTCTCTGTATGAAATCGTACAGGACAAAAATAATTTTTGTATTGGCACTTTAAGTAAAATCATCCAGGATGATCAATGATCGTACGAGACGATCCACTGCATACAGAATTGAAAACTTGCAGTTTTTGGGCGGTTTTTCTTATCTTTTGTATATATAGTTTAAATTAGACTGCCACCCAATCTTTTTGCCATTTGATCTTCGTACCTATTGAAAGAAGAGTCAAGGAGAGAGTGTAAGAGAGCATTCAAAGGAGTAATCCTACCACTGGAGCGTGAGGGCTTCACTTGGTGTTTAAAGGTAAGAATCTCTATTTGTGATTTGGGATTACTTCACTCTTTTTTTTTCTTTATTCTAGATTTCTTATGAGGAGATCTGTCAAGGAGATCCGGTTCTCTGCCGACACAAGGAGAATGTGAAAGGATGAAGGGTTCTCTTCCCACACTAGGAGAGTGTGAAAGGACGAAGGGTTCTCTGCCCACACTAGGAGAGTGTGAAAGGACGAAGGGTTCTCTGCCCACATTAGTAGAGTGTGAAAGGATGAAGGATTCTCTGCCCACACTAGGAGAGTGTAAAAGGACGAAGGGTTCTCTGCCCACACTAGGAGAGTGTGAAAGGACGAAGGGTTCTCTGCCCTCACTAGGAGAGTGTAAAAGGATGACGGTTCTCTGCCAACACTAGGGAAAGTGTAAAAGGATGACGGTTCTCTGCCGCACCGGGTAGTGGTGAAAAGAGTGGTTGTAAAGGCTTCTCTGCCTTGCTGTGGGTGCAAAAGGAGAGACACTATTGGTATTAGTTTAATACTCAGAGGGTGCCTCTGGGGAGTGGATGTAGGTCTGGTTTAGACTGAACCACTATAAATCGTGTGTCTTTTTATTTTACTGCTTTTTATTTTCTGTATTTACTTAAGTGTTTTAAAAATTGTGGTTGAAAAACTTTTTATAAAAAATTCATTAAAGTTTAATTTTGGTTAAAATTATCAAAAGAGGGAAATTTTTTAAATACCAATTCACCCCCCCTCTTGGTAGCTTTAGGACATTAACTTAGGTTTAACAACCTAATTACTAGACTCAATAAGTGGTATATGAGCTTTGTTTCAAAATCATAAGTTTAAACTACTTTTTGATTAACGTAGATGGCTACATTTGGAAACTGAAATACACCTGAGGGTTACTCTATTTCTAGACCTCCACTGTTTATCAATATACCTTTTCAATTTTGAAAAACACGCATGTCTACTTTCTTACAGTCACTTGATTATCGTATGTGGATCTTAGTCCAAGAAGGTTATACAAAACCAACTAGATTAGTTGATGGAGTTAGGGTAGAAACACCTTTTGCAGATTGGACTATAGAAGAACGTGACTTAGCATAACTAAATGCAAAATGTTTAAATAGTTTCTTTTGTACTTTAAAATTCGAAGACTACATGCGGGTTTCCACTTGCAAAAGGGGAAAAGACATATGGGATAGACTTTATATAACTTATGAGGGGACTAATGAGGTTAAGCAATCAAGACTTAATATCTTGTTACATGACTATGAATTATTTCACATGAAACCAAATGAATCCATTTCTGATATGTACACAAGATTTACATAAATTGTCACCTTTTTCATGCACTTGGTAGGGAACTAACGAATGCTGAAATGGTTAATAAGATTCTTTGTTGTTTACCTACTGCTTATGATGCTAAAATTACTGCAATTACAAAGTCTAAAGATCTAAACATTTATTCTATCGACAATCTTCTTGGTTCACTCATTGCTTACGAGCAAGGGGTTAGTTAAAGAAAGATTGATGCAGGTGAACCACGAAAGGAGAAAAATATATCACTAAAAGTGGAAGAGTCTAAGAGTGAACACTCACAACTTGAGGATGAAGACGATATTGCATTGATGACTAGACAATTCAGAAGCTTTCTAAAGAGGAAGCAGAAGAGATGACAGCAATGGAATAGAGGTAAGTTTAATAGAAATGGAAAGGTTTATAATAAAGTGATTTGTTATGAATGCAAGAAACCAGGTCATATCAAGACTGATTGCTCAAAACTCAAAGCCACTCCTAGCAAGGAAAAGGTAGAGGAGAAACCAACTGTAAAGAAGGGAAAGAAGAAATTTCATTGATTTTATTGGGCGGACTCAGCTTCAGATTCATCAGAAACTAAAAGGAAAAAGAAGTCACCAATCTTTGCTTGATGGCAGATAGTCTTGATCAATCAGATCAAGAAAAGATATGTGACTTAATTTATGATGAATTGTTTGAAGTTTCTGAACACATGTATGATGCATATAGGAAAATCAAAAAGATGCATGCTAGTGTAAGTTTAGAATTCGAAAAACTTAAGAAAAATCATGAAATTCTTAAGAAAGATCATGCTTTAATAGATGACAACCACATGAAATTACTTGATGAATATGATGATTTGAATAAAAATTATGAGAATTTAAAATCATTCTATGCTGATCTTGAAAAAGAATTTCAAAAATTTAAGGATGAATCAGAGAGCAAAACATATAGAGTCAATTATACAAATCGAATTTTGAAAGATATGAATTCTTTTTATAAGTTGAAAATAAAATCTCTCGAGGATAATAGGATACCCCCAAAACTTGAAAATTTTATAAATCCTAAATTTTATCCTAAATATATAGAATCCCTTAGAAGATAAACAAATGATAGAAGATTTAGGAATACTTTTCCTAATGTCAAATGTAATAATTGTGGATTATTTGGACATATAGCACACACCTGTACTTTGAAGATAAAATCTGATTTGGTGTGGAGACCTAAGATGCATAAACCTAGATATATCATACATGCATCTGATCATAAATTGCTAAAAGGAGAACCCAAACTCTTTTGGGTTCCCAGGTCTAACATTTGATATTTTTGCAGGGTTGCTCTCACACAAGATCTCGTGGGAGCATATGGTACATGGACAACGGATATTCAAAGCATATGATTGGAGATACTGCACAATTCATAACGCTGGAAGCTAGGAGTGGAGGCAAGATAACACTTGGAGATAACACCAGGAAGAAGGTGGTTGGATCAGGTATAATTGGAAACTTGAAAAACTTCTTTATTAACAATCTGTTGTTGGTTGAAGGATTAAAGCATAATTTGCTAAGTATAAGTCAGTTATGTGATAAGGGTTATAGTGTAAAATTTTTTCCTACTAGCTGTATATTAAGCTTAAATGGTAAAGATGTGTTGAATTGAAAAAGAGTAAATAATATTTATATGCTAGATTTAAATTGCATTCATACTCCTACTGCCTTTTATTTAAAAATTGTTTCTGATGAGTCATGGCTTTGGCATAGGAGACTTTGTCATTCTAGCATGAAAAACCATAGAAAGATTATCCAAATGAATTTTGTGAGAGGTATACCTAAACTAGACTTTAATAAGGACCACCTTTGTGATGCATGTCAATTAGGTAAGTAAGTGAAGTTCTCTTTTCAGTCCAATAAGGATCTTAGGACTATTAAACCTTTGGAAATCTTACACATGGATCTTTTTGGACCAGTTGGAACTGTAAGTCTAGGAGGGAAGATATACAGATTTGTTATAGTGGATGATTACTCAAGATTCACTTGGGTTAGATTTCTATTTTATAAGAGTGAATCATTTAAGGAATTTAGAAATTTTTCAACTTGGATTCAAAGGAAATTAGGGTGTAAAATTATTTCTATACAAAGTGATCATGGAGGAGAATTTGAAAATGAGAGATTTGAAAATTTTTTAAAAGAGAAAGGAATTGATCACAATTTTTCTGCACCTAGAACCTCTCAATAAAATGGGGTAGTCGAAAGGAAAAACAGAACATTAATAGAAGCCGCCTGAGCAATGGTCGCAGAATACCCACTTCCTAGATATTTTTGGGCTGAGGAGGTTAGCACTGCATGTTATGTTCTGAATAGGGTGAATGTGAGATCCAATTTAAATAAAGCATCCTATGAATTGTTAAAAGGGAGAACACCTAATTTGTCACATTTACTTGTTTTTGGTTGCAAGGTGTTTATTCATAATAATGAAAAATCTGCCTTAGGAAAATTTGATCCAAAATCAGATGAAGGAATTTTTGTTGGATATTCAAGCGTTGGAAAATTTTATAGGGTATTCAACAAAAGAACTTTAGTTATTGAAGAGACCACACATGTTGTATTTGATGAATCTGGAAATTTGGAAGAGCCAAATGTTATTGAAGATGAGATTGAGGATAACTCCCAAAAGATTGATAGAATAAACTTGGAAGAAAATGTGGAAGAGAATTTGGAGATAGAAAACCCTTTGCCTAGAGATTTTAGATTTTCTAAAAACCACCCAAGGGAATTGATTATAGGTGAACCTAGTAAGGGTGTTAGAACTAGGCGTGGATTAAATAAGGAAGTCAATCATTCAGCCTTTATTTCAACTATAGAACCCACTAATATTGATCAAGCACTTTCAGATGAATTTTTGATTTTGGCCATGCAAGAAGAGTTAAATCAATTTGTAAGAAATAAAGTTTGGGAATTAACTTCAAGGGTAAAAGATCAAAGCATAGTTGGAACTAAGTGAGTATTCAAAAATAAAATGAATGACTCAGGAATTATCATTAGAAATAAGGCTAGATTAGTAGCTAAGGGGTATAATTAGATTGAAAGAATTGATTTTGAGGAGACTTTTGCCCCTGTAGCTAGACTTGAAGCAATTAGGGTTTTGTTAGTCTTTACTTGTTTTAAAGGTTTCAAATTGTTCAAATGGATGTGAAAAGTGCCTTTTTAAATGGGGTAAATGAAGATGATGTTTTTGTAGAACAACCTCCAGGTTCTGAAAATTCTAAATACCCAAATCATGTTTTTAAATTAAAAAAGGTATTATATGAACTAAAACAAGCACCTATGGCTTGGTATGAGAGATTAAGCACCTTCCTACTTGAAAGATCTTTAGAAAAAGGAAGTGTGGATACAACTCTCTTTTCAAAGAAATTTGGAAAGGATATACTCATTGTTCAAATTTATATGGATGATATCATTTTTGGATCTTCAAGTAAAAATCTTTGTGATAATTTTTCTAAAACAATGAGTAGTGAATTTAAAATGAGTTTAATGGGAGACTTAAATTACTTTCTAGGCTTTAGCATTAAACAACTTGAGGAAGGTACATTTCTTAGTCAATCTAAATATGTTAAGGACATCCTCAAAATATATGAAATGGATAATGCTAAACCTGTTAGTACACCAATGAGTTCCTCAGTACAGTTGGATAAGGACCCTAAGGGAAAATCTATTGATCAAAAGAAATTTAGAGGGATTATTGGATCATTACTTTACTTGACTGCTAGCCGACCAGATATCATGTTTAGTGTTTGCTTGTGTGCTAGATTTTAATTTGATCCAAAAGAATCACATTTGATAGTAGTGAAAAGGATTTTAAGATAATTATTAGGAACTCAGAACTTAGGAATTTGGTATCCAAAGTTTAGCTCTTCATTTGAAATTATTGGTTATTTAGATTCTGATTTTGCAAGCTGTAGAGTGGATAGGAAATGCACTTCTAGAACATGTCAATTCATTGGAAATTCATTAGTTTCATGTTCTAGTAGAAAATAAAATTCAGTGGCCCTATCTACTGCAGAAGCAGAATACATTGCATTAAGAAGTTGTGTGACACAAGTACTTTGGTTAAAACAATAGTTGATTGATTTAGGATTAACTATAGGCACTATACCAATTTATTATGATAATACAAGTGCTATTTGCATTTAAAAAAATCCTATTCAACATTCAAGAACCAAACACATTGACATAAGACATCATTTCATATGGGATCATATATCCAAGGGAGAAATTGAACTTAATCATGTTTCAACAGAAAATCAACTTGCAGACATTTTTACAAAACCTTTAGCCTTTGATACTTTCAGTACATTAAGAACTAGGCTTGGAGTGATTGATTTAAATGCATAGATAAAAATGTTTTTCTGCAAAATTGATATTTTGTTTTTGTTTTTGTGTTAATTATATTTTTATTTTGTTTTATTTTGTTATTTTGTTTATTTTTGGTGTGTATTTAAGTGTGTCTCGTTTATGTTTATTCGTTTTTGTTTTGAGTGTGAAAATAAAAAATTTGTGGTCAACATCGTCCGGGATGAAAATGTTTTGTACGGGACGATGTGTGTAAAATGACAAACTGCATGATTTCGAACCGTCTTAAGAGCAGTTTTTAATGTAGTTCGTCTGTATGATCATCACGATCGTCCGGGAAGAAATATTTTTCAAACGACGGGACGATTGAATGCAACAGTTGAATGGATAAGATAGTTTTTATTATGAACTTCGTCCGTACGAACCTTTGGTTCGTCCAGACGAACACATGTTGGTTCATGGTGGGGTCTGTTTTCAACTGCCATTAAAACGAGTTAAATTTTTGATCGTCTGCACGAACACGTATTCGTCTGTACGATTGTCTTGGTCAAAAGTCTGTACGAAAGGACGCTTCAAAAATTATGTGTTTACAAAAAGCCGTTATCTTTTAAACTCATTCGTTCGTCCATACGAAATATTTTCGTACGGGATGAAATTAATTCGTACGGGACGAACGAAAACTTTGTCTGGTATGAACAGTAGTTCTTCTTTAAATTAACGGCAGTTTTTACTGAACAGTCACTTTCACACATCTCTTTCAAACCTTTCCACTCTTCAAATCCTTCAATGACAAGTTCTAGCAAGCGCAAAAAGACTTTGGCTAAGGGTCCTCCAAGAAATACATCCGAAAACTTCCTTTCTAGAGCCAATGAAGAATCCTTTCCTAGATTTGTCTCTGTAAAAATCACCCCATCTAGAGTTCTCTTACAGGATCAACTAACTTTTAAGGTAATGCACTTATTTGCCTCTACCCAATTTAGTTTAATCCTCACTCTAGTACATTTCTACAATAAAGAAACATTTCACTATTTCTTGGCAAACATGTTATTCAACTCCGACCACTCTGTCATCACTTCTTTTATTTTCAAAAAGAAAGTTGAAATCACTAAGGATGATTTTGATATCTTCCTAAACTTAAGGACTGAAGGCTTAAGAGCATATACCTTAACCACCACAAATTTTGACTGGACTGAAGTTAATAGGGTGATTAGAGGAATAAGAGTTAAGGATCATCAACCTAAAGTATCAACTTTATTGCGTGAAGCCCGTATCATCCAACATGTTCTAAGAACTTCCATTATCCCTAAAGCTGGTGATAGAGTCAACATCACTCCTCTTCTTTCTACTGTTACCTACTTGATTATGACTAGATAACCTATAGATGAGGCCCAACTACTAATTGACTACATTTATGGTCTCTCTAAAATTGGTTATGTTGATCATAAAAGGAAGAAGAACATAGCCATAGGACATCAGATGGCTTATATTTTGGAAAAGAAGTATGATTTAACTCATCCAGAACAAGACTTTGAAGAACCACTCTACTACAACGACGCATTCTTTAGGGCTATCTTCAGTAAGAACGAGCCAAGCAGAACTCATGTAGTTCTAAGTGAAACAGAAGAAGAAGCTGGACCTTCACATGCTGCTAGACCAAATTATGAGGATTTGGTTCAAAGATTTGAAAATTTAGAGGCTCATTTTAATCAAAGGTTTGATCAAATTGAAACTCACTTGCAGCAGCAAGATTTTCAGCACAATTAGGATATGGGATATATGTGTGAACAAATAAATGCCATTAATTCCAGCATGTTCATGATGAGTAGTTACTTCAACTTTTTTGGTGCAGCACCACCTCCTCCTCTAGATCAGGGTCCATCTGAGTGATTTGTTTAGTGTTTGTTCAGTGTTTGTTCTGTGTTTCATTATTGTTCATGTGTTATTGATTTCCTTTAGTGTGTTTTTTTTTTCATGTTTTAGTTGTGTTACTATTGATATCAAGAAGTTTAAATTGTAATAGTTTTACCAGATATCAATATAAGTTTCAATGTTTTGTTGTTAAATGTTTTAGAAATGTGTGTTAGACTTTATGACATTCATTTTTTTTTAATCTTAATAGTGCTTTATTTAACTTGTAAATTTAAATTAATTTTATTAGAAAATATAATTTTTCTAAATTTAAGACATGCTTATAAATTGATATTATTAGAATTTTTAATTCCATCTCTCTTATTTAGACTACATTATCTTTAATATTATTATTGCAATTTAAATGTTTTCTTATTTTGTATTTCTCTTTTCAATTAGTATTTATGCACTTAGAAAAATTTGAAATTTTAGATTATTATTTTTAGAAAGAATTCAAATACTCTTGACAATTGTACAAATGTATAAAAATCAAAAGGATTATGCAAATAATTTTATAATGACAAAAAGAGGCACAAAATAAGCCCAAAGTAAAAAGATGCACAAAAATGTGCCATAAAAATTGAAAAAGATGCGCAAAGCGTCACATGTGGTAATTACTTCTTTCCAGACTCCTTTAATCTCTTAATTCAAATTGATCTAATGTTCATTTATAACTTATATTGAAATTTGAAATATAAAATTTTTTATTCATCCTTAGTGCAATGATTTTCTTTATCTTCATGTCTAAATTGACACATGCCTTTGATAAATTTTTATTATTCTCTATGTTATATCACTTCTTAAATTATATGAAATTTTATGTTTTTTCTAATGTTTTGATTTTATTTGCATACCTTATTTCAATCACTTTCAAGATTAAAATCTTAAATGAATTTCATACTTCTGCTTACATTTCTAACATTATTTTCTTCTTCACTTTTTGATGTTGTCAAAAAGGGGGAGAAATTATTTGTTGCGTATGTTTTCGTAGTGTTTGATTTTCGTATGTGTGTTTGAAATTTTTTTTATTGTTTTATCTTTTGTGTTGTTTTTGGTTGTATAAAATTTTTGAAAAACAAAATTTTTTTAAGTAATTCAAATGCCTCTTTATTTTCATGAGTTCATCAATTCAGGGGGAGTTTAGGTGATTCTTAGAATTTGATATCCTACAAACAATAATTGTTTTGCCATCATAAAAAGGGGGAGATTATAGAGAGAGTTGCTATTTACATGTTTTATATTCTTGCAACTTGTATTATTTTAATGATTTCAAATATCATTGTTCTATATATATATCTCCTAACACTTTTTGAAAGATTTATTTTTGCTCTAGTGTGTACTAACATTTCAGGAAAATTAACACCAAGCGATGAAGACTTCAAACTATTCATTTGTAAATTATAAGTTTTTAAATGAAAGGGAGTGATTGTAATTGAGTGAAAAATTACAACACACACTCTTAGGGGACAATTTTTGTGAACTGATCGTACGTGACGAACCTAGTTCGTACGGGACGATCATGTCAATTAACCCCTTGAAAGAGCAATGGATCGAACATGCGAGTAGAAAATTTTCTAAGTCCTAATCATCTATGATGAATTTAATATTCGTTCCGGGATGAACTTCTTGGGATTCTCACTTGCACTGTTCGTCCAGACAAAAAATAAGGTTCGTACCGGGACAAAACTCTCTGTATGAAATGGTACATGACGAAATAAATTTTCATCCCTAGACAAAGCTCTCTGTATGAGATCGTACAGGATAAAATTAATTTTTGTCCCTGGATGAAACTCTCTGTTTAAAATCGTACCAGGACGAAACCTGCCCGTCTCTGGATGAACTGAACCGACTTAAATCAGTTGGTTACATCCTGTAGAATTTTTGGAACCAACCTATGTAATAACCGTTTCGTACCGGACGAACATAGTTAGTACGGGACGATGAGCGTGTACAAATATAGTTCGTACCAATATACATTAGGTTCGTTTCTGGCACTTTAAGTAAAGTCATCCAGGATGATCCACGATCGTACGGGACGATCCACTGCGTACAGAATTGAAAACTTGCAGTTTTTGGGCTATTTTTCTTGTCTTTTATATATATAGTTCCAATTAGACTACCACCCAATCTTTTTGCCATTTGATCTTCGTGCCTATTGAAACAAGAGTCAAGGAGAGAGTGTGAGAGAGCATTCAAAGGAGGATTCCTACCACTAGAGCGTAAGGGCTTTACTTGGTGTTCAAAGGTAACAATCTCTACTTGTGATTTGGGATTACTTCACTCTTTTCTTTCTTCCTTCTAGATTTCTTGTGAGGAGATCTGTCAAGGAGATCCGGTTCTCTACCGACACTAGGACAGTGTGAAAGGACGAAGGGTTCTCTTCCCACACTAGGAGAGTGTGAAAGGATGAAGGGGTCTCTGCCCACACTAGGTGAGTGTGAAAGAACGAAGGGTTCTCTGCCCACATTAGGAGAGTGTGAAAGGATGAAGGGTTCTCTGCCCACACTAGGAGATTATGAAAGGACGAAGGGTTCTCTGCCCACACTAGGTGGGTGAGAAAGGATGAAGGGTTCTCTGCCCTCACTAGGAGAGTGTAAAAGGACGACGATTCTTTGCCAACACTAGGAAAGGTGTAAAAGGATGACGGTTCTCTACCGCACCGGGTAGTGGTGAAAAGAGTGGTTGTAAAGGCTTCTCCGCCTTGTTGTGGGTGCAAAAGGAGAGACACTATTAGTATTAGTGCAATACTCAGAGGGCGCCTCTGGGGAGTGGATGTAGGTTTGGTTTAGATCGAATCACTATAAATCGTGTGTCTTTTTATTTTACTGCTTTTTATTTTTTGCATTTACTTAATTGTTTTAAAAATTGTGGTTGAAAAACTTTTTATAAAAAAATCATTAATATTTAATTTTGGTTAAAATTTTCAAAAGAGAGAGGTGAACCAAAGAAATCTTGATGCAGGTGAAAGGAAGAAAGAGAAAACAGTGGCACTTAAGGTTAACGATTCAGACACAGACTCTTCCAGGTCTGAAAAATGATGATGTTGCTTTAATCACAAGGCAATTTAAGAGCTTTCTAAGGAAGAAGCAAAAGAATCATCAAAAATGAGATAATGGCAAGGGTAGAAAAAATTTTAAGAATTCTAATGAAATAATTTGCTTTGAATGCAGGAAGCCTGAGCATGTTAAAGTTAATTATCCTACGCTAAAGGCACACCAAAATAAGGAGAAGGGTGAGGAGAAACTAAACTTCAAAAAGGACAAGAGCAAGAAGAAATTCCAAAAGGCATTCTAGTGGAATTCTACATCAGATTCCTCTGAAACTGAACCTGAGGAGGAGACAACAAACTTGTGCTTAATGGCGAACAAAAATCTTGTTCAAAGTGATCAAGAAGAGGTATATGAACTAACCTATGAGCAACTCCTTGAAGTTTCTAAAAAAATAAACACATCATATAGGAAACTAAAGAAAACTCATGCTAGCCTGAAATTAAAATTTTTTAATTTATAAAAAGAGCATGAAATTCTTCTCAAAGATCATTCAACAATTGATTCAAATCACATGACTTTACTTGATGAGTTTGATGCCTTAAACAAAAAGAATGCTGAGTTATCTAATTCTCATGATTCTTTAAAATTGTCTCATTCTAAGTTAGAAAAAGAATATAAAAAATTAGTAAATTTAAAAACCTTTGAAAATAAAAAATCCTCATTTTATGCATCGCATAAAAAGCACCACCATAGGAGTAGATTAGTGCATCCTTTTTCTGTAGTTAGATGTTTTTCTTGTGGCATGCAAGGACACACAGCACACACTTGCACCATTCACCATAGCCCACATTGGGTATAGAGACCCAAGTTACATGATCCACAGTATGCATTGCATTCTACTTTCCATAAGAAGGAACCCAAACATGTTTGGGTTCCTAAATCTGAAATTTAATAATTTTGCAGGTAAGCTCTCACAAAAGGCCTCGTGAGAACTTGTGGTACCTGGACAGTGGATGCTCTCTACATATCATTGGCAATGCCAGTCAATTCATAGTGTTGGAGACCAGGACAGGAGGCAAGGTGACTATTTGAGACAACACCACCAGGAAGGTGGTAGGATCAGGTATAATTTGTAATTCCAAGAATTTTTTGATTGAAAATATTTTTCTTGTAGATGGACTGAAATACAACTTGCTCAGCATCAGCATTGCGACAAGGGCTTCATCATAAAAGTTTTAGCAAATTCATGCATTATGAGCTTAAATAATAACACTTTTGTAGGAAAAGTGGATCAACAATGTTTACATTCTTGATTTAAATAACATTGAATGTGCTGCTTTATTTTGTTTAAAAACTGCTATTGATGATTCTTGGTTGTGGCATAGGAGATTATGTCATGCCAGCATAAAAAACCTTATGAAAGTGACCCAAAAAGACCTAGTTAAAGGTATCCCCAAGCTTATGTTTTTAAAAGATCACCTTTGTGATGTCTGCCAATTAGGAAAGCAAATCCGCTCCACTTTTCACTCCATTAAGGATATTAGCACCTCTAGACCTTTAGAAGTCCTTCACATGGATTTGTTTGGACACGTTAGCACTACCAACTTGGGAGGGAAAGTCTATGGTTTTGTGATTGTAGATAACTACTCGAGATTTACTTGGATTAGATTTATGTCACACAAAAAGGAGTCATTTGATGAGTTTAGAGTCTTCTTCACTTGGATTAAAAAGAGTTAGGTTATGAGATCTTGACCATTCATAGTGACCATAGGAGAGAGTTTGAAAATGAGAGATTTGGAGACTTTTGTGAGGACAAGGAAATTAGACACAACTTCTCAGCTCCTAGGACCCCTTAGTAGAATGGGGTAACTGAAAGGAAGAAGCAGACCTTAGTGGAAGCCGTTAGAGCCATGCTTGCTAAGTATTCACTTTCAAAATATTTTTGGGCTGAAGTGGTTAACACAGCTTGTTATATGTTGAATAGGGTGAATGTTAGAGCCAAATTAGATAAGACACCCTATGAGATCCTTAAGGGTAGGACACCCAATCTTTCCCACCTTCATGTCTTTGGTTGTAAGGTTTTCATTCACAATAATGGGAAGTCACTTAAGAAAATTTGACCCAAAATCTGATGATAGAGTGTTCTTATGATATTCTAGTAATGGGAAGACTTTTAGGGTGTTTAATAAGAGGACTTTGGTGGTGGAAGAGACTACACATGTAGTGTTTGATGAGTCTGATCCTAGAAAGACTAGAGTTGAGGATGATGATAATGGAGAGATTGCCACTGGATTAAAAAACTTGGAGAAGGGGGTAGAGCACCCGAACACTAAAGAAGCAGGAGAGGTTACCCAAGGAGTAAAAAATGTATATATGGAGGAAAGTGTTGAACCTTCACACACTTTGCCTACAGGTTGGAGATACTCTTCGAGTCACCCTAAAGATTTTATTTTAGGAGACCCTTCTGATGGAGTTAGGACTAGACATGGACTTAGGAAGGAAGTCAACCACTCAGCCTTTATCTCAATGACTGAACCCACCAACTTAAACCAAGCCCTTACTGATGAGTTTTAGATCTTAGCCATACAGGAAAAGTTGAACCAGTTTGTTAGAAATGATGTTTGGGAGCTTGTAGAAAGTCCTAAGGGACAAAGTATAGTTGGAACCAAGTGGATCTTTAAGAATAAGGTGAATGATTCTGGAATGGTGGTTAGGAATAAAGTAAGATTAGTGGCTAAGGGGTATAACCAAATAGAAGAGACAGACTTTGAGGAGACTTTTGCCCATGTAGCTAGATTGGAAGCTATTAGAGTGCTATTAGCCTTTGCATGTTATAAGGGATTTAAGCTTTTTTAAATTGACATTAATAGTGCCTTTTTAAATGGAGAAATAAAAGAAGATGTATTTGTAGAACAACCCCTAGGTTTTGAGAGTTCCCAATTTCCAAATAATGTTTTCAAATTAAAAAAGGCCTTATATGGATTAAAGCAGGCACCCAGAGCTTGATATAAGAGGCTTAGCACATTTTTACTAGAAAGGGAATTTGTTTAGGGGAGTGTAGACACCACCCTTTTCCTGAGGAAAGTAGAAGATGATTTACTCATTGTTCAGATCTATGTCGATGATATAATTTTTGGATCTTCTGATAAAAGGCTATGTGATAATTTTTTTAAAATAATGAGTAAGGAGTTTGAGATGATATAATTAGAGAATTGTCCTACTTTTTGGGGTTTAGCATTAAACAATTAAATGATGAAACTTTTTTGAGCCAAATAAAATAAATAAAGGACATCTTAAAAAAATATGAAATGGATAAAGCTAAGCTAATTAATACTCCCATAATCTCAGGAACTCAATTAGACAAGAACCCAAATGGGCAATCAGTTAATCAGAAG
Source organism: Dendrobium officinale (assembly GCA_019514585.1). Classification (NCBI taxonomy): domain Eukaryota; kingdom Viridiplantae; phylum Streptophyta; class Magnoliopsida; order Asparagales; family Orchidaceae; genus Dendrobium; species Dendrobium officinale. The sequence continues at coordinate 26,057,347 of CM033699.1, read as the reverse complement.
AAGTACAGGGGGATGATTGAATCGTTACTTTACCTGACTGCTAGCCGACCTGATAAAATGTTTAGTGTTTGTCTTTGTACTAGAATTCAAGTTGACCCTAAAGAATCCCACCTAACTGTAGTTAAGAGAATTCTTAGATATCTTTTAGAGACCCAAAACTTAGGAATCTGGTACCCTAGGCACAAGACTTCTTTTGAGATTATTAGATATTCTGATTCTGATTTTGCAGGATGTAAAGTGGATAGAAAAAGTACTTCTCAAACTTGTCAATTCATAGGATAGTCTTTAGTCTGCTGGTCTAGCATCAAGAAAAACACTATTGCTCTTTCCACTGCTGAAGCTGAGTACATTGCTTTAGGAAGTTGTGTGGCCCAAGTCCTTTGGTTAAAACAGCAAGTACTAGATTTAGGATTACCTGTAGGTGCCATCTTTATTCTTTGTGACAACATTAGTGCCATATGCATTTCTAAGATTTCTATCCAACATTTAATGACTAAGCACATTGATATTAGGCATCACTTTATTAGAGACCATGTGACTAAGGGAGACATTGAGTTACATTATGTGGCGACTGAGAATCAACTGGCTTACATATTTACTAAATCACTGGCCTTCGACACTTTCAGCAATTTAAGGACCAGATTGGGTGTGATTGACATTAATGCATGAACTTGATTTCTACTGATGTTTTATCTGCTAATTTCTTTAATGTATTTTTCTAGTTGTTTTTTATTTAGTTTGTTTTTATTTTGTCTTTGGTACTTTATTTTTTATATGCCTTGCTTTATTTTTTCCTTTTTAAATCATCACTGAATTGATATCATATGTCTTGTTTTTTATTTTGAAAATTTGTAGTTATGTTTTATATCTCCTAATCTACTAAAGGGTAAAAAATACCGTTAATTGTGTCTCTTTCTCTAACCTATTTTGGTGGTAAAAATTTCTTTTCTAACCAAAAGTCTATCTTAAATTAACAACTGTATTTTGCATTTGAGATCTTTTCTACCCTGCTACAGTAATCTAGCTTATACTATAACACTCAAAGTTTTTATGTTACTTCAAGATTTCTCGTTATCATGTCAATGCATCTCTCACATGATTTTTTATTCTATTTTGTGGATTATTCTTTCCTATATTAGAGAGAGAGTTTTTCTTCTCTAATATTTGGAAGATATACTTACAACTAAGAATATTTAAGAGTTATTTGAAAAGAATCTTGCTTGTAAAAATAATGAAAAAAAAGTGGTCGATGATGCCAAAAACAAAAGATGCGCAATGACGCCAAATTGAAAAAAAATACACAAATTGTATCAAAAATCAAAAGATGCGCAAAATGCGTCATTCAATGGACAAGTGGCATAAAATGAGCCCATAAAAAAGCAAGCTATCTTCCTTTCCTCCAACTCTTAAAACTTAGAAGATTTCATGTATCACTTGAGACTTTCAAAGACTTGATTTTGAATTTCGTGATTATAACAAACTACTTTGATATATTATTCTATAAGATATTTTTCTGAAACAAAGTCTTGATCGGATCTCTTTTTCTTAACCAAATGTTTTTATAAATTAGGCCTTTTGATTTCAAAAGAAGATTTTGCCCTAACAGAAGTCTGAGCTTAGGGTTAACATGATCGATACTTTATTGTTTTTTGGATTTTTGAAGTTGTTAACTCATTAACTTACACATTTTTAAAATCGATCACATGGAGACTATATCATGTTCATGCCTTGATTAAAAATTTTTTGGCTTTTATTATATCATTATTATTTTTTTATTTTTTATTTTATTATTTTTGGGCCTTCTTTGATCATCTCCATCACTCCTTTGATTTGAAATTTTGTCACATCATTCTGGCTGATGTTTAAGTCGTCCTGGACGATCGACTTTTCATGCTTCAAAAAACTCCATCTGCTGAATATTCTAACTTTTTGCTCTAATCATCCTGGACGATCCTTTATCGTCCTAGATGATATGATCGAACTCTGCTACAATCATCTTGATCATCCTGGCCAATACTTTTTTCAAGCTGGAAAATGTGTTTATTGGTTATCATCCTGTCCGATACACCTGATCGTCCTGGATGATACACATTTAAGTACATTTAAATCTTTAAAATCGTTAGGGACGATCCATTTTTGAATGATTGTCCTGGACGATACACGTGGCACATGATTTAAAACATTTTAAATTCGGCCGGTACAATCCATTATTGAGCATCGTCCTGGATGATCAACCTAATCAGCCCGGACGATCTACTTTTTCAATGGTCGTCCAGCCTGACTCCTCTTGATGATCGTCTGTGTCTAATCGTTCTGTCCGACGTCTGATCAACGCGGACGATCAGACCGCCTTTTTGATCAATCAGACTATTCACAATAATTGCATCGGATCATCTTGGATGATCCTGCGATCGGCCTGGACGATCCGGCTGATCCTTTAAATTCATAGCAATCCAGCCCTTATTTCTCACTTCAATCTTCTCCTCTCTTATTTACTTACTGTTTGCTTGCTAATGGCTGGTAGAAAGTGTGTTCATCAGATGTCTGGCAGCTCCTCGAGGGGCACGCTGGACCCTCATTTTCGGGAGGCAGACGATCAGGCTGCCTACCATCGTTATAAAGAATACGGCGTTACTCTCTCTCGGACAATCAATTCAGTTTATCTCTCCTATCCGGTACTAGATCTTTTCACTCATCCTTCTCTTTGCTTTATTCTCACCCTCGCAATCCCCTTTAGTTCTGAACTTCTTTTTGAATTCTATGGAAACCTTCGCATAAATTCTTCCTACACTACTCTCACCTCTTATGTGAATCAACTTCATGTCGAGATAACATATCAGGATTGTGCTGAACTATTGCAGCTGTCCACCACTGTGGATAATTTGCATACCATTATCTCTGATCATGACTTTGACTGGTCCACTACAAATCACTTTCTTTGCCACACCAACACACACTTTCATGTTGGAGAGACTAGCTCTTTACTCAAAGATGCTAGGACAATCCAGCAAGTCCTTTGCACTTCTGTTATTCCAAAAGCGGGGGACCGAGTCCACATCAGTCCACTGCTTTCACTTACTACATTTTACATTCTGGCCCACAGAGAATTCAATGCAACAGACCTAATCTTTTGCTATATCGAGCATTTGACTACCATTAGAGATCCAGGTCATAGAACAAAGCCCAATCTTTCTCTAGGACACATCATTGCATATATTCTAGAATTTAAATATAACCTTTAATATCCTGCTCCACCCAACCATTCGCCACCTTTCTACTCAAAAATTTCCTTCAATGCTCTTCACAGTACTCGTCTCCACCCAGGGGATGGGGAAGCTCAGGGGGCAGAGGAGAATGAGGCTTCCGCTCCCACTCTTGTTCCTGAACATGTTCCTCTCAGCTAGCACTCTCAGTTGGATCAATTGGTGGAGAGATTTGATCAATTGGAGACCCGCTTCGACACTTTCGTAGCACACAAACAGCAACATCATGCTAAGGACGTGGCCCGGTTCAATGTCTATGCTGCACACTAGCACGACCAGAATATGGCCTGATTTGGGGCACAGTTTTCCACATTTTCCACTTTCTTCCAACAGCCACCACCACCACTACCTCCGTCTAATAATTAGGGGCCCTTGTTTCTTTGATTTTCTTTATGTTTTTCTAGTTTGTTTCTCTTCTAGTTTTAGTTTCAGTTTTCTGTATTTTGTTTTTTTATATATTTTGTTTTAGTTTCAGTTATATTTTTATTTGTGTTTCCCTCCTTTTTATGATGTCAAAAGGGGGGTAGTATTTTTTTTCTTTAAAAGGGGAAGTTGTATGATGTATCTTGTACTTTGATATCTGGAACTTAATTAATTATTTCTTTACTAAACTGCCACTATTTACTGTCATAACTGTTTAGAATTCTCTGTTTATATTTGCCATCATCAAAAAGGGGGAGATTGTTGCGAATATGAGATTATGGATTAGACTTTTGATGATATCAAACATTCATGCTTTTCTACAACTACTTTGCCAACTAATTTTTTAGGATCACACGATCGAATGTAACCCAAGCTAGCTCAAGGTCGGGTAGATTTAGGTTGAGTCAAGTCTGTAGATTTTCCTTTCTTGAGTCAATTATATAAGTAGTTCCTGATGCTCACTAACTTTGCACACACACACACTTGAGGGGTTTTCTGAGTTTTTCTATTTTGAGAAGATAGGCCTGGACGATGTTCCTATCGGCCAGGATGATTCAACTAAAAATAGAAATCTTAATTAGGGCATCCTAGTTAAGCAGTCGTCATTAAGTAAATCATCCTAGACGATACTTGTATCGGCTAGGACGATAAGCTCAAATCAGAAATAATCAGCAGCCATGATTAATTTAGGTATTCTTTATTTTAAATTATCGGCCTAGACAATCTGTATATCGGCCTGGATGATACAGCAAAATTATGCCTAAATTAATATAGAAATTATATAAAGAAATTTAGGCTGATTGATACGATCACATTGGCTGGGTCGGTCGAAGAATCTGCCAGGATGATGGACGGGATGATTGACATCGGCCAGAGTCTGTTCAGGGCGATGTTTAGGATGATTGTACTCAAATTTGAACTAATCATCCAGGATGATATTGTAACGTCCTGGACGATATAACCAATTTTCTTCTGATCGTCCTGATTAATCCCGGCTAATTGAGCTTATTTTGTACTGATTGACCTTCCTATCATCCCATACAATAATGTCGGTTCTTGAAATTCTATTTAAAGGACCCAAGTTTTCTCAAGCAATAAGACCTTGAGAGTTTATGTCTAGACCTGAGAGAGCATTGGGAGAGGGAGAGAGAGAGAAAGAGAGAAAGGAACTTGTGAGGGGGAGTTTGTGAGAGGGTTCACAAAGGTTGGTCCAAGCAAGGTTCCAAGTCGTCGTCTCTGTTCTTCATCCTTCGACCTTGGGAGGTTCTTGGGATGTCTACTTCAGCAAGAGGTCTGGGTTCTCTGTCCGCTTCAGGCGGAAGTAAAAGGAGCCGCTTCTCTGCTGCACCGGGGTTGGTGAAAAGGAGTATGTTGTAAAAGTTTTTCCGCCTAGCTGTAGGAGCTAAAGGAGAGACACTTAGTTAGTGCAATACTCGGAGGGTGCCTCCGATGAGTGGACGTAGGTCAAGGATTGACCAAACCACTATAAAACTGGTGTGATCTTTCTTTGTTTTGCTTTCACATTTATTTATTTTTTGCACTGCAATTTCTATGGTGATTTGGTTTTAAGTTTTATTATGCTTTACATAAAGAAAATTTTTTAAAATACCAATTCACGCCCCTCTCTTTGTTAGCCTCGGGCTAATTCTTAAGGGCTTAACATTCCTAAAAAACTTTCAAAGACCCCAAAGGAGTGGATAGGGTCCAGAGAATAGTTCTAGTGCCATCTACAATAGCTACCTTCACTACCTTAGTCCAAAGTTAGTCAGCACAATTATCCACTAAACAAATTCAGGATCTGATGGCACAGAAGATCAAGTAGATCATTTCCTCCAGGAAGTCTGGAGAGGTAGTTAGCAGGGGGAGACCTTATCCAGTTGAGTAAGAGCGAGATCCCTACCCCCTGGTTTCATCCTGTACGGTTCAGAGTGTTTGATGGGTTTCGGAACCCAAAGTAGCATGCAGCTCAGTATCGAGCCATATATTATAATATAGAAGGGAACGACACTCTGATGTTAAGACTATTCATCAACAGCTTAGTTTGGGTGACTTTTGTCTGGTACACCATCCTCCCCAATGATTCAATACACACCTTTATTGAGCTCGAATAGTTTTTTATTCAGAGGTTTGTTAGTACCGAGCACAGAGTTACAGTGAAAGAGTTAATTATTGCCAGGCAGCATCCCGTGAGGCTCTATCACATTACATAATCAGATGGAGGAACCTCAGTTTACAGTGTGAGCTTCAATTACAAAAGAAGCACATAATAGAGATTTAGATGAAGAACATATACGAACCTATAGTGAAAGTTCGTTAGGGATGTTAAGCCCTATAGAACTGGCCGAAGCTAACCAAGAGGGGGGGGGGGGTGAATTGGTATTTTAAAAATTTTCTTTTCACAAAGAACAAAAAATCACATAAACCAAAATCACACCACGAGAGAAAACAAATGCGGAAATTAAAGTGAGGAAGAAAGAAACAAGAACACAAAAATTTATAGTCGTTCAGTCAACTCGACCTACTTTCACTCCCCGGAGGTGCCCTCCGAGTATTGCACTACAAACGTGACTCTCCTTTAGCCCCCACAGCTAGGCGGAGAAGCCTTTACAAAGAACCTCCTTTTTGCCACCCCAGCAAGGCAGAGAACCTATCTCCTTTTGCTTCCTCCTGAAGCTGGTAGAGAACCACAACCAGATGTTGATTCCTTACCTTTACCGACCTTTCCATGGATGAGAAACTCTAGACGAAGAAGAATAAAAGCGATCCTTGAAGCAACCCTTAATGAACGTTTTGAAGCTCTTCTTTTAAGATCTTCTCTCTCTCCCTCTCTCTCTTTCTCTCCTCAATTCCTTCTCAGGTCAAGTAAGCAGCCAAAGGTTATTCAAAACGTTGAACAAGAGCTCTTAAATAAAAGAGCTTCAAAGGAGCTCATTAATTGCAAGTTGTCGACAATATCATCCAGGACAATATGGACATCAGCCTGGCCAATCAGTACAAATCTTAGAAGATTGGCCAGAGCATCGCCCTGAATGCAAACTGGATGATTTTAAATTGGCTTGATCATCCAGGCCGATCTCACGATCGTTCCGGCCGATCAGTTCAAATCAGAGGAAAATTGTCCAGAGCATCGCCCTGAATTCGAGCTGGCCAATATTTATCCTCCTGAAGTAACTAAGGTTTTTAAATAGATCATCCTGGCCAATCCTGCGATCGTCCAAGATGATATGATCGTATCAATCATCCTTAATTACTCCCTTGATTTCCTGATCAATTAAGGGATAATTTGTGAATATAGTCCAGGCCGATTAAAGATCGTCCTGACCGATTATTAAAAAATACATAATACCTTAATTATCTATGGCAGCAATTTCTTTCTATTTTGAACTTATCGTCATGGCCGATACACGTATCGTTCAGGACGATCTGTTAATGTTGGTTGTCTTAATTAAGAATCCTTATTTAGACTTTCTGTTTTAAGCTTGATCATCCAAAATGATGTAAATATCATCCTGGCCGATATGAGTCAAAATAGAAATTTTAAGTCTCTCAAGTGTGTGTGTAGGGTTACTTAGCATCAGTCTCTTTGACCATTATAAATAGACTCAAGAAGAGAAAAAACAAAGTACAGACTTACTCAACCCTAGACCTACGCAATCTTGAACTGGCTTCGTTTGTTCGTCTGATCTTCGATTCCTGAAAAGTTAGAAGTAACAGGTAGTCTAAGAGAATCAATAGTGTTTGTCAATCATCAAAAAATAAGTCATGAAAATAGATTTGCAACAATCTCCCCCTTTTTGATGATGGCAAAACACTATGAAGACAATTACCAGTAAATTTTTAGGATCGACAAGTGAAAAAACATCATAAACTTCTCCCCTTTTTGACATATCAAAAAGGATAAGGGAACACAAAAGAACAATAGCAAATCACAACAAATTTTTTTTTTTAAACCAAGGCATGAAAATGATGTAGTATTCCATGTGATTGATTTAAAATCTTGTGGATTAATGAGTTACAATCTCAACAATCCATATAGAATACTAGAATATCCGGTGATGGTTACCCTTAGCTCAAACGTTTTCTTAGGATAGAATCGTCTTTTGAAATCAATGACCTAACTCAAAGAATTAATTGGATATGAGAAAAAGAATCCATCCATCACTTGGTTTAAGAAAAAACTATCTTTATAAAATAATGAATCAAAGTAAATCTGTCACGATCGCAAAACAATTGAAATCAAGTCTTTGAGAACCAAAACTTCTAAGTTCTAAAAGATTTAAAAAGAGAGAATAGCTTACTTTTGAGTTGACTCATTTTATGCCTCTTGTCAATTTAGTGGCGCTTTGCACATCTTTTTATAGATTTTTCAATTTTGACGTCTTTGCGCTTTTTTTGTTGGCATCATTGGCGACAAATGTTTTTATTTTTTTGCAAGCTACATTCTCTTTTATAACCTCTTAAAAAAATTCTTAGTTGTGAGTATATCTTCTTAGATATTATAGAATAGGAGCTCTCTCTCTAACATAGGAAAGAATTATTACAAATAGAATCAATAATCAAAGACAAGAGTAATGAGGGGTCTTGATGTGACAAAAAGACTTTAAACATTATAAATACAAGATAGATTTGCTTAAGCAAGCTTAAGAAAAGATCTTAATTTCATACACAATCTTTAATTTGAAATAGATTTTTGATTAGAAAAGAAAACTATTCCACTAAAATAGGTTAGAGAAAGAGACACAATCACAAAATATTTTTACCATTTAAGAGATTGAGAGATGAAAAACACATTGACTACAAATTTTCAAAAACAATGGCTTGGAATATGTTATCATTTCAGCGATGATTTTGAAAACTAAGTAAGAGAAGAAAAAAAAATAAAATAAAGTAAAACACAAAAAAAAAACTAAACATAAAAAAATAAAAGCAAAAGAAAGTAAGATCAAGTTTCATGCATTTATGTCAATCACACCCAATCTGGTCCTTAAAGAACTAAAAGTGTCGAAGGCCAGTGGTTTAGTAAAGATGTCAGCCAATTGATTTTCAGTTGTCACATGGTGTAACTCAATGTCTCCCTTAGTCACATGATCTCTAATGAAGTGATGCCTAATGTCAATGTGCTTAGTCCTTGAATGTTGGATAGGATTCTTAGAGATGCATATGGCACTAGTGTTGTCACAAAAGATTGAGATGGTTCCTAAAGGTAATCCTAAATCCAATACCTATTATTTCAACCAAAGGACTTGAGCCACACAACTTTCAAGAGCGATGTACTCAGCTTCAGCAGTAGAAAGTGCAACAGAGTTTTGCTTCCTACTAGACCAAGAGACCAAAGACTGTCCAATGAATTGACAAGTTCCTGAAGTGCTTTTTCTATCCACCTTGCATCCTGCAAAATTAGAGTAAAAAAATCCAATAATCTCAAAAGAAGTGCTGTGTCTAGGGTACCAAATCCCTAAGCCTTGTGTCCCCAAAAGGTATCTAAAAGTTCTCTTAACAGCAGTCTGGTGAGACTCCTTAGGGTAATCTTGAAATCTAGCACAAAGGCAAACACTAAACATAATATCAGGTCGGCTCGCAGTCAAGTAAAGTAATGATCCAATCATGCCTCTATACTTCTTCTGATCAACAGACTTACCATTTGGGTCCTTATCCAATGGAGCACTAGAAGTCATGGGAGTGTTAATTGGCTTGGCATTGTCCATCTCATACTTCTTCAAAATGTCCTTTATGTATTTTATTTGATTTAAAAAGGTTCTATCCTTAAATTATTTTATGCTAAACCCCAAAAAATAGGACAACTCTCCCATCAAATTCATCTCAAACTCTCCACTCATTATTTTATAAAAATCATCACACAATTTCTTATTAGAAGATCCAAAGAGTATATCATCCACATAAATCTGAACAATGAGTAAATCATCTCCAACTCTCCTAAGAAAAAGGGTGGTGTCTACACTCCCCTTGAAGAACTCCCTCTCTAGTAATAATGTGCTAAGCCTCTCATACCAATCTCTTGGTGCCTGCTGTAAACCATACAAAGCCTTTTTTAATTTAAAAATATGATTTGGAAATTGGGAACTCTCAAAACTTGAGGGTTGTTCTACAAACTCATCTTCTTTTATTTCCCCATTTAAAAAGGCACTCTTGACATCCATTTGAAAAAGCTTAAATCTTTTATAACAGGCAAAGTCTAATAGCTTTCTAATGGATTTTAATATAGCTACAGGAGCAAAAGACTCCTCAAAGTCTATCCCTTCTATTTGGTTATACCCCTTAGCCACTAATCTTGCTTTATTCCTAACCACCACTCCTGAATCATTTACCTTGTTCTTAAAGTCCCACTTTGTCCCAACTACACTTTGTCCCTTAGGTCTTTCTAAAAGCTTCCAAACATCATTCCTAAAAAATTGATTCAATTCTTCTTGCATTGCTAAAATCTAAAAATTATCAGTAAGGGCTTGGTTAATAATGGTGGGTTCAGTCATTGAGAAAAAGGCAGAGTGGTTCACCTCCATCCTAAGTCCATGTCTAGTCTTAACTCCACTAGAAGGGTCTCCTAAGATCAAATCATTGGGGTGACTTGTAGAGTATCTCCAATCTCTAGACAAAGTGTGTGAAGTTCCAACCCTTTCATCCAAATCAAAATTTTCTACTCCTTGGGTGACTTCTCCTACTCCATTATTTTGGTGTTCTATCCCCTTCCCCAAATTTTCTACTCCACTTGTACTCTCTCCAACATCATCATCTTCTACTCCATGTTTCTTAGGATCAGAATCATCAAATACTACACGGGTTGTCTCTTCCACCATCAAAGTTCTCTTGTTAAACACCCTAAAAGACTTCCCAACACTAGAATATCCCAAGAATACTCCATCAGATTTAGGATCAAATTTTTCCCAAGTGAGACTTCCCATTGTTATGAATAAAAATCTTACAACCAAAGACATGAAGGTGGTAAAGATTGGGTGTCCTACCCTTAAGGATCTCATAGGGTGTCTTTTCTAATTTGGCTCTAACATTCACCATATTCAACACATAACAATCTGTGTTAACCACTTCAGCCCAAAAGTATTTTGGAAGTGAATACTCAGCAAGCATGGCCCTAGTGGCTTCCACTAAGGTCTAGTTATTCCTTTTAGCTACCTCGTTCTGCTGAGGGGTCCTAGGAGCTGAAAAATTGTGGCTAATCCCCTTGTCCTCACAAAAATCTCCAAATCTCTCATTCTCAAACTCTCCCCCATAATCACTATGGATGGTCAAAATCTCACAACCTAGCTTTTTCTGAATCCAAGTAAAAAATGTTTTAAACTCCTCAAAAGACTCATTTTTATGTGAAAGAAATCTAGTCCAAGTGAACCTCGAGTAGTCATTAATAATCACAAATCCATAGATTTTCCCTCCCAGGATGGCAGTGCTAATGGGTCCAAACAAATCCATGTGAAGGACTTCTAAAGGTCTAGATTTGCTAATGTCCTTAATGGGGTGAAAGGTGGAGTGGACTTACTTTCCTAGTTGACAGACATCACAAAGGTGGTCTTTTGAAAACTTGAGTTTGGTGATACCTCTAACTAGGTCTTTTTGGGTCACTTTCCTAAGGGTTTTCATACTTGCATGACAAAGTCTCCGGTGCCACAACCAAGAATCATCAATCACTGTTTTTAAGCAAAATGAATCAACACATTCAATGTTATTTAAATCAAGCATGTAGACGTTGTTGATCCTCTTTCCCTGCAAAATAGTGTTGTTACTTAAACTTATAATGCATGAATTTACAAAGAATTGCACGATGAAGCCTTTGTCACAGATTTGATTGATGATGAGCAAGTTGTGCTTCAATCCATCTACAAGCAAAATATTTTCAATCATAAGGTTCTTTGAATTACCAATTATACCTGCGCCTACCACCTTCTTGGTGGTGTTGTCTCCAAGAATAACCTTGCCTCCATTCCTGGACTCTTGTACAACAAATTGGTTGGCATCACCAGCCATATGTCGAGAGCATCCACTGTTCAGGTACCATATATTCTCACGAGGCCTTTTATGAGAGCCCTCCTGTAAAATTACCAAATTTTAGACTTAGGAACCCAAGCAGGTTTGGGTTCCTTCTTATGAAGAGTAGAATGCAATGCATGTGTGGTATGCTGTGGATCATGCACCTTAGGTCTCCACACCCAATGTATACTATGGTGAACTGTTCAAGTGTGTGAGATGTGTCCTAGCATGCCACATGAAAAATATCTAATTCCAGGAAAGGGATTTCTTAAGTGGTTTGAGTTATAATGCCTCTTCCTAGGTTTTGGTAATTGATCAAAAGTAGGTGTCATCCTAGTTTTCTTACATGTTTCTAATTTATTTTGAATCTTCAAATTAGTGCTGTTTAAGACTTCATTTTCAATCCTCAAATTTTTCTCCATCTCCTTAGACTTCTTAAAATCAGATTCAAGTGATGTGTGTGAAACTTTTAATGTATCATGCTTTTCAACTAATTCACAATGATTTTTATTTAACTCATCAAATTCATCAAGTAAAGTCATATGATTCGAATCAATCGTTTGATGGTTTTAATCAAAATTTCATGCTCTTTTTGCATATTTAAAAATTCTAATTTCAATCTAGCATGTGTTTTCTTTAATTTCCTATATGATGCATGAATCTTTTCTGAAACTTCAAGAAGTTGATCGTAGGAAAGTTCGCATACCTATTCTTGATCAGGATTATCGTTTGCCATCAAGCACAATTTTGATGTCTCATCTTCTGGTTCCGTCTCCGATGAGTCCGATGCCGAATCCGCCCAAAATGCTTTTTGTACTCTCATCTTATCCTTCCTTAGCTTAGGTTTCGCCTCACCCTTTCCTTTGCTTGAGTGATCTTTGAGTGTGGGGCAATCAGTTCTCACGTGTCCTGGTTTTTTGCATTCATAGCAAACAACATCAGAAGATTCTTTAGAATGTTTATGATCCCTACCTTTTCTCCAATGATGCTTTTGCTTCTTCCTTAGAAACCTTTTGAATTGCCTTGTGATAAAGGCAACTTCATCGCTTTCAGACTCGGAAGATTCAGAATCTGATTTGTGCGACTTCAATGCAACTGTTTTCTCCTTCTTCTTCTCACCTGCATCAAGATTTCTTTGATTCACCCTTTGCTCGTAAGCAATGAGTGAGCCAAGTAAGTTATCAATAGAATAAGTGTTCAAATCCTTAGATTCAGTGATTGCAGTAATTTTAGCATCATATGACGAAGCAAAGCAACTCAAAATCTTGTTTACTTTTTCATAGTTTGAAAGTTCTTTTCCGAGTGAATGCAGTGAAATAACTATCTGAGTAAACCTAGTGTACATGTCAGAAACAGATTCATGAGGTTTTATACGAAAAAGTTCGTAATCATGCAAGAGAATATTCAAACGGGATTGTTTAACCTCATTAGTGCCTTCATAGGTGATACACAATTTATCCCAAATTTCTTTACCAGTTTTGCAAGTGGAGACATGCATGTAATCCTCAGATTTTAAAGCACGGAAAAAATAGTTCAAATATTTTGCATTCAATTGAGCTAAATCTCGTTCATCGAAAGTCCATTCAGTAAAAGCAATTTCAGTTTTAACACCATTAATTTCACGAGAAGGTGGAGAATAACCTTCTTTGATAAGCATCCACATGGGATAATCAGTAGATTGTAAAAATATTGACATGCAGGTTTTCCAGAAATCAAAAGGTAAGTTGTCAAACAAGGGAGGTCGTGTAATTGAATAACCTTCCGTAGTGTTACAATTCTGAAGGTTAGCCATGGATCAAAATTCAAAAAGTTTTCAAACTCAGTTTTTATGAATCCCGCTCTGATACCTCTTTAAAGTTCGTTAGGGATGTTAAGCCCTATAGAACTGGCCCAATCTAACTAAGAGGAGGGGGGGGGGGTGAATTGGTATTTTAAAAATTTTCTTTTCGCAAAGAACAAAAAATCACATAAACTAAAATCACACCACGAGAGAAAATAAACGCGGAAATTAAAGTGCGAAAGCAAGAAACAAGAACACATAAATTTATAGTGGTTCGGTCAACTTGACCAACGTCCACTCCCCGGAGGCGCCCTCCGAGTATTGCACTACAAACCAGACTCTCCTTTAGCCCCCACAGCTAGACGGAGAAGCCTTTATAAAGAACCACCTTTTTGCCACCCTGGCAAGGCAGAGAACCTATCTCCTTTTGCTTCCTCCTGAAGCTGGTAGAGAATAACAACCAGATGCTGACTCCTTACCTCTACCGACCGTTCCACGGATGAGAAACTCTAGACGAAGAAGAAGCAGAGAGATCCTTGAAGAAACCCTTGTGAATCCCCTCACAAGCTCCCCCTCACAAGATCCTCTCTCTCTCCGTCTCTCTTTCTCTCCTCAAGGCTTTCTGAGGTCAAGGCAGCAGCCAAAGGTTTTTCAAAATATTGAACAAGAGCTCTTAAATAGAAGAGCTTCAAAGGAGCTCATTAATTGCAAGTTGCCGATAATATCGTCCAGGCCGATATGGACATCGGCCTAGTTGATCAGTACAAATCTCAGAAGATCGGCCAGAGCATTGACCTGAATGCAAACTGGATGATTTTAAATTGGCTTGATCTTCAAGGACAATCTCACGATCATCCCGGCCAATTAGTTTAGATCAGAGGAAAATCGTCCAGAGCATCGCCCTGAATTCGAGCTGGCCAATATTTATCGTCCTTAAGTAACTAAGGTTTTTGAATATATTGTCCTGATCGATCCTGCGATCATCCAGGATGATATGATCGTATCAATCATCCTTAATTACTCCCTTAATTTCCTGATCAATTAAGGCATAATTTATGAATATCATCCAGGCTGATCAAAGATCGTTCTGGCCGATTAATAAAAAATACATAATACCTTAATTGTCTATGGTGGAAATTTCTTTCTATTTTGAGCTTATCCTCCTGGCCGATACACATATCATCCAGGATGATCTATTAATGACAACTACCTTAATTAAGAATCCTTATTTAGACTTTCTATTTTAAGCCTGATCGTCCAGGACGATGTAAATATCGTCTTGGCCGATATGAGTAAAAATAGAAATTCTAAGTCTCTCAAGTGTGTGTGTAGGGTTACTTAGCATCAGTCTCTTTGACCATTACAAATAGACTCAAGAAGAGAAAAAATAAAGTACAGACTGACTCAACCCTAGACCTATACAATCTTGAACTAGCTTCGTTTGTTCGTCTGATCTTCGATTCAGGAAAGGTTAGAAGTAACAGGCAGTCCAAGAGAATCAATAGTGTTTGTCAATCATCAAAACATAAGTCATGAAAATAGATTTGCAACATATAGCATCTTACAGGAAAGGTTTTAGTATTTGAACCTTCAAAAAATTATTAATAAATGTTATCAGTTAAAGTCAAACCTCACGTAGACCTCTGTGGTAGGAGTCTTCAAGGGCACCTCCGCCTGGGAAAGGGTTGTTACATAGTCCTTATTAGCCACCAGATAAGTAAAATAAGCCCATAATCAGTTCAACACCACTACAGTAGTCATACACACATGTTCAGTCAGAAGCATAGCCTAGACCCTCCCGTAGGACTCTAGAGAGTCAATAGTACCTATAGGAGAAGCTTAGTAAGGAATAACCCTTTAAGAGGAAGAGTGAATAATATATTCAAATTCTTTATTAAAAAGAATATTTTGACATTTCTGATAGACAGTAGAGTGGAAGAAGATGGGAAGATGGATCACCCACTCTATTATCCCTTTCATAGATATATCAAGCATTTTATAGAAGACTGTTATGTGTTCAAGGATAGAGTTGAGAGGCTCATGACTAGTGGGAAGATACACCTTCAAGACAGTGACTTGGTGCAGCCCAAGGGTAAGACTACTCAGATTGTTCAGATGATTTTGGGTTCCAGGCATAGTGGCAATCAGAGTGACAGTCAAAGCAGTAGCAATAAATCACCTCATGGTTCTGAGGGATAGTGGTAGTTAGTACTCTCTCGAAAGATAAAGTTGATGATCAAGAAAGCAGTTTATAGTTCGGAGGTAGTTGAGATGAGGCCTTCCCAGGCCAAGTCTATAGTTGCCAGCCTAGTGACTTCACTAATATATTTTTCTTTTTTCTTCTATTATAGTGCCTACTTAGCACATTTATTTTTTTCTTTATATAATAATAAAATGTATGTAAGATAAAATATTGTTGTAACTTCAGAGGGGAAGATGGGACCCCTTCCAGTGCTTGCATTTAAGGATTTCATTCTCTCTTTGATTGATGTTAAAATAATAAAAGAAGATGATTTTGTTTACTTCTGGACTTGTGTTATTTATAATTTTACTTCTTCAAGCACTTTCTCCATTCATGTATTACATATTTCATGCAATGTTAATGATTATATATGTGATAATGAAAAACTTCTATTTATTATTCTGGAGGGTGGTTATTATATGGATTCAAAAGATGAGTAAAAAAATCCATTATAGTCACTTTCCTTAGAGCCAACACAAGCCACCACTATTATCCAAGTGAATCTCATATTGAGGATGTCTTAATACATGAAGTTCACTTGCATTCAGGAAAAGTATTTTCACCCATGATGGCTAAGAATGCAAAAGAAAAAAGATAAAAATATTGTTACCCAACAGGATGATCTTATCTCTTTTCCAAAGAGCAATCTAGGGAGAAAGGAAAAGGCCATCAGTTGGAGGTTGATTATAATGTGTTGTCTCACTTAAAAAAAATTACTTCCCTCCTTAGTGTCTATGATGCTTTGATGATGTCTCCTGACTTGAGAGATGCCCTGGTAAAAGCGATGCTTGAGCTAGAGTCTTATAAATCCTTCTTTTCTTCTGAATCTATTAGGGATGTATACTATTTGAGAGAGATGTCATACATTACCTTTTTAGATCATGATATTCTTTTTGGGATTTCTGAGCACAATCATCCCTTGTATGTCACAACTAAATTCAATGTTTATGAGTTGAAAAGGGTTTTTATTGACTAGAGAGCTTAAATTAAAATATTAAGTTATGAAACTTTAAAGAGCATCTCCCTCAGTCATTTTAAGATTACCTCTAATAAGATTATATTAAAATGTTTCAATGACTAAGGCCAACGGGCTCTAAGGTTTATCACCCTACCTTTGAAGTTTGGAAATTTCCTAACTGAGGCAAAGTTTCATGTGATTGAAGCTGATACTTCATATAAGACTCTCTTAGGAAGGTCATGGATTCATGAGTATAGAATAATTTCCTCTACCGTGCACCAATATATGAAGTATATGAGGAATGATATGGAGTATTCCATTTCTGGGGATACTCAATCTTTAGTGGTGTATGAGGTCTCTATTTACGATGATGTCGAGCATTATATACCTAGAAAGACTTATAGATCTCCCCCTGCCTAGTCATCAGTGATACCTAATAGTATTATATAGGGTCCTATGTAGTCGCCTATATAAGGTCCTATATAATTATCAGTATAGGGTCCATCACAGGTTGGTATTGAGGCAGGTGTTTCCATTACAAATTTTGATTGAACTCATTTTTAGTTTGTAGTTGTGCATGATGTTCTCCCTAGTAGAGGTAGAGGAGGATGAGATAGAGGTAGAGAGTCGACTTGCCCTTTGTGAAACTTTAACACTTGAATTCCTCCTATATTGCACCTTTACATTTCTTCTTTGAATGTCGAGTCTGACTCTTTGGATGATGAGCTGATCGATGTTCCTTGTCATTCAGTTCTCTCATTGACCCCAAATTTTTCTGATTATAATTCACTCCCTGTTTAGGTACATGATACCTAAGGGCAGTTTCTTTATGAAAAGTAGCTCAGATGAGGAAGTAAACTTTCAACATCAGACTACAAGCAAATAATCTATTTCCCATTATATATGTGGAATATGAGTCGAGGAGTCTCATCAAAGATCTTTTGTTACTCCTTCAACTGGTGTTAGAGGCTCACTATAGACTAACAAGCATTTTATACCTCCATAGTATAAATCCTTCGTGCCACCACGATTTAATGAGTGTGCCTCTTTATCCTATAGTGTAGGTGCCCCACTAGGTCTTAAGAGTCATGGTCCTGTGCAAATCGTTATGGATAAGAAGGTTACAAATGTCCCTCGTTACTTTTCCCCTATTATGGAAGGCTATATTGAGCAGGGTGTCATTCCTTTGACATGGTCTGATAAATGAGCTCTATAATAAGCCTATGTTTGGTGAATTGATCTGCCTCAAACCCAGGAAGGTGTGAATTATATGGGGAAGAATCAGTCTACTCATGCCAATGTTCATGCTATCTCCCATTCATATATGGTTATTTCTCTTACTGATGAAGAAGACCCGAATGATGTTGAGGATAGGGTCCTTGATGCTCCACATGAGTTCGAATATGACATTACTTATATCATAGACGAACTGTGTAAGTAAACTTGGGCACTAAATCAAATCCTAGACCTATTCTTCATAGTGCCTTACTATCTGACTTAGAGGCTCAGGATTACATCGAGCTACTATCAGAGTTTATAGACTAGTTTGCCTAGAATTACATTGAGATATTTGGTCTAAACTCAGAAGTAGTAGTCCACAAGTTGGATATTAAGTACGATGTAGTCCTTTTTAAACAATCACCTCATAGGAAGAGGTTGAAGATTGAACAACAGGTAATCACTGAAACTAAGAAGCTTATAGAAGCTGGACTTATTCATGAAGAAAAGTATCCCACATAGTTTTCCAACATTATTCCAATATGGAAGAATAGCAACCAGAGTCGTGTTTATATTGACTTTTATGATTTAAGCAAGGCATGCCCTAAAGATGATTTTTCTCTTACTATCCCCGAGATTATTGTGGATATAGCTTCATCCCATAGCATATTCTCCTTCATGGAAGGTTCATCTGGTTACAATCAAATAAAGATGTCCCCTAAAGATGAGAAGTTCACTGCATTCCACATACATATATGTGTATTTTATTACAAGGTGATGCCCCTCAGTATCAAGAATGTTGGGGCCATCTATTAATGTGTTATGATTATAATCTTCGATGAGATGATACACAAGCAAATTGAATGTCACATGGATGATCTGGTGGTCAAAAGTAACATCCGTGGAGATTACCTACGAGATCTACGAATCATTTTTGAATGCATGTGTAAATATGACTTAAAAATGAATCCTTTGAAATACGCATTTGGGATTAGTGTAGGAAAACTCTTAGAGTTCATAGTTTACTACTAGACATTGAGATTGATCCTTCCATGATCAAATCCATAGTGGACTTAAAAACTCCTAAAAGTTTAACAAAGTTGAGATCTTCCTAAGGTAAGCTGGCTTTCATGCAGATATATCTCCAACCTTTCTAGTAGATATCATCCCTTCATTGGGATTAGTGAATAAGGATGCTCATTTTCATTGAGATGAATGTTGTCATAAGGCCTTTGAGACTATAAAGCACTACCTGATGAACCCCCCTATTTTAGCTGCGCATATCCCAGGAAGACCGTTAACTCTTTACACTACGGCCTTGGATGAATCTCTAGGTACACTTTTAGCTAAAGAAAATGATAAAAATAAGGAAAATTCCTTGTACTACCTCAGCATACGGTGGATACCTATAGACCTAAAATACCCAGCGATGGAAAAGCAGTATTTAGCTTTGATCTTCGCAATGCATAAGCTTAGACATTACATGCTTTCGCATAAGGTTAACTTGATTTCTCTAGTCAATCCCTTGTAGTATTTAATGAACTGTCTTACCCTTTCAGGTTGTCTAGCATGCTGGTCTATGATCCTATTTTAACTTGACATTACTTTTATCCCTCAGCTGACTGTCAAAGGACAGGCTCTAACTGACTTTCTTGCTACTCACCTGATCCCTGTAGATTCCCCATTTAATGATGACTAATTTGATGAACTAATCATGAGTGTGGGTGAACAGGAGTCCCCTACTTGGGAGTTCTACTTTGACGGTGCGTCATCCGTTAAAGTCTTACATCCAAATGAAACTCCCAAAGTTATGATAGGTTTGGACCTTATTTTTTTATCTCTTGAAGGCCACACCCTTGGATATTCTGATAGTCTTTCATAACCTCATACTAATAATGAAACTGAGTATGAAGCTCTGATTTTGAGATTATAGTTGGTCATTTAGATGAAATTTATACGAGTGAAGATCTTTGGAGACTCCCAACTAATCATAAATCAAGTAGTTAGAGTCTTCAAAGTATTTAGCCACGAGCTCTTGTCCTATCACAATAAGGCAATGGATCTCTTATGTTTTATTCCTGAAATAACTTTGGTTAAAATCCCTCGATCTATAAATGATAAAGTAGATGCATTGACCAAGTTAGCAAAAGAATTGGTTGACCCAACTAGAAACTCATTGTCTATTATTTGGCTAAACTTCATTTTGACCCTCTAGGTTCATAAGTGATCTTACCTTAAATCAGGCTATGTTAATCAAGCAAAAATCTATGATTCTGGAACTAAACCTATTAGGGGATTTTATTTCCTCTTTCCGAGGCGATAAATCACCCATAATGGTTAGTTAGATTTCAAAATTGAAATCTAAACTTAATCCTAAATTTCTCAAAAGAAAATTTCAAAATTTAAGTTAGTCTTCTTTGAAAAAATTAAACCAACGACGATCATTATTATCATGTCAAAATAATTATTATCATGTCCGAATAATTATTAATCAATGATATCTTCTCCCTTAGGGGAGATATATCATTTATTAATAAGGCTTTTGGTATGAAATTAATGATAATTAACCTAGAATATTATAGTTAGAAATTAGATCGAACTCCATTTTTACCTTTCGATGTCATATACAGTTCTTTCTTGTATCTAGTTATGATATTCGAGGTAGGATTTGCAATTCTAGATTTGAATCCCATTTTGAAATCTTATTTCCACTTCTCGAAGTGGTATGCCTTTTCTGATGGGATGTTCGATCTCAGAATTCAAATTCAATGTCAATTCCAAATTTTCAAAGAAAACTAACCCTTTCAAAACATGCATTTAAACTTCCACCAACAATGTACTAGCATTACGTACTCTCCTTTCTCTCCTTTTATTGTAATATATGTTTTCCTAGCCTCCACAATCTTCAAAACATAGAAATTCATTGATCAAATTATGAATTCCTCATAATTATGCCTTATATCATTATGGATTTCTTGTGTTGCCAACAAGTCAAAGCGAGCCTCCCTCTCCCCTTCTATAATTGTAGTTTATGATAGACTATCTTTATTCTTGCTTAAAGAATCAGTTGCAAACTAATCATCTAATTCTCGTTCTTCAATTATATTCAACTTGAGATTATGTTTGAATTCAACCACCGAGTCTTCTAATTTATAATGATATTCACCTGAAGTTGCATTCTGAACTATATGCTTTTGACTAACTACCATCAAGCTTGCAATTTCTTCACAAGAATATTTTTATAAGATGGTGAATCAGCCACTATGGAAAGGTTTCCATTTTCCATAAGACTCTCAAGAAAATTTGGTTGTAAAAATAGCTGCAACCTTAGGTAATCTTGCTATTGTTAAATTTCTATGCAACACATCAATTCATAAAATGATTAGCAACTTCATGAAGAGTTTTTTTTTTCTCCCAAGACAATATTATTATGATTACCCATAAAACCATTCAAATCTCCATTTTCTGAACTTTTAGAAATCTTATTAGAAACAATAACAAATACATTGGATGAATTTCCCTTCAAATTTGAATCTACATCGTTAGGTTTCACTTCATTCCAACCGCTTGTATTTACATGCATTGCCTCTGCTTCAGTTATATGGGTTTCATGAGTGTGGTCTTTTCTTATTTATTTATAATTGAAATAATAATTTTTATTTCAACACCCCCTACTCATGAAGGGGGGTTGGGAGTGCACTTGCCCTTTCAAACCCATCAATCAGACAGAATTTGACTGCCAAGGGCTTCATAACGTTGATTGGTTCTAATACGAGTCTTCGATGATCCATGTCATAGACTTGTTATAATACACACACTCACTCACCCGCACTCATTTGAAGTAGTCGGTCAGTGCAATCAAAGGTGGATCACGTGTTCTTATATGTCGCATAGAGGGAATTGAGAGGTTCGGGTGGGCTGGGCTTAGGTCAGATAGGAAATAAGCATTAGATCTAGTCGTGACTGAGTAGGCGGATAAATGACCAAAACAAGTAACAAAATCTGAGAAGAATAATTGCATACATGTATCTGCTAAATTCCACAAATCCTACTCAAATCCCGCCATATCACTATACATTCGGCGTCGTTCTGGGATTTTTGCAAAAATCTTGTTTCAACACCTCAATCCTCACCTTCTCTGCATCTATAAAATGAAAGGGTGGTCTTCGCACTTCTACACGAGCCTCTGCGACTGAATCCCTCCTCTCTGCCGTCAACCTGCATCTCCCGATCCCGATTTCTTTGAGCCACAGAGAGAGAGAGAGAGAGAGAGAGAGAGAGAGAGAGAGAGAGAGAGAGAGAGAGAGAGAGAGAGAGAGAGAGAGAGATAGAGAGAGTTCACATCCCTACCTCACTACCGATCTCCTTTCTCCATCCGATCCTTAAACTCCACCCCCGAACTCCTCTATAGAAGGATTATCCCGATCTCCCCCTTTGGCCTCTTTGTGGTTGCTCAACTTCGCTTCTTTAACGACTTCCCCTTTCTGTCGGATCGGAAGACACAACATTTTGATCGAAGTTAGAATGGGAGCTTGCTGACTGTGAAGGTACCTTTCTCCCTTACACGCGCTGCTTTGGCCAGAACCCATAAACCCCCAAATGAAAGAGAGGGGGGGGGATTTTATTATTATTAAATTCTAATTAATTATTATTACTATATTTTAATTATAATTAATTATAATAATTATAATTAAATATTTTAATTATATTTAATTATTATTATTAATTAGTTTTAAATAAAATAAATTATAATTAACTTATAATTATTATGGTTAATTATTTTTATTAATAATTAACTATAATTTATTAAAATTAATTATAATTAATTATTTTTAATTAAATTAATTACTATTAATTATAATTAAATATAATTAATTATTAAAATTATAATTAATTATTCTTAAATTATCATTAACTATAGTTGATTATAATTAATTGTTTTAAAATAAGAAGAATAAAAAGAGAAAATGAGAGTGCCCCTCTCCTTCCCTCGATCCTCGAGCCAACACCGTCAACCCTGCGAAGGTATGAATATTTCAAAAAAACATAGATTCTCGCTCTCGGAGTTTGCGGCGCACCAGAAAATTGCCTGTACACGTCTTTATTGTGCGTGGTAGGATGAGACCCCAGTGCAGCCCCTACGACGAAGCGGGTAATCACCTTAAACTTGAGAGCCCTACTTCGGAGTGTGTGGAAAACCGGAAAACCACCTATACATGCCTTTATTGCGCTTGGTTGAATGGAAAACTTCCTATACACACCTTTATTGCGCGTGGTGGGATGGAACCCTGGTGCAACACCTACGGCAAGGCGGGGTCACTTATAAGTACCCTCAAGCGCGGGGAAAGCAAACTGTCTTTTTAAACAGGTACCGTCAAAGACCCCATACACACTTTTATTACGCGTGGTGGGAGGAAAGATCACGACCGCGATGTCCTCGTCCGAGGACACCTATCATACACGCCTTTGTTATGCGTGGTGAGAAAGCCCAATTTTCTCATAGTTTTCCCTTAAACGGGAAGATGCCGGGAGGCTGCCAAAATTTGGGTGAACACAGGACTGTACCTGGACTTGATTTGAAATCAAGTGAACAAAATTTGGACTTGAACTCAAATAAAAAGAGCTTGAACTTGCTACTTTAACAAACAAAAATGAATTTGAACAAGGACTTGGACAAATGATGAAGAACTTGAACTTGCAAGGACTACAGGGGACTAAATAAGATTAAACAAATGAACGATGAAATCAACTTAAAAAATTTTCATTTAAACTCAAACTGTATAATATCAAGTGGAACCTCAACTTGCAAGGATTCAGAGAACTTGAACAAGTCTTTGAACACAAAGAACTTGGACTTGAAATGAGGCTAGACATCAAACTAAAAATGTGATACACTATATGATATTTAAAGTGAGATCATATTTGGTGAGTTAATATGTCCAAATCAAATGCAACAAAGCACATACAAGACTTGCAACGAATGTAGAGCGTCACTCACAAATCTTGATGAAGAATCATGCAATCAAGTGCAAGTTAGTCATCAAGTGGAGTAGTCGCAAACTTTGAACATGACATGTATACAATCAATGGAAAATGAAGGATAATCATCTTAATTTGAATGAAGACACTAATAAACATGCAAGTGGGATGATGATCTGCTAACAGAATATGCTTGGGAGAGTTGTAATGGGTATATCTTGAATATAATAATCAAACTCTAAGAAGATACATCAAAGGAAATGATCAAATACAAATAAACAAGCAATATGAATAGGCAATTTGATTAAAGAGAATGCTCTAGGACTTCTAATTTACACATAAACAATGTAAAGCTGGTGGTGTTGATATCAGTCAGCCTACAAATCTATGTAAATAAGTCTGAAGGCACTAAGAGGTGGAGCCATTAAAGTTGACATGCAAAGAAAGCAATGGCCCGCCAACAAAATATACTTAAAGAAGTTGTGATGCACATCAACTTGCTTGCTAGCACTGATAAATGAGTTTGTCTATTGGAGAATAACAATAACTGAAGTGTTGTAAGTGTGAAAAATCACAGGCAGATACGAATACATATGTTATTTATAAGCAAGAACCAAACCACCTATAGCTCATACCAACCAATTTCAAATGAAAGCATTAACTTGATTGTAAGCGATAATAAGCAACATGCAAAAGACGACAGCATACAAGTTCTGAATATTATAAGCCTACTTACATTCAAGGACAATCAGTTGGTAAAGTATATGTTAGTTTACTTGCAAACAATGACGAGAGATATACATTGGTTGCGAATGCATTCTACAATCGACATGCAGTGTCCTACAATCAACATAAATCTATAATTACAAGTAATGCTACAAGATCTTCAACTTACACATAAGCATAGTGAAGCTTGTAGCTGCCAGCATGATCCACTTGCAAGTGACAGAACTAAAGAGAATAGATAATCTGGTAATAATGAAGCATGCAAAGCCTTTGAAACATCATAAGCCCCTCATTATACAAGCATGTTACACATGAATAATGAAAGGTGAAGCGATAAAAGAATACAACTTATTGCTAACGTCAGGCAAAGTCCTCTTAAATAAATATCATTGTAAATAATGATGCAAATCCTTCAAGCAAATGTCAGCAGTCAAATGAAACAACTTATGCATGAAGAGATGAGTAATGAATGTTGTGGCATTCTAGCAATCAATGACAATTTAGTGTTAAGTAAATACATTACATAATTGCAAGTGGCAATAGTGGATCTGATCATAATAAAGAGTGTAATTGCAAATGAATGTCAATGATATAAACTCACCATGCAAACTATAATCCATTTTCAAAGATGCTGAATGATTTGTAATGCTCACAATAACCCACATTCAAGCAATGATGGTAAGAAAGTTGTAAGTATGGTGCACATGCAATGTTGCATATAATAGACTCTTAGCACTTGCAATGATCCATGCATATATTGAAATGCATATAATAGAATGCAGTAACTCTCTGATCAACACACATATGGAAGACCAAGAATGAATGCAACGACATCTTGCAATCAAGCACCACTTATTATCAAGCAAGCACACTGGTCTTATGCAAGCAAAGAAGGATAGTACAAAATGAATGCAAGTTCCTACTAGTAGTAGGAGCTCCTCCATGCACATAATATGCCATCTACAAGAAGGATACAAGGAGCCTACGATAAGCATTGAGATACTTATCCAGTTTGTAATAAAGCAATGACAAATACACTGATCTTCTACCACTAGAAGCAGAGGATGCATAACAAGTATAAATAACTACAAACCCCTATGGATCATCATAGAAGACTTGTTATATGCTCGACATGCAAACCATAACCAAATATAGAAGATTTCCAACTCATATAGTAGTCCACTAATGGGTGATGATGATTAATGTACAGTGGATACTAAATAGTTCATTAGTTGATAACCACTTAGCATTAGTCAAATATATTAGCCTTCTACAAGCAATGATTGAAGATCTGCAATACATACAAGTCCATGAATACATATGTGAGCACCATATACTATCTGTTGGTAGATATAGAAAGGCTTCAGTAAATACAGTATCATGTAGTCAACTTCAGCCTGTAAATAAAGACATCTACCTACCTACATGCAGTAGTAGCGGATGTACTGAAAAGACCAAAGACAACAACAAAATTTTTATGGAGAATATGACAAATGCAAGCACCTACGACCCAAGGCAGGAGATTCATTAGTGCACTATAATCCTCCTACATAAAATAACAAGTAGTACACGATAATTTGCCTGTATAAAGCACCAAACAATTCTATTCAAAAGCTACTACAACACGCCATCGGATCTGCAACCTTCGTACAACCAGACAGAAGGTGTCAACAAAGTCTCAAAATGCCCCACACGTGTACTATATTTTGCATACACATGGGTACATAAAGGGGTAAATATAATCAAACACCTGCATGGGCCATAGCGAGCGTGTTATTGGTATACATGTGATGTCTAGGGATCCTACGCGGGTCAATAAATCTGAACTTGATCCTCCTAAGCAAGTAATAGGAGTCAAAAAGGTTCAATAAATATTTACAAAATGCCCCCAAACACCCGCATGTGCCCCGACGAGCGTGTTATTGGTACACATATGACACCTAGAGATGCTATGCGGGTCGATAAGTGAATTCAAGTTTGAATCTGATCCTTTTATGCGGATCAATAGAAGTCGACAGAGTTTGAACCTTTAAATAAATACATGGTTGTGACGACTGATGTATTTGTTTAAATACATTCATATTAGGCCATCAAGACCTATAATCAAGAGAATTCACTAATAAAAGGCACAAAGCCTACGAAACCTGATCCTATATCGACAGGTTGATAGGGTCAATAAGATTTAGTCAATGAATGACTTCACACCCTGATGATGACCGCGTTGAATGTAAATCTCAACTGGAGGGGTTAATTCCAAGTATTCAAATTCTTTCCAAATGCCACCCAAATACTACAATATCAAAAATCCCAAAAACACCCCGATGATTGCCGATCTCGACTAGAGGGGTTCACAAATATTTTTAAATCTTATCCCAAATACCCACAAAAATAAAAATAATCTCAAAATCCTAAAATACTAAAAATATTTAAAATTGAAATCCATATATCAAATAACTTAAAGCAAAATCCATCCACCCTCCGCAAAAGTTTGCTGAGGTGGACAAATCTAAAAATTACTTCAGCTCATATAAAGCTAATGCGTAGTCAAAAATATCACTAGGATCCATTCTCAAATAATCTCCTACCCGTAAGGACATCGTACGTATCCTCTAACCAGTGATTTTTCCACCAAATGGAATCACAGGATAAATGGTTATGATCTGGGGCCCTTTGAACCGAGTAGTTTTTTCGTCAAATGGCACCATGAAATACCAGTTATGGATAGAGCCAATACGCTCCTTAATGGCATCAAATCCTTGAGATATGAATCAATAGGATAAGATCGATAGGACATAAAGCCCTCTTTTAGATAAGGTGGATTCAAATTTGTCCCCTTAGACAAACATTTACCCCAGGTCTATAAGGTCCCCTTGGACGAAGCAACCCATGGCAGCTGACAAGGATCCTTCTATCAGGTTGGGTCGACTACCTCCTCTGACTAAGTAGATCAGGGACCATGATGGCCTAGGACGATGGAACCATATGATCTTGATTGGGTCCATCATCCATTCCCCCACTATCCACTTTAAGTGCAAGATGGTGCAATTTCCATTTTAAATATCAGATCTTCCAATCCTCCATATTTCTAAATTCTCCAACCAATCCAAACCCAATGCTGCTACTATATGCCAGATAACACGTATACTCTACGTA
Source organism: Dendrobium officinale (assembly GCA_019514585.1). Classification (NCBI taxonomy): domain Eukaryota; kingdom Viridiplantae; phylum Streptophyta; class Magnoliopsida; order Asparagales; family Orchidaceae; genus Dendrobium; species Dendrobium officinale. The sequence continues at coordinate 26,029,610 of CM033699.1, read as the reverse complement.
TCTGATTGACGGCTAGCCTTGATCGAAAGTTCTCTCTTGTTATCGGGAGGGGTAATTAACCATAGGGGCTTGTGTCTATAGGAAACTAGAACTCAGATCATAAAGTCCTCACAAAATGAGGACAAAATCTCTGGGTAGTGTCTTATCTACAAAACCATCTGCATTCCAAAATTTAACCTGGAACTTAATTTCGTTAAAACTCCCTTGCCAAAAAGCAAAACACAAATATAATGTGGCGGGGAGGCAGAGGTCGAATTTTCAGAGCCCACATGGGTTGATGTTGTAGCTGGCTGGAGCATGGATCTTGTGCAAAGATCACACATGGGATGACTAAGACGAGTCAAGCTAAAGCTTCATGGAGGATTATAAGATGGTTGCATGTAGGTAGTGGTCACTTGAGCTTAGTGGAGTTTGATTGGGTGTAGACGTGGGAATGGATGGTATCGCACATGGAAGAGGAAGATTGGTAGGTTGGGTTGATTTGGAGTTTCAACCAGAGGATCAATGAAGGTGGAGGATCGAAACAGATGGAGTCGGTTGAGGTTTTACATACATGAGAAAGCTGGATCGAGTGGCTTCCTTCTATGTGAAGTTGGGGGAGGCATTGCCATGCATGAGAGTTTTATTGGTGTGGTTTCATTTCTACCATGTGAAGGAGTTTTTCTGTATCGTAAGGGAGATCATGGGGAGTTATATGGAGCTATTATGTGAGTGGAATCGTGTATTGATGCTTCTACGGTCAATAAATTTCATTGTATAATTTTTTGTATGTTATATACAACATTATCAGCATTTTGATAGTAAGATATTAAAATTTTATTAGTTGGGTTTCTCTGTACAATTTTTTGTGAATATTAGCTTAATGTGCCATTTCTAAAATTAGTAGTAATTTAATGACGTAGGAGCATCCATATAAATAAATTATATTTTCTTATTAGTGATTGTTGTAGCTCTATCTCTTGTGTAGCCTATTATAAGGCTACCTAGAGCCTATAAATAAAGGCGAGTGTATTGTAATATGAGGGATTTGGAATAAAGATTTAAGTAGAGTTTAATTTGTTTATTTTACTATATCCTAAGAGTAGTTTTTAGGTGGTGGATCTTTCCTCCAAGAAGTTATTAGAGGTATTCAACCAGGCCCACCGGATCATCAACATGGATTCGTCGAGCCCCCTCCAGTCCGGTATCATTTGGTATCAGAGCCAGCAAGTTGCTGGCATTCTTGTACGTCGCCTCAGTCACCAGCGTATCCCTCTCCCGCTCCAAATAGTGGTCTTAACTCGCACTCAGGCAGTCAATAGTCCGAGTTGCTCCTCCTTGAAAATCACATTTGGGTGGTTCATTCTGGGCGGATCATCACGCTAAGAGGCTGAAGCACAATCAAGAAGTGGATCCAATAGAGAAGGGTGTTATCTTCTTCACTGACGTCGCTTCTTGAACCTTCTTTTACAAACTTTATTGTTGCAAGAGGCTTCTTGTATTCTTTATTTTAACTGAAGAAGAGATAGTTACAAATTTTAGCTTGATTCCCTTCACAGCTGTCTGAACTTCTTACCTTTAGTAGCAACCTATTAGATTTCACATCATTTAGTCCCATTTTCTCCACGGAAGCAATAGCCCTCCTCCTCGAGTTCTTTCTCCACAACTACTAGCAGCCTTTAGCCAACCATTTCTCCTCCATACCATTTACATTTAAAAAGTGGACACCACATCAGCATCTAAACTTCTTTAATCAACCATGAAGAGCCTGTCAAGATGTTGCCCTGCCAAAATCACCAGCGACTAATTCAAAAAATGTTGATCAAAGATCTTCAACAAGAAATTGTTCAACTCTAAGAGCGACTGGCAAGGCTCGAACAAACGAAGAACGTAGAGCCTCTCGATCGAGACGTTGCAGACATTCGACAAAAGGGCAAGTATGCTACCATGATGACATCAAGATCTCTCGTTCCCACTAAATATTTAAGCAATGATGACGAAGAGAGCATCCTTGAAGGGTCGCCTCATTATTCTTCCACACCTCCTACGATTAAGTTTGGCTTCAAAGGATTTGAAGAATTGTTGTCGAAATCATCATCTTTCTTTACCAATGAGGATCCCGTGTATGATGAGTATGATGATGATGACATGAACTTTGAAGTTCTTGATTTTGATCAACCCAAGTATGATGGATTAAAAACCACTGAAACTAAGAATGTTGAGGTTTGTCCATCCATTATCACCGCTTTGGGCCAATTAGTATAAGTTAAAAATATTTCTTTCTTGGATATTTCACCTACAAATGAAATTGAAGGAGAGTTGTTGCACTTGCAAAATTATTTTCTTGATGGGGATGCTTCAATCAATTATTCTTGTGAAGAGTTGGTTAATATGATGATCAACCATCTTTCTCTAAAACTTGATTGATTCAAGAGGAAAAGATGGGAGATGGTACTTGTCAAGCAATATTTTTGTGAAGTTAAAAAAGCGAAGAAAATGATATTGTTATGTGATGTTTGTTATAGCTTCAAAGTTGATGTTCACTCGGATTGCTATAGAAGGTTTAATGACAATGGGTGGACCTATCCAGACTGGTTCAGTCAACCAAAACCGCCTCCTTATTGTGGACAACCATACCTATTTCTACGAGCTCAAAGTTCCCTCCTACCAACCCTAGTAGAATGACGTAAGAGCATCCATATAAATAAATTGTATTTTCTTATTAGTGATTTATGTAGCTCTATCTCTTGTATGGCCTATTATGTGGCTACCTGAAGCCTATAAATATAGGCGAGTATTTTGTAATAAGAGGGATTTGGAATAAGATTTGAGTTGTTTAATTTGTTTGTTTTCCTGTATCATAAGAGTATTTCTTAGGTGGTGGATCCTTCCTCCAATAAGTTGGTATTATTCAGCCACGTACACCGGATCATCGACGTGGACTCGTCAAGCCCCCTCCGATCCGGTGTTAGTAGTAATATGGTAAAAGCCTTAAAATGATGTTATGAACATTCTTGAAATGATATTTGTAAAAGGAAATATTAATTGGGTAAGCATTTTATTCCTGTATTGATACTTGAGTATTATATATCTGGCATTCATGCATCAGCATCATCATGTTTAATGTTATATTTATATGTTAAATTAATTAAGTTACATGTTCATAGCATGACATATGTAGAAGATTATAATAAAGGAAAATGTGAAATGCACTATTAGTGATATTACAAGGGCTCTATATGTTTTGTTCTAGTCCCATATGCCTTGTGCAGATGTGAGAGGGATTCTAGTCCCACTTATTGTATGCAAGTGTGAGAGATTTTTATTTTATTTTAGCCCCACTTACTGTATGCTGGTGTGGGAGAGTTAAAGAGAGTCATGAGTGAAAGTAAAGTTATAAGCAGATCTCGGGACATGTGCATAATTTAGTACATCAATGGGATAACTATAAGTAATATTTTTATAACTTTGAAAGTCCTATGTATATTCTGATAAATCAAGTTAGTTCAAGTGTAAGTAATATTCTGATAGCAAACATATTATAATATAACTGACACATAAATGAAATATATTTGTGAAAGTACAATTGATGACTCTGAAGCTAAGTACATTTTGATATTTTTATGAAAGTATGTATATGACGCATACAAAAAGTAAATTTTGTGTAAAGTTTGTAATTTTTTAATTGATATTCTGAAACCCAAATGTGCTAAAATTTTATATAAATTACTTTGTGCTAGCACCTATTTTATAACCTACTGATTAACCTAATATTTGAATTGTAATAGCATATATTTTAACCCGATCATATAAATTTTTTAAGAATCATTATAAGTCAAATTTACAAATTGTCTTCACTATAATATAGATATTAATTTGCTTTAATTATAATATTTTTCTTCTTATGTTAGGGGTAATGTAGAAAATTGACATATGTTGATACAAGTTGGGATTTTAGGATCATTGAGTGTCTATTTTACAAACTAATTTCACCAGTGTCTTCTAGACATGTACTAATTTATGAATATTTTCTATAATTTTTAAACCTCCAAATTTCACTATATAAAAGAATTTATAACAATTTTTTGCAAAAAACTAAATAAATTATATATTACCAAAATACCCTTAATATATTTTAATATAAAAATTATATTTCTTTTTTTTTAAGGAATGCAAAAATTGCATTAAAATGAAAGAAAAAACAACCAAATACAAACTATAAAGGAGAAACTAATGGTTCCTTTATCAACAAGAAAAAGGAACCTTATTGAAAGCATATTTGTTAAAGTAAACTTATTATAATTGAAGTGAAACTCACTATTTCCTATTTTAAAGCTCTTGAGATGCAGGGGATACCAAAGTATTAAACAACCTGAGGGTTGGTTAGTATCCCAGAGTTCCCAACCGGCTAAAAAATAGGACTTAGTTTTGATCCCATAACCAATTAGAATAAGTTTAAAAAACAAATAATAAACTAAAAGAAAAAGGAAGTAACAAAAGCTAAAAAGGAAAATACAATATATCAATGACATCCAAAAACCATCAAAGAATATCACTGATACAATATCCAAATGCAATTTCCAACTTCCAAAGTCGTAATCCAAAGCTAGTATTATGTCGAACACTTTGATAAATTGCTCCATCTTCAAGTATATTTCCACTTTGTTGATAGCAAAGAGAAAACCATCTTGCATATTAACGAGATAAAAGAGAAGAACCACTAATATCGTTCTTCATTTTGAGTTCAGCCAACCTTCTTCTTGGTAGATCTTTCACCGGTCCTAAGGTTTGAAGTTCTTTGAACAATATGTGTTTAGAGCCAGAATAACCACTTATTTTAGTAGAAAAAGTTTTTCCTTTCTTCAAAACAATTTTTTTAAAATTCAAACTAATCTCAGAACGAGGAAAGATAACTCTCATACCATCAATATTATCTACCATTTCAGAGAATTTTGCTGAATTAGTAGATGGAGACTCAGCCACTAAGACATTTAAAGTAGGAACAACAACCAATTCAGTTTCAGAATTAGTAGCATCCTTTTCTTTCTCCAGAACATCAAAATTTTTGAATTCAAAATCAGATTTAAGAGCTCCCAATAAATCAGCAACAATATTGGATTCGGTAGAAACTGCATCCAATGGATTAGCTTTATTACAAACGGCTCCCTTATCTTCATCCACAATTTTAGCTTTTTTGAATTCAGAATTTGAATTTAAAATTGATCCATTTCCTAATTCATGAGCTCCCTTTAAACCAGCATCCGAAATAAAAAATTCTATTTCATTACCAATAGAAAGAACTCTAGAAATATAGGTGGAGATTCTAGGAGGGGAGGACCTGTTGTAAGTGTAGGTGGTTCTATTTCAGTTAGCAGCTCCCCAATATGTAAATGTTATGGGAAGAAACACACGGGAAAATATTTTTTGTATATGGAGCAGTGTTTTAAGTGTTGTCGATCTAGTTACAAGTTGGCACAATGTCTACGAAGGGTGACAAAAAGCAAATTTATGGCAAGAGGAAGTCATAGCCAAATATAATAGCCAGTTGTTCTGGGATAGTTATTAAGGCTTCCTTGATCCTTAGTAGAGGCAAATTTAGAGAGAGATAGTCAAGTGGATCAATAGGAGCTCAAAGAGAGTTTATCCCAATGGTCAGTGTAGCTCTAGTATAGCCCGTAGTGTATAGTTTGACTCATTATGAGGCAAAGGATGCACCTAATGTAGTGACAAGTATGATCCCTATTTCTATATTATCACGTCGTATTTTATTTGATTATGGAGCAATCCATTCTTGTATGTATGAGTTTGTGCTGAATGAATTAGGTTTAGTTCCAAATTTGTTAACTTCTTATATGTCTAATTTATTGGCTACTAAGGATTTTCTAGTTGCTAGCACATTTGTAGATGCAAAATCAAAATTATAAATATAATTAGAGTCAAAATTATTTGTGCTATATTTTAAAGAATTGAATGTGAAAGTAAGTATGAATTTTTTGAGTAAATATGAAACTCAAATTGATTGTAGTAAAAAGTGGACGAGTCTATGTATTAAAGGAGAAGTGTTTCATTTTTAAGGTACTATAAGTATTTTATCTTCTCTTATATTTGTATTGCAAATTAACAAGTGTTGAAAAAAGGGTAATTTTATATTTTTTTACTTATGTGAGAGATTTAAACTAATCTATTTAAAGTATTGAAGATGTCCTAATAGTCAAGGAGTTTTTTTATATATTTTTTGAGGGGTTAATAGGACTACCTCCAAAAAGAGAGGTAGAGTTCTGTGACAAATTGGTGTTGGGTACATCTCTGATAATGAAGGCTCGTTACAGAATGACACCAAAGGAATTGCATGAATTAAAGATTCAGTTTCAAGAGTTATTATATAGAGGTTTTATCAAGCCAAGTAAATCACCTTTAGGAGCTTCTATGTTATTTATAAAGAAAGATGGATCTTTATGTATGTGTGTCAACAATCAGAAGTTGAATAAAGTGATTCTGAAGAATAAATATATATTTTCTAGGATAGATAATTTATTTGGTTAGTTAGAAGGTGCATCCTTATTCTCTAAGATTGATCTGAGATCGAGTTATCATAAACTAAGTGTGAGAGCTGAGAATGTGGCAAAGATAGCCTTCATCACTAGATATGGGCAGTATGAGTTTGTGGTGATGACACTATGTTTGGTGAATACACAAGCTATATTAATGAATTTGATGCATAGGGTGTTCAGGAATTATCTGGACTAGTTCATTATTGTATTTACTTATGGTATTAGAACATATTTGAGGTCTCACGAGGAGCATGCTAAGCATCTAATTACATAAGCTATCTAGTGTTTCTCTCACTCTCAGCTATCTGTTGGTGTGTCAGACATACGCACATTGCTAAGACGCTATATGTTTTACTCTATTGGCACTGGCGGAGGGAAGGGGGGGCCAAGGGGGGCACGTGCCCCCCCTAAAAAAAAAGCTGCATGGCTTGAAAATGCAATGCTTTTGATTTATGACTAGTATTTCCAGATGTTCTTCGTTGTGCTTAGGACCATAGGTGAATTAGTGCATTCACATCAGATTTATTTATTTTCTTTTTTTTTAAATAATTGAATAAATTTCATCAGTTTCTTTAAGCTTGATTTATTAAAGAATTCATTTATTTATGTTCATAAATATGTAGATTTGTTGTTTAAAGTTTAGATCGCTGAGAGTTTAACAAAATGATTATTTAATAATATTTAAGATTTATTTGTGACGAGTTTATAAGTGTCTCCAACTAATTACCACCACCAAAGGACAACAAGGAAGAGCGATTTCAATAAACTTATAATCGAACAGAACGTCTCGAAAATACAAAACCAACAATACCAAATTCGACTCAATCCGAGCACAAATGAGTCCAAATCAATGACCCAAAGTATATTTGGAAGATTCAAAACATAATTTGGATGATCAAAAGGTTTTCAAAATTTATTTGCTTATAGTCGAATCGAGCGGCTCGATGAGAAGAATCCAACAAGCTAAAGATAATTTATTTCTGATATCATTAAGCTATATTTTTATTCAGATTTATGCTATGCAATCAATAAATTTCTTTTTTTCTATATTTTATTAAAAATCTTGATATATATATATATATATACACACGTTTTAGTAAAAATCTTTGACTTTTATTTAAAACTTTATTTTACAGAATCTCGGGTAAATTTTAGCTGAAATTGAAACTCACTTAAATTAGCTGAAATAAAAATATTTTAAAGAACGTTAAATAAAACTCATTTAAATATATTTCGCTCCTCTCTTGCCTCCAAAGATAGACCCCATGGTAATGAAACAGCAAAAAAAATTATTTTAATTTAGGCCCCCCCTCAATAAAATTTCTGGCTCCGCCACTGTCTATTGGCGCGTATATTCTCATCCGCAACAACAACTACAACAACTACAACAACAACAATAATAATAATAATAATAATAATAATAATAATAATAATAATAATAATAATAATAGTAATAATAATAATAATAATTATTATTATTATTAATAAAAGGATGAAGGATTAGGTTATGTTTGGAGGTGTATGTAAGATAATATAGGTTTATGTTAGAAGTGGTAAGGTGTTATGGACCTTTAGGAGTGGGCTTGGTAGGAAATATGAGGAGATGCTGGGCTTTGGTGGCAGTTGGGTAGATGTAGAGAGGCTATTATGAGTGGGAGACAAAATAGTTGGGTAGATGTATATGATATATTCTGACAAAAGACTATTATAAATAATTTAAAAAATGATATCGTGGCAAGATAATAGCAAAATTATATATATATATATATATATATATATATATATATATATATATATATATATATATATATATATATCACATGTCCTTTTTTATAATTTAAGACAAAATAAATTTTTTGATAAGCATTTTTTTAATATAAACATATTAAAAAAATAAATATATGTACTGATGATTTGAGTGAGAATTTTAGCTATAATTTTATAAAAATATGATAAAAGAATCATCTTTTTAAATAATTTTTAATCAACCATCAATAATTATATTCCTAAAAATATAATTTAAGAAATATGTTTAAAATTAATTTTGCCCCATATAAAAATTGCGACTAATAATATGTTTGTTATTTGTATTATTCTAAAAAAGGATTATAACTGAAACTTCTTATATTGTATTTCGATATTTTAATGCAAAGAAATTATCCCTTATTAAATTTTACTAAAAAAAGTCTCCTTGGCTAGATGAGAGCATATTTATTTATTTTTTATATTCTAAATATCTCACAAATTTTAAAAATGAGAACTTAGCTCTTTTTTTAAATAATTTACAAAATATTTTTAAATCAAACTAATTGACACAAAACATTCATGTTATTACAACAACAATTTTTTAAAGGATTAATGTCATTATTATTTGATAAATTTTACACTGGATGTCGACTACGTAACGCCACCTTTCATTTTGCCATCTAAGACTTGAGATCTGGCAATAGCAGTGTTATAACATTCATGTAGAAAATACAAATTTTAAAGTGAACAAAAAATTTCAATAAAACATAAATTTCATGGCCTTAAAGATACAAGTGAACAACAAATATGAACTAAAAAAAAATCTAACAAAATAAACCCTCTTCAATCAAAGATTAACCAAATATAAAATAAAATAAAATAAACATGTAGATTTTTGTTCATGGATATGAGGATCTTCGTTATTGGTTTCATCAAAAGAGCACTTTCGTTGCGAGAGAACTCAACGGAAATAAAATTTTACGAGAGCACGTAGAAAGAAAAAAAAATCGGAGGAAATTGAGTAGAATGTGGGGCTTAAATAGCCCTAAAAATAGAATGGGTAGCCTAATGATTATCCTGCTTTTTATTAAAAAAAGTAAAATTGCTACATGACGAGAAATTACATGTCGGAGACTTGCCATGGGGATTAGCCCACATGGCAGGGAAAATTAAAGATAGACTAGAGCTTAGTGTAGGAAAGTTTTGTTCCTGTTTTTTAAAATAAATTTTTTTTTGGGAAAAAATATGAGCAAGACCCTTTTTCCATTAATCAGGAACTAGTTACATGTGTAATATGAAAAGATAAACAAAGAAACATAACGGTTCATCAAAAAGAAGCTATTCCAAAGCACTAATATAGTCAAAACTCAAAAAGCTGAAAGAAGAGAGAGAGAACATTCTAACCCGAAGTTAGATGGGCTCAAATAAAAGGAATTGCCGAAGGAAAATTTCCCCTGGTTGCAAATATAGAGTCAGCAGCAGCATCAAAGAGGGTTGAAACATTGACGTCCAAGGGGAGGGGCAATTTGAACATCATCCCCCCAAAAAACTAACCCACTCGTCAATTGGATCAGAGAAAGGTAGCAAATTATTCCAAAATAACCAAGAAACGACTGGGGAAGTCACAAAAGACCCAGCAGTGCATGTTACAGCAAGTCTAGCATAAATTCTGATTTTCTCCATTTAGAATTTTCAAAAAATACAACCTTACGAATCATCTGAGAGATCATGAGAATATAGTTCTTAGAGTTACCAAACTTTCTCTCATTCTTTTCTTTCCAAATCATGTAAACAGAGCAGCAAGTCATGAGGAGATATAATGGCCGAACTTTAACATTAGCCACAAATAGACAATCTAAAACTTGGAGTAAATTTGGCCTAAGCAGATGGATTTTAAGAGAATGCAGCAAATTCATAATGATAGCAAAAGTAAAATCACATTCAAAAAATAAATGAGAAGAGGACTAAGCACAAGAATTGTAGAGAATACATAGCGGACTAATCGAAATCCTCCTATGATTAAGATTGTCCGCAGTTTTTAACTCATTTAAGATCGCCATCCAACAGTAGGAAGAGAAACGTAAAGCATGTTTTTTATGCCACACCAAATAGTGCCAATTAACAGAAGGAAGGTGGTTTTTAAAATAATTTGTTTGTACAATTTTTTTAAAAAATAATAATGAAAAAATAATAGTAAAAAACAATCTCAAATGAAGCCAAAGTCTATCTTCAAAATTTGAATCGCCCACCCCTTTTTTAATTATTTTACTTTTAATGAATACATTTTTAAATTTTGCCAATATGGAGTTGTCCGGCTAAGGGAGAGGAGAAGCAGTTTTAGTTTCTTTTTAGGTGGGTATGGGTTGCTGCAAAGGCTTTTGAACGGGCTGGAAATAAAATAATATATTTATATATATTTAAAATTAGACATTAACCCTTCTAGATAGGGGGAGAGAACTTTCGATTAAAGCTAGTCATCAAACAAATACATAGTATGATACATAGTATCCGGCATATAATGACAGTATGATTTAGATATTTGAAAATTTAATATTTAAAATTAAAAATTTACCACCCGATACTTAAAGCGAATGGTGGGAGGAATGATGATAGATTAAAGATGAAAGATCATTAAAATTTTATTTTATTTTTGCAAACTAAAAAATATAAAGCCAAAATTAAATAATAATTCAAGAATTATTTCATTTTGAGATATCAATAAGAAATTAAAAAGAACTATCCATATTTCAGTTGTAAATGATTCATGACATATATAACGAAATATTAAAAAAAAGAATATATTTATATATAAAGTGACCACCAAGTGATACATAAATAAAATTGAATACATCGAACAAGTGATACAAACAACTGGTACATGCTGAAATATTATGCATTCTTCACATTTCATATATATCAAACAAATAAGATAAGAAGAAAGAAGTTTGCAGCTTATGAATTTTGAAATTTTCATTAAAGTAGTTGAACCTAATGTCAAGGAAGAAAACGGATACTCGGAATGTGAGCAATTTTGTGCCGATCGGAGCCTCCATCCTCTCGATAGCGCTCCTTTAACTCTGGATGACATTCTCCACAAATTGTTAGATATTTCAAAGAGGGAGGAAGGTTCGGTAATTCCCGAAGCATAGGAACGCCCTTAATATATAGTTCAATTAAGCAAGGAAAGAAATATCCATCTTCAGTAGCTACTCCTGCCTCAGACCAATCCTCTAATGCTTCTAATGTGTAAATAAATAATAGCTTTAGCAATGGAAAGGCACGGTATTTATCATTCCCATTAAATTTACTTTCAAGCCATTTCACTTTCGGCATGTTAGAAAGTGTCAGTGACTTGAGGAAAAGAAGTTGCCCAAAAGGTGGAAGAGTTTCCCACTCCTTGCAATGTATCAATTCAATTTTCTCTAGATTGGAAATCAGATTGACATTGTTCATCCATATTGCAGACCTTGCACCCATGTATCTCATTATGCTCAGATTCCTTAGACATTTTGGTGGCTGAAGGTTGTCGAGCACATTCTCATCTACATCGATGTCCCTCGAATCACTGTTACTCCAACACAAGGTTAAATCTGTGAGCCTCCTCTTGGCATATAATTTGGCACTATAAGCCTCCTCGGCATCCTTAACATTTTCAAGGCAATTGATTCTTAATTTGCAAAGATCATTCATATTCTCCACCTCCCCAATTCTATACCCATTCACATCTCTAAGATCAAACATATTCAATTCTTGAAGAGACTTTAGCTTCCCAATCCCATATATTGATGAAATATAATTATTGGGCAATTTTACATAACGCAAGTTAGAAAGGTTATTAATGTCACTAGGTAAAATATCATCACATTTAGATGGGCTTCGCCTCCATGACCTATCATAGATTATGTATTGCAATTGATAAAGATTACTTAGAGATCTTGGAAGCAAAGAAGTCTTATACAGTTTAAACGTATTCCGACATCTAATCTTTAAGTATCGAAGATGTATCAAATTTCCAATCTCCTCAGGTATCATTTTAAAGCTTGGAGCAAATACGTGTAATAAGCGTAGGCTTCTTGATGCTTTGAATATTTCAATAAGTCCATTGATATCACGACTAGAAGCTTCATTGACAATGAAAAGAGAATGCAAATACTTAAAATGTCCAATCTTTTTTATGATGTCCAGATTTTTAGTTTCAATAGACAAGTGTCGAAGAGTCTTAGGAATTATAGAAGGCAACTTTGCATCATCCTCAACTCTTAAACATTCATGTATGGAAACTGATTGTGCCAATTCATGAATTAAATCATGCATCTTGTAGCATTGTGTACCAAAATATTCAAACTTATCAAAGAAAGATTTTTTAACCAAAACATCAAAATACATTCCTCCAATATCCTCCATAGTCCATTCTTGATCATGAGGTTGCTGAATGAAACCCAATGCAATCCACATTCGAACTAAATCAGCTTTATCTAACCAAGAATCTTGTCGAAATATAGAACAAAATGCGAAACAATTTTGAAGATGTTTTGGGAGGAACATATAGCTCAATCTTAAAATGAGAAAGATGTCATCCTGACCCAATTTTGGACTTACAAAATCACTATTTAAAACTTTTGTCCAATGTCTTTCATCCAAGCTAGAATTTAAAACACCACCGATGACCTTTGCAGCCAATGGATATCCTGAAAGCTTTTTAACTATCTCTCCAGCAATGGATCTTAATCTTTTGTAATCATTAGGATTCTCTACATCAGCAAATGCATGAGAGTTGAGGAGCTGCAAACACTGATTTTCCTCCAAGCCCTCTAATCTAAATATTTTCGTCTTCTTTTTAATGACCGTTGCAATCATCATTGCAACTGAGTCCATTCGAGTTGTTACCAAAATCCTACTAGCAATTTTCCCATAAGCCAGAGGGGCGAGCAACTTCTCCCATTTACTTTTATCCTGCTTCTCATCATTCTCCCAAATGTCATCCAGCACAAGTAAGAACTTTTTGGACATAATCTCAGTCCGAAGACTATTTTGAAGTGCATCAAGTGTGTCCAAACGAGGCCTCTCCTTCTTAAGAGATTCCAACATATCTGCAATGACTTTTTTCACATCAAAGTTGTTGGAAACACAAACCCACATTTTAAGATTAAATTCCTTCGTCATTTCATCATCATAGACGTGTTGCAAGAGAGTAGTTTTTCCCATACCACCATGGCCCACTATAGATAGAAGCGAAATGTTTCCGTACCGAGTTGTTGAAGGCTCATTTGATGGCTTCCTCAACCACTGCATAACAAACTCCTTAGCCTCGCCTCTACCGATTAGATCATTTGTAGGCAAGGATCCTGTTTCACGTGCTTCGGACAACTCACGCAGCTGCCCCTGCTGTTCCTGCTTTGCGTTATCTAGAAGATGAAGAAAAGTACTAACCCCAGCTGAAACTTTATCTAGTTTCTGCACAACCTCCTCCATCCTCTTCAAGTTGGGATCAATCTTGAGAGCACGTTCGCCAACTTTGCGAATTTTGGAAGCACTTTCAATCAGGAAGCTCGCATTGAAAAACGCCGTTCTTTTCTGATAAAATTAGCGAGAAATAGATTATCAAATAAATATATTTATTTGCAACCAGTATCAAATAGGTAGCTGACGATAGAGAACGCACCTCTGTTTTCTCCATGTTTTTGGTCAGCTGTTCTTTATGCTTCATGTACTCAAACTCATCGAGCAGATCATCTGCCTCATCAACAGCATCTCGCAGCTGCCATATCCATTTGTTTAGAGCTGGGTTCTGATCGCTAATTTGTGCTTGGTTAGCCGCAAAGACGACAGCTTGGATCTTGGGGTAGTTTTCTCGCAGGCTTTTCAGCTCCTTCTTCATGCCCGTCTGCCATCCGACTTGCTCTTCCAGGTAATCAGAGCAAGCGTTGATGATCTTGTCCATGATTGGACCAACAAACCATTCCGCCATGGTACCGATGATCGAGGTAGAGAGATCAGAACAACTGAGCAGTAGGAAATGTAAGAGGCAAAGATTGCGTAGTCTGAAGGAAGTAATGGAAAAAAATTGTCGTTGACCTTTGCTCGAAGTTACGAATTAATTAGCTTAACGTCTTAATCGATGGATTAATAAATAAAAGAGGAGATAGAAAATTTCTAAGAAGGGAAGTTCATAAAATTGGTATATCAATTAATTCGGTTGTATGCAAGCTGAATAAAGGCTCCATTTGCTTAAAATTATGAATTAATTAGCTTATGGCATTAACAAATCAATAAATTAATAAATAAAGATGGTAGAACATTTCAAACAAGAGGAGTTTTTAAATTTATATGTCAATTACTTGGTTGGAAGTTTTTAATATAAATGAGCAATTTGATCAAAATATCTTTTGTTACTATTATATATTTCAAATATATTCACAATGATGGATTACAGCCTATGATGACTAAGGATGATGACTATGTAGGAATTTTAATCTTTGTTTGGGACAACTTTTGGCCCCTATTTATTAGTTGTTTTTAAAAAATATTTTGTTACACTCTACTCAAGCTTGGCTCATTAGCTAGAGCCTGATTATAATGGTTGAAAAGTCTACGAGAAAACCATTTCAATTAAATTATAATGAAAAGCCATTGTTAAAACAATTGCTATAAAGATTTTTTTTTTTTTTCGCTTTGCATTCAACCATTTCAATTAAATTATAATGAAGTGTTTTCAAATTTTAGCAGCATATATTTTGACTTAGGTTTTGTTTGGGACGTCTTTATTACCGCTTTTTAAAGCAGTTTTTTGATAAAAAATTTTAATTTTTATATTAAAAAGTTGTTTTAAGAAACAATAAAGAAGCCTCCCCAAATGAAGCATTAGAATCCATTTGGAATGGTTGCAGCTTTTTATAAAAATAGTTATAAAATAATTGTAGAGGAAGTAATATTTTTGAAAGTAATAAAAAAATAAGTCTTATAACACAATTTGAAAAACAAAACATAAAAAAATTAACTAGAATAAAGCCTTAATTTGAAAAACAATAAATAAACAATTCTTAATCAATTTGAAATAGTTGGATGCAAATTGGGCATGTATTTTGAACTTCAAGATGTCTAAGAATTATACACATATGGCATATTTAGTAAAAATAAAAGGCTATTCTAAATGTATCTATCACCAATAGTTGCAATCGGATAAAAAAACAAAGAAACCTTTAGCAATTTAAACATAGCATTAATCAAAATTATTGAAAATTATAAATTACAAAAGTTAAAGTCATTGCCATTTGAATTTTGGCTACACCACAAAATAAAGCACAAAAGCATAGAGCATGTTCTGTGTAAATGCCAATATCTATCCTCCAAAAGCTTGAAAATCTATACAGTAAAAAAACAAAAGAAGCCTTAGCCTGTAACAAAAAAGTTTAAATCTTTACCCATTTAAGAATAAGTAAAGCATAACACTCCTGACTCAAATAATTTTTGCATAGATAGCACTATTGTTGACCTCAAGATAAATAACCAAATGTGGGCTCTGAAATTTCGGCACCATCCTCCGCCCGTTGCTGATTTGCTTTTCTTATCCGCGAGGGAGTTTAATGGATTAGTTCCGAGGTAAATTTTTGAAGGCAGATGGGTTTGTAGATAAGACACTACACAGAGATTTCGCCCTCATTTTGTGAGGACTTTATGATCTGAGTTCTAGTTTCTTATAGTCGCAAGCCCCTATAGTTAATTACCCCTCCCACTAACGAGAGAGAACTTTTGATTAAGACTAGTCGTCAATCAGATACGTTGAGATATGTGTTATTTGGCATATAGTAGCAGCATGGGTATAGAAATGTGAAAATAGGAAAGTTGAAAGATTTGATATTTAAAATAGAAATTTCACCACCTTGCACTTAAAGCGGATGGTGGGGTAATGAATGATGGACCCGATCAAGATCTCATGATTTTGTCGTCCCGGGCCATCGTGGTCCCTGGTCTACTTAATCAGAGGAGGTAGTCGACCCAACCTAAGAGAAGGATCCTTGTCGGCAGCCATGGGTTGCTTCGTCCAAGGGTACCTTATATACCTGTGATGAGTATTTGCCTAAGTAGACAAATTTGAGTCCACCTTAGCTGACAGAGGGCTTTGTGCCCTATCGATCACATCCTATTGATTCATATCTCATGAATTTGATGTCAATAAGGAACGTATTGGCTCTGGCCATAACCAGTATTTTGTGGTGCCATTTGGTAGTAAAACCACTCAATTCAGATGGCCCCGGGTCATGACCATTTATCCTGCTATGCCATTTGGAGGCAAATCGCCAATTAAGGACACGTACCACATCCTTATTGGTAAGAGATTGTTTGAGAATGGATCCTAGTGATATTTTTTACTAGGCATTTAGCCCTTTGTGAGAAGAAGTTATATTTGAATTTGTCCACCTCGACAAACTTTTACATATGGTGGATGGATTTTTCTTTAAGTATTTTAGTGGAATTATTTTAATTTTAAACATTTTGGAGTTTGAATTTTTATGGAGCTTGGATGAGCATTTGACAATGTTTGTGAATCACTCCGGTAGAGAAACTACAGGAAAAATGCCATTTTCCGGCGATTATTTTTGTCGAAAAAATGGCTAAAATTCGTTGAAAAGTAGCATTTCCGACAGAGTTTTGATGGTACAACGTGCATCGAAAAAGCCCTTCCGGCATTAAATATTTCATCGGAAATATTTTAGGAGGATTTCCTCAAAAAAATTTGTCGAAAAAATAGTTTCGGCGGATTATTTTTGCACTGGAAAATAAGAAAAAAAAATTTTTGTCAAGCTTGAGCAGCTCCCGCCCAACTAGCTAACCCGAGCAGGCCCCCCACAAGCAAGCCCACGCGCCCCACAATCAACCCGCCCACCTCTGTCTAACCCGAATAGGCCCAGCCCACCTCACTTCACTGCACCCTAGCCCGCTAGGAAACAGGCGGACTCGGCTGGGCCTGCCCAACTAGCGCCATTTAGGTGGCTACGGCGGGGTTCGAACCCCCTTCACTTGATGTAATCCCCCCCCCCCCCCCCCCACCCCACAACCATTCAGCCAAATTTGAAAAACTGCTATAAAACATTTTTTTATTTATTTAAAGTAGATCTAAATAATTCATATTAAACTTATTATAATTAAAACTAATTAATTATAATGTAATTTTAAAAATATATATTATTATATTATAACGTAATTTTAAAAATATATTATTACATTATAACATAAATAATTTAATTTGAGAATAAGTTACTAAATTATATAAATTAATTTAACAAAATAAATAATTATAAATATTTATTACAACAATTTTCTAAATATATTTAATTTTCGTCAGAAATCTGCCGAAAAGTTCACCGAAAATTCCATCAAAATTAAATCCGTCGGAAAGCTAATAAAAAAATATGATGGATCTCCATCGAAAATTTTCCGTCAAAAATCCGACGGAATTTCTGTCAAATTTATTTCCGCCGTAAATTAGCTGTTTTACTATAGTGAGATAAGCATTCAACAAGACAATCATCGGGATGTACTGGGGTCATTTCGCTTTGTTGATTGAACCCTATCGACTCTATTAGTTTGACGATAGAGGATCGGGTTTCGTAGCCTTTTTTCCTTTGTTGGTGAGTTTTCTTTATTGAAGGCCTTGAAGGTCTAATATGAATGTATTAAATTAAATATCTCGATCGACCTCACGACCGCATATTTATTTAATGGTCCGAGCCTTGTTGACTCTCATTTACCCGCATAGAAAGATCGGGCTCAAACTTGGACTCACCATTTGACCCGTGTAGCATCCCTGAGCATCACGTATATACCTATAACACGCTCGTCGGGGCCCATGCAGGCATTTGGGGGCATTTTATAATTAAATCATGTTGACTCCAACTTAGGAGGATCGGGTTTTGTTAGTTTTATGTCTTTATTAGTGAATTATCTAAAATTCGTTGAAAAGTAGCATTTCTGACAGAGTTTCGATGGTACAACGTGCATCGAAAAAGCCCTTCCGGCATTAAATATTTCATCGGAAATATTTTCGGAGGATTTCCTCAAAAAAATTTGTCGAAAAAATAGTTTCGGCGGATTATTTTTGCACCGAAAAATAAGAAAAAAAAAATTTTTGTCAGGCTTGAGCAGCTCCCGCCCAACAAGCTAACCCGAGCAGGCCCTCCACAAGCAAGCCCACGCGCCCCACAATCAACCCGCCCACTTCTGTCTAACCCGAACAGGCCCAGCCCACCTCACTTCACTGCACCCTAGCCCGCTAGGAAACAGGCGGACTCGGCTGGGCCTGCCCAACTAGCGCCATTTAGGTGGCTGCGGCGGGGTTCGAACCCCCTTCACTTGATGTAATCCCCCCCCCCAACCATTCAGCCAAATATGAAAAACTGCTATAAAACATTTTTTTATTTATTTAAAGTAGATCTAAATAATTCATATTAAACTTATTATAATTAAAACTAATTAATTATAATGTAATTTTAAAAATATATATTATTATATTATAACGTAATTTTAAAAATATATTATTACATTATAACATAAATAATTTAATTTGAGAATAAGTTACTAAATTATATAAATTAATTTAACAAAATAAATAATTAAAAATATTTATTACAACAATTTTCTAAATTTATTTAATTTTCGTCAGAAATCTGCCGAAAAGTTTACCGAAAATTCCATCAAAATTAAATCCGTCGGAAAGCTAATAAAAAAATATGATGGATCTCCATCGAAAATTTTCCGTCAAAAATCCGACGGAATTTCTGTCAAATTTATTTCCGCCGTAAATTAGCTGTTTTACTATAGTGAGATAAGCATTCAACACGACAATCATCGGGATGTACTGGGGTCATTTCGCTTTGTTGATTGAACCCTATCGACTCTATTAGTTTGACGATAGAGGATCGGGTTTCATAGCCTTTTTTCCTTTGTTGGTGAGTTTTCTTTATTGAAGGCCTTGAAGGTCTAATATGAATGTATTAAATTAAATATCTCGATCGACCTCACGACCGCATATTTATTTAATGGTCTGAGCCTTGTTGACTCCCATTTACCTGCATAGAAAGATCGGGCTTGAACTTGGACTCACCATTTGACCCGTGTAGCATCCCTGAGCATAACGTATATACCTATAACACGCTCTTCGGGGCCCATACAGGCATTTGGGGGCATTTTATAATTAAACCATGTTGACTCCAACTTAGGAGGATCGGGTTTTGTTAGTTTTATGTCTTTATTAGTGAATTATCTTGATCATAGCTCTTGAAGGCCTAATATGAATGTATTAAAACAAATATAATGGTTTCCACAACCATGTATTTATTTGAAGGTTCGAACCCTGTCGACTCCTATTGATCCACATAGGAGAATAGAGTTTGAACATGAATTCACTTATTAATATGCGCAGCATCCCTAGACGTCATGTGTATACTTATAACATACTCGCTGGGGCCCATACAGGTGTTTAATTGTAATTACCCCTTTATTTGTACCAATGTGCATACATATTAAGGTGCATATGCGGGGGTACTTTGAAATATTTATAAACGCCTTCTATCTGCTTGTATGGATGTTGTAGATTCGGTAGCATGGCATAACAGCTTCTGAATTGAGTTGTTTACTACTTTGTACAGGTAAACTGTCGTGCACTATTTGTTGCTTTCTACAAGTAGCTTATTGTACACTAATGAATCTCCTTCTTTGGATTAATTGATGCTTGCATTCGTTCATAGATAGTATGTAATATTCATAGCGGAGCTCCAATAGAAGCTCGTGGGAGCCTATATATGTTGTATTCTTTATGTGTTTTATTATGGCCTTTGGCTCATATAGTATATCCGCCACTGCTGCAGGTAGGCAAGTAGATGTATTCCTTCACCAACTGAAATTGACTCCAGGATATTATATTTACTGAAGTCTTTCTGCGTCTACCCATAAGTGGCATGTGGCACGTACATCTGTCTTTGTAGAGAGCTTGTATATATTACAGATCTTTTTTCTTTGATTGCATGTGGTTCAGTGTGCTTATTTATATCTTAATGTGGATTGTCAGAATGTTGTAAAAGTAGTTATTTCTTCTGCTAAATGCCCTTACTCATGAATATACTGTATCATTTATCACATGATGTTTATTTGAGTGTGCTAAAGGCGAGTTCATCATGAGTCATTTTGCTTGATAGTTGATATCCATTTCAATACTCTCTCCAAGTTCATTCATCATTTTCCATTTGATTGTATTTTCATTTGACTCTTGCTTGCACGTTAATCATGCTTGGATGCCCTCCTTCACAAGTCCCTTGTTATATGATTTGAATTTTATTCTGTGTGTTTGAACCCAAGTTCAGTTCATGCTTGAGCTCAAATTCAATATGAGTCTTCTACATTCATTCAAGTCCTTCAAGTTCTATGTCACATTGAGTTCACTTCGGATTTAAGTTGAATGCTTGCAAGCTTGGGTACATTTGATTGCATGAAATCTTCATCGCCATTTGTGAGTAAGTGATGTTTGTAGGTTCTATAATCATTACAAGTCTTCCTTTTCACCACAAGTTCTATATATATTCTTTTGTATTTAGTTTGGCACTTTGTTGACATAATAGCATCTTGATGTTGATTGAAGACTTTGCCATATTGAAAATCCTTTGTCATTCAATACAAATTCTATGTTTATTTGCTTGTACTCAATTAGGAGTTCATCACTTGCACTCTACCCATGAGCATGCATATCCTCATACTTGTTGCAACTATCCAATCCTTTCCATTAGCAAGAATATTGTGAGCGTTGCATACTAGTTACCACCATTCATGGATGACTTGTAATGTTCATTAAGGATTTTATATATTTGCTTGCTTATAGTTGATCAACATTATCACTTTGATTTTAGTACTTTCATTTCGATCTTATACTTGTTAATTCTAGAGTTCAATTCCAAGTGGTGTAGTTCAAAACATAAGCTCAAGTCCAAAACATGTTCAAATAAAGTTCAGGCTCAATACGAGCCTCTTCTGTTTGTGTCCCATGTTGTCCTCGCAAGTTTAATTTCATATCCAAATTGTTCAAGTTCAAGTCCACCTTGAGTTTGAGTTCACTTAAGTTATTCAATCAAGTTCAAGTTGAGTTCACAATTGATTCAAGTCTCAAATTATGGTTCATTTAGATTTTAATTTATTTAAAACAATTGTAGCAAGTCCACAAGTTCCAAATTGCTCTTTGAGTTCAATCAAGTCCAAGTCTAAGCTCATTTTTGTGTTCAAGTCATTGTACACTTCGGTCTGAATTTCAACAGCCTCCAGGCGTCTCCCTTTTTTAGGGGAAAATCTGAGAGATTGGGCCATCCCACCACACTACTCGAGCATGTATGATAGGTGTCAGGGGACATCGGGTCATATATTTTGAAAGTTTGTTTGGGATGTTAAGCCCTTATGAACTAGTCTCAAGGTTAACAAAGAGAGAGGTGAATTGGAATTTTAAAAAATCTTTCACAATTAAAAAGCCAAAGGAAGATTCACCACAAAAATCAAAGTGCGAAAATTAATGCGAAAGCAATAATAAGAAAGAACACACAATATTTATAGTGGTTCGATCAAACCTTGACCTAGGTCCACTCCTCGGAGGCACCCTCTGAGTATTGCACTAAACTTAGTGTATCTCATTTAAACCCCACAGTTAGGCGAAGAAGCCCTTACAAAATCACTTCCACCTTCCCCGGTGCGGTAGAGTAGTTGGATCCTTTGACACCAAAGAGATCTTTTTTTTCCCAAAACTTCCCTCAATAAAAGATTTGAATCTGATAGTACTAAGGTGAAAGTTCACCGGAGCAACCGTGTAGAACCCCCCTCCACACTCCCTTGAAATCCCCTCCAAGGATCTTCTCCCTCTCTCAAACTCCACCATTTCTTCTCTCCCTTTCAATCTCTCTCTTCAAGTTTCCTCCAGAAGAACAAAACTTCAATGGCTGCCAAAAACCCTTACTAAGTGCCTTGTCAAAGTTTATATAGAAGAGCTTAAAATAAGCTCATTAATTACAACTTGTCGAGTTTAACATCCAGGATGATATGAATATCATCCTATATGATCAGTGCATAATAAGCTCAATCAGCCAGGATGATTTGGGATGATCAGAAGAAATTTATTTATATTGTCCTGAACGATAAGATATTATCCTGGCCAATTAATACAAATCGTTAGATATCATCCTAAACATCACCCTGAATAAGAGCTGTTCGATGTCTAATCTTCCAGAGTATCATCCCGGCCGATCCTGCGATTGTCTAGGACGATGTGATTGTGTAATTAAATCTTAATCACTTTCCTTAATTATCAGATTAATTTTGGTATAATTATGCTGTATCAGCCAGGCCGATCCTAGACTATGTCAAAAAATAATAAATACCTAAATAGATCTGGCAACTGATTCTTTCTGCTTTGAGCCTATCGACCTGGTCGAAACAAATATCGTCCGGAATGATGAGCTTAAAGATGGATGCCATAATCAGGATGCCCTAATTAGGGTTTCTATTTTCAGTTGATCGTTCAGGCCGATGTTGGGATCATCTCTGACGATGTGAGAAAAAAATAGAGAACTCCAAAATAGAAATAAGTGAGCAAGGTTACAAGCAAGCAAACAACCTTACATACCAAAACTATATTAATGAAAATTACAAATAAAACAAGTTCTATCAAAACTTTAGTCTTGTAAGGTGCATTGTAATCCTGAAATGATAGTAAACATAGAAAGAGAAATATATTGCAAATACGGGTAGATAATGGAAAGTGAGCCACAATAATTTTTATTATCAAAAGCATAAACTCAATGGCTCGAGTTGTAATAATCTTCCCCTTTTTTATGATAATAAATATTATAGGTTGGATTTACAAAAAAAAAAAAGAATAAATATTTTCTCCAAATCTCCCCCATACTAAAATAAAACTTTAAAAAGTAGGGGAAATTAATTTTTTTTTTTGTTTTTAATTTTAGAAAAAAAATTAAAAAAAGATACAAATACAACAGTATGTTCTCTCCCTTTGACATTATCAAAAAGAGAAGGAGTACAAAAAGTCTTACAAAAATGAAAAAGTTACCTCTTAACTTTATTTAAAAACTTAGTAAGGAATGAACTGACAACGCATAATCCAAAAAATATAAGAAATTCAGAAATTGTTAATCCAAGCTCAAGTTCTTTTAAAGGCTTAGAAACTTTTTAGTCCAATATCTAAATCAAGGAACAAATTAGAAAAAGAGACACTAATTTTTTCAAATATTTCTTTCATGAAATATATCTAATAGATGATCAATGCAAAAATTGGTGAATCAGGAATCAGGATTTTGAAGCTCAAGTACCAAAAATATCAAGGGTTTTATTAAGGTTTAAGTAATACATAAATAGTAAGCATACTCTTTGTGGGCTCATTTTATGCCTCTTGTCAATTGAATGACACACTTTGAGCATCTTTTGATTTTTGATACACTATATGTATATATTTCAATTTAGCGTCATTGCGCTTCTTTTTGTTTTGACGTCATTGACCATTTTTTTTAATTCTTAATCAAAATATGCTTCCTTTCTTATATTTTAAAAACTAAAGCAAACCCATATTATTGACAAAATGAACTACTTGATTAAAAAAATAATGAGGTGGATTCAACAACTTGCAAAAGATTCCTATATGTTAGAGAAGTAGAATAGCCTCTTTTAAAAAATAGATATTGAGAATCAAAATCATGAGTTTCCTTTCTTTGACTGTTTTTAGAGAAGTCAACCACAACTTACATAAGAATTCAAGAAAAAATAGGAGGTAGATTTTTTATTTCCAATTTTTTTTTTATTTTTAGAAAAAGTGATGATGTGTGTGTGTTGATTAGAGAAAACACTAAAAAAAAAATTAAAGACAAATTTTAAAATTTAACAAAAAAGAAAAGAAAGAAAAAAGAATAAATCCAAAGAAAGAAAAAACACAGAAAATACATAAAAACGAACAAAACATGCTTACATAGAAAAATAAACACACGAATAATGGTTTAAACATCATCTTGCTCCTGGTCTGATGATTCAGAGGCTAGGTCTGCCTAGGAGATTTTTTAATTTTTATTATTTGTCATTTTTAAAATTTTCTTAGCTTTACCCTTTTCTTTTAAAGGAAGAGTTCTCAAATTAGGGCACTAATGTTTAATATGTCCAGATTTCCTACATCCAAAGCAAATAATGTTAGAAGTAATCTTAACATTCTTACCATTTTTACCTTTATTCCACTTTTGTTGATGCTTATGTTTTAGTGAGCTTTCCAATTTGCTTAATAAGTCATCACTTTCATCAGTAGCTAATCCACTTTTCTTCAAATCTTTAGCGTTTAGTACTATCATTTCACCTGCATTCAAAAGTTTTTGACCCAAACTTTACTCGTAGGTAATGAGTGAGCCAATCAAATTATTAATAGAATACTCATTTAAATTTTATGATTCACAAATAACAAAACCTTTGGCATCAAACTTATCAAGTAGAAAATGTAGAATTTTGTTGAATTTTTCAAAGTTTAAAAATTCTTTACCTAAGGCATGCAATGATGTTACAATTTGAACAAACCTAGTATACATGTCTAAGATCGTTTCATAAGGTTTCTTGCAAAATAGTTCATAATCATGCATTAAAATATTCAATCTGGATTGCTTGATTTCACTAGTGCCTTCGTATAAAGTGTGTAATTTATCCTAAATTTTCTTACCAGTAGAGCACGTGGATACAAACATAAAATCATCAGAATTTAAAGCACATAAAAAATAATTTAGTAATTTTGAATTCAATTGAGAATTGATTTATTCTTATCAACTCCATTGATTAAATAGAATATTAGCTTTAATTCCATCCAAAATACGTGATGATATAGAATAACCAGTTATAATTATTTGCCACATTTGAAAATCAATTGATTGTAAGAAAGTAGACATGCGAATTTTCCAAAAATCAAAAGTAATATTTTTAAATAAAGATGGTCGAGTGATTTAATAACCTTCCTTATAAAAATTAGCCATGGATCAAAATTCAAAAGATTTCAAAAACTAGATTTTATGAATCCCGCTCTGATACCACTTGAAAGTTCGTTAGGGATGTTAAGCCCTTATGATCTAGTCTCAAGGCTAACCAAGAGAGAAGTGAATTAGAATTTTAAAAAATATTTCACAATCAAAAAGCCAAACCAAGATTCACCACAGAAATCAAAGTGCAAAAATTAATATGGAAGAAATAATATAAAAGAACACACAAGATTTATAGTGGTTTGGTCAAACCTTGACCTATCTCCACTCCCGGAGGCACCCTCCGAGTATTGCACTAAACTCAGTGTCTCTCCTTTAGCCCCCACAGCTAGGTAGAGAAGCCCTTACAAAATCACTTCCACCTTCCCCAATGCGGCAGAGTAGCCGGGTCTTTTGACACCAAAGAGATCTTCTTCTTCCCAAAACTTCACTCAAGACAAGCCTTGAATCCAATGGTACTAAGGTGCAAGCTCGCTGGATCAACCATGTGGAACCCCCCTCCACACTCCCTTGAAATCCCCTCGAAGGATCTTCTACCTCTCTCGAACTCCACCCTTTCCTCTCTCCCTTCTAAGCTCTCTCTTCAAGTTTCCTCCAGAAGAACAAAGCTTCAATGGTTGCCAAAGACCCTTACTAAGTGCCTTATTAAAGTTTAAATAGAAGAGCTCAAAATAAGCTCATTAATTATAACTTGCCGACTTTATCTTCCATGATGACATGAATATCATCATGTATGATCAACACAAAATAAGCTCAATCAGTCAGGATGATTTGGGATGATCAGAAGAAATTTGTTCATATCATCCTGAATGATAAGATATCATCCTGGCCGATTAGTACAAATTATAGAATATCATCCTGAACTTCGCGCTGAATAAGAGCTGTCTGATGTCCAATCATCCAAAGTATCATCCTGGTCGATCCAGTGATTGTCCATGATGATGTGATCATGCAATCAAATCTTAATTACTTTAATTAATTTCAAGATTAATTTTGGTATAATTGTGTTATATCAGCCTGGCCGATCATGGACAAAATCCTGGACGATGTCAAAAAAAAACTAATACCTAAATCTATATGGCGCCTGATTCTTTATGCTTTGAGCCTATCGGCCCGATCGATACAAATATCGTCCGGGATGATGAGCTTAAAGATGGCTTCCTTAACCAGGATGCCCTAAGTAGGATTTCTATTTTCAGCTGATCTTCCAGGCCGATGTTGGGATCATCCCGGACGATGTGAGCAAAAAATAGAGAACTTTAAAATATAAATAAGTGAGCAAGGTTACAAGCAAACAAACACCCTTACAAACCAAAACTACATTAATGAAAATTACAAATAGAATAAGTTCTGCCAAAACTTGAGCCTTGTAAGCTGCACTGTAATCCTGAAATGTTGTAAACACAGAAAGAAAAATATATTGCAAATACAAGTAGACAATAGAAACTGAGCTACAATATTTATTATTATCAAAATCATAACTCAATGGCTTGAGTTGCAATACATTTTTCATTGCACCATGCTACGCGAGTTTGTATGGGGTCTTTAAAAGTATCCGTACAAGAACATAAGTGGTTTTCCCTGCCACATCATAAGGGCGTGTATAGGTACTTAAGTGAATTCCACACCATGCTATAAGAGTGTGTATAGGGCTTACCCACTTCACCGTATACATCACATCGGGCTCTCTCCTACCGTGCTATGAGAGCGCGTATAGGTGGTTCCCCGATCCACTGCAAATATTAAAAATTGGACTTTAGGTGATTACCCACCTCATTGTAGGCTGCGGACTGGGTTTCGTTCCACCGTGCTACAAGAGCGCGTATAGGGGGCTTGCCAATCCGCCGCAAATGATGAAAACGAGAACCTGAGTTAAGGAAGATA
This sequence comes from Dendrobium officinale, assembly GCA_019514585.1. NCBI lineage: Eukaryota > Viridiplantae > Streptophyta > Magnoliopsida > Asparagales > Orchidaceae > Dendrobium > Dendrobium officinale. The sequence goes on along the minus strand of CM033699.1, from coordinate 26,002,408 downwards.
TTCCTTCGAGGTCGGTGGGGTGACGTCGATGAAAAGTACAAAACATGTCTTTTTTTAAATCTTTCTTCTTCCCCTTTTTTTCTTGGACCCCACTTTTTTTGTACATATGTATGCATATATAATGATACAAGCTTTTGATAGCGCTAAGCAACAGGAATAGCCATAACAATTATCACATTTAACTAATGACAAGATTAGCTTAGAATGTTTTGTAAATTGAAGTCTATTTTTTTATTGAGTCTGAGAGAGTGTGATTGTAATTGAGCAACTAAACACACATACACCTAGGGAAGAGTTTTAAAATTCATATTTTTTTAAATTGATCATACAGGATGAACCATGTTCGTATGGGATGATCTGGTCAGTTATACTCCCAAGTGAGCAATGGAACGAACAGAGAGGGCAAAAATTTTTCCAAGTATAGATCGTCCAAATGATAGTTTTCATTCATCTTAGGATGATCTCCTCTGAATTTGGCATTTGCTCTGTTCGTCCAGACGATAATTTCCATTTGTCCTAGGATGATGTGCTTTGGATTCACCAAATGTGAAGATCGTTCAGATGATAATTTCCATTCGTCCCAGGAAGATTTGCTCTAGATTCACCAACTGTGAAGATCATCCAGATGATAATTTCTATTCATCCCAGGATGATGTTCTCTGGATTTACTAAATGTGAAGATCGTATGGATGATAATTTTCAATCATACCAGGACGAAGGGCTCTGTTCTATAAACTTGTAATTTTGTCCTGCTTTTTCATACCAACAAACTTTGAAAATAACTGTTCGTACCGGATGAACCCTATTCGTATGGGGTGATGATTGAGTATGAAGGAAGTTCATACCAATTCACTTTGAGTTCATACGTAATAGTTTTTTAATTATTCATACGTATGAAATACAATTGTATGGGACGATCGTAGACGCACAGATTTGAAAAATGCAGTTTTCTGGACGGTTTTTCGTGTCTTTTCTATAAAAGGTCCACTTAAGACTATCAATTAATCTTTTTGTCTACTAGTCTTCGTGAATGGTAAAGGAAAATTGAAGGATAGAGTGTGAGAGAGTGTTTGAGAGAGATTTTTTCCTATTAGAGCATGAAGGGTTCACTAAGTTACTCAAGGGTAAGGATCTCTATGTATGATTTATGTTTCTTCACTCTTTCTCTTTCCTTTTTAGATTAATCGTGTAAAGATTGTTCAAAAGGGTCTAGTTCATTGCTGACACTCTAGGAGTGTGAATAGCCGAAGGTTCTCTGCCTACAATTGGAGAGTGTGAACATCGGAAGGTTCTCTACCAACACTTGGAGAGTGTGAACAACGGAAGGTTCTTTGCTGATACTTGGAGGGTGTAAAAGGATGACAGTTCTCTACCGCACCGGGTAGTGGTGGAAGAGTATTTTTGAGAAGGCTTCTCAGCCTTACTGTGGGAGTAAAAGGAGAGACACTAATGGTATTAATGCAATACCTGAAGTGGGAGACTACAAGGAGTGGATGTAGGTTGTGTTTGACCGAACCACTATAAACCTTTGTGTCTTTCTAATTTTTGCTACTTTTAATTTATGTCATTTAATTTCTTCGTGGTTAAAAAGTTAGTTTTGAAAAAAATCTAAAAACAACCTATTTAGTATGATAAAATGATTTTGAACTTTTGAATTCCAATAAAGAGGAAAATTTTTAAAAGTACAAATTTACCCCCCCCCCCCCCCTCCCCCCTCTTTGTTAGCTTTTGGGACATAAGCTTAGTATTGACCTCATTTTTATATGAGGTCACTTGGACCAATCCTGACACTAAATCAATTCAACTTGCAATAAATATAGACTCTAGGATCCTTCTAGAATACAGACCCTAGGATCTACTCTAGACCCTAAGATTCCTCCAAAAAAGTCTAGACCTTAGGATCTATTCTAGGTCCTAGGATCCTTCTATACTCCAGAACTTAGGATCTAATCTAGACCCTATGATCAAATCCATACTTTCGAACCAAAAATCCAAGGCTAATGGCTCCACCCTGAAAGCCTTTTCAAGAATTTTTCAAACACTTCAAAACCTGATCAAATGACCTCCGATTCAGAGTTTATCACTTGCAAAGTGATAATACATGTCTCTAGAGATAACCCTCCAAATTTAAGCCCATTTTGAGGTCTCTAACCTCAGAAGTTGAAATAAAATCCAAAGGCTATATGCCACTGGACCTGCTACCCGGTGGATTTTGACCTTGGATCTTTCTACAAAGCCTCCAATCATTTCCAGACATTTGATTACCACCCATTGAACATTAAACTAAACTTTGGTGGACCCACTTTGACCCAAGTTGACCAGGGTCAAAATCACCAAAATTCCCCTATGGGATTCAAATACCCATTTCAAACCAAATGAACTCCAAATCATTTGCAATAACTTCCAGCAAACTTCAAATATGAAACCAAAACTTTTGAGCTTGGGCCCACCTCCTGGGTCAACCTAGTTGACCCAACCAACATTGGTTGACCAAGTCAATCATTAAGTTATTTCTACTTTGGATCAAGCCTCAAATTCACTCAAAACTCTGCCAAACTCTTGTGATCACTTTACTTAGTAAATTGTACTTGTTTGGACTCCTGACCCAGTCACCAGTTGACTTGGCCAACTAGGCCTAGATTTAGTCATACTTGACCCATTCAGACTAATTCATGGCCTATATCCAAATCAAATTCAATTAAGCTTTTCAAATGTCAAAGACCCTTCAATCACATACTTCGGACCTCTCTAAATCCAGCATGAGTCACTTCATGGTCATTTGACCAAGTCAACTACACTACTTGGTCAAATTACATTAAGTCTTCATGCTTTCATTTTAAATTCAAACTCCTTAAGCATTAAACCAATTCCAACCAGCTTTCTAAAACCCTTTCATTGCCACCTTAGTAGTCCAAGTGGCTTTAGACTCTTCAAAGTGGTCAAATCAAGGTTATGAAGTGGTCAAACCTAGTTAAAACCTCTTCAAATTTTAAACACATTGCTTGTAAGCCTAGGGGCTTGCTTAGTTAGTAGGTGAACACCTATTCATGCCACCTCAACAGTCTTATTGACTGCTTGACTGGTCAAATTGTTAAATGGAGGTTTAGAGGAGTCAAAGATGGTTAAATGACCTCTTAAACTTGATTCACTCTAATTAAAATCTCTCTAGCATCTTAGGTGGACTCTAGAACCTTTCTGTAACTCCCCCTAGCCTTTGGATTGAAATCAAATGGCCCCCATTACTCCCATGCACAAGTGGGGACCAAAGCTCCTTTCCACATGGCTTGTACCCATGTCCTTTGGTTCCCTGCCATCCCACCTACTCTTGGGACACATGGCAACATCTAGGAGCTCCCAAATTCAATCCCAGCCATCCCGTGATCTTATGGACATTTGAATAGGGCAAATGAAGCATTAGAGCCCCCATTCGACACCCTAGCTCTCTCTCTCTCTCTCTCTCTCTCTCTCTCTCTCTCTCTCTCTCTCTCTCTCCAACTAGAGCCCCTAAATCAAAACCTCCTATTTCTTGGAGCCCAAGAGACCCTCCTTAATATTTCCACACTCAAATCCCGTCGGTTAAAGCCATTTCTCGACGAGTTCCTGGAGAATCTAGTTCAAATCCATTCAGGAAGATCTAGCGCTTGATCCAGAATTTTTGAGCTGGGGTTTCTTCTACAAATTGGAGCGTGGACAACCTACAAATGCAACATGCCATTATACAGTTTAAACCGTCCATTATAAAGGTGAAAATCTTAAACCCTAGGTTAGAACACCTAGTTTAAATTTACTTTTGATTAAGCATTTTTTAAAACTATAAAAACACGTCCCCAAAATTTTTGTTCATCTCTTTAATCTAAGTTTAAAATTTCAAGTCATTTCATTTATTGTATCGAATGAAAAAGCAAAAAATTGATTCTTGGGCGTAATCCTCGTCTGGTTCAGGCGTATATTTTTTAGGGCCGTTGATCTCTCGATCAATGGTCTAGATTAAGCCGTTTCGTGGCCTAATCAAATCATGCAGTCAGTCTCTCACATGATCCGCCGTCCGACTGCATCTAGACCATCCATCCAGGACCACGGGATTGCCTATTCACCATTTGATTTTGCTTAATCGAGATAAAAAATGGGACTTGATCACCGCCGTTGGATAGATTAAACACAAATTCGACGGCTGTCGTGTTTGGGTGATGTGGATAAGTAACGTAGCGTAGGCCCCAACTACCGCCGCCAATCATTATCGTCGCCTCCACGTTTTGATCGGGCTAGTCCGGTGATACCACGTGGCATTCCCACATCTACTGAATTTTAAAATTAGTTTTTTTTTTAATTTAATTTTAAAATCTTTTTTTTAATCCAGATTTATTCTAAAAATTAATTAAAATTATTTTAAAATTCAAAAAAATATTTATTTTATGTAAATATCATTAGAAAATTAAAATGTTAACTTAGAATTCATTTTTAAGTTAAAATATGAATACATTTCTTAATATTTTTAAATATTAATTATTTTAGATTAATATTCAATTATGATATTCTTAAGTATTTAAAAAAATTTAAAAATTTGTTTCAAAATATTTTTTAATATTTAAAATATATATATATGCTCAAAATATTTAATATATATATATAACTTTATTTTTAAAAAAATCAATTTAATTTAAGATATAATTGATATATATCTTAAATAGTTTTTTTAATATATATTTAAATATTTAAGTATTTAATTACTATTTAATTAAAGTTGAATTTAAAAATTATTTTAAATAATTTTAAATTCTAGAAATATTTAAGAATTAATCTAATTTAGTTTAAGAAGTATTTTTAATGTTAATTAATTTAAACTATATATTTAACCTTAAACTTTAAAAATTTGAATCAAATTCAAATTATTTTAGAAAATTACAAATAATATATCAAAATTCTTAAAATTCAATATACTTTAATTTAAAATTAATTTTAAAATTAAAATATTCATTTATATTGGTTAATTTGAATTATATGAATATCTTAATATTTAATTAGTAGTTAATTAAATATTATAGTAAATATTTTCAATATTAAAATTTATTTTCAAATGATATTGAAAAATCAATGGGTTTCACAAGTTTAAAAAATTTTATTTTAATGATATTTTTAATTATCTTATTTTAAAATTTATATCCTTATGTATATAGGTTTATATAGATAAATGTCTATATTTTTAAATTTATTTTAAAATTATATATATTAAATCTTTAAAATACTTGAGAGATCCCTTTGAAATCTTAGACATAGATTTAGCATGGTTGAATAGAATTTATGGGGAGTTACGATTAATCAATGAATAAATACTTTGCGAATTATTCATTGATTAATTCCTCAATTAATTAAGCTTTAATTTGATTTGCATGTATTGGGAGCACACACCACAGAGCCTAGGCTCTCCTAGTTTTAAGGATTTGATTGTGTTGTAATGTATGCTTACTTCATGCTTGTATAAGGGTTAACAAGACTTTGATTCAAACCTACATAACCTAGTGACATCATTAAGGACAATAATTAAGAACTCATGTTTAGAAAACTTAAAAAAAATTTAGACATTAGGATATACATCCTCTTGACTTGAAATTTTAACCACTTAAATTTAGTGATATATTGCTTTATTATCATTACTTTGATTATGACTTTAGTGATCTCCTATCTGGATCATTATAATCAAACACTCGATTAAATTCCATTTTGATCCTCCGGGGTCAAATGTGATTCCTTCCTGAGTTGATGGTATTAGAGTAGAAACACCCTTTACAGATTGGATTATAGAAGAATGTGACTTAACACAACTTAATGCTAAATATTTAAATAATTTCTTTTGTGCACTTAAGTCAGAGGACATGCGAGTTTTCTCTTGCAAGAGTTGAAAGGACGTATGGGATAGACTCTATATAACTTATAAAGGGACTAATAAAGTTAAACTGTCTAGATTAAACATCTTGTTGCATGATTATAAATTATTTTGTAAGAAACCAAATGAATCTATTTCTAACATGTACACAAGATTCACTTAGATAGTCACTTCTTTGCATGCATTAGGTAGGGAATTAACAAATGCTGAAATGGTTAATCAGATTCTTTATTGTTTGCCTTCCTCTTATGATGCAAAAATTATTGTTATAAGAGAGTCTACAGATTTAAATATTTACACTGTTGACAATCTTCATGGATCACTAATTGCTTATGAGCAATGAGTGAGTCAAAGAAAAATTGATGCACGAAAATCATGAAGGTAGAAGAACATAGTACTAAAAGTGGAGGAGTTGGAGAGTGATCTATCACAACTTGAGGATGAGGATGACATAGCGTTAATGACTAGACAATTCAAAAGCTTTCTGAAGAGGAAGCAAAAGAGATGCCAGCAATGTAACCGAGGTAAGTTCAATAGAAATGTCAAGGTTTCTAATGAAGTGATTTTCTATGAGTGCGGGAAACTTGGACACATTCAGTCAGAATGCTCAAAAATTAAAGCCACACTTAACAAGGAGAAGGTAGAGGAGAAACCAAATATGAAGATGGGCAAGAAGAAATTCCAAAGAGCTTTCTGGGCGGACTCAGCTTCAGACTCATTAGAGACTGAAAAGGATAAAGAAGTCACCAATCTATGCTTGATGGTCGATAATCTTTATCAGTTCAATCAAGAAGAGAAATATGACTTAACTTATATCAAATTTTTTAAAGTCTCTGAAAGAATACATGATGTATATAGGAAACTAAAGAAAATGCATGCCGTCTGAACTTAGAATTACAAGAACTACAAAAAGAACATGATATCCTTAGAAAAGATCATGCATTAATTGATAGCAACCACATAAAATTTCTTGATGAGTTTGATGATATGAATAAGTCTAATGAAAATTTAAAATCATCCTATACAAAATTAGAAAAAAGAATTTAAAGATTTTAAGGATGAATCAGAGAGTAAAAAATATCGATTAAATTATATTAATCATGTGTTGGAAGATATGAATACATTTTTTAAATTAAAAATAAAAGCTCTCGAGGAAAATAGGATACCCCAAGACTTGAAGATTTTACTAATCCTATTTTGTATCCAAAATTTATACAATTTAGGAATAGATAGAATAATTATAGAAGATTAAGAAATCTATTTCCTGGAGTTAAATGCTATAATTATGGATTGATTGGATATATATTTCACACCTATACATTGGATAGAAAAACTTATTTGGTGTGGAAGCCTAAGGTACATAAACCTAGATATATCATACATGCATCTTTTTATAATTTACCAAAAGGTTAACCCAAACTTATTTGGGTGCTCAGGTCTAATATTTGATGATTTTACAGGTTCGCTCTCATACAAGGCCTTGTGAGAGCATATGGTACCTAAACAACGGTTGCTCAAAACATATGATTGGAGATATTGCATAATTCATATCGCTGGAAGTCATGAATGGAGACAGGGTTACACTTGGAGATAACACCACAAGGAAGGTGATTGGGTCAGGTATGATTGGAAATCTTGAGAACTTTTTTTATTAAAAATGTGCTACTAGTTGAAAGCTTAAAGCATAATCTATTAAGTATTTATCATCTACGTAATAAAGGATACAACATTAAACTTCTAACTACTAGCTACATATTAAGTCTAAATTGTATTGATGTTTTGCATGGTTTGAGGGTAAACAACATTTATATACTAGATTTAAATTGTATCAAAACTTTTACTACTTTTTGTTCAAAAATAATTTCTGATGATTCATGGCTTTGGCATTGGAAACTTTGTCACTCTAGCATGAAAAATTTAAGGAGAATTACCTAAAAGATTTTAGTGAGAGGTATACCAAAACTAGACTTTATTAAGGACCACTTTTGTGATGCTTGTCAACTGAGAAAATAGGTGAAGTCCTATTTTCAGTCTAATAAGAATCTTAGAATTAGTAGACCATTAGAGATTCTGCATATGGATCTTTTTGGACTAGTTGGAACTGTAAGTCTAGGAGAAAAGGTATATGAATTTGTGATAGTATATGATTTTTTAAGATTCACATGGGTTATATTTTTATATCATAAGAGTGAATCATTTGAAGTGTTTAGAGACTTTTCAACATGGATTCAGAGGAAACTAGGATGTGAGATTTTAACGATTCAAAGTGATCACAGTTGAAAATTTAAAAATGATAAATTTATGAATTTTTTTAAGGAGAAAGGAATTGATCAGGATTTTTTTGCACCTAGAACCCCTCAACAATATGGGGTAGTGGAAAGGAAAAATATAACATTAATAGAAGCCGCTCGAGTCATATTGGAAGAATATTCATTTCCTAAATATTTTTGGGCTGAAGTGGTTAGCACAGCATGTTATGTTCTGAATAGGGTGAACATAAGATCAAACTTTCATAAAACACCCTATGAGTTATTTAAAGGGAGAACATCTATTTTGTCACATTTGTATGTTTTTGGATGTAAAGTGTTCATTCATAATAATAGAAAATCTACCTTAGAAAAATTTGATTCAAAATCAGATGAAGGAATTTTTCTAGGATTCTCTAGTGTTGAAAAATCTTATAGAGTATTCAATAAAAGAACTTTGGTAATTGAGGAGACCACACTTATTGTATTTGATGAATCTAAAAATTTTGGAAGAGGTGATTGTTGAAGAGGATGAGATAGAAATTGACTCTCAAAAGATTGAAAAAAAAATAAATTTGGATGAAAATTTATAGATAGAAAACTCGATGCCTAGAGATTTGAGATTTTCAAAAAATCACTCAAAGGAGTTGATTATAGGTGAACCTAGTGAGGGTGTTAAAACTAGGTGTGGACTGAACAAAGAAGTCAATCATTTAGCCTTTATTTCTATGATAAAACCCATAAATATTGATCAAGCACTTTTGGATGAATTTTGAATTTTGGAAATGCAAGAAGAATTAAATCAATTTGTAAGAAATGAAGTTTGGGAATTAATTGCAAGGCCAAAAGATCAAGGTGTAGTTGGGACAAAGTGGGTATTCAAAAATAGAATGAATGACTCAGGAGTAATAATTAGAAATAAGGCTAGATTGGTAGCTAAGGGGTATAATAAGATTGAAGGGATTGATTTTGAGGAGATGTTTGCCCTTGTAGCTAGACTTGAAGCAATTAGAGTTTTGTTAGCCTTTGTTCGTTTTAGAAATTTAAGTTATATCAAATGGATGTTAAAAGTGCATTTTTGAATGGGTGATTCAAGAGTATGTTTATGTAGAACATCCTCTAGGCTTTGAAAATTCAAAATATCCAAATTATATTTTCAAATTGAAAAATACATTATATGGATTGAAACAGACACCTAGAGCTTGGTATGAGAGATTGAACACTTTTTTACTTGAGAGATCTTTTGAAAAAGAAAGTGTGGACACAACTCTCTTTTTAAAGAAATTGGAAAATGACATAATCATTATACAAATTTATGTTGATGATATCATATTTCGACCTACTAATAAAAATCTTTGTGATGAATTTTTTAAAGTAATGAATAGTGAATTTAAGATGAGCTTAATGGGAGATTTGAGTTACTTTCTAGGCTTTAGCATTGAGTAAATTAAGGAGGGTACATTTCTTAGTCAGTCAAAGTATGTTAAGGATATCCTCAAAAAGTATGAAATGGATAATGTTAAACCTGTTAGTACAACTACAAGTTCCTCAATTTTGTTGGATAAGGACCCAAAGGAAAAATCTATTGATAAAAAAAAAATTAGGGGAATTATTCGATCTTTGCTTTACTTGGCTGCTAGCAGACCCTATATTATGTTTAGTGTTCATTTGTATGCTAGATTTCAATCAGATCTAAAAGAATCACATTTGACAGTAGTGAAAAGGATTTTGAGATATCTCTTGGAAACTCAGAACTTAGGGATTTGGTATCCTAAGTTTAGCTCTTCATTTGAAATAATTGGATATTCAGATTCGGTCTTTACAGGTTGTAGGGTTGATAGAAAGAGTATTTATGGAGTATGTTAATTTATTAGAAATTCTTTAATCTCTTAGTCCAGTAAAAAATAGAATTTCATAGCCATATCTACTGCTGAAGAAGAATACATTACCTTAAAAAGTTGTGTGCCATAAGTACTTTGGTTAAAATAACAGTTAATTGATTTAGGATTAATAATAGGCATAATTCCCATTTATTGTGATAACACTGATGCCATTTGTATTTCTAAAAATCCTATTCAACATTCAAGAAGCAAATAATTGACATCAGGCATCATTTCATAAGGAATCATGTATCCAAAGGAGAAATTGAACTCAATCATGTTTCAACTAAAAATTAACTTGCAGATATTTTTACAAAACCACTAGCCTTTGATACTTTTAGTACATTAAGAACAAAGCTTGGTATGATTGATTTGAATGCTTAATTAAAGTTTCTGCAACATTGATATGTGTTTTTGTGAGTGTGTTTTGTGTTTTTGATTTACTAATTTTTTTTTATGTGCATGTTTGCTTTTGTGTTTTTTTATCTTTTTGTTTTGTGTGTTTTCAAAATATTTTCACATTGAAATTCATTTTTTTGAGCAATTATACGAAATTTTTTAAGTATGATATTCATCTGTATGAAATTCATTTCATACTGGACGAATCCTGTAGCTTATCGATCGTTGAGTTGAATAGTCTGCATGAAATTTTTTAGTTTTTATATTACTGTTCATCTGTACGATCCCCAGATCATCCGGATGATGTGTATGCATTCGTATGTATGCATGTAGACCATTATATGGGTAGTAATAGTTATTAATTCTGATTGTATGCATGAACCTTGAGTTCGTACAAACGAACATGTGGCATTCTGAGTGGGGAACAATTAAAACCGTCATAAAAATGATCTTAAATAACCTATTGTCCCGGATGAATACCTATTCATTTGTACGATCATTTGGTCAAAAATTCTGTTTGAAAGGATGCCTCGTAACTCGTATGATTAAAAAAAATCATTTCATTTTAAACGCATGCATTCGTACATATGAAATTTTACTTCGTATATACGAATGCCAAGCATCGTATGGGATGAACCTTTTTTCGTCAGTATGAAAGGTCATTTTTTTGAATAAAAGGGCTTTAGAACTTAAATTCCATTCTCTTTAAAAGCCTTTTCTAACATTCTTTTCCTTGAATCTTTCAATGGCAAGCTCAAGCAAAAGGACTAGAGTGGCTAAGAAATTGACTAACGGACCTTCCTCTAGGAATGCCAAAGAAAATTTCATGTCCAAAGAAAACGAAGAATCTTTTCCTAGGTTTATTTCGGTAAAAATCACCCCTTCTAGAGTTCTTATTCAGGAGAATACTATCTATCAAGTAATGCCACTTTTTGCCTCTACCCATTTCGCTTTTATCCTCACTCTGATTCACTCTTACAATAAGAATACTTTTCCACTTTTCCTTGCAAAACATGATTTTCAGTAATGACCAGAGTAGGATTAGTTCCTATGTTTTGAAATAGAGGGTAGAAATAACCAAGGAGGATCTGGGGATTTTCTTAAACTTGAGGACTCAAGGGATTAGAGCTCATTCCTTGACCTCTACCTCTAACTTTTATTTGACTGAGATAAACTGAGTGCTTAGAGGGATTAGAGAAGTATGTCATATGCTGAAGGTAAACACCTTACACCAAGATGCTAGAATCATGTAGCATGTTCTTAGGACTTCTATCATTCCAAAAGCTGGTGATCGGATAAATATCACTACTCTTCTTTTCAGTGTAACATACCTGATTATAACTAGCCAACCAATAGACGAAGCCCAATTAATCATTGATTAAATGTATGGACTTTTAGAAAATGGTCATGTATCCCATAAGAGAAAGAAGAACATAACCTTAAGGCACCTTGTGACATACATTCTTAAAAAGAAGTACGATCTACTTCATCCTGATGTGACACATCTAGAAGAGCCCATTTACTATAATGATGGTTCATTTTGAGCTATCTTTGCTAAAGATGATGGAGGTCATGGTACTGAGGGGAAAGGGGAGCTCCTACACCTGCATCTGCGACTGTTGGTGGACCATCCTTTTAGGATATTGTCCATCGCTTTGATCATCTTCAGAGTCATTTTGATCAACTCTTTGATCAAATTCAGACTCATCTACACTAGCAGGATGCACAACACCAGCAGGATATGGGATGATATCGAGGTCAGTTTAAATCAGTCAACACTAATATAGCTATGATGAATAGTTACTATAACCTCTTCAACCAGCTACCTCCTTCAAATCAGGGCCCCTCAGAATGATGACTGTACTTCTTTTATGATTATCGTTGTCGTACTTGTGATGTGATTGATGATGTTTGGAATTTTTATAACCGTCTTTTGTTTGTGTTTTTATATTAGTTATTTTTATTTTCAAGTTGAATTGATATCAATTATGATCAAATGTGTTATCATTTACCTTGATATCAATAAAATCTATATTTTCTTATTTTTAGTTGTTTTTTTATCTCTTTCAGAAATATTTGTTAGCCTATATGATTATCCTGACATATTTGATCTGACAAGTGGTATAATTTGAAAAGCAATACAAAATTGAATTCATTAGAAAATCTAGTTTTTTAAAAATTTAAGTTAGCTTATAACTCGATCAAGTTAAGGCTATCAATCTCATATTTCTTTTTAGACTAATAAAACTTTAATATTATTATTGCAATTTTGATGTTTTATTATTTTTCATTTCTCTTTTCAATATAAGTATCTTTGTATTTAAAGAAATTTGAGCTTTTAGATTATTGATTTTGGAAAGATCAATTAAAAACTTGGAAAATATAAAAACGTACAAAAATCAAAAGAATGCACAATGATTTGCAAATTGAGAAAGAGGCACAAAATTAGCCCAATATAAAAAGATGCACAAAGTGTGCCATAAATTTTGAAAAGATACACAAAGCGCCACAAGTATATGATCTTTCCTCTATCTTTTTAACTTCAATTTCAAATGAATATTTTGTTCAATTTTATTTTATATTAAAATTTGAAGTACCTAAATTTTCATTTCATCTACTTTGCAATAATTTTCCTTATCTGATTGTCTATACTGATTCATGGACTTGATATATTTTTTCTTGTTTATATTATATTTAAACTTAAATCTTATGAATCTTTTTTTTTTTTCTAATGACATTTATCTTTTTATTGCAAATATAACTCAATCTCTTTCATGATCAATTATCAAAGGCTTCTTATATGACTTCTTACATTTATGTTGTTCTTTTCTTCCTCTCTTTTTGCTATTGTCAAAAAGGGAGAGAAATATTATTTTTCTTATTTTGTTCGTGTCTTGTTTTTATTTTTATTTTTATTCATATTTAGGGTTTTGGTTCTTATTTCAGTGTCATTTTTATGTGATCGTCTTTTTGTGTGAAAACTTTAAAATTAAAAAAATTAATTTGTTCAAAATAAATTTCCTTATACTCACATGCTTATTAATTCACAGGGAGTTTAGGAGAAACTTAGGATTTCTAAATTTACACAAATAATAATTATTTTGCCATCATCAAAAAGAGGGAGATTGTTGAGAGAGTTGTTACTTAGCTTTGCATGTTTTACATCTTGCAACTTGTATATTTTTTATGATTTCAAATATTATTGTTTTGATTATTATTTTTTTCTAACACATTTTGAAAGAATTATTTTTGCTCTTGTGTGTACTAACATTTCAAGAAAATTATACTCCAGATTGTTGAAGACTTCAAATCCAGATTAACTTAGAATGTTTTGTAAATTGAAGTCTATATTTTTTATTTTATTGAGTCTGAGAGAGTGTGATTATAATTGAGTAACTAAGCACACACACACACACCTGGGGAAAAGTTTTAAAATTCATATTTTTTTAAACTGATCGTACAGTACGAACCATGTTCGTATGGGAGGATTTAGTCAGTTATACTCCCAAATGAGTAATGAAACGAATAGAGAGGGAAAAGGTTTTTCTAAGTATAGATCATTCAGATGATATTTTTCATTCGTTCCAGGACGATCAACTCTGGAATTGGAAATTACTCTAATCGTCCAGATAATAATTTCCATTCGTCCCAGGATGATGTGCTCTGGATTCACCAAATGTGAAGATCTTCTAGACAATAATTTCCATTCATCCTAGGATGATGTGCTCTGGATTCACCAAATGTGAAGAACATCCAGACAATAATTTCTATTCATCCTAGGATGATGTGCTCTGGATTCACTAAATGTGAAGATTGTACGGATGATAATTTTCAATCGTATTAGGACGAAGGGCTATGTTCTGTAAACTTATAGTTCGTCCTGCTTTTTCGTACTAATGAACTTTGAAAATAACTATTAGTACCAGATGAACCCTGTTTATACGGGATGATGATCGGGTACGTAGGTAGTTTGTACCAATTCACATTATGTTCATACGCATTAGTTTTTATAATGTTCGTATGTACAAAATACGATCATACGGGATGATCGTAGATAGATTTGAAAAATGCAGTTTTATGGACGGTTTTTTTTGTCTTTTCTATAAAAGGTCCACTTAAGACTATCAATTAATCTTTTTGTTTACTTGTCTTCATGAATGGTAAAGTGAAATTAAAAAAGAGAGTGTGAGAGAGTGTTTGAGAGAGATTTCTTCCTATTAGAGCATGAAGGGTTCACTAAGTTACTCAAGGGTAAGGATCTTTGTGTATGATTTAAATTTCTTCACTCTTTCTCTTTTCTTTTTAGATTGCTTGTGTAAAGATTGTTTAAAAGGATCCACTTCTTTGCCGACACTCCAAGAGCGTGAACAGTCGAAGGTTCTCTGCCTACACTTGGAGATTGTGAAAAGTGGAAGGTTCCCTGCATACACTTGGAGAGTGTGAACAGTGGAAGGTTCTCTGCCGACACTTGGAGGGTGTAAAAGAACGACGGTTCTCTGTCGCACCGGGTAGTAGTGAAAGATAGTTTTTGTGAAGGCTTCTCTGCCTTGTTGTGGGAGCAAAAGGAGAGACACTAGTGGTAATAGTGCAATACCTGAAGTGGGAGACTTCAGGGAGTGGATGTAGGTCGTATTTGACCAAACCACTATAAACCTTTGTGTCTTTTTTATTTTCACTGCTTTTAATTTCTATCATTTTATTTCTTCGTGGATGAAAAATTAGTTTTGAAAAAATCTAAAAACAACCTGCTCAGTTTGATAAAATAGTTTTACACTTTTGAATTCTAATAAAAAAGAAAATTTTTAAAAGTACCAATTCACCCCCCCCCCTCCTTTTGGTTAGCCTTTGGGGCATAAGCTTAGATCTAACAACCTAACTCATATTCAACAAATTTTAATAGTAGGGTGAGAGGAAGGAATAAGAAGAGGCTGTAGAAAGGAAAGGTGTAAAGTGTAGTGGTGGATTGGAGGGGATGAGTTATTTTGCTTGGTGGCTGTGAAGGAAAGGAAGGGAGCTGGTTTCCTTGTGTAAAGTAGAGGAGTCTCACAATCAAGTGGGGTGAATCAGCTTATTGACGTTGAGGAGTGGGGCTGCTGCTGTAGCTTCACGTGAGGGAGGAGGAAGAAAGAGCATGAATCAAGTTCCTGCACAATTGAGGGAGTTGAGAGTTACAAATTGTAGTAGAGAGCCGATGTTCAAATGGAGGGGACAAAGTATATAATAGGTTATTCAGCTCTTTATATTTTTTTATTTCTCCACTGACTGATATGACTTGGGCAGCTGATAGTTGACAGGATATGACTTGTGCAGGATTTAACAAAGATATGGGATGGGCAGTCGGATTTGAGCAGGTGACTAATAATTTGAGACTTTTTTATTTTCTTTTTTTTTGTCTTATGTTTCAGTGGTCAACACCAAAATAAGCACACAAAAAAAAAGTCTGAGAAGATGATTTGCATAGCTCGGACTATAGAAAGAATCCAACTAATCCTATCGATTCTCCAATGTTTTGTGCTGACTGTTGACCTTGATTTTGTCAAACCTTTGGTCAAGGGGGTTGACTTGGTCAAATTGATAAGGCTAGATCCTAAGACCCCTCCCAATCAGTTCAATGGGTCAAACCAATTCTGCTGAGCCTAGATTCGGGCCCTAGGTCAACCTGGTTGACCCAAATTGACCCAAATTCCTTCTACTTGATTTCAAATACACTCTAAGGCTTCTTACACTCAATTCCAACTTCCCTTGGACTTAGTGGGTTAGACCCAACAAATAAGGCCCTGACCCATGCCCTGGGTCAACCCGATTGAACAAGTTAACCGAGGTTGATCCAAGTATCCCAAATGAGTCTAATTTGATTTCAAACCCATCTTGAGCTCAAACCCTCATCCCCTATGGTCCATTTGACTAGTTTGACCAGGTTAACCATTAAATTTGTCAACCCTAGCCCCCCTTGGTCAAATTTGACCTAATTAGGTTAATTTCACCCCATTTAATGCATTAAATTCATTCCCTTTGCTCCTGAATTCAAACCCACTACCAAAAAATATTAATTCTCTCCTAAAATCATTCTAAATTCAATCCCAACCATTAATGATAGCTCTAAGCCTATAAATACTATTTTAGGGCATCATGAGAGGCTCTACTTCAAAATTCTGTCTCCCTAAGCCACCCTAGCCCGAGAACTTTCTCTGGAAAGCTCTCTAGACTTTCCCTCATCTTCCCCAACTCAAATTCACCGCCAAGACCTCGCCGGCTATGAGATCTATATCTGACTAAGACCTAAAGAGTTATAAAGCATTTTCCTGTCGATAGAGGACATTTCAAGGCTCGAAGTAAACTAGGAAAACATTTGTGGATAGTCTACAAGCTCAACCGTACCAAGATCATGAATATCCAACGGTTAGATCTCCTTAAAACCTTTAACCTAAGTCACTACACTTAGGGTTTATTAGATTTCTAATAAGCGCTTTTTAGACCGTGATTTTGGTCCACCATTAATGCTCTTCATGTCCTATACTCATGTTTAAAATTTCATAGAAATCAATTGTGTCGTTTGCAAGAATGAGATGAAAAATGATCTAGGATTTCAGATATGCTTTCTGTCAGCTGGAGTATGATCCCGACCATTGATCTTGCGATCAACGGTCAAGGTCCAATCATTCCATGGTTTAGAATGACTGCTGATCTTGATCTCGGGGATCCATTTTCAGTCCGGCTTGATCAGGGCTACTGATCCCTTACCGCGCATGACTAGCGACGGACGTCACCCGCTAAATAAATGAATATGCGTTTGCCAACACCGTCGTACACCATAAACGGCCAATGATTGCTGTAGCGCAATCATTGGCCATTAATTGCCTGTTGCGGTAATCATTGCCCCGTGATTGTGGGAGCGAAACCGTGCCGGACACGTGGCTGACCACCATCATCGCAGGATTTAAATATGATATATGTTTTAATTATTTTAGAAAACTATTTTAAAAATCAAATTTTTTTAAAAATCATTTTAAAATTATTTAAAAATTAAAAAAATAAATATTGTATATCATTTTTGTTCATAATTTTATTTCCTTTTATTTAAAATTAAAATTATTTAAAAATATTATATATATTTTAAAATTATTATTAAAATAATAATAATTATTATTTCCTTAATATTATTTTTATTTTAAATTATTATTGTTATTATTATTATCCTTTTAGGTTATTTTTAAAATTTATTTTTTTATTATTATTTCAATTATTATTATTATCATTCTCTTTTAAAATTATTTTTATTTTATTATAATTATTTATTTTTTCAAAATAATTATTTTATTATTATATATTTATTTATTTTAAAATTAGAAACTCATTATTATTATTATTATTATTATTTTAAATTATTAATTTTTTTTAATTTTAAACTATTTCTAATTAATTAATAAATAATTAGTTTAAAACTTAATTATTTTCAAAATTTATAAAAATTACTTGTCTTATTAAAATTATTTTAAAAATTAGAGTATTATTTTTGTCATTTAATTTTAAAATTAAATAACTATTTTCTTATTTTAAAAATATGGGTTTTATTTATTAATTACTTATATTATTTAATTAATAGTTAATTAATCCAAAAAATTCTTTTATTTTTTAAAAGCTTATGAAAAATTATTTTTGTTAAATTACTTTAAATTTCAGAAGCTTTATTTTTTATTTTAATTTGATTTAATAATTGCTTTTAAATATTAATTTTATTTTTTAAAATTATTTTAAAACCCTTTTAATGCCCTTAAATTTTAATAATTCATATTAAATTTATTTTAAATCTTATTTTGATTTATAACACCTTAAATTTTTCAAAAAAAAAATAGGTATTTTATTTTAAAAATATGTTGAGATATCAAAATTTACTTTTCTATCATATTTTTTGTGTTGTTTGATTAATTGCTTATTTAACTATTATTTAAATAATTATTACCTTAATTATTTTAAAAGTAAAAATTATTTTTATATTTCTTTGAAAAACATTGGTTGGGTGAACAGTGGATCTCCCATTCATTTATTTACATTGAATTACTTTGAATTACATTACTTTCTAAAACTATTTATTTAGTATATGTATTTTAAATGATTTTAAAATTACATATAATTAAACTCCTAATTTTGGGAGATCCACTTCTTAAAATTTTAAACATAAGTTGTGCTTATGAATAGCATTCATAGGGGAGGTATATCAGTGGTTGGTTGAGTCCCAATCATTCACTAATTACTTCGATAAACACATTTAATTATTATTTTTACCATCTTTTGCATGTGTAGGACGAATGAGCACCTAGCCTAGGCCCTCTTAAATTTTAGGGTTTGGTGTGTTTACTATTTTATGCACTCCTTGCATGTTTTTCTAAGAAGCCTTTAGACCCCTTAATTAGCAAACCCTAATTTAACCTATAATTAAGCCCCAAGAATTTCATAAAAATGTAATAATTTTATATTAATTCAGAAAATTACCTATAAGACCTCAAACTCTTCAAATTTCAGCCCTTAACCTTAGAAAATTATGGCCCCTTAATTAGACCTTAATATGATCATTAATTTAATTTTGATTAAAAATTACCTTTTTGCCCTAATTATATTTTTACAAATTATTAAAAATTTAAATTTTTCTCTAAATAATTGGGAACATCTTATTAGGTCATTTCAGACCTTTGAGAGTGATTCCAATTAATTTGGAGCTGATTTGGATCAAAATCACACCCCTTATTAAACAAATTTTGAAAATTCATTAATTGCCAAATCTTCTAAAATTTATAACTTTGCGTAGAAACCTCTAAATTCAGCAAACTCAAAGCCTAACCATTCCTTGTAAGGCCTAATATTTAATTAAAATGCTAGATCCCCTAAACCTAGCTTGTTTCCTCTAATGACCTTTTGGACCCTCTTAGCCTAGCACATAGGAGGACCTCAGACCTTCATAAATTGGCTAGTATAATTTGAACTTCAAATATCACTACCCTAAGCACTAAAATGGATCAACAATCTAAAATTAATAGAAATGAATCATAATCCATTAATATTTAAATTTCAATCAAAGCTTCCCCTTTTAGCCTTCAACAAACTTGAACGTTAGACAACTTAAACTAATTGTCCGACATAGGACCTATCCAAAGCCACACAAGCCTACTACACACAAATAGATTTGTTAGGGCACTTCTTCTTGCTTTAGGATTAGGGCCGGCGTTTACTTCTTTATGCTTCTGTGATGTGATGATCTTGCTTATGGCACGAATGCTGGTTGACTTGGTTTATTCTGATATGTTGTGATTAATGTGATCTTTATTTCATTATTATGCTTTCTATGATTTGCTCATGATTGATTTATGCATTAGATTACCTATTGACTAAGGCCGCTTTTATACTAATCCAATCTTATGTAGGTGGACACG
Organism: Dendrobium officinale; assembly: GCA_019514585.1. NCBI lineage: Eukaryota > Viridiplantae > Streptophyta > Magnoliopsida > Asparagales > Orchidaceae > Dendrobium > Dendrobium officinale. The sequence continues at coordinate 25,982,577 of CM033699.1, read as the reverse complement.
CTCATGCATCGCTAATAGAGGGGACCATAATCATTAACTTTAAAACTGATGTTATTTTCTACAAGCGCTCTAGAAATCGCTAAAGCCCCTCCCTAAATTAAAAGATTATAGCCAAGCATGTTTATTTTTCTGCGTATATATAACTGCTTTTGATGTGATATATTAAACTGTTTGGGATGATTTTTATTAGGATAACCGTGCAGGAGTCTGGGTCTAGATTTTCTTTTTTTCAAATATAATGTAATTTGAAATATTTATTAAGTTGTAAAAGTCTTTAAAAGTCTGGCATTTCAAATACTCTGTACCCAAAGAGAATAAGAAAGGCCCTATCTTTGGGAATTTCTTAGTCATTTGGGTACCCTTATGGAGGATGAACTAGACGAAGACTGAAGGAGATGATCCGAAAGGAGATGATATGAGATGGACAATCCACTCGAAGACAGAGACTTGAAGATGAAATGCTCAGATTTTAAGACTTGCGTCAATTAGTCGGATTATAATCCAGGATGTTGTCGGTGGAGACTGGCCATCACTCATTTTCTGCAGACCCTGGGTTATATTTATACGGCACTTGACGTTGACTTTCTTACTTTAATTTTTTTTTTTGTTGATTTATATAGATGTATTTACTATTGATTGTGTAGTAGAACTTGCCTATTTTTCTAGGTATCTTTCTTACATGTGTGTAGTCTATTTTTGTTAGGCTACTTAAGGACTAAAACTTTTTCTACTCGTAATTAAATTCTAAAAATTTAAGAATTAAATAACATAGAAATTTAATGAGCTAGGGAATAGCCAGAATCATCCGGGGTCACATGCATAATGTTGCATTCATCTCACTACTTATAATAAGACACCTCCCAGCCTGCGGGTAGACTTCGGATAATCAGGCCTATAAGGATGACGTGCCGGACTTAAGGAGGCCTAGTCTTTTCTAAAAAAAACTATTATTTTTATATAATATTTTTTTTTAAAATCTCAAGCATACATGTTTTGGCCTATTATACTAGTATGCATCGCATTATAAATAAATTTAATTAAAATATAATTGCATTAGCTCTTAGAGCATTCACTCTACATCCAGGGCCAATTAGAAAACTCTCTAGACATCGACCCTACTTTTAAAATACTCAAACTACCTACCCATCTTTCATAAAGACCAAATAACATGGATTTGAAGTGCTTAGGTGGTTAGTTGGCTTTCCTTTTTAGGCAAGATATAACCCCAAGTTCATTTTCTAGAGCACGGGTTTTAGTGTTGGGTCAAACACTAAGCCCACCTTTAGATCTAGGATTCAAGACTACTACATTGGGACTTTTGTAATATGCCCAAATAGTGGGTAACTTCCTTCTCTTCAGTGACTATAAATCCTACTTATCTACGACACATGGATGATGTCACTTCCATCTTTTCCCTATGTATATTTTGAGTGTTTGAGTTTCTTTCTCTCCTCAATTTCCTTAGTCGCTTCAGATGTCAGTGTGAGCTGTGTATGTTGGCTAAGCCATTTGAATCTCATTCTTTCTTTTGAGTAGGTCTTCTTAGTCTCCCTTTTATATGCCAATCCCCTTATCCTAAAAGAATAATATCATATCCTTAATCAACAGTTTTCTCGGGCCCTAGGCTCAAGATGTAATTAATCACGGGGGCTTGTGTCTGTTGGAAAAAAAACTCCACCATCAAATAAACCTCACTTGAGTTGATATATCGGGTGGGGGAACCCGTTATTATGATCAGGTCGTATATATTTCTACCCATCAGGGTGTGCTAGTGAGAGCCGCCATCCTCAATGGTTAGACTTATGTATGATCTAATCTGCCCTTCAATTGGCCTATTTGTGAGGAGCACAGTGGCCTGCAATTGTCTCTATCACTCGGGGTGGTGTGGTTGTATACCCTCTGCACTCTGCAGCCAACAGTGTCCTTTCAGAGGTCCACACTGATAAGGTGATATTTTCTTAAAAATCCTATGTATGCCTCGATTAACATCATCTTATTGTGTTAAAATGAGAAGGTATGCAAAGCCTTGAACTCTCTTTCCACTCTATATTTTTTTGTGCCTTCCACATTTGTTAACTAGTTCACAAGCCCTTCGATCTAATTAGAACCTCTTACAAGATTTCTTCCTCTGACCTCAAATCCCTCCCCCTACTTATCTACTCAACTGAACCAAGCAAATTGATAACTTATCCTCTTCTGGACTCCATCTTGACGCCCTTCTTCTCCCGCAAGTAAATCTCTATGACCTCCTAGCTTAAGCTTCACTTCTTCCACTGATTCCCTTGAGCATTCTGACGCCCCAAGTCACAGTAATAATCACTCTATTTCCCTCCCATACTTTTAGCTTACATCCAGATCTCATGAACCAAACCCCGATCTCCTCCACCAAGCTGAGCCCCTTCTGCCTCTACCTGTTCCAACACCAGGCTGGCCTCCCAAGCTAGTTTGCCTTCTTCTGATTATAGCTGGAAACACCAATCTTCACTACCCTAGCTCCTAGCTCCTCCTGTCAAGCCTCACCTGTTGCCCCTCTCAAGCTACAAGCCTGACATCTCTTATAGCTTAATAACCAACCCCTCTTCAACTCAGCTTACTAAGTCCACTTCTTCAAGAGCTCAAATCCTAACTATCTTGTCTAAATATGCCCTCTTAAAGCCATTTTATTTAACAATCATTGATCATACCTCTCTCACAACCAGTAGCAAGGCTATAATTTCAAATGAAGACTAATAGCACAAGTTTGTCACACTTGTTCCAAGTCACCTCTGAGAACTAAGGGTTGGCAAATAAGGTTGATTCACAAGCAACAAGAAGATGATGGAGGATATGACAACCCACCTATAAGTCATCATGTAGAGCCTTTGATGAGTGGCATAGTTGACTTATGGAAAACTCTCAAATCGAAAGGGATCGTTTGAAGGTAGCAACAAGAAGTCTATAACTAGCGGGGGCATAAAGGGAACATCATACCCATAATTACAGGGAGAAACATACATGAAGTAGAATCAAATTACCATAAGAAAATAATTAACAAGGGGATTTGATCATTAATTCAATGCCACCTTGCCACCTACAAATACATTAAACTTGTGCAAGTGGTGATAGCAAACATACAATGAATGTGGATTCATATTAACCTATATGCAAATGAAGAAAAGAAATGCATTGTAGATATGATAGATCTCCATATATAAGGTATTGAAAAGTAGATATAGGAGAGCCCTCACTCATATGGAAGCCCAATCATAGAAGACGATGGGCAATATGCAGCAGATGCTAAGCCGTCTAATCAGCGACCAATTGTTGTCGGTAAAAAAGATTGATTCATTGCAATCAAAAGGATCTAAAATGCAGTGGAAATGATGATGTGGCATAACTAGATACATTCAAGTGGATATAAATGCACAATGTATTATGCCCACTAGAGTTAATGATCCATGTTTGACAAATGTGCTATTAAAGATTAATGCAAAGTTCGGTGGCCCAAAAATCACAACTACAAATAGAAAGTATACTTGCTATTCTAACCATCTCAAAGACTATTATAATTTTTTGAGAAATGTATGCCTCACTTAGCTCTCCTAAACATTTTGATGTACATTCAATCGCCACAATTTGTTAGTTCTTGGAAGTGACCACTAATTTTGAAGTATAAAGCATTAGTAAAGACACAGCCAACCAAAATTGAAATGATTAATTCTTTATTTAAGACAACAGTAGAAAAACATGATGTCGGCTTAACTTAGAATGTGCTTATTGATCTTAATGCAAGTCCTGAGATGAGAAAGCTAGATCAAATCATTATATAGTGAGTCTTAATTCAACCTAGTTCTGAACACTGAGTTGGATAAGATTATTGAGACTTGCAAATTTTTTGATGAACAATGGTCATGTATCCAACATGCCTTTTACGTACAAATATCAAAGAACTATGACAAACTCAAACTTCTACTTACTATCGTAGAAGACCTGTAAAATGTCCAAAATACCCATCACACATGCACCAAAGTTTGTATACACATAGGTACACAAGGTGTAAGTGTAATCACAACACCAGCATGGGCCCCGATGAGCGTGTTATAAGTACACATATAACATTTAGGGATGCTGCACAGGTTAATAAGTGAATTCAAGTTCAAACTTGATCATTCTATATAGATCAATAGGAGTCGATAGGGTTCTAACAATCAAATGAATAAATGTTTGCGATGACTGGTATATTTTTATTAATACATTCATATTAGGCCTTCAAGGCCTATAACAATGAGAACTTACCAATAAAAACACAAAACCAATGACGAATCCAATCCCTTGTCGGCAAATTGACAGAGTTGACAAGGTTCATTCAGTGAAATATAAATGATCATATCTACTCCGATGATGGTCGTGTTGAATACAAATATCAACAGGAGGGGATCATATATTTCCAAACGCCCATCAAAACCCAAAATCTTAATATTCAAAATATTTAAAATTGAAATTACTCGTCAAACACTTAAAAAAAAATCCATCAACCCTCCTCAATAGTTTATCGGGGTGAACAAATTGAAATATACGTCAATTCACATAGAGCTAATGCCTAGTCAAAAATATCAACAGGATCCATTTTAAAATAATCTCCTGCCAGTAAGGGCGTGATACGTGTCCTCTAATTGGTATTTTTTTTAACCAAATGGCACCGCAGAATAAACGGTTATAACCCGGGGCCCTCTAAACTAAGTGGTTTTATCGCCAAATAACATCATAAAATATCGATTATGGCTAGAGTCAATATATTCCTTAGTGACATTAAATCCTTGAGATATGAATCAATAGGACGTGATCGATATGACACAAATTCCTCACCTAAGGAGGATTCAAATTTGTCCCCAAAGGCAAACATTCACCCTAGGTCTATAAGGTCCCCTTGGACGAAGTAACCCATGGCTGTCGATAAGGATCCTTCTGTTAGATTGGGTTGACTACCTCCACTGACTAAGTAGACCAGGGACCATGATGGCCCAGGATGATGAAACCATAGGATCTTGATCAAGCTCATCATCACTCCCCCCCCACCTCTGCTGCTTTAAGTGCGAGGTGGTGAAATTTTTATTTTAAATATCAAATCTTCAAACTTTCATCATCTCAAGCCTATGTTGCTATAGGGGCTTGCGCCTATAGATAACCAGAACTAAGATCATAAAGTCCTCGCAAAATGAGGGTGAAATCTCTGGGTAGTCTCTTATCTACAATCCCATCTACCTTCCTAAAATTTACCTCGGAACTTAGTCCGTTATAACTCCCCCAAAAAAGAAAGCGGCAGGGGAGGCTTGGGCCAAATTTTCGGAGCCCACAACTATGATCATCACACTCCCAATACTCTTACTCAAATCATTTCTTACAAACAAAACTAAAATCACAATTTACTTTTACACCTTGACATTTTAAGGTAGATCTTAGAACATATCTCGAGTAAATCCATAATAAGTTGGTCGAGAAGATCTCCAACTACCTTATCAGCCAAATCCACTCCAACTCCCACAACAAAGAATAATGGCATAGAAATATCTAAACAAGAAATCTACCAACAACCTATACATTATTCAGAAAGAGGCAGTCACGAGAAAAATCCTATAGAATTATATAGAGAGCTACCAACTATATAAAAATAATGTTGAGAAGGACAACCATAGGAAAAAAAAACATGATAATACCAATCAGCTCTAACCATAGCAAAATATATGCTCGTGTGAGGGTTGTTGACTTACTGTCAAGGAACCCTTCCTCCTAGCCATCGTATGTCGCTACCTACCAGATGTAGCCTAAGTTGATGTCACACACCAGGATCGATATTAGAAGAATTACATCTATCTTTCATTTTAATCATTTAACTAGAGCTTACCAAAAAATAATAAAAGGAAACATGATTGTATTTTTGTCTTGCATCCCCATATCATAGGATCTTTATCCTTTTCTAAAAAATTTGTAAAACCACATAATGTGCACATAGCCCAAAAAGTAACTTAAATCACTAAAATCAATGCATGATAGAAGAAAATAATATGATATAAATCTTATGAAGAAATATATGCATAAATGTCAATACTAATTATCTGTATCAATTCATACTTTTATAATTCATCACATCTCAATCCATTATATTATCAGTCACAATATTAGTAACAATCAACATTACTAATGCCAATAACAATATTAAACATCATGATCAATAATGTTAAATAATATTCAGAATATTAAACAGTATTAGTGTTAGCCATAATATCAATACAATGTTATTAGCAGTGATGGTATCAGTACTCATATATTCAATGAGTATATCTTAAGTGTATCTTGCTCCTAAACTTATAACTCCCAATCAGTTACCCCTTATAACTCTCAATCAATGTACTCCTTATAACATCCCTTAAATCACATAAATCAGTGGCTCCGACTCCTTATAACTCTCAATCAATCTCTAGCTCCTTATGGCTCCAAATTAGTGAATCACGTGGATCAGTAAAGTATTATGTGGAGTTATCATATCATGTATATAATATCATTTAATAATTTGTTTAAAAAAATAAAAAATCATATCAAATTATTTAGAGTGATCAAATTTATAACATATCCAAAATTGCACGGTGAAAACTTATGAAATCAGGAGATAATGTATTTTTGAAAATTTTAGGAAAAAATAAAATCCATACAAATCTAAATCATTGAAAATACAAGTAATAGATTAGTCACTTATTCACTTATAATGAACAAAATAAAATATGTAACATGAATGGATGACAAATTTGATCCAAAGACCTTTCTCTATCCTCTCTCTTTTTCCCCTCTTTCAATTTCTTCCTAGCTTAGCAACCAAGTGAGGGAGTAAGTGGGGAGAGGAAGGGATATATATATATATATATATATATATAATTCATGGACTAACATCATAGAGCTCATCAAATCAACGTCAAAGCGCTCTATTCTAAAAAATTATTTTTTTAAATAAATTTATGTCAAATATTTTATTTATTATAGTTGAAGTCCTAGAGTTTTCAGGGTTAGTGCTTTCAAATTGTGTAAGGAGGGGCAAGTTCAAGTTCGTTAAAGGGTGGGCTGGTCTCAACTTGTTAGGTTTGATCAAGATAATGTACAATTTTATTCAAGCTAAGCTCATTGAGTGCTTGAGTCTAGCCTCTTAAAGATCTATCTCAATTATCAAATGAGCTTCGGTGTGAGTTTGCATTCAAGATCGTGGCCCGACAAGCTCATTAACTAGTTGAGCTTGAGCTGACTCATTAGCCAACTTTGCACATTTACAACACTACACAAAGTATTAACAATACATTATGGAAAAAGATATTTCCCAAACCCTAAAATCCTTCATCTTTATATAGACCATGCATTAAAGATAACTAGAAATCAAATTTCAATTGATTTTGATGAATGAAGAATAACCTTAATGTGCAAATGAAGATTGGAAGTTTCCAATAATGTATTATTCTTTTATGAAACCCTAAATTATAAGTAGAGAAAATCATAATGCATAATATTAAACCAACATTACATTGACCCACATGGCTTGATCAATGACTCTCACTCAACTTCAACAATGAAATGGTGCATTTCTCTCATTTCTTTCCATCCTTTTAGCCATTACAAACATCCACTATTACTAAAGAACTAGCAATACTATTTGCATTTTTTTATCCACGACTATATAAAACTGCATTGTTTCTCAACTCACCAAAGCTAAACTCCAAAACAAAAACAAAAATCAGATCCAAACAAAAACAAGAGGATAGAAACTTCTTGTATATCTTGAAGCTTCAAGGATGAATGCTTTTTATAATGAGAATAAATTATTCTTATAGTAGATAAGTATTTAAACATTAAGTAACCAGGGTAGTTAATGAGCATTTGTTCTTCATCTTGTTTTTTTTTCTCATTGCTTGGATTTTTGAATGATAGTTGCATTACAATAGTAATGATGGTAGTGGTTGTAGTAGTAGTAATTTGGAAGAATACTGCCTCTAAGACCTATTCTTTTTTTTTTTTCTTTTTTTGAAAAGAAAAGCTAAAGAGCTTTTATTAATAAAAAAATAAAGCAGTCTTACTCTCTACAAGTATCTGACTCCTTTTCTAACAAAGAAATGAAAGAAGGAGGGATAATCCTTAAAGTAACATCTTCCCAAATAAAATAGCTAAAGCAAGCTAAGTTAGCACAAAGATCGGCTAACTTATTACTTTCTCTACTAACACAATTAAAAATAACAAAATCAAAATCTTTAGTAACAGAGAGGTCAATTGAATCATTACCACCTTTCTTCACCAAATCCTTGAAGAAATTGATCACATTCATGTTATCCCCTTCAATGATGAGTCCTTTATAGTCAAGCATCCACTCTTTAATCACTTGTTTGATTGTTAGAATTGCTTGAAGCTCCACTATAACCGAATCTCAATGAGTAATAGGTTTTCCAAAGGCTAATAAAAACCTTCCAAAGTGGTCTCTAAACACTCCTCCGATACCAGCCTTATATGAATTGTGAAGAGAAGTATCTATATTTACTTTAATCCAATCAAGTAGAGGAGAATGCCAAGAGTACAGTAACCTAGGAGGTGGATTAGCATCCTCAATACCTGAAATTTGGGCATCTTAAAGCTTTAAAAATTACAGAGCTACAAACTGCGTCCGTAGCTGTCATCACTAAGCTATACTTTCTTCCTTCATGAACATATAAATTCCTTGCTTTCCAGGAATGATATATAGTATTACAAAATAAACTCTTCATCCAAGAGTTTTGAGAATCCAGCCATAAGAAACAAGTTTCCAAAGAGTTAAAGTTTGGAATGCCAAAACCCCATTTATTCAAAATTGTCATCACCTCCTTTGTCTTCTTGCATCCGAAAATGATATGATCAATGTTTTCAACTTCCTCACAACCTCTAGGACATTTATCATACCCTTGTAATCTTCTATAGCAGAGAAAATGATAAGTTGGTATTCCATTTTTCAGCAGTCTCCACCCGAATAATTTGACTCTCTGATTTCACTTAACTTTATTGAACCGAGTCCAGTTGAAATCCTCTATTTTTCCAGATTCCATGTCTTCAGATGCAAGTGTTGTAATGGTTTTACCTAATAGTTTATGCATAAGCTCAAGTTTGTCTTTGCCATTATGTATCTCAGTGGGAGAGATTAGATCAATTAGATCATTCCCAAAGAACTCTTTCAACTTGACAGTATCCCAATTTCCATCTTTTAAGAAATTTTCCACCGTGAAGCAGCTGCCTTCCGTGGGGATGAAAAAAGTTGGCCAGTTCATAAAGCTTTTGTCTAAAACCCAAATATCTTCAAATGCATTAATAGATTTTCCATTACCCACAGTCCATCTGGTAATTAGTTTCAACAATTTACTTCCATTGCAAATCAATCTCCATGAAACATAACCATTTTCACTGGCTGGATGTCCTTCCATAGTTCTACCATACTTAGGGAACAAAAACTTATGCATAAGAGATTCTTCTTCTTGAATATATCTTCAAGCTAACTTATCCCTCAAAGGACCTGCTTTCTTAGAGCAAGAATTGATGCCAAGGCCACCCCAATCTCTCGGTTTGCACATAAGATCCCAGTTAACATAGTGCAGGCTTGCATTGCCATCACATTTTCTCCATATGAATTCCCTGCATAATTTGTCAATTTCGTACAGCTCTTTTTTGGAACGCTAGAATTTGTAGAATGAAATGTTGGGTATGATAATAACACAGATTTCACCAAAGTAATTCTCCCGGCTAAAGAGATAAGCTTACCATCTCGAACTCCAAGCATACTCATTGTTTTATCAAAAAAAAATTGGTAGTCAGCTTTATACAATCCTCTAAGGATTACCCTTACTGAATTCTTCAATCTCTCTCAATTTCATAACTTTACAAATCCTCTTCCTCCTTCTAGTCTTCACAGATATTTCAAAGAGGACTCCAGATTTTTGCAAATTCATCTTTTGGCCCGTCCATCCATAAAAGTCCAGAAGAATCCCTTTGATAACCTTGATCGATTTCACTTGAGCATTAAAGAAGACAATAATGTCATTGGCATACAGTAAATGGGAAACCTTAGGCCCATTAGAAGAAATATCAACTCCTATAAAACTCCCTCTTGAAAGGAAAGCATTGGTAAGTAGTTGAGCGCACATCACAAATAAAAAAAGGGGAAAGAGGGCAACCTTGCCGGAATCCACTCTTGACTTCTATCCAATTTGAGTAAGAGCCATTAATAAGAAGAGAGAGCTTAAATCCCGTAACACATTCAACTATCAAATTAGCAAAACTGATAGGAAATTTAAAGTATTAAAAAACTTTAATAAAAGTTTTCCATCCCATGGAGTCATAACCTTGCTCCATATCTATTTTAAATGCAACCAATCCCTTGGAGGATTTGGATTTTCTAAATTTGTGAAAAATTTCCCGTGCCACTAGAACATGATCTGAGAGAGATCTTCCTTTCAAAAAAGCTCCTTGTTCCACCGAAATAATTTTTGGAATTACCAATAAGAGTCTATTGAGAATCATTTTAGCCACTATTTTATAGACTGAATTGCATAAACTAATTGGTCTATAATTAGAAGGAGAAACCGGATTTTTAACTTTAGGAATCAAAACTATATTAGTATTTTTCCAACTTTCATTCAATTTCTGAACTTGCAGAAGTGATTTACAGCTTCCCGTAGATCAATTTTTATGATCTTCCAATAATGTTTAAAGAAAGAGTAAGACATACCATCTTAACCGGGTGTAATGTTCCTCCCTGGCTTCTTGATCACTTCCTCCAATTCTTTAAAAGAAAATTCCTTGCTAATAATTTCCCTTTCTTCAACATTTAACATTGCTATAGAATTAGGCCAATTTTCCAGATCACAATTTCTCCCCACCAATTTGTAGATGAAGTACCGAAATAGCACATTTTCAACCTCTTTTTGATCTTCAACCTTTGCTCCTTGCTCATCCTTGATTTTATGAATGAAGTTTGCATTTCTCCTCCCACTAGCCTATGATTGGATGAATTTATAGTTTGTATCTCCATCCACCAACCACTTGATTTTTTCTCTCTGTTTCCACCATGTTTCAAGTCTAGCCATGACTGAATTGATCTCTTCCATTTTAGCCTTGAGTAACCAATGCACATCTTCCGGAATGTTCCCTTCTTCAGATTCAATTTCCTGTAGCTTCAAAACTTTAGATTTTAGTTCTTCGTTAGAAAGGTTTAGAGCCTTAAACTTATATTTACTCCAGTAATGCAAGTTTTTTAAAGTCCTCTTAAGCTTTCAATTTAAAGCTTGAGGAGGGTCCCCCATTGTCTTCCTCTTCCATGATTCCTTCACTACAGCAACCAAACCCGATAAAGAAGTCCATATTTCTTCGAATCTTAAAAACTTCCTATTATGAGAATTATATTTCAACAAGTTTATGAATATCAGACAATGGTTCGAAGCCATCCTTGCCAAGTGCCTCGCCAATAATCTATGAGAAGAGTTCAAGGATTTTGAATTAACTAGGCATCTATCCAGCTTTTCAAGAATTCTCTCTGCTCCTTTCTTATTATTACACCAAGTATACTTGGGACCAACTTCAAACACCTCGTGCAAGTCATTGCACATAATAAACGAGTTCATTTCTTTCGGGCCTAAGCCAAAAACAAAGTCTCTCCCCCCTTTCTTTTCTTCTTTGGACAAAAGACATTTAAAGTCTCACCCTATAACCATAGGGAAATCATCAGTCAAATGATGTTCCAATCTCTCCCGTAAACTCCACCTCTTGTACATATCCTTGTTTCCATAGATTATGGCAATTCTCCAAGTGCCCCTATTGAACACATTAAGATCTCCAATAAGAATCTGATTAGAAGATTCCAGCATATTAAAAGTGGCCATATCTTTCCTCCAAATAACTAAGATCCCTCTAGAGAGACCTTCTGAAGGAACTTGACAAAACTTCCAACCTTCACCAATTAAGGAACACACAATCTTTTTTATCCACAACAACAGTGAGCTTAGTTTCAACTAAACCAAGGAAAAAAACCCCAAACTCTTTAATGAAATCTTTTGCATAAAGAGAAGTTTTTACCTTTCTAGCTCCTCTACAGTTCCAAAAACCAATGGATGACATTAATGATTCAAGGGGAAGAGGTTCCCCGCCTTTGTCTTAACCTCTCCTTCCAATTTCCTGCTTCTTTAATTCAGTTTGATAGGACCTAAGCCCTTTAACTACTTAGTCTCCTTCTTCCTTGTCTTGCTTGATCCTTCTTCTGCAATGTTGAAAATAGCCTCCATAAGATTTTTATCTGCCTCTTCTTCATTAAGTCCTTCTTTAGAAAAAAAACTCCGAGTCTACATTTATCTCTGGATCTTCATCTACGCCTTCAATAATTTCACCCTCCTCCCCTATGTTAATCAAGACATCAAACTGATTAGGATTACAAATTTTTCCATCAGCTTTTGGACAGTTGATAAAAATTTTGCCTTCATCTGAAACTCCATGGACATCACTGTGATTACTAGAATTTAGCAACGCTTCCTCTGAAGTCTTCTTCAGTTTTCCCTCTTCAAACTTTCTCTGGTTCCCAACTTTGGGGACTTATGTATGGATTTTTTCCATCACTGTTTTGTCATTCTTTCCTGAAATTTTCTGCCAAGACCGATTGTTTTGCAATCTAAAGTTTCTACCTATCTTCTTTCCATAGTTTACATGTAACCATGGACCATAATCATCTTTAGTAGCATTGAAAGCATCTTTCTCTACTGAGTCTGCTTTTGAGCTCTTCTCCATTACAGCTGTATCTTTTTCAACTGGCATTGTTGTAGCTTTATTAAAAATCTGCACAGGTTCCTCCTAGCTCACCTGACAGAACTTCTCCAAATGCCCTATCTTTCCACATTTGAAGCAAATGAATGGCAACTTCTCATAACATACTTTATGATAAAATCTCTCCAGTGCTCTTTTTACCCAAAATCCTAGAGGTAGTTTACCTTCCAGTTTGTAACTAACACAAATTCTTGCATATTCACGCCTCCCCCATTGAAACATGTTCCCATTGATAAGAAAAGGTACTCCAACCTTTGATGCAATTCTACAGACATTAATCATGTCCCAGCATTGCAAAGTGAGGTTAGGAAGCCTAACCCAAACTGTTACCATAAGCCCCTTTAGAGAAGAGGGATTAAAATCCGGGGACCATTTGTCCAAACCAATTATATAACCATTTAGGAACCAGGGTCCATTATTTAAAACAGCTTCCATAGCTCCTTGTTCCTCAAAGGCACACAAGACCCATCCACCTCCTAGTAAAGTCATATGAAATCTACCAAATTGATTCCATTATTTCCTTAGCTCTGAACCAATGACATGATAAAGAGCCAAATCGCCAAACACCTTGACAACCAGAGCTTTCTTCAATATATCAAAATTCTCCAACTCATTTTGTTGACGAGGTTTAACAGCACCGTCCTTAGAAAAGTCCTTCCCATAATCAAAATCAATAGTTTTGAAATTAGGCTTGGAATTCTATACAATTACCACTGCTTTGGCCGATTGAGGAGGGATGGCAAATTCCAATCCTCCCTCATCATTGCAATTACCCAACATAGCTGATTCACATACTCTGAATCTCTCCAGATCTTCATTCTTCTCTTGCCCTTCATTAACATCTTCCACATTTCTGAGATTATCTATGACCATATCAACATTTTTTATTCAGAAGAGCATCAGTCATCGCAATGGCCTTCTTCGTACCCGAAGATGAGCCATTGTTATCTCCCAACAAATCTTCACTTTCCATATCTCCTCTATATTCGCAGATTGATGTATCTTCATAGAGACAAAATTCCTTCTGAAAAATGCTCAACTCATCGAACATAACATTTTTACCTTTGCCAATACATTCCAAAATGATTTTCGGAGATTGATAACCAACCACCTTCATTGATCACAAGAGGTTTAGCAGATTTAAACCTCAATTTGGTCTCACGATCAAACAGCTTATTTGAATCTCCAAAAGTTAGAGGTGAAACACCTTGCTTATTTCGAGATAATAATTTGATCGAAGCCATAGCTGGGACACGACTATCGCCTGTGCCAGATGATGACCGGCTACCTTCCGTCGCCATCAGTGGTGAAAAAAAATTGTGGGAAAATAGAATTTCAAAATTCCGTTGAACTCTCTCTCTCTCTCTCTCTCTATCTAGAAACGTGGAGCCTCTCTCTATCTAGAAATAGATTTATTAGCTTTTTCTTCTCTCTATCTAGAAACTTTTTACTCTAAGAGCTATTCACTTTAACATATTACTTAATATATGAGCCCCAAAAGCCCTTAATCTCATTATTTTTATTAGTATTCTATTATCCTTCCTACTATGAGAGATCATCAACGTGATGGAAGTGAAGAAGTAATTATCTTAGGATTACTTGATTCAATGTTGTCTTACAAGCAAAGAGAAGAAGTATTTTTAACTCACACAAATGATTTAATTCCATGCTAGACATGTCATTGCATATAACCACTTATTTATAAGCAAAAAATGACTCTTTAGGCTTCTTCATTGAATTTGTCGACCATACATGATTCAACGGACTTATAAAAGCGCAAGCTAAGAAAATAAAATTATATTTAAATTATTAAACAAAGGACATTTTCATGGGTTTTGAAATAGGTTATTGTTCATTAATTTGTGACATTTTGGGCCTTTTTTTTTTTTTTTAATAACAAGAAATTTTATTCCAAAAAAAAGGAAGATACAACCATCCAATGAAACAAGAGCAAACAATAGCTAAATAAAAAATACACAGTGGAGCAACTGACTAGAAAAGAGAATGGGAATCACTGAAGCGGGCTCAGGTAGTGGCGAAACACTGCGAGCACCCAAACAAAAGACAAGGGCCCTCCAAAGGGCAAGCAACAGGCCAACAAAACCAACTCCTACACAAAGATCAACAAGAAGGTGCTAGTAATGGATGCCAATAAGCCATAGAATCAGATATCACTGCCTCATCATTGCCCATATTAAAAATCTCGGCCAAACCAAATAATCTAACAAAAAACAGGTGCAAATCCAAATCCTAAGTGCTAGAAAACCAATTAACCACAACATCCAAACCGAGGAAACTCCAAAAAGCATATTTGGATTTCTTACGAAAATGATTTCCCCCAACGTACGAAGGTAAAATTATTTTCCACGAGAGGATCCACTTGCACCTTATGCGATTCCTGAACACCCCCAGAAGAGTAAATAAAAATCGCCCGATCCCCATCCAGACTAATGGGGGAAACATTCAACTAATCCGAGTGGTCCACATAGCAATCTCTAGACTTGCCTAAATGAACTTATAAAGCAACATTTGAAATTAGAGACATTGGTACATCAATATATTGAGCACATGTAAGAACCGCAACATGTGTAACTAACTCAATAACAGGAGAAACAGTTGTTGACCCCCCCAAATCAGTGGAACCATCATCCACGACCATATATTAACACCATATTGGCCTTCAACAGTATCTACCAAAATTTCACCAGAACCAAAGCCACTAGGAGACTTCTTAAAAACAATAGGGGAAAGAGCACCATCAAGCGCACTAACACCTCCCATCACACAAGCTTTAGTATTAATCTGGGAGCAAACCGCAGGCAGAGGAATCTCCTCTTAAACCTGCAAAGGAGGAACCAAAGCGACCACAACTACTGGAGCATCTATCACAATCTCAAGCTCCACAATACGAGCCACATGGTTAAGGCTATCAACAAGTTCAATCGAATTATTAACATTATCCAAAATAGAATCAACAACCTTAGTCAACATAGTATGAGTTAAAGCTAACTGGAATGAAGAATTTTACATTCAGGTTTGGAATTCCCTAAAGACTTACAGTGGGAACAATAACAGGGGAAATCCTCCATAACTATTGATTGTATATACCCTAAAGTTTTTGGACCTACCCACACCTTATCAGGATAAGATTTAATAACATATAGCTCAACCATGACACAAGCTACCAAAGGCCTAGGCCAACCAATGTAGCATGATCAATCTTAAGAGGCCAACCAAACATAGATCCTAAATTGTGTAAAATCCTCAGGGAAAAGAGATGGGGACGTAGGTTTGGAAAAGAAATCTAAATGTGAATAATGGGTGATTCGATTTCAACATCAAAGGATGGTGTCCACATAAAAATCTTCATGTAATAGTAATTAACAAAGTAAGAATGGTGAGCAAAAATATGGCAGTAGTCTAAGTCATTGACGAGTTTAATTAAAACATGTCTGGGATTCAGAATAGTAATAGCAAATTCACCATTTAGCTTAAGTGTTCTTGCTCTTGAAATGGATCTACTAAATTGATTGGAGTTAACAACTTGATATATTACATCAACGCCCCTAAGCTCCAATGAGATTTGCTTCATATTATAAATAATGGGGGGGGGGGGGGGTGTGAATGCATGTATTACTTGCTAAGATAATGCATGTATTACTTGATGCATGGTGACTTCAATTGTTAGGGTGTTTGAGTATGAAGCTGAGCTAATTTTATGGATTCAATAGAGGTATTGCTTAACGAAGTTAAGACTAATAGTCCCTAAGGAAGTGCAACAAAGTATCCTCTTTTCCATCAATTGATTGAATGAAATATACAAAAACGTTCCACTTCATTATTGTGACATAATTGAAGAAAGGGCCCTTCTGTCTCACTTAACAAATAATTAAATCCCCCAGCAAAGCAATGCCATTTAGATCAAGAATTTGAGGAAAGCTAAGAAAACAAGTTCAAAGAAGTATATATAGGATCAATTGAATGTTAATTCAAAATATTAATAATAAAATAATTAGGAAAAAGAATCAAGCCAAATAATCAAAGAAAATTTTGATATGAGAGAAGGAAATTGGGTGCTCGTATGTGAAAGAACTATAAACATAAATTTATCAAGGTTTTTAAAAGGTATCCTAACCATATAAATTTTTAACTTGGTGAAAATGCTCATTTTCATTTTAATAATCAATTAACATGAAAAGTTTGGTTAAATCAATGCGAACAAATTGGGGAAGAAGCTACACACTTTCTAAGATCAAGAGATATAAATAGGGGAAACGATACTCTTTTCATGGTCCCTTCCAATGTCATGAAGAATTTCACCTCGTATAGGACAACCCTTCCTAACCTTGGCCATTTTTTTAGTGCAATCAAATAAAATAAATACACATGATTTATAAATTAAAACTTAACCACCATTTGCACTAGTTGCTCAACTTTAAAAAAAAAAAGGATATGACTCAAAGTAGAAAAATTGAGCTATCCTAGGTGAAAATTGAGAGAAAAAACAATCATAAAATTTGATTTTATTAAGATAAAAAAGAGCATTATCATATTAAAGAAAAGAAAGCACATTCAACCCATATCTCTTGATTCTTCTTGAATCTTAATTACCTTGTTAAACATAAGCTAATGTCTCAGGCTAACCAAGAGGGGGGGGTGGGGGGGGGGGGGGGGGGGGGGGGGGGGGGTTAATTGGTACTTTTAAAAATTCTCTTAGATTTTAAAAGTGAAAATAGTTGATTCACAAAGCAAGTTAATTAAAGTTTTTAAAATAAAAATTTTCAACCACAAAAAAATAAATTGCTGGTAAATAAAATGTGAAATTTAAATAACATAAAGATTTATAGTGGTTCAGTTAAGCACGACCTACATCCACTCCCTGAAGACTCCCTCTTAAGGTATTGCACTATTACCAAAAGTGTCTCTCCTTTTTCCCCCAACAGCAAGGCAGAAAATTCTTTATAAAACTCTCTTCCACCAATCCCCAGTGTAGTAGAGAACTATCATCCTTTCACACCCTCCAAGTTTATGCAGAGAACCTTCATCCTTTCAGACCCTCCAAGTGTAGGAAGAGTACTATCGACTATTCACACCCTCTAAGTGTAGGCAGATAACCTTCGTCCTTCCATACCCTCCAAGTTGTGGCAGAGTACCTTCGGTTGTTCACACTCTCCATGTGTAGGCAGAGAACCTTCATCATTTCACACTGTCAAAGTGTAAGCAGAGAACCTTTGTCCTTCCACACTCCCCAAGTGTCAGTAGATAACTAGTTCTTATCCAAAGATTTTCTCACAAGAAATCTAAAAAGATAACAAAAAGAGTAAAAAACATAAATCAAAGAGAGATTATTACCTTTGAGTAACCTTGTGAACCCTTCACACTCCACTAGCAAGAAATCTCTCTAAAACACTCTCTCATACTCTCTCTTTTAATTTCCCTTAAAAATTTATGAAGACAAGATTAGATAAGATATATCTCACGTCAGTTTTAGTGGACCTTTTATATAAAAGACACGAAAATCCATCCAAAAAATTGAATTTTTCAATTTTTAATGTTCACGATCGTACAGTATGTTCGTATGTTCATATGTATGAAAAATTCAAATATAAATGTGTATGAATATGTTATGAATTAGTACAAAATTATTTCGTACATGATCATCATCCGGTATGAACTAAGTTCGTTCGGGACGAACAAAAAAATTTCCAAGTTCGGCTGTACTAAATGTCAGGATGAAATGAGCAAGAACGGACCCGAGACATCCATCCTTGTACGAACCTAGGATCGTCTCATACGATCTTCATTCGAGAACAAAATAGAGGCATTCATCCCTATACGAACACCAAGATCATCATGTATGATCTTCATGCAAGATCAAAACAGAGGCGTTCGTCCTTATACAAAAATGGAGATCATCCTGTACGATCAGGACTTAAAAATTTTTTTTGTGCATGATTGAATTCAAGATGTTCATCCCTGTACGAAGGTGGGAACATCCCATATGATCAGTTCTTAAGAACAAACCTGAGATGCTTGTCGTTGTATGAAATTGGGATTGTCCCGTATGAACCATACTTATAAAAAATAATTTAATTTTTGTTTGTTCCATTGCTCATTGGGGAAAAATGGATCAGATCGTCAATTAGGAAGTGATATCATACAGTATTACCAATTTAAAAATATGAATTTTAAAACTCTCCCCCAGGGTGTATGTGCTAAGTTACTAAATTAAAATCACACTCTCTCAAACTCAATAAAATAAATAATATAGAGTTCAATCACAATAAACTCTAAACTAATCTTGATTTGAAGTCTTCAATAATTTGGAGTATGATTTCCCTGAACTGATAGTACATACAAGAGTAAAACAATTCTCTCAAAATGTGTTTGGAGAAATAATAATCAAATCAACAATATTGGGAATCATAAAAAATATACAAGTTGCAAGAATATCAAACGTGCAAAACTAAGCAGCAACTATCTCAATAATCTCCCATTTTTTTATGATGGCAAAATAATTATTATTCGAATAAAATTAAAAATCCTAAATTTCTCCTTAACTCCACCTAAATTTCTCATCAAAAGCAATTTTTTAAAAATTTTAAAAAACACACAAAGTGAGAAAAACAACGAGAAACAAAGAAAAACATAAGAACAAGAAACAATCAAATGCAAACACAAAATAATTAAATGTAAAACAATATTTCTCCCCCTTTTTGACAACAATAAAAAGAGAAGAAAAATAAACAAAAGAAATGTAAGAAGTCATTTGAGAAACCTTTGATAATTGATCTTGAAAGAGAATGATTTACAATTGCAATAACAAAATGAATGTTCATTAGAAAAAAATAAAGATTCATAACATTTAAATTAAAATATGATATAAACAAGATAAATATATCAAGGTCATGAAAAATTGTAGACAATTAGATAAAGAAAATTATTGTACATGTGACAAAATGAAGATTAATTTAAGTTAATTTTGAATACAAATATAATTGAACAATAGATTGTTTTGAAATTGAAGATTAAAAGATAGAGGAAAGAACAGTATCAATATACTTTTTTGGCAACACTGTGCATCTTTTCAATATTTGTGGCACATTTAGTGCATCTTTTTATATTTGGGTTAATTTTGTGCCTCTTTTCAATTTGTGAACCATTGCACATTCTTTTGATTTTTATACACTTATATATTTCTCTATTTTTATTTGATATTTTCAGAATCAATAATCTAAAAGCTCAAACTTTTCTGAGTACAAAGATAATTATATTGAAAAGAGAAATAAAAAATAATAAGACATCAAAATTACAATAATAATATTAAAATTATGTATGCCTAAAAAGAATATGAGATTGATAACCTTCACTTAATTGAGTTATAAATTAACTTATATTTTTGAAAAATTAAATTTCCTAATGAAATTTATTTTTGTATTGCTTTTCAAAGTATAATACTTTTTAGATCAATTAAATATGAATTATCATATAGGCAAACTAACATTTCAAACTAAGAACAAAATCAACTAAACAAAGCAAGATATATTTTATTGATTTCAAATTAATATAGAGATACATTGACGCTCAGATGATATCAATACAACCACAACATAACATCAAAAATAAAAATAAAAGCAAAGGACAATCACACAAAAAATTATAGAAGTCATAACATCACATCACTAAGGACTGGAAAAGATAACATATAAGAAGTACATCTATATATCTGAGGGGCCCTGGTATGGAGGAAGTGGCTGGTTAAAAATAAAAAAATAGTTATTCATCATAGCCACGTTGGTGTTCACCGAGTCGAACTGACCTCGAATCCAACCCATGTCCTGCTAGTACTGTGCATCCTGCTGATTTAGATGAGATTGAATTAGATCAAAGCGTTGATCAAAATGACTCTCTAATCTATCAAAGCACTAGACCATCTTCTAAAAGTTAGGTCCACCAGCATGCGCAGGTGCAGGTGCAGGTTTCTCCCCCATCTCCCTCAGAATCCTCACTTGTATCATCTCTCCCAAAAAGTGCTCAAAATGAAGCATCAGTAAAGAATATATGCAATTCAAATTGAGGATCAAAATGAAAAAGACTGTACTTCTTCTCAAGGATATAGGTCACTAGGTTTCCTAAAGCAATGTTATTCTTCCTCTTATGTGGGACATGTCCAATTTCAGAAAACTCGTGAATATAATCAATAATAAGTTGGGATTTATCAATTAGTTGTCTAGTCATGATAAGATAAGTGACAGTGAACACAAGAGGAGTAATATTAATATGGTCACCAACTTTAGGAATTATGGAGGTTCTACGTACATGCTGGATGATTCTTATATTTTGGTTCAAAGTAGAGACCCTAGGCAAATGACAAACTTATTCAATCCCTCTAATAACTTTATTTATTTCAGTCCAATCAAAATCATATGTTGAAGTCAAAGTGTGGGCTCTAACTCCTTAAGTGCAAAATGATTCCAAAATCTTCCTTAGTTATTTCAACCCGCTTCTTTAAAACACAAGAACTTATCATACTTTGATCAGTACTAAAGGTCATGTTAGCTAGAAAGTAGTGAAATGTTTCCTTGTTATAGGAGTGAATCAGGGTTAGGATGAAAGAAAATTATGTGGAAGAGAAAAGAGGGATCACTTCGAAGTGAATATCCTCTTGAAGAAAGATTTTTAAAGGGTGTAGTTTTTGTAGAAACAAACCTAAGAAAAGAATCCTTGTTAGCCATGGAAAGAAAGTTCTCGTCTCCACCCCTGGAAAATGGGCCTTTAGTGAGTCTACCCCTTTTGCTAGAACTGGTCAATGCTAAAATTTGAAGGATTGGTGAAGGATATTGAAGTGAACGAAAAAAAATTCCAAAGCCCTCCTATTTAAAGAAAAATGATCTTTCGTGCGTACAAAAATAGGTTCGTGCAGTACGATACATGGGTTTGTACGTACAAAAAAAAAAATTTTGTATGTATGAATGAATACGTTCGAAATGAAATAACTTTTTGTAATCACGCAAGTTACGAGGCATCCTTTCATACATGATTTTTGACCATACGATCGTATAGACAAACAGGTGTTCGTCCGGGATGATCTATTATTTAAGATCATTTTAATGACAGTTACATTTGTCCCCCATATTGAATACACATGGTTCGTACATATGAACTAGGGGTTCGTATGTACGATCAGTTATAATAACTAATTCTTTCAGGATAATCATCTAGGTGCGTACATACAAATGAATACACATCGTCCAGGATGATATAGAGATCGTACAGTATGATATTTATTGGAAAATGAAAATATTACGTAATCAGTTCAAAACAATGATCGACATGCTACAAAATTTATACGAGAAGAAAATAATTTCGTATAGTATGAATATAACACTTAGAAAAATTCATTCATACGACCGATCACAAGTATGAAAATTCAATGTGAAAACATTTCAAAATAACACAAAACAAAAAATAAAAAAAAACTTGAAAAATAGAAAATAAAAAAAAAAAAAAAAAAAAAACAAAAAACACATACCAAGTTTGTAGAAAAGTTTAATTAAGCATTAAGGTCTATCACATCAAGCCTTGTTCTAAATGTGCTAAAGGTATTAAAGGCTAGTGATTTTGTAAAATATCCCGTAAGTTGATTTTCAGTTGAAACATGATTCAATTCAATTTCTTCTTTGGATACATGATCCCTTATGAAATGATGCCTTACGTCTAGATGTTTGGTTCTAGAATGTTTAATATGATTCTTTGAAATACAAAATGGCACTAGTGTTATCACAATAAATTGGAACTGTACATATTGAAAATCCTAAGTCAATTTCAACCAAAGAACTTGTGTCACACAACTTCCTAAGGGAATGTATTCAACTTCAGCAACAGTTAGGGCTACGAAGTTTTATTTTCTACTGGATAAAAAAACTAAGGAATTTCCTAAGAATTGACAAGTTTCAGAAGTACTCTTTCTATCAACCCTACAACCTGTAAAGTCCAAATCTAAATATCCAATTATTTCAAATAAAGATTTAAACTTAGGATACCAAATCTCTAAGTTCTGAGTTCCCATGAGATATCTCAAAATCCTTTTTACTGATATCAAATGTGATTCTTTTGGATCTGATTGAAATCAAGCACACAAACAAACATTGAACATAATATTGGGTCTGCTAGCAATCAAGTAAAGCAAAGATCCAATTATTCCGCTAAATTTCTTTTGATCAAATAATTTTATCTTTCGGTCCTTATCCAACTGAACTAAGGAACTTATAGGTGTACTAATAGGTTTAGTATTGTCCATTTCATAATTTTTGAGGACGTCCTTAACATACTTCGACTTATGAAAAAATATTCCCTCCTCAATTTGCTTAATAATAAAACCTAAAAGTAACTCAAATCTCTAATTAGACTCATCTCAAATTCACTACTCATTATTTTAGAAAAATTATCAAAAATAATTTTATTTGTAGATCCAAAGATGATAACAATAATATAAATTTTCACAATGAGTATATCGTCTCCCAATTTCTTTAAAAAAAGAGTGGTGTCCACACTTTCTTTTTTAAAAGATCTTTCTAGTAAGAAAGTGCTTAACCTCTCATACCAACCCCTAGGTACTTGTTTCAATCCATACAATACCTTTTTCAATTTAAAAACATGATTTGGATATTTTGAATTTTCAAAACCTGGATTCTTCTTGCATTGCCAAAATCCAAAATTCATCCAAAAGTGCTTGATCTATATTTCTGGGTTCTATCGTTGAAAAAAAAGATAAAATGATTGACTTCTTGGCTTAGTCCAGGCCTAGTCCTAACACCCTCACTAGGTTCACATAAAATCAATTCATTAGGATTGTTTTCAAAAAATCTCAAATCTTTAGGCAACAGGTTTTCTTACTCTAATTTTTTTATCCAAATCAACTTTCTCTATCGTTTGGGAGTATTTTATTTCATCCTCTTCTAAGATTGGAACTTTCAAAAGTCCAGATTCATCAAATACAATATGTGTGGTCTCATCAATTATCAAAGTTCTTTTTTTCCAACACTAGAGTATCCAAGAAAAATTCCTTCATCTAATTTTGGATCAAATTTTTATAAGACAAATTTTTTATTATTATGTATGAACACCTTACATCCAAAAACATGTAAATGTGATAAATTAGATTTTCATCCCTTAAGTAGCTCATAGGGTGTTTTATTTAAATTCGACCTAATGTTCACCCTATTAAGAACTTAACATGCAGTGCTAACCACTTCAGCCCAAAAATATTTATAAAGTGAATATTCTACCAACATAGCTTGAACAACTTCTACTAATGTTCTATTCTTTATTTTGACTACCCCATTCTGCTGAGGGATTCTAGGTGCAAAAATTGTGATCAATTACTTTCTCTTTACAAAAATCCTCAAATTTTTCATTTTCAAATTCACCGTCATGATTACTTTGAATAGTTAAAATCTTACATCCTATTTTCCTCTGAATCCAAGTTGAAAAGTCTCTAAATTCTATAAAAAATTCACTCTTATGATATAAGAATTTAACCCAAGTGAATCTTGAAAAATCATCTACAATCACAACTCTGTATACCTTCCCTCCTAGACTTAAAGTTCCAACTAGTCCAAAAAGATTAATATATAAAATCTCCAATGGTTTATTAGTTCTAAGATCCTTATTGGAATAAAAAGATGTCTTCACTTATTTTTCTAATTAACATGCCTCGTAAAGGTGGTCCTTAATAAATTCTAATTTAGGTATACCTCTCACTAAGTTCTTTTAGGTAATTCTCTTAAAGTTTTTCATGTTAGAGTGAAAAAGTCTCCTATGCCATAGCCATGACTCATCATAAATAGTTTTCAAACAGAAAATATTAGGAGTTTTTATGCAATTTAAATCTAGCATATAAATATTGTTTACCCTTAAATCATGTAAAATATCATTACCATTTAGGCTTAATATGCAGCTAGTAGGAAAAAAATTTACACTGTGTCCTTTATCACACAGCTGGCTAATACTCAACAAATTATGTTTTAAGCCTTCAATAAGAAGTACATTTTCTATGAATAAATTTTACAAGTTTGAGTCATACCTGATCCAACCACCTTCGTAGTGGTGCTATCTCCAAGTGTAACCCTGCCTCCACTTATGTCTTCCAGCGATATAAATTTATTAGTATTTTCAGTCATATACTTTGAGCAACCGCTATGCAGGTACCAAATGCTCTCAAGAGGTCTTGTATAAGAGATTGCCTGTAAAACTATCAAATGTTATACCTGGGAACCCAAACTAGTTTGGGTTTTCCTTTTGGTAAATTAAAATAGATGCTTGTATGAT